>CM031860.1:56850055-57258357 GCA_018697195.1 Certhia americana | reverse complement strand
ACTGTCTAATTGATTATTTACCATGTTATGGTGGTAGCTGGGATAGGGGGAAAAAGAGAAAATTGTTAATTAAAACGAAATCCAATTTCTTGAAGCAGAAAAATGTCTATTGATAGTGTTCAAATTTTACCATGGAAGATAGATAGTTGCACCCGGAAGCAGTGCCCTAATTCTGCTGTAACTGGTCAGGGATACCTTATATACATGGTCGGGATCTAGATTATGCTAAATTTCCTGTGAAAAGACAGAATTATCAGGATGGGTGGTTTTCATTAAACCATTTAGTGGTAATTTTATAGCATAAGTGGAAGGACAAACCCCCAATTGCGCTCCACAAGAGCTTCAAAATTAATTATATGACCTTAAAAAATGATACAACTGGACATAGTGCAGAGTATCCTTGCATATGCCCAAAACACATGGGCAGCAGTCTTGTGGAGTAGTACCAATACCTGTGAATTGTTATGGAATGCAGAAATTGCTGGCAAAAGTGGGGACTCAGGATGTGGGTGTGAGTAGGTGAAAACTACCTGACATGCCTCATTAAAAATATTAAATTAAGAGGAAACTTAGAGACAAGTAACAACATTTCTTTTCTTTCTCCTGGAGGGGCTGAGATTATTTAGTTGTGCATCCCCTAACATTAGATATATTTTAGGTATGCACTGTTCATTGGGATTCAGTTTCTTTGAGGCAATGTCGATTCACAAAAATGCTTTTTCTTAATCCGCCTTGCTTTCTTGCCCTTGCTGGTTTGACGCCTGCTTTTTTTTTTTTTTTTTTTTTTTTTGAACAGTGCGGGAGTTTGTGGGAAGATTAAGTGACACCGTACACGCAAAACCATGGATCAGTCAGTGTGGATGCGGACAGAACCTATGATACGGATTTCACCAAAGAAAAAACCTGAATACCCTGAGTACTTCCTGTCATAGAGTGATCAGCGTAAGAGCCTTCAGGACGATGGAGCCTCGGAACGGACTGGGAGGAACAAGAGGACCATAGGAGCCGGGAGCTTGTGGGCAGGCAGCCTTGGCGCTCCTGCCTGTGAGTCAGCAGCCCACAGCGGGACGGCACAATTTGACGAAAGCTTCAAAAAAGCCTTGAAAGGGCTGGCTTGCTTGGGGTTGTTAATCTTTGATAAAAGCGTAGGGTTCTTTATCTGTGCTTAACTTTAGTTCTAAGTGTGGAGTGGCACAGGAACGGAGTGTGCCAGCATTCAACCCAGGCCAGTCATCTGTTATCAGTAGCATTTGCAAATAAAAAATTCATGATCATCCACATGTTCCAGAGAAACGTTTTTCTGTGAGCTTTACATTAAAACTAACGGGAAAAAAATACTAGTTTTACCTTAAAGCTCACAGTGTGGTAGCACTTTATAAGAAAGAAGGTTTTGCCTTAAGCTGAATGCGTCAGATAGGATAGGTTCCTTGTCAGAAGACTGTTAAATAATTTGTCTTTTATTAACATGCTCTAATAAAGTTTATTGGCAGAGCACTGTTCTAGCGAGATTGGCAGAATGTTGATATATGGACTTCTGCTGGCATGAATATTCGAGACATGAGCTTTGCTTAATTCTTCTGTCGCTAACCATACAAGTTGCATTACTGGAATTTTATTTTTAGAAGTTACAAGAGGTGGTATCCTTTGCGTGCTGGAACCAGTACATGGCTGTGAGAGAAGATGAATGCCAGGTCTTAATCACCTGTCATTTAAAGTCTGTTATAAACAATAGATCTAGTTAAAATCGTGGTTGCATTGAAAACTTCAACTATTGTGGATTTTTTCACGGTTTAGTAAGCGAATGAAGTGATTTAAATATATATACTGTCTAATATGTGTAAGAAGGTATTCTCTGATAAAGCAAGGCCAGTCCTTTTCCCCCCCCCACAGGAGAGGAAGCGTGACAGGCCAGCACGTTACGCTGCCAGTTAAGTGTCCTGTTCCTGTAAGAGTCCTCCCTAGGCGACAGTAACACGGAGTGCGGGAAGCGCCTTTGGCCGCCTGCTTGTGCCTGAGGGGGCCGGGCGCGGTCCGGCGTGCGACCGGACACGCGGGCAACAGAGCGGCCGCTCCGGACTTGCGCGGCGGCCGCTGAGGGGAACGCGACAACCGCAGGCAGGGGGCCAGAGGGCTGCCAGGCACCGGGGGCCTGCCGGTACCGGAACGCGGCCGTGCCGGTGCCGAACGCGGCCTGCCCGGTGCCAGAACGCGGCCCTGCCCGGTACCGAACGCGGCCGGCCCGGATACCGAACCGGCTGCCCGGTACCGAAAGCGGCCCTGCCGGTGCCGAACGCGGCCGTGCACGGTACCGAACGGGATCGTGCGGTGCTAACGACGGCCGGAACGGTACCGAACGCGGCCCTGCCCGGGTGACGAACGTCGGCCGTGCCCGGTTACCGAACGCGGCCGTGGCCGGTGCCGAAACGCCGGCCATGCCGGTGTCGAACGCCGGCCGTCGCCCGGTTACCGAACGCCGGCCATGCCGTGCGAAACGCGGCAGTGCCCGGTACCGAAAAAAAAAAAAAAAAAAAAAAAAAAAAAAAAAAAAAAAAAAAAAACAAAAAAAAAAAAAAAAAAAAAAAAACACCAAAGAAAAAAAAAAAAAAAAAAAAAAAAAAAAAAAAAAAAACGCGGCGCTGCCCGTGCCGAACGCGCCCTGCCGGTACCGAACGCGGCCTGCCCGGTACGAAACGCAGGGCCGACTGCCAGGAGCCGGAAACGCGGCCGTGCCCGGTGCGAACGCGGCCCTGCACGGGTAAGACGCTGGGCCCGCACGGTACGAAAGGCCCCCCGGCCGTGCCCGGTGCCGAACGCGGCCGTGCCCGGGTACGAACGCTCCCGGTCGTCACAGCGCTGCCGGCAGGGGGCGTGCCAAAACAGCACCCCGCCTCTCAGCACGCGGAAGAGGGGCGTGGCCTCCTTATGATTGGCCAGATTCGCCGTCGCTCTCACTGATGCCACCGCCCCTTTCGCGGACCCGCGCGCTTGGAGTGTTCCTACGTATAAAGCGCGCGAGTGAGTGACGACAGGCTGCGGTGGGCGTATGCGCCATGCGCGCCGAGCACCGGCAGGTAGCCCCGGGGGCGGGGCGGAGGCGCGCGGGAGGGCCGACGGGACGGGTGCACAGATGGCGCGGGGCGGACCGGGAGGCGGCTGCGGCACCGGGGGGAGCCCCGCCATTCATCCGGCGCTGGTGACCAGGGCCGGGCCGCAAGAGCGCGGCACCAGAGCCGCGGGGAGCAGAGCCGGGGCAGCGGCGGCGGGGCAGCCTCGGACCCGCCAGGAGCAGTGAAGGGCGAAGTTCGGAGCGCCGGGGCCAGGTGCGCCGGCGCGGGGCGGAGCGGCAATTGGCCACCCATGGAGAAAGTGACGAAGCCGTCGAGCGCTGCGTTCTCAGCAGCAGCAAGCCCGGTGCCCTCCCCGAGGAGCCGCGAGAGACCGTGAGTGCACGGGACGGGGGATCCGAGCCCCTGTCCGCCCCCGGGCCGGTTGTGGCCCCCGCACCGCCCCGAGACGGGCCCGGCGCTGCACCGCCCCGACAAGACGGGCCCGGCGGCTGCTGCACCGCCCGAGCCGGGCGGCTGCACTGCACGAGCCGGGCCCGGCTGCTGCACCGCCCCGAGCCGGGCGGCGCTGCACTGCCCCGAGAGGGGCCCGGCTGCCTGCACTGCCCCGAGCCGGGCACGGCTGCTGCAGCCCGCGCCGGGTCCGGCCTGCAATTGCCCGAGCCGGGCCCGGCTGCTGCACCGCCCCGAGCGGCCCGCCGGATGCACGCCCCGAGGCCGGGCCCCGCTGCTGCACCGCCCCGAGCCGGGCCCGGCTGCTGCACCGCCCCGAGCCGGGCCCGCCGGCTGCACCGCCCCTTGGCACGGGCGGCTCCCGCAGAGCCTCGCCGTGCTGCTGCCGGCTCTCTGCCGCGGTTCGTACGGGGAGTGACTCTGGGGCAAGAGCGTTTGGAAATTGCCCAGCGCGGGGAATGAACGGGAGGTACAGCAATGCTGTGTGGATTTCACAGGCTGGTTCTAGGAAGGAAAACCTTATTTTCACCTAGTACGCTGCTGCTAAGAACACAAAAGCCCTTAAACATAACTTGAATGAAGCACTGCTTTCAGCATTTCTCTTCTGATAACTGCTGAAGCGTTTGTTCTGAGGCCTTGTATTTCTGTATTTGATACTTTCTGCATGAGTATCTTTTCTCTGAACTCTCTCCAGCTGATTGTACAGCTTTCTTGAAATGAGGATTCAAGGCTGAGCAAGAGAAATTGCTTCCACTCTGTAATTCACTTTTTATATTTTGAAGTGTTGATTGTTGATCAGTTGGATTTCTTTTTTTTTTAATCAGAACAGTGCCCTGAAAGTTGACGTTGTAGTTAAAAACAAGTTTTGACGTTTGTGAATTGAAAATTTAAATAGAGTTGAAATCTGAGCTCTGATGCTTTCAGAAAGAGTTGTTGTGGATGTCTGTTAAACTTCATTTAAAGTCTTGGGCTGTGATGTGCTGCACAGAGACTTGAGAGGGGTTAGTTTAAATATTCCTAATACCTTATTCCTTTCTTAAACGTGAGGGATAAATGTGTTCGATGCATGAGAGATTCAGGTTTCCCACTGGGGGGCATTACTGGGTGGACCAGGACAAGGAGCTGTTCAGTTCCACGGTGCTGCCCCTTGGCTGTGCATGCTCTAAATCCGGCTTTTATTGAGCACCTGTGAAGGCAGTAAGGTTTTTATAGGATAAAGACATGAGTCACACTAGTGCTTTTTCTCCTGCTGTTGGGGAGAGGGAAGAAGCAGAAGGGTTGAGGAGCAGGTAACTTCTACCTTGGCAGTTTGTGGCATTGGCAGAGGAAGCAAAGCTGTGGCACTGGGCTCTTGGCCACCTGCTCCCACTGCACATTCTGATATGTTTGCCAACTCAGCACCACGGTTGGTGCTGTTTCTCTTTGGAGAGTGTTGTCTCAAACAATCACAATGCATTTTTTCACTTTGGATGCTTAATAGGTGAAGAGTGAAACTCGTCTTCATGAGCTAGTTGTTTTTTGGTTTTTAGGTGCCTTACTGGTCTGCAGACACTAATTGCTCTGTTTTGTACATTTTTTTTTTTTTTGCTAGTACTTTGTGTGTGGCATTGATGAACATCTGTCTCCAGTCTTTCCTATGTGCTGTTCAAATTTCTGTCTCGAAAGTTACTGGTGAGAGAGGTCATGGTACTTAAAGAGATAATCCTTAAAATTATTTGTGATGCTTGCTGAGGGATATTATGCTTGGTTTGATGGTCTAAATTTAGGTATATTTTACTCTAAACATAAAAAAAAAATGGTGTTGGAGTTGTCCTTGTTGACTTTGCTTTGTGTTTAAAAATAGACTGTTTTCAGAAAGCTGATGGGATTGTATGCCCCCAGGAACTGTAGATATTCAGTGAAAGCACTGAGCCTCATAAAAGCCAGTGAAGAGCCATTGTGGCAGCCTTTGCTGGGGCTTCCCAGACTTTTAGTGAAATAGCAGGTGACACATTGAATATAATTCACAAATACTACCTGTATTTATTTTTTTTTTTCTTGTTTGTAGTAGCCTGGAAAGGAAAATTGTCTCTGTGTTTGGGGAGAAGTGTTCATCTTTGCTGTGGTTCTATATAAATAACACTTAAATCTCTTGTAGTTCTGTGTAGTAAGTTCCTATCATCCTCCTGAGGACTGTCTCCTGCTATGAAATGCTTTAAGATCAGAGAGATTGGGGTAGAGGAGAATTAATTGTTTACCCAGCAATTATCTTTATCTTTCTTCACTTTATTGTAAGACAATGACTCCAGAACTGTTGATAATACTGATATCTTGTCTTTTGTTATTAAAATATTAATCAAATCCAAGCTTTTACCAAAAAGGTAAGAGCTTTTTCTGTTTCAAGAGATTTTAGTCAGCAATAATCATGTGTTATGCTTATATTATGCCTTACAGTCAGATATCAGTCTCTGGTCCCCTCTTTCTTATCTCTTGTTGGGCTTTTTTTCCCTTCTATGTAAACTTAACTTGAGCTCTCTATCATATTGCTTCTATAGGCTTCTGCTTAGGCAACTAATTTTATTCCTTATATTTTTCCAGCTTTTTCAGTCTTTTAGATTTTGTTAGAAATTGGAGTTTTGTTTTGGCTCACAAAGCTCCCACTAACCTAAAAGATTACTAGTATGGTGTAAAAATTTAGAGTTTGATTTGTGAATCCAAAAGTGGATTCTTTACTGTTTCTCTTGTCAATTTATTCTAGTAGCCACTTACTGTAATTGTTTTCAGTTTTCTTTTCATTTGATTCTAGCCATTACCGTAAAGGTACTGCAAAAGCCCAAGCAATATGCTTTTTTCTATACTTTTCAGTTTTTCTGTGTCTTTTATGTTTGACTGAAGTGGTGGTCATAGATTGGTTTGATCAGTGCTATATGGAGGCCTAGAATTAATTTTTTTTTTGCTTTACTGAAGACCACACAAACTGAATGGATATTACCTATTGCTCTGGTTGTCAGAAGTGGTTCCTTGATGTTTTTTTGACATTACCATGTCTAGGGTGTGTAGCAGATTAGTTCTAGGTAATTTGACAATCCATCATTGCCTGCATTACTACACCTTGTTTCCAATGTCTCTATATTTAGACTGAGTTTTAGCTTCTGTTATTTTTGTCAAGATTAATATCAAGCCATCTGGTTTGGCCCTTTTTTCTTATTGCTGGCTCAGCTTTAGAACTCATGTACTTTTCACATCTTCTTAATTTTAAGGTCTAATAAAAATTAGCATTGGTGAGCTGCATCTCCTTGTAGTCAGATCATCTGGACTCAGAGGGTGAAATTATCTGGGCTTGCTGGTTTTCTTACGTTGTTTGTTAATCTTCCTGGTCTGTAGAAGGACCCAGGAGATTAAACTCCTCTGTATGTGAGATGGAGCTTTCCTGTTGGTAACTGCTGCTTCCAGTATCTCCTGCCTTCTGTTACTCATCAGATGTGTGTGATTGATTCATCAAATGTGTGATGCTGTTGTTGGCCCCCTGGATATGCTCATCAGCAGTTCGCCTGTGGACTTCACGATACTTCTGGATAAAGCTTTGTTTGTTTTTTGAAACTAAAAAAAATATCATGTGTTTTCTCTCTAGATACTGTTCTGTTACCCTTCTCCCTCTCTGAAAATAGAAATAGAAAATATGTGCACGTACATAATGTATATTAAGCATTTTTCTTCCACTTTTCATTTCTTTAAATTATTTTTTTTGAAAGTTGTATTTTCTCTAGCCAGGCCTTTTTAAATTTTGAAGCTACTTATTTCAGGAAGCTATAGATTATGTGTTAGTGGAGCTCTGTGTTTACAGAAATTTGCCCAAGAGATTGATCTCTGCTAGTCTGAGCAGTATTGAACACCGCTGCCTGCCTTGCTCAGGGCTATGTTGTTTGTAGATAATAGAGAACTTTATTCTGGAAGTAGCCTTTGTCAGCAGTATTTTCATTATGTCTTGTATCTTAAATAGTAAGCTTTTGGGCAAGTTCAGATGTGCCTGTTCTATTTTGGGGTTGAATATGTACTGAAAATGGTGCTCATAAGAGAGTGGGACTGCTGGGTAAAATTAGCATGAAAGTAGAAATGATTTAATCGTTTTCTGAGGTGCCTGCTCACATGGTGGTGCTGACATTGCAAAATCAATTGGACATCTTGGACAATATTTGGTGTTTTGTTAGAGATGATCTGAAATGCTGCTAAAGACTCTGGCACTTTTTCAAGATGGAGAGAAAGAAAGACATTGTGTCTCTTGAACAAATTCAGGTTGTCTGCTCATATTCTGCCAGTCTTAAGTCCAAGACAAGATCCACTTTGCTGTTTAGCTTGCCTAAATAAAATCCTGCCAAACTATAACAGAAAACATGGCTTTGTTCACAGCTATTCCCTAAACTTCCAAAAGTAGAAAGTATTTCTGGGGTGAGATGAGATTTTCTTTGAGAGAAGAACTGAAATCTTGGGAACACAGACTTTTGAACCCCTCACTTCCAGCCTGATGATAGAAAAGGGACAGGGATACTGGCAAAGAATGACTTTTTTTTCCAAACCTCTACTATTATTTGAGCTGAAGTTCCTAAATTATGCAGCATAGTTCTTTAAAAGTATCTGTCTAATGCTGTATTTTGAGTTAGCTGAATTTAATGTTTATTGGCTGCTTGCTGTCAGCCCTTGATGTTGTTACTATTAATGTAACTCAAGACTGTTCACATTGTTTTCCAACTTCTAGTTGAGAAACAGTTTTTTGCTTTTTCATGATTTTTGCTATTTTTTACTGACAGAATTAAATACTAAAAATGATCAGTTTTCAAACAACAAAAGGGAATATTCTCTGTGAATGTGAGTGAAGAAGCTGGTAATTCTTCATTGTGGAACAGACTCAGGAGAGATACTGAGGGTGGGTGGTTTTGCTCCAGTGTTGCTAGTGGTTAATTATTTAAAAGTAACATCTGCTTTCCTAGAAGTCATTCTGTGTCGGTAAAGTTAGGAGTAGGAGAGACTGCCCACTTAAATAAGATTTCACAGTCAGAGCTGGGAGTGTGTCTCACTCTCTTTTTTCAGTTCCTTTATTGGGAGTGGAGCAGGGAAGAGCTGCTATTCCAAGAGCTTCTATCATGTTGAAATGATGTTAAATGCATTTTGCAAAGGAGAAGCTTTTCATATTGTGCTCTCTGTTGTTTGTAGATACACGTTCTTTGTTTCTGTGCATTTTGTTCTCTTTATTGTACACTCAGCTTGGCCTTTCCTGGGCTATACCAAGTGTTACTATAGGGATGTTATTCTCAATAGGCAGGCTGTGCCTAGGGCTTTGCTGGTTTTGTAATTACCTTTGGAGGAATGTAGTCTATGATAGCATTGCTTTGTCATCCTTTGCTGTTCAAATGCAAAATGGTCCATTTAATAGAACCCGGAGTTTCAAGACACTGGCAGAAAAAAAAAGTCTAAGGTGATATTGTGTGGGAGAAGGGTCTTTTTATAAGAGCTACTTTTTTGTTCTCATTGCTTATTGTCTCAAACCCTTTTCTTTCTATCAATTTCTTTTATTTTTATTATTTCTTTTAGTTGTTCTAGGACTGCCTCATTTTTTCCATTCTTTCCCTTTACTCTTTTTCATTCCTCAGTTTTCATTCCTAAGCATTTTCTCAGTGGAAGTTACGGAATTAATGTGATATACCCTGTTAAATGATTCATTCTTCATTCTTTTTCCAAGTTTGTATTTCTCCTTTGCCTGTGTGTTCTCAGCTGCAGATGAAGTCCTGGGTCTGCAGATAGTTGGTGTACAGCTGTTTATGGAGGGACTAGAAAGTGCAAATGCATCTTTTTCTTGTATAATGATTAGACACTACTTTAGCAAGAGTGTTTGAATGGTCACTTTTGAACTTGTCTCACACTCATTATCATTGTGTCTTCCTTTAGAAAGAAAGAACTTTCAGCTACCAAGAAAGATCGAGTGAATCATTGTCTAACAATATGTGAAAACATCGTTGCTCAGTCACTAAGGTAAGGCAATGTCTTTGATTTATTGATTATTTATTAATGTCTTTGGTTCATTAGGATGAATAACAACTTTGGAGTGTTAGTTATTGGGAGGATTCCTTATTTTAAATGCTGAACTTCTATTTAAAACTGAAATGGCTGTTTGTGTTTTTTAACCAACTCAAAATCTAAGAAGGACTTTTGTTCACCTGTTGGTGGAGTGGGCACTTTGCTTCTACTGCAGACAGAAACTTGGGCACAGAAGTCAAATTCCTTACCAGGTTATGTAGGAAAGAGTTGGGAAATTATCTCCCAACTCCTAATACAGTGCTTTACTAGACTGAATGTCTTCTCCTCTTGTGTATGTGTGTATAGTATATATGTGGTTGGATTATAAAGCCCTTTTAAAAACATCACTGGTGTTCATTTTCATGGTGCACATTGTAATTTTCTAATGTTTGTTTATTTAGAAATTCCCCAGAATTTCAGAAGCTGCTGGGCATTGCTATGGAACTCTTTCTCCTCTGCAGTGAGGATGCAGAATCTGATGTCCGGATGGTTGCAGATGAATGCCTTAATAAAGTTATTAAAGTAAGAGCTTTTACTATCAGATTTTGTCTCTTCTTGATGCAGTGTCCTGTCTGAATTCACACTGATGTTCTTTTAGTTCTTTCTTACTGTTGATAATATCTCATAGTGTAAGAGGCTAAGTGAGCTTCTTTACTAAATTCTGTACATGCTACTTCTTTCTTAGAAGAGGTTTTTATGCCCAGATCAACATATTTTACTTTAACTTGTCTTATGTAATTCATTGCTCTGGTCTATTCTTGTCTTCAATTGTTCATTAACTTTGTTCTCTTCAAGTTAAACCAAAACTGGAAGGTGGGCTTGTCTGAAATCATCTTGTGTGGGAGGAATACTCCTATTATTTTTCTGTAAACATAAAGACACTTAGCATGAGGAAAGGTAAAAATATTATTTTAAAACTGATTGAAAGGTAGTGTAGTTTGCTGAGACTTGGAGGAGGAGATTTCAGGCAGTAATTAGAATAAATATGGTGTTCTGGAGATTGTTTATTCCCCTGCTGTGATCCAGAATGAAGAGCTTGTTGGAGAACAGCAGATGGTCATTCATAGGAGGTCACACAAGGTCTAAATCTTACCTCAAAGTATCTTAAAATGAACCTTTGGAGTAATTTCTGGAAGCTACTGCTTCCAGAACAGGCTTGTCTTCACTTACTTTTTTTGTGTTTGGTTTTTATCTGAAACACTTGAACTTTAAGACACTGTTGTATACCTGCAAAAATAATCGAGTTGATGCAAAGTTTAAGTGCTTTAGAAATATGCAAATAATAATTTTATTTTGCATGAAGGAGTGTGTAGGAGTAAGAAAACTAAACATTAATATCTGAATGAATTAAGTTTTGGGGATTGAGCTTGTGGCTGAAAGTTGTATGGAGAAAGCTTAAAGATTGTGTAATGTGTTCCATAGTGACAGGGAATCAGGAAGTGCAAATTCCTTGCTTTTTTGTTTTGCCTGGTAGCACTTGCTCTTTTCACTTTGATTTGAATGTTTTTCTGTTTGAGGGAGAGCACTCTGAGATGCAGACATTATTATTTAACTCAATTTGCTTTAAAAGCTGCTCTGAAACAGGTCTAAAGAATGTAAGCTTATTTCCTATTTTCCACAAAGCATGTAGGTAGGCTTAGTATAAAATTCACCTCATAAATTCTCCAATCTATTTAATATTATTGCTCTCTGGCATGTTTCAGGGTAATTTGAAAAACTTAGGGTTTTTTTTTCCAAATGTTTGTATGGTAGTTTCTTTTGCTTTCAAGATTAAAGTGGTTTTAAATGATGGTGTTTTCTGTCAGTCATTAAGCTGTGTTTTCTGTCAGTCATTAAGCTTGCCAGTTGGTCTCAGCTCTGAAGTGGTAACAGTTGTGATACTCCACACACATGAATGTATCAGACAGTTATGGAAGCTGGGTGTGCTTTGTATTCTGTTTCTGTGCTTTATGTTGTGTGGGAGCAATTTAGCAACTTAGGCAGACACTTCTGTATAAGTGCAGAAACAAAAAGATGTCCAGTTTTATTTTTGGTTGTGCAAGTACCATTGATGCTTGTGGTGAATAGAACTGAGGTATTGAGCCCCTAAGCTTGCATTTTAGTCAAAGTTCAGCCTTCTTTAGTATCTCAGGCATTTTTAGAGGCTAATTCTTTTGCTGGTGTGATACTTTGTAGCTTCTCATGAAATAAGACTGTAGATGGAAGCATTACTTGTGTAGCTGTGCGTCTGTCTGGAGCTTGCAATTATTACTATAACTAGGGAACTAACTCTTCTGTGCACACAAGGCTGAGCACATAACTCTAGATAAACACTGTAAGTCATCTTCAAGTATCACTAATCTGTCAGAACCTCAAAAACAGCAGAAATGGCTCACAAATTAAATAACCTTGATGATACCTTTGAAAGAAAAAATACCAAGTTGGCACATTGCAGGTTTCTGTGGGTAGGGTCAAGCTGTCTTGTCTCTGAAGCTGATGCACGATGTTGTAGCATTCTCTGTGCTAATGATACTGGTGGGATACTGTTCACACAGATTGCAGTACAATTGGCCTCAGTAATTGGAATTTATTATTGTAGCAGTTTAGAGCTGACTATGCTGTTTTCCAATCAAGATGACGTTACAGATTCTAGCCTATTAAAAATATAGCTGTGCACTAACAAAAAGAATTCCTCCAGTTGGGTGTGTTTTAAGGACAACTTAGCCTTGAAGCCAAATAGTAGCTGGTGCCTTTTTGTGTTGCTTGATATCCTCATATATATAGGGGCAGTGAACTTCCTCATAAAAACTTAAGTTTTGTGAAGTAAATCCTACCTGCTGTCATCTATGCACCTGCAGTCTAATAGTTGGGGTGCTTACGTTAATATAAAGGTATAACCCAGATAAGAGTTTTCTGGAGAAGGCAATGCCATTATATTGTAACAGCTGGTGTAATTGGGGCAAATGGAGTTTTGGGGCATAAAATTTGGGCTGGGGAAATCATGCTCTGGAGGAGCCACAGACTCTTCTGACTGCTTAAGTAGTTGTGGCTTCTAGCTCAGAGGGTGCCATCAGATTTTGTAATCATCGTGAGTAGTCCAGTGAAGATGTGAGTTTAATAGCAGTCAGGAAGGCAGTTAGACAATTAGAAATTAGTAAATTATTGGGCAAGGAATAAAAAATTAAATACTAAACCTTGTAGCACTGTATGAATCCACAATGTAGGCACTTCGATGTTGTATGAAGGTCTCCTCAGAGGAAGAGCTGGTGAAAATGTTCATGAATTGTAGTATACACTAGAGAAAAGAGTGGAGGAAGAAGGGTAACCATATATATACAGATTGTTCTGTATGAAGAGATTGTATTTTCATACCTACTTATTCTCTGATACTTTGAAGGCAGAGAATGATCAAGTTGGAGTGAACAGAGAATTACTACTTCCCTGTGCTTACTTTCATTTTATGTACACTGGATTTTAGCCAGGCTGCAGGTTTGAACTACAGTACATGCTCTGTTGCTGTGTGCTTTTTTGGATCCTGGGATGTGACGCTTCTGGTATGCAGAACTCCTTGCGGTGTGTTTACTAACTGGATGCAGAAAATAGGCTAATCTTGAAACAAAGGGTTTTCAGGGGCTGTTAAAGGTAACGGTACAAATACAGCTTCAGTTTGAGAATAGTAGGAGCCTACTTGGCAGTGGGGGAATATAGCAGAGAATGCCTTTTGTTGCTTGTGTAAATGCTGTTCTTGTGTTTTAATATTCTGTTCATGAGTACCTGTTCCTGGTGATTGTCAGAAAGCACAATAGGGTGGCTCTGCTTGTAGGCTGGTCCCATATGGCCTTTTGCAGGTAGAGTTGGTAAAACAATCAATATCAACTGCAAATAACTGTTAGGGTTTGTGGAGTTTTTCCACATGCATGTGAAGGATAAAGGTGTCTCTTCTCAGTATTTATCACTTTCTTAGTTATACATCAAATATAGGTACCATTAGATGGTTCTGTGCCTTGTTTGAAGCTGTTTTACTGCAAGTGTGATGTTTTTCCTGTAAAGCACCTCCCCTCTGATACAGTATGTTCTCAATGCATTTTATTGCAGGCTTTGATGGATTCCAATCTTCCAAGGTTACAGTTGGAGCTGTATAAAGAGATTAAAAAGGTGACTGATTTTTCTTTCATGTTCTCCTGAAATGTGGTGTTTAGTGTGTTCTAGTGTATTGGAATGTAGTAGTTAGTAAATTAGTAGATTAGTAGTTTGACTTTTAAGAGCAAGGTCAAAGCTTCAGTTTAGAAGGATTTGTGACTGTTTTAATGTATTATTCTATGGAATTCCTCACTGTTGTCCCCATTCTTTTGATATAACCACTCCTGAAAGCTTATCTGGCAGAAAATGTGTGAGCATTTGGTTTGAACAGCAGTTTTAGTTAACCTTAGTAACTCCCCACCCAAAGGAATAAGTCATGTTTATGATGTTTGCTCCACTGACTAAGCTGGAAAGAATAACTCACACCAAAAGGGTGATGAAAAATAGATGGAGGACAGTGGCATTCTTAATTGACACAACCTCATGGAGAGTTAAGGCTTGAAGTAAACTGATACAACATGAATGTATGGTGTACCTATAGCTTCTTACAGAGGCATAGGGAAAAATACTGAAGCATCTCTCTAGGTATCAATAGCTAAAATTTAATTATCCACAGGAAGAAATTGAGTAATAGCCTTTTTGAGGTTTGTGACTGCAGAAGAGAAATGCTATGGTTAAGACAGTATCACTGAAATTGTGTCCCTTGCATCTATAAACCTGTAGTCAGGCTTGTATAGACAGAAAATATAGGTGTTACTTGTCAGATAGTAATGATACTGGGGTATTTTTTGCTTTTGGGGGGAATAACAGAACTGTAGAAGATAAGTCACAAAAGCAATATGCATAACTTTTCTTCTGTTAGCTGTAAGGCCATGTGTGGATATCTTACTGTATTGATGTACCTTAATGTCATGCAATATTTTTGAGGGTGTGGAAATGGGCATTACCCAATTAACAGAAAACAGCTAATATATAAATTACTCTGAAGTTTCTGCACATTTATAACCAGGAATAGGAGGAAATATTTTGTTGTTCAGTTGGTGTGTTCTTCTTGAAATGTGCTCTTGGGTTCATGACAGGTGAGAGAGAGGTAGCATGTGCAACAGGAATGAATTTTGTTTGTGCATCAGGATCACTTCAGAAGCCATGCTAGAATCTGTTGTTTGGCTGTGAACCTGAGAAATGCATGATCTGTAGTTCAGATGCAAGTATTTTTAACTTGTCATGCTAACAAGGCTGCAAGCCTTTGATACACCAGCTGAAGAAAGAAATGACAGTTTTTAAACATCTCAGCTTTGTCTTCAATTTGAGAAGCATTTTGGTTGGGTTTGAACTACTTTAGGTAGACACTCTCCTAGGCATCTATTGACTTCCATAGTTTTCTATATTTCCAACAACACTAGAGAATTGTACTACATCCCTAGACACTAACGCAAGGGCATTCTCGTTCAAGTCAGGTGCTCAGCTGAAGGTGTCAGTTCAGGCAACAGATGCTAAACTTCAGCAGTCCATCCATTATGAAGCACTACAGATCAATATATTGATTTTTCTTTTGGTGTGCTCAAAAGCTGAATGTTCTTTATTTGCATATCTTCACTGCTGTCAATTTTATGCTGTATTTATATCTCTCCAAGTGTTCCAGTGATTTTCAGACTCTCATATCATCAGTGTTTCTTTGTTGGCTGATGCCTTTCTCTGTGGTATTTTAGGCAGATTTCAGCAGAGCAAAGATCTCAGACACTTCTTTTTTGTGGTGTTCCTTATTCTTTTTGGATTACTCAGAAAACTCCTAATACCAGCTAGAAAAATGAAGATAGTCATGGAACTGACTTGACTTCCATTTGGCTAAAGGAAATTTATGATTTCCAGGCACCTTATATTTTGTCTGTTTAAGTAAAATATACACTATTGTATATTGTATATTATAGTCAGGTTTTTGTAGGAAATGGTTTTGCATGATGAAATGTGATAGTTATATACTCTGTCTAGAATGGTGCTTCAAGAAGTCTGCGTGCTGCACTCTGGAGATTTGCTGAGCTTGCCCATCTAGTTCGGCCTCAAAAGTGCAGGTAAACACAATCTAATAATGAACTTTCCAAAGAACCTTCAAAGAAATACAGATGTTAACAAATGTTACTGTTTGGAAGTTTTAAGAATGTAATTAGGAGGTTGGAGGAATTGCTTTCACATTATTCTCTGAATTTATTTCACAGCATGTTTTTTAAATGGAGTTTTAGTTCTGTGTTATACATTACTGTAAGGAGGAAAAAACTTGTGAAGATAATGATTTGCATTTTTTATGTGTAGTCTTCTCTTATGTTCAGAAGATTCCTTTTTCTTATGTTCTTTGTAGCTAACAGGTACATTTTTGTATGATTTAGTAATACCACAGAACGCAAGTATGAATTAAAAATACTTAGAAGGGTACAGTTGTTCTGATCTCAAATGAGCTTTTCTCCTGTGCCATACTTAGGCCATATTTGGTGAACCTTCTGCCCTGTCTAACTCGGATAAGTAAGAGACCTGAAGAATCGGTACAGGAGACACTGGCTGCGGCAATACCCAAAATCATGGCAGCCTTTGGCAATTTTGCAAATGACAATGAGATTAAGGTACTTTTCTTTACCTTATTAGTGTTCCCTATTGTATCCCAAAGCACAGTGAGTTATCAGCATTACCACCCAGATGGTATAGAAAGCAGCATTACTGCTACGTGCCTGAATTAAGGCAGTAGTTGTCTTTGCTTGATGTGCACGAAGTAATGCTTTGAATAAATGAAAAATAAATTTTCTGGCTTCTTAGTTCACTTCTGATAAAAAGTTAAGTAAGGTGTCTTTGTTTTTAGGTTTTGCTGAAGGCTTTCATAGCTAATCTTAAATCCAGTTCCCCCACTATCCGTCGAACAGCAGCAGGATCAGCAGTAAGCATCTGTCAACATTCACGAAGAACACAATATTTTTATGCCTGGTTATTGAATGTGCTTTTAGGTAAGAGGGCAAAAAAATTAGTTCACTTATGTGTAAGTAACATTGCATGTTTTTCCATGTAAGAATATGTATCACTTTGCATATGTGAAAGGTTTTCAGGTAAAGGAAGGGTACTTAGACTACCAGTTAGAGTGCTGATACTTTCTCTATCTGGTGTTAAGTTAGATGAAGATAGTCCTAAAGCTATTTGTCTGTCTCTCTGTGCTGCAGTGCTAGTAAGTGATGTTGAAAAGAAGTAGCTAAGGCTTGGGAAGCAGGTAGCTCCTTGGAAAATGAGGAGGTCTAAGGATTCTGTGTGAACTTGCACAGCATCAGGAGTCTGAAGACTTGCATGGTCCAGCTTTGGCTGCCAGTGCAGCAGGTCTGAGGTGGAGGGTACCCTGCTGTGCTCTGGGCCATGATCATGTACTCTGTGACCTTTCTTAGAAGGACCACCACATAGATTCTGTTATAACTTAGAGCAGAAATTGAGGGTTTATTTGAAGCACACAACTTTGTATCAGCTATTGCTTCCATATTTCTTCAGCTGGGAAATTTGCATGGTCTTCAGGCTGTTTTGCAGTTCATGACGAGGCATCTCTGGGTTTCAGTGAAAACCTGCCTCAATTTTGTCATTGACAAGGGGCTCTTGACTATGTAGACTTTATTGCAAAAGGAGGATAAGCCAGACCAACAGATACATAAGGTGTTATCCTATTAGCCTTGCTGCTTTTCAGAAGTGTGAAAAATTCAAATGCTACATTGTGATTTTTCTCCCTCTAAATTCATGTGTGGTAATGTCCTTGTCAATGATTAAGAATTCAAACAGAAACTTGAATGGGAACTCTGAGAATTGATTCTGATTTTTTTCTCCTCCCTGGATAGAAGGTTGTATTTTCTTCCATAACTTATATTAGTTTGTAATATTCTTTGGGGTTGGTTGTGATTAGCAGATAGGTATGTGGAAGAAAGTTCCCAAAACAGGGCAAAGTTCAATATCTTCCATTAGGATAGTAGTGCATCTGTGAGCAAGGGAATTACACTTGGGTCTAAGTGTCAAGTGGAGAGAGGAGCAAGAGAGTCTAGATCATTTGCTGAAAGCATCAGCTATAAAAAAAAAAAATAATTGTGTTTTTATGGGGTAAAAATAGGGAAGGAAACAGGGAAGATGACAGGTTCCTCTGATCATTTTCCCGTGTTGCTTAATTGATTGTCAGTAGTATAAAATACATATTTTCATATGTTTCATTTGGAAAGCACTCAAGTTGCTGCTAGGTTTTGGTTTTTCTGTTTTGTTGGGTCTTTTTAGTTAAAGAAGCTATTATATGGACTACATGAAATAACATTTGTGTTGAAACTAACCACTGTCAGTAAGTTATCTGGCCACTTTGTTTCTCCCCTCAGGCTTGTTGGTTCCTGTAGAAGATGATCGTCCTACTCTTTTAATTTTGGGAGTTTTACTTACACTAAGGTATCTCATACCTTTATTGCAACAACAAGTAAAAGATACCAGCCTGAAAGGCAGTTTTGGTGTAACAAGGAAAGAAACAGAAATTTCACCTTCACCAGAACAACTTATACAGGTAAAATATGAATAGCAACTCTTACCTGAAGAGTACTAATTGGGAGGAAAAGAAATAAATCTTCATCCAGTATTAGTCTGATACTGAACACTCTGAATTCTCAAATTCCTGTTTATCTTGATAAATGATAGTTGGTCCAGTGACTGGAATTATTGATAAGTTATGACCAGAAATCCCAGAAAAATGAATCAGCAGTACTTGTTAGGTATGCCCAGAGGAGCCAAAAACTTCTTATGGTGCCTTTGGTGTGATCCTTCCTTCTGTAACAATGAAAAGAAACAACAGACTTCTACCAAAAAGACAGTTAAGTGTCTACAATTGATTGTCATTTCCCCCTTGGAAGATTGGGGTTAAGATCAGCTGTACCAAGCATCAGTTATTCTTAATTCATTGCTGAAATTTGGTGCTGTATAGGATAAGACACATAATATGTTCTGTCTTCATAGAGACTTATTCCAGTACTCTGCTGGCTTTCAGGTTTATGAACTGACTCTGCACTATACCCAGCATCAGGACCATAATGTTGTGACTGGAGCTTTAGAGTTGCTCCAGCAGCTGTTTAGAACACCCCCCCCTGAACTGCTCCATGCCCTGACCTCCTGTGGGGGCATTGCTCAGGTCAGTGTATCCAAAGATGAACCTGCCAGCAGGAGCCGCAGTGGGAGCATAGTGGAACTTATAGGTAAGCTCTGCTTTTGGTACTTGGAGTAAAAGGACATACATAAATCATCAGCTCTAGTTCTCAGTGTTAGCAAAAGCATGAAGGTTAAATGAAATATATGAAGCTATGCATGGCATCCTTTTTTCCCCAGGTGCAATAAAAGTTCTTTCCCTCCTTTTAACTGGGTATACGTTCATTGATTAATGACAAGCTTCAGAGGTTTTTTTTTTAAAGTTTGTGTTGATGATTTTTTTATTACACAAAGCAAGTTGAATATGGTGATTTTTTTTTTATCCCACAAAATGAATGTTGTTCTTACCAGTCATCTGACAGCTGTGATTCGTAAAAGCAGATCTAATCAGAATTTGTATTAACTGAGAGCTCCTTGCTGAATACCAAAACCAGCATGAAATTAAAGCATGACTTAAGCTTATTCTTAACTGCTAAAATCAGCTATCAGCTTTCTTGTCTGTGGAGTGCATGTTCTTGAAATTCTCTTAACTGCTACATACCTGTTTCAAAAGAATTAGTCTCTGATTGGATTTTTGTAAAAAAAATCTGTAAGTCTGTATTGAACTAATGGGTCAGCCAGTTTTGCTGCTTCTGGAAGGTAAATTATTAGCTGGAAGCAATCATAGCAGGGAAATTTAGAAGATATTTTTGAAAACAAACTATGCACAAGTGGCACAGAACATTAAAAGTAATTTGGTGGTGAATGATCAAAACCCCTTGGATTTTAAAAGCAACCAGTTTGCTATTTCTACCTCGCTTTGGGTTTTGTTTGGATTTTTTTTTTTCCCCCCATTTGTGGCTATTAGCATTCCTTCATGATTTCGTTAGCTCTGTCTTTGCCCTGATGTGTTACTTTCTGTGATTTGCAGCTGGAGGGGGGTCTTCATGCAGCCCTGTTCTTGCAAGAAAGCATAAAGGTGATTATTTTTGAAAACAAATCTTTAATTGCATTCCTTCCTGATTTTTTTGGGGTTGTTTTTTTTTTCCCTCCCCACTTCATTGTCTTGCTGAACTTGGGTCTTCATTCACAGTTGCCTGTGTTATCAGCTGAGTTTAATTATTATAAATAATGAAAGAATTCTGATGCAATTTCTGATATTGCAATCAAGATATTCTAAAATCATTTAAAGCAATATAATTTTATTTTTTGCTGTAGTTCACTGGCAAAGTTATGTTGATGATTATTGATGCAGTTTTAATGTCTTTAGAGCACATGGAAAAATAATCTCTCTGAACAGGGCATTCTTCTTTTTCATGGTAATATTTAACCATTAATGTAACATACAAAATAGTTAACTTTCCTGGTTTTGTTAGGCCTGTCTTTTTCTCGGTAATTCACTGATGCACGTATATGTTTGCATGCTTTTTTATTTCTTTTTCTGTTTTTGATGATTAATTCTATACATTTTTGTCTTGCTGTGTGTATTTTCATTTCTTTCTTCAATAGGTAATTAATTTAGCAGAATTTTAAAGAATAGAGTCTTCTCTGAAGTATTCTTTTCCCAGTTTGTGCATGAAAGTACTTAATATCTAGCTGTATGTTTATACTTTGATTAAAACCAGTCATATCTCTATGACAGAATCAATCTAGGTACAGCTGTGTAACATTTTCATCACGTGCATTAGGTGAGCAAAATGTTGTGAATGCAGTGGAACTGTGTGAGCGTAGTGCAGTCACTGCAAGCATTAGTAAGCAAGAGATGTGCAATGCTGAAGAAGAAAAATTTCAAGGAAAAGTAGTTTAAATGAGATTGTATGAACTTGCAGGACCATTACAGCTGATACTTTTTCCAAATATGTCCTTCAATCTTTATGTGCAAGGAATCTCATAATACTTAAATAACCTTATCTGTATGCTTTAAGAATATACCAAAATGTTAAGTGGTGGTTAAAGCTGAATGGAGTAGTGCTTATGGATGCAGTTGTCATTTCTAGTTCAGAAAGAACAGATTGAAAGAATGGGTGTCTGAAGGGAGATATTGCTGCGGCATCCAAAGGTGAGACAGAATGCAACAAGTTGGAATAACAATGCATATCACACGTAAACAAAAAATGGTAAATTATCGTTTAGGTTCTTTGTCTTGCTAGTAGTCTTCAGTGTAACTCTGAAGTATTAATAATAGTGTAAATTCAATTAAAGTACTTGTTAAAACACTAGTCTTTTTTTCACTTGGTGAGAAAACATGGATGAGTCTTCAGCTTTCATCCTTTTACAAGATTATGGTATGAAGATTCTGTGCTCTAAACAATGACATCTACAATTTGAAGAAATTCCTTCACAATTTTGTGCTTTGTACAGGTTTATTTTCAAACTGTGAATTGTTTATTTCCTGCTGCTCTCTGTTGTAGAAAGGAGGGAAAATCCAAGCCTCTTACCACTTCCTCCTTGAAATCATTTTGCAGTCATACAGAGTAGTGGGCAATGGGTGGGACTTCTCAAGCTGTAATGCTCCTTTTGTGTGTAGGGGTGGAAAGTGAGGCCGATCTACAGAAATTTGTTTCATTTCTTTGCAATCTTGCTGCATCAGACCAACTTCAGTTCTGAGCAGCTGGCCTGCATTGGTTTATGTTTCAACTTCAGAAGATTATTTGCAAAAAAGACTGAAAATTCCTTTTGAAATCAAAGCCTGTGTTTTGAAAACAACTTAACTGGATTTTTTCTTATCAAATAGAGTATCCTGCTGTGTGTGTTATAGACTTATTTAATACATTTAAGCACACAAAACCTAATGTACCTAATGCCTGGTTTTCAGTATTCTTATTCTTTCACTTACTTTTAGAGGTGGTGATCTGTGGAAAGCAGAACAACATCCTGGTTTGTTTCAGTGAAATGGATGTAAATGTGAAAAATAATAGAGAAGAATATATTACATTTTGTGCTTTTTGTTGGGAACTTCTAGCAGGATTTTACTCATTCATTCATAGGAGCGTGTAGTTCTCAACTACTGTCATTTTACATAGAAGGTATTTGGAAATGCCATGTTTACTTTTCTGACTTACAGGTTTGAGTATCCTAAGTCATGCTTTTCAGAGGAAGAAAAGTGGTACTACAGTGGTACTGCTATGTATGAAGGCAGTGGAGAAAAAGAAATTAATACAAAAGTGTATTAATGTTTTTTTACCCCCGGTTAACTTTATTAAGGTACAAAGGTATTCACCCAAAGTTATCCAAGCATTAATTTCTTGCGTTATGAATCTTAGACTACCAGTGCAGCTTGGCAGTCTAAGCAAAATGGTCCTTTCACAGCAGCTACTGTGAATCCCTGTCTCAGCAAGGGACTTGCAACACCTAGAAGGATGGTCATAGCACCTCCCTCTGCACTCTATGTGCTGTCCATGGACAGACTTTTTAGTGCAGTTGTGTCCTTGGACAGACTTTTCAGTGCAGTTGTGTCCTTGGTTGCCTTCCAGGCAGTGTGCATCTGCAGGTATCTTTCTCTTTCCACTGCCTGTAATTTAAGTAGATAATGCTCTGTGAGTAAGAACTCTGTGGTGGTTGGGTTATATTACAAGTGGTTCTCCAGTTTCTTTGGCAAAAGCATCTCTGAAGATTTTTTGCCTTAGTAATCCTTAACTCTCAGTGGCTGTCCATGGTTCTTCACCCTGTCCCACCTGTGTTGCCTTGTGCTGCTAGTCTGCACTGCTCTTCCCCCAGGTTTTTTCCATTCTGTTGTCTTTGGAGTTCCAAGCAGCCTTGGATAATTTTTGTAGCCTTAAGGAGGCTACAGAAAGGAGGTTGTTTACTCTATTGCTTGTGTGCATTAATGCCCTTCTGAGTTGAGGGCAGGCATCCAGATGCTAGGTATCCGGAACTTAGGAATAGCACATACTTGATGAAATTAGTGGGATCCTAAATGTAGTCCACAGAAATAAACTAGAAGTAATAAGGTTGTAGGTAGTTTCCTGAAAGGTAAATATAATTACTTAATTGCTTAACTCTGTTTCCTTGTCACTGCTTCCTGTTTCTCTCCTGATGAATTAGTGAGGTGACAGTATGTGCACTTTATTCATTCCCTTCTTCTTTCATCTATTATCTGTCATAGCTATGAAAAATTATTTGGATAAACTTTTTTAAAAAAATAGATTTCATGTCTGACTTCAACTGTTCAACATTTCAAGCTGACTATATTTTTTGAAGGCTAAAGGTTTTTCTTATATCACTTGTCAGGTAAAGTACTTCTTGGTGAAGAAGAAGGCTTGGATGATGATTCTGAAACCCGGTCTGATGTCAGCACTGCATCCTTTGCAGGTTCATGCCTTTCTCTTTAGCAGTGCAGTAGCAAATACATTCTGTTATTGCTCTATGCAAAAGGTGTAAGTGATGTGTTATGGTGGTGAGGTAGTGTATGGGCATTCAAAAGGCATGGTAGAGGGAGCTGAAACCATAAGTACCGTTGAGTGTAAAACTTAATGAAGTTGACTGCATTATTTTTTTAGTGGGATTTACTGGTAGAGATGGGGTGGCATCTTTATAAAATGCCTGTTTTCTTTCCTGTAATTTAACTGTTTAACTACACACTTTCCTTAGCCTAGTTTAGTATGTGCTTTGGCCTGTGTGTTCGTATCGAGAGTGAAACACAAATTCAGACACTGGATTGACTCATAAATGCCTGTGTTTTGCAGCTTCTGTGAAGGGTGAGATGACCAGTGAACTGGCTTCTTCATCAGGTGTGTCAACGGCTGGGTCAGTGGGGAGCTCAGCTGCTGATCCCACAGGACACGATATCATCACGGAGCAGCCCCGTTCACAGCACACTCTGCAGTCAGACTCTGTGGACCTGGCAAGCTGTGATCTGACGAGTACAGCTACTGAAGGGGAAGATGATGAAGTGCTCAGTCGAAGCTCCAGCCAGATCAGTGCTGTCCAGTCAGATGCCACTATGGATTTGAATGATGGCACACAGGCTTCCTCACCGATTAGTGATAGCTCTCAGACTACTACAGAGGGCCCAGACTCTGCTGTAACCCCTTCAGACAGTTCTGAAATTGTAAGTGTGCAGCGGGCAGAGGGGGGGGATCTCCTTCTACTGAGGGGCCTGATATATCTCAGAGCTCTTCCATGGTGGGCCCAGACTTGGATTCGTCTCTGTACTCATCTTCTGTTCTTCAATCCTCAGCTAGTAACAGTGGAAAGGTCAGCAGCTCACACCTCTGTTGGAGAGCTTGACCTCCTTTTAACACTTTCACTTCAGTACTAATGAAAAACTACAAAGCTGTATTCAGTGTGTTCTCTGGGTAGGTCATGTGAAGGCATTACAGCGTTTGCTCACTGAAAGAATGGCAATATCAAAGTCTTGACATAAATATATCCTCTTAGTAGTATATCCTTAATTTTGTATAGATATATTAATAATTGTTTTGGTGCAGGAGGTTTAGTGGAAGTGTTAAAGGGTGAACAGTTTATTTGGAATGAAAAAGAAATATTTTTGGAACACAGGGCTTCACACTGCCTTCTGCCTTTGCTTTTGCACTTGGCAGCACAGCTTGTCTTTTTTTTTTCTTTTTATTCCATCTTAAACATTTCTCCTATAATGGGCAAATACTGCATGATTTACAAATGTAGCAGTTACATATCTAATAAACACCTGAAATGTGCATACAATATATCATTTTATGACACTTGTCTCTCTTGTATTGTGAGGTTGTAATAAAAACAGGAAAAATACCATTACTGGGAGGCAGAGCAGAAAATTCAAAAGGGGAAAAATTTAGAACTTCTTAAGATTTTTTCAAACATTATCAAACTTTTGACTCTAGTTTTTTTATAGTAATTTGAAAGAGAAATAGTCTCTTAGAACCACAAAAAATAGTAGATTTATAATCATGTTAAGCAAGTACTTCTGCAAGTGTGAGGAATCAAGAACCAAAGGAGTGATGATAATTGCTCTCTGAATTAAATGAAGGCAGTGCAGAGGCCGAAGTGAGCAGGCATTTATTGACAAGGTGTGTTTATTGGCACAGTGTGTTTATGCAAATTCCTGTCAGACTGTTCCATATGTCAGTTGGCATACTGTTTACAAGCAGTAATTACATGTAAAATTATCCTTTCGTAACTGACAGACTAAGTGGTTGTCCAAGTTACTGATATACAAGCTTTTTAATGAACAATTTCCAGGTGCTTATAAGGACAAGAAGTAACTGAAGAAGTATCCTGTTTTCTGATAAAATGAATGAAGTTGTTTTTTTACTTTACTGTCATTGATCATTATGATTAATTTTTAAGGTTATTTTTCCATATACCTGCTGCTTATATATTGCCTTGGTTCCAAGGGTCAAACTTTTTTCCAAAAGGGTCTGTTTCAGTAGTCTCTGCTTCTTAATGAAGAAATTAAAATACTTGAAACTTATTTGTCATTTCTTGTCCTACACAATGCATTCTCAGTTTGACTTCACATATCCAGGACAAGTGAGGTTATGGAGCAGTTCAGCTGCAGGAGCCAAGTTCAGTTTGTGGCAGTAAAGGTGTTGGTTGTGATTTGTAACTGCTGAGAGAGAGACATTTGTGATGAGGGAGCAAGGGGAGCTGCAGGGGAGCAATGTACTGAGTATTTTGCTTTGTTCCTGTGGGTAGCCAAGTTCATGGCTCAGCTGGAAGACTCTCAGATGGAACTATGGCCTCTAAAAGCCCCAGAGCTGCAGAAGGAGGGCAAGTACTTTGGGGCTTACATGCAGCTGGATACTAATATCAGGCTCATATTTGCTTTCAAACTATTTCTAGATTACTAACACTGCATGTTTCAAATTTAATACTCTGTGTAAAGATAAGTTATTTTAAGTCCTATCCTTGCACTGTGTAGGTTTTGGAGGGTGCTGAAGGACAGTATTCTGGAATGCAAATTGGGCAGCTACAGGATGAGGAAGATGAAGCTGCAAATATTCTCCAAGATGATTCATCAGAGTCCTTCAGAAATTCTTCTCTTGGTATGTTGATAAATACAGACTGGTGACTCCATTAAGACAGGTGTTCCAGGTGCATCTGCACTTCCAAGGGAGTGAAGTCTCATGTAATGGATATGAAAACTAAATAACTAGATTGATATGTAAAATAAGGAATATGTTTCATCGCTTGTGATCAATTCCTTGTTTTGATCACTGCTAATTTATTTTTCATGTTTGTATAATTAAGCTTAATTAAAGTGCTTTTAGTTTGCATCTGAAATGGTATTTCATGCATTGCCTTTTTCTACAGCTCTTCAGCAGTCTCACCTGCTGAAAACCATGAGCCATAGTAGGCAGCCCTCTGATAGCAGTGTGGATCGATTTACAGCAAAAGAAGATGCAGTGGATGCTGGAGATCATGAGAACAAGGTGAGAAGTATTAAGCAATGAAGTTTAAAAAAAAAATTACAGTTATGATGAAGTAAATTAGTGGTAAGTGTGGGAAGCCTGTATATGTAATGTACCTCATTATAGGTCAAAGTAACTCAGGTTGCACAGGGAATCTGAGTTACAGTCTGAATTTCATTTTACATAAGGTGAATACATAAGTGTTGATATCTTAAATGCAATCACCAACAACGCCATACCAGAACACCCTGCTGAGAACACAAATCCTTTTTGTCTGTGCATTACTAGGCTGCACTGATACTTTCTTACTTGAAATATCTTTATGTTGGTTGCTACCTGTGTAGGTAACTTCATGATCTCCTCAGAGGTTAGTCTTTGAGCCTTGTGCCGTTCTAACTACAAGTCACTGATTTCATCTTACATTTTTTTGACTTTATCTTTGGACCTTGTTCTGACCTGGGGCAAAAGTTGCATTTGTGGCAGGCAGAATTAGATCAGTTTGGACTATTGGGGAATTCTAAATATGAAACTACTGAAAACTGTCAGTCTTCTTTGGGAAAAAACTTAGAAATAATATGCTTTTCATACTAAGTTTCCAAAGTTTGATGGCAACAAGTGGTTTAGCATGCTCTTCAGATGGAAATAGCAAGTCTAGGTAGTTTAGAAAAATCTACAATATAATGTTTCTGTATTGAAATTGAAACAGTTCTGATACTGGATATAAACTTCCCCAAAGCATTACATTTTGAGGCCTTATTTTGGAATATATAATAAACTACATACAAATGTTATATATTCATTTTGTAGTCAACCTTTATACATTTGAGGATGTGCAGTATTTCTAAATCTAATAATTTTAATACTAAAATTATTCTAATATTTTATTTCAGTTGAAGATTAGTTTTTCTCTGTATAAACATTGTGATTTGCCTTCCATAGCCCTCCAGGGTGAAGGGGGACATCGGGCACTATACTGACAGAGACTGTGCTCCTTTGGTGCACTGCGTCAGGCTGCTGTCAGCTTCCTTCCTGCTCACTGGAGACAAAGGAGGTACGTTTGTCCTGAGCTTCACTGATTCTGTGTCTCTCAATGTACATAGTTGGAAATGTGATCACTTTGCTCTGTCTTGGTTTTGATCTCACTTTATTTGAAATATTGGACTTTTTCTGTGGTAGTCCCTAAGCACTGCATCTATATTTTAAGTAGATCCAGGGATGGGGACTTAACCATGTTCCTGTCATGGTATATTACTGATTTAAGATCTTTGTTCTTTTTCCCTTTTCTAAACTCTTAGTTGCTCACAGGCCCATATAATGTATTGTTTTGGGAAGGAGATGAGCTGGAATTATGTTATGGCTGTATTTGAGTATTTTAAGTATATTTCAAATACAGTTCATTTGAGGAAAGCAAAAAAGAAGCACTTATATCACTGCTGCCTCTGATAAACTGGAACTGCTTGCTCTGCCTTCATATTTTTGTTCAGGCTAGGCTATTTTATTTTATATAGTGTTATTAATTAAATTTAAAACAATTCAGGAAGCTTCTAAATTGCTTCCTTTTAATAACTTTTGTTTCTTCCCCACAGCTTTAGTTCCTGATAGAGATGTGAGAGTCAGTGTAAAAGCCTTGGCCGTAAGTTGTGTTGGAGCAGCTGTTGCACTTCACCCCGAGTCTTTCTTCAGCAAACTGTATAAAACACCTCTGGAGGCAATGGGAGAAGAGTATGGTATGTTGCAGTTCACATATCCCATTTTAATAGTGTGTTTGGGTTTTCAAATAAGTAAGGCAGCATCTATGCTGAAAACTCCAAACCCAGTTTAGTATTTGTGAACAAATATTGCACGAGTTGGAATGAGCGTGCTGTGTGTGTGGTGAGGTATGTTTTTTGTAGTAAGATTCAAGTTTCAGTGGATGAGCTTGTAGAGCTTCTGACAAGTTGAAGTGTTTTAAGACAATGAGTATGTAGAAGGGGTTTGTTTATTTTACAGATGTTTTCTTCTGATTTAATTTAGTCTTTAATCTTATAGATGGTTTCTGAGCCATTAGGTTCATTTTTGCAAATGAATCACAGGGACCTGGAGTGTGCAGCTGGTTTGATATCTTGACCAAAATGCTTCTGTTTTCCTGGAGCATTTTGTGTACAGTTGAAATAAATCACTAGTGTTTTTGTTTATGAAATTATTGGTCTGAGTGGTGTGATTGATCTGTAGATTACACAGAAAGGGATCTCAGAAGGGGAGAACTATCATGGGCATATTTTGGATGTGCTGCTGTTGATTTTCCAATAGTTGAGACCTCCATTGTAACATTTTTTCAGTCAGTAAGGTCTAATACTAGTATTTTTAAAATAAAGTAGTTGTAACTTATTTTCTTAGAGGAGCAATATGTATCGGACATTCTGAACTACATTGACCACGGAGATCCCCAGATTAGAGGAGCTACAGCCATTCTCTGTGGAACAATTGTCAACTCCATTCTAATTAAATCCCGCTTTGATGTGGAAAAATGGCTAATAAATGTCAAAAGCTCAACAGGTAACAATTTATTTTACGGGTGTCTTTTTCTCTTAATAAAACATTGCAGTGTTTAATTGCTCAAAATTCTTTTATTTTTTTGTTTTAAAGGAAATCTCTTTTCCTTGATAGACTGCATACCTCTGTTACAGAAAACATTGAAGGATGAGTCCTCTGTTACATGCAAACTGGCTTGTACAGCTGTGCGGGTAAGTAGCAGGAATTTATTTGCATCACCACAGATCACATGGTTGTGATTCGTTACTGGGATGCTGCTATGTGCAGATGTCTAAACATGGAGCATAAAATGATTTCTTCCTGAAAAACTTTATTGGCACAGAAAATAATTATGTGGTTAGATTGTGTAGCATTATAATCTAATAATGATGTTTCTCCTGAGAAATGTACTGGTATGAGCTTTAATGTTACATTAACCAACAGTAGGATGAGTGTGTTAGATAGAAAGGATATCTAGGCTAAACAGGGGAGTGTGAACCTATCACACCTGGTTGTAGACTGTACTTGGAGAATTAAAAATTAAATGTGAGAAATGACAAGTAAAATAGTGATTGTTTTCTAAAATAATATTTTTTAAAAGTTGGAAAGTGTCAGAAAAGCAAGCGGTTCAAATTGGGTGGAAGATCCCTCAGGAAATTGTTAAAATAGAAATGACAGCTGAATTGGCCAGTGGAATTTAGAGTATGTGAGTTTTATTTCTGTAATCATGTCTGTGGAAGGTGTTTGGTGAAAAAGTAGAGGGATGAAGGAGTGAGCTTTCTCTGAGGGTTTGTCCAGTGAAGAACAACATGTGCAAATTGGAGGCTGAGGGAAATTCTCTTAATCAAGGAGAGGCACAGGGTGGGTAACTATTGCAGCTTAAAGAGCAGTGAGTCAAGGTGTAAATTTCAGTAATATATGGGTAGTTTGAGTATGGAAATTATGGTTTTACGAGCAAAGAGGAGGAGCTTGTGATACAGCTGAGGGAAGCAAATCCAGATAGGTAAATGAGGCTGTCTTTTTAACCTTCTGTTCAGCAATCTTGATATTTGGGTGTAGTGATTTCACATGTGATTACACTTGTGATAGTGGTTTTTTAGAAGACTCCACCAGAATTGTTCAGTTCAGGCAACTTAATACTAGTCAACTTTGGCTCTTGAGTTTTTTCAGTGTATGATGTGGCCTGACCTTATACATTTTGGCAGAAACATTCTAAACCATTTGGATTGTTAATCCTAAACAAGAAAGTACATTTTGTGCAGTTAAATAGGACATGGAAGTGTGGAGTTCTACAGCTTTTTCCAAAGGTCATGCATTGTGCCTAGAGTTGAACATTCAGATATGGAGGTAGGACTTTTTCCGAGACTTTGGAAATCAGAACCAGGTGTTTAAAAGTATCCTGTGGAAATTAGGAGACCGTTTTTGGACAGATGAGAATATAGTGCTTGTGGTGTTTAAGCTCTGTGAGCCCTCCTTTAGAGGATTACTATCATATCTGTGAGACCTGCATTCCTCTCCAGAGGTTAATTTCAGCAGCAGGTTTTAGCAGTTCACGTGGAGGTTGGTGTTCTGGCCTTGCACAGTACCTAGCTCTCATGCTTATCCTAGCTCTTATGCAATAACTTTTTTTAGTATTCTAAAGAAAACTGGTGGTCTTTTTGGTGACTTTCATTCTGCTTTTTGAAGAATCTCTTCTGCAATATAACTGAAAGTTGTTTTTTCTTCTCAGCATTGCATCATGAGCTTATGCAGTAGCAGTTACAGTGAACTAGGTTTGCAACTGATTGTTGACCTCCTTACTCTGAAGAACAGCTCATATTGGCTCGTAAGGACAGAACTTCTGGAAACACTTGCAGAGGTAGATTTTAGGTGAGTATTTGTATTTTTCCGTGGGTTTAGTAGCTGAAGTGCAGAGAAGTATAGGAAACTGTAATGGTGCAATTTGTTTTGAAGCCTTAGTGAGTCTCATAAAACTAATTCAGATCAGTCAATCCTGTATGAATTCTGTGGTCAGCTTACCACTGACCGCACAACCAAGCCCAATCCTAATATTGACGTATTCAATTCTTTGGTCTGTTGTATCAAGTTTTCTATAAATGTGCAATCAGAGAGGCACCACATAATTTGGAATCTAACTTAATTTTTCTGTCGTTTTTTGTGTTTTTAAAGAGAAAGTCCCTGACTTGTCCTCTGTTGTCAGCTGTCTGTAGCCACTCAGTGGCTGTTTCTGTTGATATTCAAATAAATGTGACTTGTTCTTTTTCTTGCATTCTCTCATTCTCTATTGGTTCTCTCAAGCTGAAAGACAAAAGATGTTTATACGAAGATTCTTCAAGTTATCTTAGTCATACAAAAGTCACACTATGCACATACTGTTTGTGAATAGTGATGCTTGGAATGTCTTGCTGTCTTTTGAAAATAGTCTGATAATTCTGTGCATGGAGAAAAATGCAATTATAATCTTAGTCTTTAAATAATGTATTTTTTTAATGGAAGGACTATTTTTCTTCAGTTACACTAGCCAAATACTAGGCTAGCAAATAGCTTACCTTTTCCAAAGGTTGCAAAAAGTGTTTACTACTTACATTTTCCCTATAATTGTGTTGTTGAAAAATAAACAAAAAGAGGCCTCAGAGCAGTGAAGGGAGAAATAACACACAGTGTTAAGTAATGTACTCTAAATTCTATTTTGTCATAGGCTAGTCAACTTCTTGGAAGGAAAAACTGAGAACTTGCACAGAGGTATTCATCATTATACTGGTGTAAGTAAATTATTTAATCAGTATATTGTGTTTCTGGATTAGGGTACCAGTCCAATGTCATCACTTTGTTTTTTAATTCTGTCAATGCTGATGGCTGTTGTGTTTTTTTGTGCAAATAGACTCACATTATAAGATTTACTTATAAGATTTACAATTTGGAAAATGCTTACTATGAAGTTTCAAATACCTTAGTTTTCTCTGGTGTGTTTGTATGTTCTGTGGCTTGTTCTTTTTTAACTTAAAATATGACATTTGTGTAGTAGGAGAATATGGTTGGCAGTGTTAAGGTAAAGATGGTCTTGCAGGCTTGTGTGACAGATGAAATCTCCCTTGTAAACTCTCTTTTAACAATATGGTCAAATGATGAAAATGGCCAGTGAACTTTATTTAGTGTGCTAATTTATTTTCTAGCTATTAAAGCTTCAGGAGAGAGTACTTGAAAATGTTGTAATAAGCCTGCTTGGAGATGAAGATCCAAGAGTGAGACATGTGGCTGCGGCTTCATTAATGAGGTATAAGTGACATTTTTATTTACAGAAAAAGAAAAAGTAGTTTAGGAAGATATTTGCATATTGATGTGCAACCTATAACTGAAATAATCATTTAAGTGTTTTTAATATACAAATATATATATGTATATATATGCATATATATATATTTGTTCAAAAGAGAGATGGGAAAGAAATGCCTCTTTCTGGTACCTGGAACTTTCATCATTCTGACTCATCAGGCAGTTGCACTTTGATTTCAATTAGGAATCCAATTACATTAAATTACATTCTGAGGTTATTACATTGTATTACATTCTGAGGGTCAGTTTCAGTTTTTTCAGAGTATTTTTCTTCACACTGAAGTGGTTTATTCAGTATGCTGGCAGGGGCTGATGAACTTGAAATGTTGCAGTTCTGCAGATTTGTCCAAACTCACAGCCATTGGTCATACACAGTGTATCTTATAACTTTTGTGCTCACTGATCTCAGTGCAGCAGCTAATTTTATTTGAAAAGCAGATGTTTTCTGTAACCTACTACAATTATAGTTGCTGTACAGATAAATGCACCAAAGGGTAAGGATTAGTCGTTTTTTTACTGGAATTCAAAGACATAAATTTTATGTTTAAAGAAGTTGGGAGTGTGTAATCCTAAATTCCTGGTATATTTGATTATCAGAGAAGTTTCTTTCCTAGTTCTTTCATACTATTAATTGCTGTCCTTTCCTAATAATAAATAAAGAGCAAAAAAGCTTTTAAAGTTCTGACATGTAGAAGCGTTTGTATTGCCAAAACAGCTCAGTGGAGGAATCATGAACTGTTGCATCATAGAGCTTGTTGCTTTTAAGATGGAACTTGATTCTGAAATGGAGTTATTTTATTAACTGAGTGGTAACAAGTTGAAGTTTTTTTCTATCTTCACGCTGACTTAGTGACAGGAGGTATGTTAAGATTGGAAAAGAAAGAAAGCAAGCTACTACAAGCTTGCAGAAACCCCTTGAAATATCCAGTATGCACATTCATTGGAAGTATTCTCACTGAGATTACAAAAATATGGGTACATTAGCTTTTCACTTTTATGTAAGTTAAAAATATTGTTGTTCAAGAAGACTGGGTTTGATTTTATGTTTAGGTTTTGCTGCATAGAAGTCAGATGGTAGAAAGTTATTCTTTTCAGGTGAAAATTAGTTCTCAGTTGATACAGATACTCAAGGGTAAAATATCTGGGGAGATCAGGGAACAGAGAACAAGAGAAAAATAATCTATGTACGTGTTTGTTGTAGTAGGCATGGGAAGGTATCTCCAGAAAAGACTTTTTTTTTTTTTTTTAATTGCTGTTATGTCTGGAGTAGTTGCTTTATCCTGATGTGAGGTCCTTGATTGTAATGAAGAGCATTATTTAAAGATGAATTCAGCTTAATGACTTTTGGTAACAGCTTTTATTTACAGTTTGATATGTGTAATTAGCATGTGTAGCTTGTTGAACTGTATATTAAATGTACTTTAAACTGGGTGTTAAATAATATCTGAATAATAATTTTTCTTTTTGACATTTAATTTTCTTTCAGGCTTGTTCCAAAGCTGTTTTTTAACTGTGATCAAGGACAGGCTGACCCAGTTGTGGCAGTAGCACGAGACCAAAGCAGTGTCTACCTGAAACTCCTCATGCATGAAACACAGCCCCCATCTCACTTTGCAGTGAGCACTATCACCAGGTGTGTTACCTGTCTGGCCTTGCTTCAAAAGGAATGGAGTGCAAATTTCACTTTGCAATGTCTAGGATTGTATTTAAATCCTTCAAATCCACGTGTTTATTAATTCCTTTTCTAGTCTGTAGGAGCACCTGTAGTAGGTTTAAGCTCCACAGAAACTGACTCATTTTCAAAGAATGCTCTGTGAGGTGCTCACACACTGAGACTCCTTGTTTTGAGATAGTTTCTTCTCTCCATCTTGAAATCACCATTAAATTATGAAAGCAAGTGCAGCTTTTCAAGCTTATTTTATGTATGTTACTGTTCTTCAGGTATGCTGATCCAGATTTATAACTATCCACATCCTATTTAATGATTGTAGTTGCAGAAAGCTGTATACCCTTTATAATTTAAAAAATAAATTCTAGTTTTGATAGTGTGATCTTCTATTTTTGCTGCCAACTGTGCTTTTTCGGTCTTCTAGACAGTGTGTTTGTATATATTTATAGGGGCTGTTGGCTTCTATCAGTTTGTCATACAAGTTATTAATTCTATACCTTTTGATATATGATCTTGATCATGTCACTTAAGATGTATACTATAGTGTGGAAGCAGCAGAACTTCGTGGATGCAGTGTTATTCTGGATAGAAAATAGTCTTTTTCTACAGCAATCATCCAAAGTTTGTGAGCATGCAAAAATGTTGAATGGATTTGAGCAACAGGAAAGACTAATGTTGAATTTGTGGTCATTTCTCAAGTACCTAGTTAGATATTGACAATTGATGTACTATTTCTGTTTGCTAACAAAGAGGTTTTATTTATAAATTAAATAGCATTTACTAATACAACCTCGAAAATATTACAGTATAAGATGGCATTGAGATTATTCTCTGGTTTTGTATGTTACAGGCAGTCTTTGAAATACATAATAGTAATTTAAGCTTAAATATTTAAGTAATAAGATTAGTAATTTTTGATTGGGATGGAGGTTTTTAAGTGCATGTTTTAGTGGGTATAAATGTGTTCATTTCAGAACATACAGAGGTTACAATATGCTGCAAAGTCCAACAGATGTCACTATGGAAAACAACCTTTCAAGGGTTATTGCAGCAATTTCCCACGCATTGACAATATCCACTACAAGAGCACTTACGGTGAGTGTGTGTTTATATGAATTACTGTACATATGAGTTGCTTTGAGTTTTCCTGCTATGGTGGCTGACTTTTTCCTGCTTTGCATGCTTGCTGTATTTTTTATGATTTCTTGACTATATTTGTATCTGCAGCTTTTGTACTGTGACAATGGTAGTAATAATAGATTTAATTCTCACTCTTAAGATACGGTGCTTCTAACTCTTCCTGTGGTGAAACTAATTCACTTCTTGGTGTTTACTTTTTTTAGTTTGGCTGCTGTGAAGCTTTGTGTCTTCTCTCCACAACATTTCCAGTCTGCACCTGGAGTGTGGGATGGCACTGTGGGTATGTTCCCTCTTCTGTTAATGGAGCTTCTGAAAGCCACATTTGTGAAACAGAAGTAGACTTATTTAGGCAGTAGAAGTCCTGGTTCAGGTATATGAAGCTAAGCTTATCTTAGCAGTTCTTTAAGAACTTCATACAGAATACAGAAGATTGTAATGTCAAGTTGTCAGTGTATTAAGTGCCAGTGTTTGTCATCCCTGGAGCCATGGTGTTTGTCACAGGGATTTTGCTACTGCTGCTCTTACAGAAAGATGTAGTCAGCATCTATGAAATATGATACAAGAGAAAATACTCCATGCTGTTGAAAGGATGTTTATCTTTGAGATATTGTGTTTTGTAGTATCTCTAAAATTTGAACATGAACATTTTCGTCTTGGTTTAATGTCTGTGTTGAAAAATGGTGGCTCAAGGAAGCTGTTTCATCTTGGCTTCTATAATAGTGTCAGATGCATTTAAATTGTTCTCATTTGGCACACTGAGTGGGAACAGCAAATTGGGTATCTATAATACTTAAATGTTAATGTTGGTAATACATGGTAGTCCCAAATTACTTACTTTCTGAACAGTTTCTTCAGGATGAAAATGTACAGGTGGCAGCCTAAAAGCTTTGATTTTGCCTCTGATTATTAGTGCTGTGTCATGTGAGCAGTTAAAGTAGCTACTGGAGATGTGCACCTGTGGAGCTGTTCAGTTTTTAAATAGATTTAACATAATGTGTGTTGATTTTCTTTGTTGCTGTCATTTGTGTCTCTTACTCTATTCAATTGGGAAATTTTGTCTTATTTTAAAACCAAAACCCAACCCCCCGAAAAAAAAGCCTCCATCAGATTCTTTTCTTGTCAGCAGGCCCTTGCTTCCCTTGCTGGCCCTAAGTGTGATGTGCTCTGTATATGTAATGTAAAAGGTGTGGTCCAGTGGTAACAAATGAAGTACTTCAGGATGTGAACAGTACTTGGCTGGAAAATACAATCAATATATCTTCTACCTACCTTAAAAATGCTGTTTTAAAGGTGTAACTAGTATTTGTAAGTGATCCAATGACATAGCCTTTGCCCTTTCCTCTGATTCCTTCTTCACAAATTTTTGGCCAGTGTTTATACTAATTTGGATTGTAATTTTATTTTTGTGGAATGATACGGGCATTTATTCTTCTGGATAATAAGGATATAACAACGTGGATAGTAACATGAGAATTTTGCCAACTTTCCTATCTTAAGTATTATTGTTCTTACGATTAAGAAGTTACTGGAACTGCTGCATTTCAACTGTGTTCAGCTCAGTAGGGATTAAGTCATGGATTTCTGACTGTATGTGAAGTAAATAACAGTTGCCTGTGAAAATACTTTACAAAAACCAAAGGAAGGCACTGTAATTACCTCTGGAGGTGTATCAAAATAATAGCTATACTTAGTGTCAGTTTAATTTTCTGAAATTCTTGTAGTTGTTTTAGACTAGAGTGACTATATTAGATTTTAGTTATTTCAAATTAAAATTATTTTAAAAGATTTCCAGATTCCCTTTATTTAGAGGTTACATAAAGTCTTTTCCTGAAAGAAACTGAAGTATTTAGGTCTTACAGCTTTGAAGGGATGTGTGTAATTCACAGAGTATTCTGCCAAACATCTTCTGGTTATCTTTGCCTGCTCTTTCTTAAAATTAACTTCCGTAGAAAAATCTGAACTTACAATTATTGTCAGGGAAAATGCAGAATGCAGCAGCAAACTACCATCTTGGATGGTGTTCACTCAAAAAATATAGAGGATTTGATGCAATGCAGTTGTTTAATTTCTCGTCACTTTAAAGCACTGTCTTGTTACATTGCAGTACTACAGCTAATGTCTTCTATCCCTACCTTGCATATACACAAGACTTAACTGAAGATAGTTCAGGACTGTAGTGGTTAGCAAATAATGAGCAGAATTCTTCAGTTTATCGGTAGATGTCACTGTAGCCTTGATATTTGCTATTAAAAAGAAGGTAAAAGCTCTTAAAGAAACCAGAGTACTGTCAGGTCTCTGCTGAAAATTGCTTTTTGAAGTTGTATTTGAGTGTTAAATGTGTACTTCTGTTAAGTGTGTATTTCATTAGATTAGTCATCTACTTGACTGTTGGTTTTCTCAAGACTTTTAATTTGCCAAAAGGGGGGAAAAAAGTCATGACCATTCCGAAATTAAACTTCCAGAATTTCCCAGCCAAGTTCTTCAGATGAAGCTCAGAAGGGCTGCACCATTGGTATGGCTGGCTTGGTCCTGTCCCTCCTTTCATCAGCTTGGTTCCCACTGGACCTCTCAGCACATCAGGATGCTTTGATTTTGACTGGAAACTTGCTTGCAGGTAAGGCAGGACAATAAAAGTAGGATTGTCCTAATATTTTTACCATTAGATTAGAAGGGCCATTATCTCACTCTATTCTGATTGTATGCCATGAAAAACTTGCAAGATTAAGCAGAAGAAATAGAGAAGGAACTTGCACCCAGGAGGTTTGAAAAGAAGCTGCCTCTTTGTAGTTAAGTTGCAAATTTCCTCCAGTTGCCAAGGCCATGCTTAGCTTACAAGCTGATACAGAGAACTCGCATTTTGTAGGTTTTGTTTTAAACTGTGCAGCTACTCCTGGCTTTGAAATTCTGATTGAATTTCTGTTCATATAGAAACAGTAATCTTATCTGCCTTCAATATATTCTGGTTCTTAATTCCAAGTTTTGTCTTCTATTTCCTGAAATTGCAGCAAGTGCTCCCAAGTGCTTAAAGAATCCCTGGAGTGCTGAAGAAGATGCCAACCAAGCTACTGCAAAGCAGGAGGAACCCTGGCCAGCTCTGGCAGATCGAGCTCTTGTCACTTTAGTAGAACAGCTCTTTTCTCATTTGCTGAAGGTCATTAATATCTGTGCACATGTGATGGATGATGTTGCTCCTGGCCCAGCAGTAAAGGTATATATTAAAAATAATGTGCTATAGACCTCTTCACATTTTAGACTTGATACAGGTAAGTATCTAATTCCTTGATAGTGACTCCCCTCTGTGTAGTAAAGCAAGTACCATGAAAAAAATGCTTATTTTTCTTCACATAACAGGTTTTTCTTTAGTTCTGAAGTGTTTAAAATATTACCCTTAATTTTGGATCTTTTATTCCTGCTGACTTCACTTGGAACATTAATTCAGTGAGAGGTATAGAGAGTACATGAAGTATTGGATTGCATACTCGGGGAAATGTGTTGACTCCTGGGTTGGTTGGCTGCTTGTAATACACTCAGCTCCTTCTGGGGCTAAAAATAACTCTTCTTATCTTCTGAATATCCTGTAAAATATTTTGACTTCTGAAACAGCTTATATGAGGTACTTCCAGGTTTGCGGGTTTTTGAGATTTTTTTGAGGCATATACATTTAGAGACTGATTTGGAAACTGTAAGACAGTATTGTTAAGATCAGTAATTTCTTCATATTTTAAAGATGTTTGAATATAATTTTGATACTCCTTTACCTGGAATCAAAAGGAACTGTAGTAATTGAGCTCTAATTTCCTCTCATTGGCCTATGCTGAAGTTTAAAATAAAGTAGGGAATATATGAAACTGTTTCCTTTTCACACAGGAAATTCATGTCCTGAACCTGAAACATTTCAATTTAACTGACAGTCAAATGAAGGGGAATTTAAAAAGAGGAAGAATATGCTTGTATTTGTGTAGAAAAACTACTGGTGCTTACAAAACTAATAAAGTTGTTTTTAATTCTAGGCAGCATTACCTTCTCTCACAAACCCACCTTCTCTTAGTCCGATTCGGAGAAAGGGGAAAGAGAGGGAGCCTGTGGAACAGGCATCTGTACCAATGAGCCCTAAAAAGAGTGGTGAAGCAAGTCCAGGTAGGTACTTCACTCCTGGTAACCCTTCCATCTGCCTGCCCTACACTGTGTGGTTATGGCAGAGAGAAGTAATAAAAATGAGTAACCTTTGTGGAGTTTCAGTTCCAGAGGCTGCCAGGGCACTGCATTGGTGGAAAGGTAGCTGTGGGTGGGGGCCTTCTTTACTGTTTTGGCTTTTATTAACTGTAAGCTGAAAATTAACTGTACTTTTTAGAACCAGAGCACTGCTGAATCCTTTTCCTCACTTTTTCTGAATCTACTCAGCTATTGACTAAAGTAATTTTTGCACTTACGTTACTTAAAAGAAATTTGAAAGTTGCTTTCCAGCTTTTGGCAGGAGTGACTAAGGTTGCTTTTGGAAATGAGATTCTGAATCTTGAAACCTTTACTTTCCTTAGTAATGAATGAAGGAAACATGTTAATTCTATTTTGTAAATTGTACACACACCTCAGTATTAAGCCCTCTGGGCTAATGTCTTTCACCACAGCAGGCTGGATCGTTGTAATGCTGTTCATTTTCCAGTTGTGCACAGTATGTTTCTGCAGTTTGGAATATACATGTGGATTGAAAAAACCATAGTGTTTAATAATGCAAATGTGGCAAATAATATTGTGTACATGTCATGAGCAACCTAGAAAAGGCTTATTGTGCTAATCTATGATATTCTTTTAAGCTTCTAGGCAAACTGATGCTACAGGAGCTGTTCCAACAAGTAAATCGTCTTCAGTAGGAAGCTTTTATCATCTTCCATCATACCTGAAGTTATATGATGTCTTGAAAGCAACTCATGCTAACTATAAGGTACTGCATGATATTATTTGACTGGACTGCAGTGGGGTTGGATAATCACTTTGTTTCTTTCGAACAGGCTCTGCCTCTGTCAGATAACTTGTTTACCTGTGTAAACAGTCTATACACACAAAAAATGAATTTCAAGTAAGATCAAAATTAGCACCAATAAAACCAAAACCTGGCCAAACAAGAACCTGTGATAGCGCTGTCACCCTGTTATTTCTCTGCTGCCATTATTGCTGGTACCAAATGACTCTCCTGGCTTGGCAATGCCAAATACATCCCCGTGTTTGTTCTCTCTGCACTTTATTCCAGGATGGGGAAGCTTCTTCCTCATTAGTTCAAGTGACAGAAGATGCATGCCCTAGAGAGTTGGTCATCTGATATGTACACTTCAAGGACTGTGTTATTATTATACCTACTGTGTTTATCAGAAATGTATCATCTGATCTGCTGCTTGTCAGTATCCTAGGCTTTCCTCAAGCACGATCTTTTTTTTTTCCTTAGTCAAAATGGAGTCCAGCCTTTCCAGCAAAGCTTAAGGCAGTCTAAGCTGTCAGCGGTGTTGATTGAAATACACTCAAATTTTATACAAAAGATCATTTTGTGTCAATACCCACTTCTTTCAGTAATTTCTGTCTCCTTGTCAAGTAATTATTAAGGAAAAATGTGGTTTTATTTTCTGGGAACAGGTTACTTTGGATCTCCAGAACACTAATGAGAAGTTTGGATGTTTCTTACGGTCTGCCTTAGATGTTCTCTCTCAAATCTTGGAACTTGCTACTCTTCAGGACATTGGAAAGGTATAAGACTTGTTCGTTTTTTCTTTTGTAATTAACTTGTCCAGTATCCATAGTCCTTACTGGGAGAAGGCACATATCGCTGATTTCAAAATTGCTACTCTTCCATGGGGCAGTAGTCCTGGAAGTGTTGTGCTTCCACAAAGTTCAGTAAAGTGCTAAGGCAGATTCTCCAGGTTAAACTGCTGCTGTTAAAAACAGGAATAATTTTTTACTTTTTAAATTTCACATGGGGATTTTTCTTCCTAGCCAAGTGGTTTGCCTTCAGTCATTTCCTATATTCATATGTTTAAGTATACAAAATGTCAGAAAGCCCTATTGCCGTCCTCCCTCTCCCGTGTCTTGATTTTTTTTCTCCTCATCTGTGATGTTAGACCTTGTAGTATTTTAAGATTAGGAGGAAAATGTTGAATTTTTATTTCTTTATGTAATTCCATGATTTCCTTTAAGTTGGTGTAGTTTTACTTAGGCAGTAGCACAGGTTTTTGTACTATTTTTAACTGTCATGTTTTATATAAGGTAGAAAAATGCAATTTAATGCACTTGTTTTTCTGATTTTCCAGTGTGTAGAAGAAATTTTGGGATATCTAAAATCATGTTTCAACAGAGAGCCAACAATGGCAACAGTATGTGTACAGCAGGTAAGGAGTTATTTTTTATGTGCTATGTGAATGTTAATCCTGATGTCCTTTGGCTGTCAGTTGGATACCAAGAATGGCCATGCTTTTAAGGGAAGTGGTATGTGGAAACATTGGACAGGTGGAGCAAGCAGAGCATATTTTTGTTCATTTTCACTACTTGTTCTTGTAACTTAATACTATCTGAATAATGTAGCTTAGTCTTGAACTGCTTCCAATTCACAGAAGTATTTTAGCTAATGTTCAGAAAACAAGCTCGTTTCATACCTTACCAAAAGTGTTCTTTAGCCAGTTAACTGCATCAGAAAACCCTAGAAAGGTTAATAGTTATGGACTTCTTGCAGGCTTCCAGTTAAATATTTAGGCTTAAATCCTCAAAGATTAATTACAGTGAGAGAAAGTCAAGGGTTTTTTTCCTGAAATGTTAACTTTTGTTCTTTTCCTTCCAATTTTCTTCTCTAGTTATTGAAAACATTGTTTGGGACAAATCTGGCTTCTCAGTACGATGGCTTGTCTTCAAATCCCAGCAAAGCTCAAGGCAAAGCTCAGCGCTTGGGCTCCTCCAATCTGAGGCCTGGTCTCTACCACTATTGCTTCATGGCACCCTACACACACTTCACACAGGCCCTTGCTGATGCCAGTCTAAGGAACATGGTTCAGGCTGAGCAGGAGCATGATGCTTCAGGGTAACTTCCTTCCCTTACATCATAATGTTAGCTTGAGCTGGAGTTCTGGTCTTAGTGTTTTTCATAACTGTGAGTATCACTGAGGTGCAGTGATAACTTGAAAACACAGACTTAAGCAAAGTAACTTGTCTCAGTGAGGACATCCTGAACACTGTTATCACTGGCATGTTTTTCAAAGCAAAGTTAAGTCATTAAAATGGATATCATTGACGTTTTTTAAAAGCATAATAGTTTTAAATGCTTGTATTCAAAAGTATATTATTAATTTATAAATACAGCAAATATATGTTAAAGGCAGAAGGATAACTAAGCAAAGACTAGAAAAATCTTTCTCTGAGCAAAGTGTATTATAGGTTATCTCTACTCTTTGGTTTTACTAAGATTCTTAAGCAGTCAAGTAGATTGAGAGAAGTTGGCATTGACACAATAAAACGTATCTAAGGACAGTATATTTATTGATTTTTTTTTTTAATATGTGTATGGGTTTTTTTAATTTTTTTTTTTTTTTGTAACAGGTGGTTCGATGTGCTACAGAAAGTTTCTACACAGCTGAAAACTAGCATTTCCAGTGCAGCAAAACATCGTGCTGATAAGGTACTTCTATCTGTGTTCTCCTGAAAGAGTTGTACCTTAGATTTAAAACATTTTTCCTGCTTTTGAAACTAATTTGGCTTTGAATCAGAGACATGTTCAGATGTTAGATTACTTTAAAATCTCTCTATTACAGAATGCTATTCACAATCACATTCGTTTATTTGAACCCCTTGTCATAAAAGCATTGAAACAATACACAACAACAACGTCGGTACAGCTGCAGAGACAAGTTCTAGACTTGCTTGCTCAACTGGTTCAGCTGCGAGTTAACTATTGTCTTCTGGACTCAGATCAGGTTGGTACCTCATCACATTTGCAATTTGTCATACAGGGATCTCCACCAGCAGGCTCAATTAACATCCACAGCAAAAATATTTCCATCAGTCCATTCATTGTACTGTAAGTGAAAACAAAGACTTAAAGGAGAGTGAGACTCAATTTCCTGCCTTCCAGCCACAAATAGCTTCAGACTTCTGGTGGTTTTTTGCATGTAAATTATTTTCTCAGTTCGCAACAACTGTTTTAAGAACTACTCATGAGATTGACTTTAGGAATAAAATGATGTGGACAGTACAGTCAGTTTTAATAAATAAAACTTCATTAACAAATGGAAATACCTTCTTCCATACTGAGAGTATGGACTTCCTTATGACTGATAATGAGCATCATGGTTGACAGCTAGTTTGATGTTAATGGCAGTGAGGGGAGCTAGTGGCAAATACAGTAGTCTGTGTAGGTGTCCATAGAAGCAGTGAATTTATGACATAAAATTTAAGTGGTTTACTTAGAAGTTTTTTTATTTACTGCAGTTATTTTCAGGTTTGTAAATGAATGTGACTTGCAATACTTAAGTTTTCTGGACGTTCATAAGAGGTAATTCTTTTCAATGCATAAGTACTTTGGATTTATCTTGGTTTAGATTTTTGGCTGATTCTTAACTTCTTGACTGTAATACCTCAAATATTGTATTCCATGAGTGAAAGATGAAGTTATACTTAAAAAATATACAGACTACAGGTTAAATGTGGCATAAGTTCTTGCAAGCTGTAATAAGCTTCAGCAAGTTTCTCCATCTTCTGTAACTGCAGGGGGAACATTTCATAAAGTAGTGCAAATGGTTTTCAGTGCCTGTCTGTAACTGTCAAAATGATTTCAACTGGGAATTAATGTCTCTGTTCTGATGCACACTTTATTCTCTCTTCAGGTGTTTATTGGATTTGTTCTAAAGCAGTTTGAATACATTGAAGTAGGACAGTTCAGGTATGAAATTGGCTAAGATTCTTTGAAAAATGAGGGTTTGCAACTGTCTTGTTCTGAAAGATTAGTGCTGTGTCACAAGTAATGATTAGATTTGCTGCCTATTTCTGTCTTATGAGAAAGGGAGACTTCTCTTGCGCATAATGTGCTCATTTATTCTCTGGCTCCAGTGGTAACTCTTTCAGATATTTTGGGGTTTATGTGACTGAAGAAGTCAGGAAATAACAAGGAAAATAATAATAATCTCCAACTGTGTTGCTTTGTTTCTCCATTTTGGTATTGTAAACCCATTCCTTTGGGCCCCCCTGCCAAAGTTATGTTTCAGAAATCAGCATTTCATTGCTAGATGCAATTGCTTAAGGGAGGGCTACTTCTTCCTGTTGTGGATTCAGAGTGAATCCCTGTGTACTTTAGTCACCTGGTACAAATTTTATGGGATGGGTACCTATTATCTATTAGGCTTATTATCTATTAAGCAAGGCAGTGAAATTTTTACTGTTGGCTATTTCTGTTTTTCCTCACACTTGAGTTTTAATGAAGAGAGAAGTTGCTCTTTTGCTCTGTGGATCTTCTACAGAAATAATCTAATGTGTATTACACAGTGTAGAATAATATTAGTAACTGTAATGGTCAAAGCTTGAAAGAAATCCCTGGGGAAAAAAAACATTTTACAGACAGGGCACAAAAATGACAGAAGTATTGTGTGAAACCAGTACATTTTCTTCAAAAAAACCTTGACTGTAAAAAGATGGGTTTTACTGAACAAAGCTGTGCAATTTAAACTTGACACTTTTTTGTATCTAAAAACTAATTTTTTATTTTATTTTCAGGGAATCTGAAGCAATTATTCCTAATATCTTCTTTTTCCTGGTGTTGCTGTCTTATGAGCGGTATCATTCCAAACAAATAATCGGAATTCCCAAGATCATTCAGCTGTGTGATGGTATCATGGCCAGTGGGAGGAAAGCTGTTACGCATGGTAATTCTTAAAAAAAAAAAAAAGCAAAAAAGAAAGAAAGAAAAAAGGCATCAACACTTATTAGTAATAGTTCAGCAATAAATCCGGTGTTGACTGCTAAACTATAGAAAACTTGTACTGAGTGTTCCAGAAGACACTGTCTGTTAAGATGTGAAATACTTTTCATTTAATTCCTTTAGGAAATTTATTCTATTATACTAACACTGCTGCCCCACATTTTGCATTGTTCATAATTGCAACAAAGCTCTTATTTGAAACTTTATTCAGTAATAAGTTCACAACTTATCAGTATGTGCAAGGCTTTGATTTTAATTTTTGGTACTCTTCCCTTTCCTTCTACTTTCAGCCTTTAAGTAGAAGCATCTTTCTCATACTTTCCAGTGATTCTGCTAAGAAACACTACAAAAATATCTTTTTTTAGGTCTGTGAGATTGGGCAAATGTGTCCATAATTTAAATTTTCTACAAGAAGTAAAAAAATAGCCATCATTATGCATGGTAAATATGGGGATTGTGGGGTTTTAGGTAAAACCTCTAATGAACTAGAACCCAGTTTACTTTTAGGAACTGAACATTTAGTTCAAGAAATCACTGTTCAGGAATGATTTGTCTCATACTAAACCAAATACATTTCATTTCAGCAATACCAGCTCTGCAACCCATTGTTCATGATCTCTTTGTGTTAAGAGGAACAAATAAAGCTGATGCTGGAAAAGAGCTGGAAACTCAGAAGGAGGTTGTAGTGTCAATGCTGCTGAGACTTATCCAGTACCATCAGGTAGGAGAGGGGGATGAGGATCCCTCTTTGTGGTCTGTGAAAGGGTAACATTGCTGTGACTGCTAAAAGTGCAGTATTAATTCAGGCAATATTAATGATTTTCTGTACATAACTGGAATAGCTGGAGTCTGTGTGGTATCTTTCCTTACAGAAAGAGTATGATTTTTAAGGATTAAGTCCTTAAAAATATTTTTAAGGATATGGGAAAGGCTCTGCACTGCAAATCATTATTTCAGGTTAAGTAACATATCTGTAGAATTTTGTTGTCAAGCCGAGAAAATGAAGCACTAAAAAGCTCCAGTTAGGATCATGATCTTGGCTGTGTTGCAGTCAGAATAAAAAGAAGGTTGATGGAAGAGAAGAAACTTCAAAGAATGTAAGTAAAATGGAAAAGGACGCAAGTTTAAAATTAGGAAAGATGCTGCATGGAGATGATTTAGATATTGCTGTACAATAACAATATCTTGAATAACACTTGAACAAGGTAATGACACTGGTAATTAGGTATTTGTTATGACTTACTACTTTGACCCAGACTTCATGGGTTTGGGAAACATGTTTCTGCTTTGTAGGAGTGTAACAATGACTTTTGTCAATACACTTTGTTTTAAAGAAAAACAGAAAAGTAATTTTAAGAGAAGTGTCATGATCAGTATGGGATCTTACTGCTTATTCAGGTGCTTAACAAACCTAATGTGCCTTTCTTTCATAATGTGAAAATGCAGTTCTAGTGTATGCTAATGTAAGCACTGTATTTTCTGAAAAAAATCAGTACATCTTGTCAAAATAATTTGTTAGAACTGCGTGTTCAGATTGGGGTAATTTTGTGTATCCACATTTTCTTTTGAATTTGTAGTTTTATAATCATAAAATGACTAATATAACTATATGAAATGACACTCTGTAGACACATGATGTGAAATAGTGAATAACTTCGTGTTACATAAGGTACTGCAATTGCTGGCAGATCCCCTTCTGACACACTTAACCTATTAAAGACCACCCATGCATTGCTCTTCCCACACCATCCCATTTGTAGTTCTTATTCTGCCCTGTTCTGCTGGTGCAATATGTATAAACCAACCCTGGGCTGTTCTGTTCCCTGGCTGTGGCTGTGGTGGTCTGCAGTGGACATTTGAAAGGTTCCAAGAGCTGCAGCTTTCAACTTTTTTGTTACAACTGGAGCTGCCACCCATGGAACTCCAGAGTTTAGCCTTTCATCCTGGAATTGCTCTTATCTCCTTACCTGAGAAAATCTTTTGGGAAGAAAGTCACCTGGGAGTCTCCTCCTCCCTAATCTGAACAATATGAATTTCCTTTACGAGTGCTCTAACCTGTTTCCTGAAACTTTTCTGTCCCCATCCCCAGTCCATCTATTACATTCTTGCTTGCTGTGTCTCTTGTCTGCCTGTCCTTCAACCTGTGGTCTCTGTAACCCTCAAATCTGTAACACATCCAGTGACCAGAATTGCTCCTTGTTTGGTGTGCTGCATTATGTTGTCTCTTAAAAATTTTATATAAAAGTGACATATTTCAGGTGAAGGAGCCCCATAAAACCTGTTTTGTTTCCTTGACCACAATTAAACTTTATTGGAGATGGAGTCAAGACAGAGTATGCATATGGAGAATAGTTCTCTTTCTTCTTTCCCTTTTTGTTGAGAAAGTGGTGTGGTATTTAGATTTATGGTTCTTTTTCCAGTTGTTTGAGTAGTCTTTTGACAAATACCATTTTAAAAGTACAAAGCAGACATTTTTTTTCTAGTTTATAAAGTAACTGGAAAATTCTTTAAAAAAACATCTCCAAAAAGCTCATAATGACGAACAGACTTTTAACCTGAAACCTGAAAATGGAGTTTTAAAAATGTGTGATTTCTCATGTTTTTGTCACTTTTGTCTTTTTGCTAGATGGTTGAAATTAATTTTCTTTTCTACTATGATACGATTTGAATGTTTTCTGTTAGTATGGATGTTTACTTACTTTTTTGTTACTTTTTCTCAGGTGCTAGAAATGTTCATCTTGGTATTGCAACAGTGTCATAAAGAAAATGAAGACAAATGGAAGAGATTGTCCCGGCAAATAGCTGACATCATTCTGCCAATGCTTGCAAAACAACAGGTGCTTATATGATCTTTTTAATTCTATGAACACCTTAAATAATTGCTGTAACGTATGTATCAGTAGTGGCTTTGAGTATTTGATTTTTTCTTTTTTATATATGAAGATCAACTTTCTTAAAATTGTGGTTGCCATATCTGGAAGAAACAATTTTTGCAAGGTAAACTTAAGTCTCTAAAACGATGAAGTTAATATTTAAATGCATGAAGTATATGGAGTATGATCAAGACTGTCTCCAGAGGAAGGTCATTGTTTCCCTTAGATACATGATTATGTCAGAACACTTACTAAATGATGTGAAGATTGTCCCATTTTCATCAAATGTCAGATTATTTTTTTTGTTGCTACAGTGGGTCTAATTACAGATCAGTTTACTCAAAGCCCCATCCAACCTGGCCTTGAACACTTCAGGGATGGGACAGCCATATCTTCTCTGGGCAGCCTGTTCCAGTGCCCCACCACCCTCACAGTAAAGAATTTCTTCCTAATATAAATCTACCCTCTTTCAGTGTAAAGCAATTCCCCCTTGTCCTATCAATACCTGCCTGTGCAAGAAGTCCCTCTCCAGTTCTTTTGTTGCTCCTTTAGGTACTGGAAGGTGCTGTTAAAAGCCTTCTCCAGGCTGAACAACCCCAGCTCTCCAGCTTGTCTCCATAGCAGAGGTGTTCTAGCCCCAGATATCCTTTGCTTCATGATGGCAGTTCCCCAGTCCTATGAGGAGATCTCATGGTTCGGAAAAGTGGGCAGGATCAGATGACTGTTTTAGAGCAGAGATGAAATGCTGACAAAGTGAAATTGCTGTTGTTTTGTGTGACTGCACATGATAATCTTCCAAATTATTTAAGCAGGAGAGTCCAGTCCTTTGCTTTTTGCAGTTGATTGCTTTATAATTCATCTAAAATTCTGTTCAAGTAAGCTGTCCTACCTCTGTTGCATTAATACCACTGTAGTTGTTCACTTTTCTGATGATTGGGTTTCTTTTTTCCTAGTTACCTGCATAAGTTTTATTATGACCAGCATTGCAGTCTATAAATAAACCTGGTAGGATGTGCAGGGAGGAGAACTGTCTCTAAATTTTATGACAAGTCAGTCTTCTGGTCTAATTCTCTGAATAAGGTCTATTTCTCCAAATAAAGTATGTGTGGTATGCACATTGGATTTGATATGACAGATTTTTGTCCATGTTCTCAAAACTCATGTTTAGGAAGGCCTGCAGTGAAACTTAAATTTATCTTTCATAGCTTTTGGTTGCTCTGAATTTTGTACAGTGAAGAACTGCTTTATTATACACAGGTTGTTATAGAAATATTTAAAACGTGGAGTGTTAATTTTCTGTAGAAGTTAGCTTTAGTGGACAGTTAGAAATTAGTTTTGTGTTTTTCTTTTATAGATGCATATAGACTCTCATGATGCTTTGGGAGTATTGAACACTTTGTTTGAAATTTTGGCCCCTTCATCCCTTCGCCCTGTGGACATGCTTTTAAGGAGTATGTTTGTAACTCCTAAAACAATGGTAAGCTACTGTTTTCAAGGAAGAGAGAATCTGGTATCTTTCATGCAAAACGACAAAGAATGTGTTTCTCTTTAATAATTTACTAAGTGATGTTAAAGTACCAGCAGCAGAATTTGAGAACAAATTGCATAGAACTAATTTACCAACTGTGAGTAGTTGATTCAAGAGTGTTCTGCTTATGAATTACTTTCCTTCATTTTGTATGTTGAGGATCAGGAATGTAAAGGAAGGTACTGTTGCAATAAAATAGAATACAATTTAAACGGTAAATTGCTTTTTATTTTTTTTATACAAGTATTAGTACTACTTTTATAGCTGAGAGATTGTTTACCAGCGAATATGAGCTTGACAGTTACCACAGTAATAGCATAATGTAAGATCTGAACTTAAAATTGATTTCTGGTATGCTCCATTCTCAAAAGGGTCTGATTTTTTGCAAACTAATAAAAATGCTGATTTTTTAAAATGCCTTTCTGTGTTGTGTCATTTAACTTCAAAAGTATTCAACCTTCTTTATTTCTTTTTTTTGTATTAGGCATCAGTGAACACTGTCCAGCTGTGGATTTCTGGAATTTTAGCTATCCTTAGAGTTCTGATTTCACAGTCAACAGAAGACATTGTTCTATCCCGTATACAAGAGCTTTCCTTCTCACCATATTTGATTTCATGCCAAGCAATCAACAGACTGAGATGTGGAGAAAGTAATGTGCCCACACCAGAGGATCGCACTGAGGTCAAACAGGTGAAATACCCACCTGAAGAGACATTTTCCAGGTACACTGTTGTTTGAATAACTTGGGGAAAGGTAAAGAGTTCTGAAAAATCACAAATACATTGGGCAATATTTAACACGTATAAAACTTCTGTCTAAATGGAACCAAGTCTGTTAATAAGTTGATATGGGACAAGTGTGTATGGAGGAAGGAATATTGAGATGGACAGAGATGGAGAAGTTGAGCAGATTTTGGCAGGATTTTGAATTATTCTGGTACCTCTTCTCAAGCCAAGTGAAGGACCTAATAGAGCTGTTAAAATGGGTGAATACTGGACTTACTGAAATCAGGTCAAGAAACTTCACTGCTTTCCATCCTTTCTGTGTGGGGACTGAATGATGAAACATCCCTTTAAGTGGAAGCCCAGCTTCTGTATTACAAAGTTGGCAGCAGTGGGATTTAAATCTCTTGAGTTAGTTCTGACCTTTTTTTCCATTTTTTTAAGACCCAGCTTTGTATAATTCGCTTCCCATGTTGATGTCCTTGGACAGTGACAAACCTCAGGCAAAAGAAGTATGGAGAGAGGGCAGCAGTATTATGTTGACATAATGTTTGTCATTAGGTTTAATGTGGTGAGAAGTATTTGAAATAGCTGCTTGTATAAAAAAAGAATCGCATTTTACTCAAGTAGGGAAGTTCAGATAGGAATAGAATGTTGTTTCATGTCATTCAGCTCGCTCTGAGGGTGGTGGGTACAGGGAAGAGGATCTTCTGGACTCCCATGTTGACCTTATGTCCAACATCAGTGATGTAAGTAATGGAGTAATGGTTATGTCCAGGAGCAAGGACTCCTCAAATGCCCTCGTCTGGTGCTTCTTTTGACACCACACATTGTCCCAGCTGGAGGTTTGATAAAGAACCCATTTAGTAGAATGTGGATAGATAAGGTGAGGTAAACAGGTGAATTACTGTGACTTGCTGACTTACCCCCTGCTCAGCTGAGCTGTGGTAACTGTTACATACTAGTTTTAGTTTGATTTAGCTGAAGTGCTTTTAGCAAATCGCTATGAAGACATCTCAGCATTCTGAACATTTGCTTTGTAAAGGAGTTGGGCCAGCATATGAATGGCACTGTGACTGTAGCTGATGAGAAATAATCTAGATTAAAAATGTAATTATTTAAGTGTTTGTGATCATATAGTATCCTATTTGTCTTAAGTTAACCTATTCTGTAGCATTTCATTTAGTATGTTATTTAGGATGACTGGACCAGAACTTCACTTTTTTTTTTCAAACCAAAGTTTCATAAGCTTAACTTCATCTTTTTCTGAAAGATTGATAGTTTTCCTATTGATTGTATATGGCATATATGTTTCTTTCAAGATTCTTACTACAACTGGTTGGAATTCTACTGGAAGATATTGTTACCAAGCAATTAAAAGTGGACATGAATGAGCAGCAACATACTTTCTACTGCCAGGAGCTGGGCACACTGCTTATGTGCTTAATACATATCTTCAAATCAGGTAATACTTGAAATGTTGCCCATGTCATAGCATGCAGTGGTAGGGTGGTTTTTAAGTTCCAAGACCATTCCTCAATGCATTGAACTACTGAGAAGGAATATGTAAGTGCTGAAGATTATATCTTTGTTAAAAGTTATAAAGTTATATCTTTGTGTAGAGAACTTACCAAACGTGGAGCTCATGTATGCAGTGCACATTTTGAACGTTTCTTCTGTCTTTGTGGAACAAAATGCCTTGCATTGAAGTGACTCTTCATCTCTCCTTTTAACTGTCTAAAATCAAAATTTCCATCCAAAAACACAAAGCATTTCAAATTTGTGCTATATTTCTCATGTTTTGTCTCAGTTTGGAGGTTGGTTGGTATGTCTAGCTTAAAATACTGAGTCACAGACCACTAGCTCAAGGAAGGTTCCTGGGTTTTGCCATAATTAATAAAAATATATAAAACAAGCAAAGAAGAACCTAACAAACTGAACAAAAAACTGACCAACCAAAGCAAGAAAACCACCCCAGAAAACCAGGAAAGGTAGCACTTTTCCAGCTAGCCTGAGTTCCTTTCTTCAGGTCTGGAAATTTATCCTTAGGTTTCTTCTACTGGATACCCAGTATCTACCCCTTTGATAATTCTTTAGTCCATAGCTTGATTCCTTAGTCTTACTTTCTGAATAGTGGTACTATCTTGCCCTTCTTTTATTCTTTCCTTACTATGACTGCCCTTTTTGCCTTCTGATTTTCAGCTTGCAGCTGAAATGCAACCTTGGTTTACTCTTGGTTGTCTGCAATTTAAAAGGTTTTGTCAAAAGTCCCTGGTTCTTAATGGGCTTTATTGCAGTCATAGGACAAGGAACTCTGTGTTCCTTTGCCTTGGTCTGTAAAATGTGAGTCCTTCAAACTGAGGTTCTTGGTGCAAAGACTCCAGGAATGTGTGTGAAGAAGCACAAAATTAATCTTTGTTTTAGGTGTGCTTTAGGGCCCAGAACTCTGGACATACAGAATGACAGTTCTCTTCCCATATGTCTGTTACAGTAATAATTTTAGTATGTTTTTATAGTATTTTATTATATAAAATTATATAGTTGCAATAGTATATATTTTAATTATATATTAATTTTTCTTTAGGATAAATATTTGAATCAAATATTATAACAAATAACTTACACCTAGATGTTTTGACATACAGTGATTAAATGGTGTGAAACCAGGAGCAATGAAATCAGAAAATGATTGTGATTGAAACTGGAGCAGTGGGAGCTGGGAATAATTGAATGGAAGGCTCAGCTAATTCAGCTGCTGTGACTGGCTTCATGGCTGCACTGAGAGTCTTGCCAGGAATTATGTAGAAATTTCCATGCAAAAGTTAATTAAATATTAAAATACTCATGGAGAGCATTGGGATATGTGGATTGGATGATCTCTAGAAATTAATTCAATGTAAAACTACAAAACTTCAGGTGTATTATTACCACTAGTACCTGTATGGTGTAACAGAGTAAAAGAAAAGTTGTTCCAACAGCTGGGCTGTATTTTCATGTTGTAACATATTTATTTAGGTTAAGGATTAACTAACTGCCTGAATTTGTAGTACCTTTCTTTTGTTCACTTAAAACCTCCGTAATTATTTTCTCTTTAAGTTATAGTCTCCTAACTATGGGTGTAGCTTACAGCAGTTTGTGTCTGGAAACATAGGCTGTATTCTGTCATTTCTAACCACTGTTCTACTTGGATGTTTTGTCTTCTCACCCATTGCAGCTTTTTCATAATGTGAGCATTGCTGACTCCTGTGTTTCCAACTGTAGGCAGCTACTAGATTATAAGTGAACATTCTCAATGTGCTCCTTTGAAGTTAGAAATAAAAGACACAGACAAAGTGAAAAGATGAGCATGCAATGGCTTTTATGACTAAAGGAAGTCACTAGGTGGTGTAGTTTCTGCAAATGCAGGGAGCTGGAATGGGGCTAGCACTGCTTATCTAATAAGTGGAACCAGAGATTTGAGATTCAGCTATTTTTCCCGTTCTTCGCTATTTACATTGTGTATTTGTCAGTCCTGGGGGCAGCTTAAATTGGTGCACATGGCTGTGGAATTTACAGCTTCATTCTTCTATATGTCTGGCAAGGAAAGCAAGTAGCACTGCAGATTTCCTCCCTTTTACTGATTAGCTCTTGGTTTCTAACTGACTCTAAAGAAACTTTTTTCCCCTCTTATCTTATATAAACTCAAAAAGTCCTGTGTCTTTGACAGCTTTCCTTGTTTTCCCACCATTTTCTAATTTCTTTTTTCCTTGCCTTTTTTTAGCATACAAACACAGAATCAGCAAATCAGAAAGCAAAATTCTGCTTTTTTGCTGAGTGTTCCATTTTCAGGGTAATGGCAGAAATACCTAATTTTTGCACTTTAGAAATTGGATGAAAGAGAATAAATTTAGTTTCAACTGAATGTGTTTGGAAAGCCATCCTCTGAAGTAGGATACTTTTAGGTGCTTTTCCTTAACATGCAAAGTAGTAGTTACCTCACAGTTCTCAAGTAGAACATCTGTGTTTTAATTTATAAACAAAAAAACTAATCCTGCTCCACAGGTGACAGCTTTAAGTTTAATGAAGGTTTTCATATATCAGATTAATGAAAATTGTCATGAAACCTATCTAAATATTATTTATTGAGTCTTAGAGCTGGTAATTTCTAGTTTATACATTACCCTTGGGCAGACTTCATCACTTGCCTTAAATTTGTAAAACTGCTTAGGATTTGCCTTTCTTGCAGGAATTCTACCCTGAATAATTTTAAAACTTCAGAATTCAGACTAGAGCTTTGTCTAAGATGGTTTTATTGTTTTCAGGGATGTTTAGAAGAATCACAGCTGCCGCTACCAGACTTTTTACAGGAGATGGATCTGATGGTAGTTTCTATACACTTGAAAGTCTGAGTGACCTTGTTCAGTCCATGATTCCCACTCATCCTTCTTTAGTTCTCCTCTGGTGTCACATCTTGCTTCTGGTCAATTATACCAACTACAACTGGTGGTCAGAAGTGCATCAAACCCCAAAGTAAGTTTTGGTTTTGTTCCCTAGTAGTTTGTTTCATATAATTATATTTTCTAAACATATTCAAACTATTGAGCTGCGTTCTGCCAAGCCTGTCAGCTCACTGAATGGTGTTGCTTGGATTATGAAATGTAGTTCTGCATTTATCTTACGTGTGTACATGTTGTCTGTTCTGATATTGGTGTGACTTGCAAACTAGGGAAATGTATCTTGCACTCAGTTGCTCCTCAGAACTGCCAGGTAATCTCTTCATTTCTAAGGCGAGAAAACTTTGTCTCTTAAAAAAACCCTTTTTTTAAAAACTGTGGAAGTAACTGTAGCAAAATACTCAGTGTTTCATGTAAATGTGGAGAATTTATATTTCACTTTCTAGGAAATAACTTGCCAGTGGAGATGATGGGACACTGTTGTGTTTGTGACAATGCAATCTGATCATATAACTGTAACTGTAGCTACAGGATTATCTGTTCTTACTGGGTCTGTTGCTAAATACTGTCAAAACATGGTAGCACCATGCTGTTCATTAGCATTGAGCACTGTAATGACCTCACTTAACACTAGTTGTCTGAAATTTGGAGATTGGTTCTAAAATTGGTATTCTCTTGGTCTGAAGTTAGTTTATCCCACCTGTCAAGCATTGGAAGGATTTGTCCTCAGTGGATGAGGAAGGGACCTCCTTGAGGATGGGTATTGCTCTGTGTTAACTATTGAGGGAGGTGAAAAAATGACTTGAGAGATGTTCCTGGTGCTTGTGCAGTGAGTGTTGGGCAGTCTCATCTTGCTCTACAACTGAAGTGCATGAATACTTTCACAAATGTGAGATTCTTGCTTCAGTTCGACTTCACATATTAAAAATACATTATTCTAATTTCTGGAAATACGGAATTACCAGGATTATGAGCAAAGCTGTGCAACTACTCAGGCATTGTAAAAGGCTGTCCAGGAAGGGTGGAATCACCATCCCTGAAAGTGTTGAAAAGTTGTGTGGATATGGCTTAGGGGTGAGCCATGATGTGGTGCTAGGTTAAGGGCTGGATCTGATGATCTTACCGGCAACTTTGATGATTCTATAAACTAAATAGCAGGTGGGTTTTTTTATTTACCAGTATCAACTCTAGTCTGGATTAGGCATCACTTTTAATCTGACACTAGACTAAGTGCTCAAGAAGACTGGTTGGGTTTGAGAAGAAAATGCAGTAGTAGGTTCTATTATCCTAACAGAGATGCAACAGCCCGTGTTTTTCTTTTAAATAACTGATTTAGTTCTTTACACTGTCTGAAGAAGTAAAAAGCAATACTGCAATTGTCAAAAAAAAGTGATCTGATGGAAAGCCAAGTGGCTGCTTCAAGGAAGTGTAATGTTTGAATGAAGTTTACAGGGAAAGACATGTCATGTAAGGACATGGGTAGGATACTCCAAGCACTTTGGTTGTTCATGTTTCAGTAGCCATACTAAGAAAATAGTAACAACATAACATTTACTTTTTGCAGGCGACACAGTCTTTCTACTACTAAATTGCTTAGCCCTCATGTATCCGGAGACAGTGATGAATCTGACTTGGAATCTAAGCGTGGCATGTGCAATCGTGAGATAGTGAGAAGAGGAGCACTCATTCTCTTCTGTGACTATGTTGTAAGTTTTGAATTATGACTTTTATAACTACAGTTTTGAGTTATTTTATGATGATGACAATCATTTATTTCTGATATGTGTTAACTGAAAAGTGAAGTGTGTTAAGTGAAGAATGAAGATCTGTGAAACTAGTAATTTTATTTTCAGATGGTTCTTCTGTTAGTTTAGATATGACCTCATTTGGCATTGTTTTCTCTTCTGAACCGAGAGTTTTCTTGGTTTGTGAAGTTTACCTGATGGGCAATAGAAATACCTTCTGAGTATCACATCCCTTACTTGGGAAGTGCTTGGAGCACACTAAGTAGTTCCAGACTTCCCAAAATCAGTAGCAGTGGACAGTGTCCAGGAGAAAACAAATTTCCATCTCTACACCGTAAGAAAAGAAGTTTTACATTAACATTTAGATTTCCATTTTAGTTCTCCAGTGAGAACAATTTCTGTGACTTTGGTCTTTTTCTGCCTCAATATTAGTATTTTATTTCATTGTGAACTTCTGAAATGAATCTTTAGTAGTAGGAGTTAACTTTTCACCTCAGATCAGTTTTGAGGTAAGGAAGCTGCATTCCTTTCAGGTTCAACTGAACAGAAAACTGTTTAGGAAGCACTTCAAGTACTAATGGACAGTCACTCAAGTCAGATTAGAGGGCATCCAAAGTAAAATCCTCCTAAACCTCTTTACTGAGGTACTGTACAAGCTCCCAGCATTGCCTGGTTAACACTACAGATATTTTTGTGTTGCATTCCATTGCTTGTTGATACTCACAAGCCTTTAGAGGTTTGGCATTAATTATTGACAGATCTCTTTGGATTTGCTTTCCAGAAATTCTTCATTTTGTGTTAAAGGCCAGTAGTAATAAGAAATCTTTAAGAAGCCTAAATGAAAATCACATTTTGCCAGAAAACTGTGTGCATGTTTATTTCAATTGCCATTTCATTAAAAGCAACATCTTTGAATCAACCTTCTCAATTTACTTGTCTCTAACCTGTTTTTTAGTGTTTTTAGAAAATTAAGTTGCACGTTCATGGTAAGTACCTTAATTTGCAAATAGAGCAAAACATTTGGAAAATTTATCATGTAAAAATAATGATGGTGGTATTAAGATATAGACACTATGCCATTATTTCAAAACAGCTACAGAATTGTATATGAGAAGCTTCATGTTTTCATGTTTAGTAATTAAGATATTAACATTGGTGTTCTTGCAATCAGATTTTAATTTTTTCCCCTTTAGTGTCAAAACCTACATGATTCAGAACACCTGACCTGGCTTATTGTGAATCATGTTCAAGACTTGATTAATCTGTCCCATGAGCCTCCAGTACAAGATTTTATCAGTGCTGTTCACAGGAATTCAGCAGCCAGTGGTCTCTTCATCCAGGCTATTCAGTCACGGTGTGAGAATCTTGCAGCTGTAAGTTTGACTTTTTGACTTCTTGTAAAGAACAAAGTCATTTAATGTCAGCATAAGTTTAACTGATAGGTATGCAAAGTTTGACATTTCTGGGTCATTTATCAACTTCTAATTTTATTTTTAAAGTCACTTACTTAAAAATGCAAGCAGCGAACCTTATATTAGCAACTTCAGTATTAGGTGTGTTCCATCAAATCTATGAATTCAAGTGAAGATGGGTAATCTGCTTTTCTTCCTTCATGGATATTATCCCACATAATCAATATCTGATGGGTAAATTAAAGCTGTAACTTTTACCTTTGATATCAGTGCCTTAGTAGTATAAATAGCAAACTAACTACAGAGGCAGGAGTAGGAACCAGTCCATCTTCACAAGCTTTGGCAATATGAAAATGATTTGTGAGCTCACACCTTCCCCACTGATCTGTTCTGAAAGTTGTATCCACATGGTGAGGGAAAATCACTTGAGAAATTCAGGGTATTATTTCTGTTGATTATTTTAGTTTTCAAATTAATAGGAGTAGATGATGTTTATAGGGATATAAGCTTGTATGCATTTCTCTTAATCGTGGGAAATGTCATTTTCTGGACTTTCTCTAGAGATAATTGTGTGAAATAATTGTGATTAATGTGATAATCTAGAGAACTGTAGTAGCTTCAGTGCTGTTTCCTCTCTCTTTCCATTGTCTCTGTGCAAATCTAGGGCAGCTTTAAAGTTAAGTGGTATTAGTCTGGGCTTCAGTAGCTGAGAATCAGCAAAATGAACTAAACTGACTGTGTTTTAGTAGAAGATGTACTCACTGTGTGAAATGATTGTGGATTTTCAGGAAAGACAGTAAAATTAAAATAGCTGGTGTTAACAGACTGCTCTAAAACAAGACTGGTTTCATGAGTCAAACTAGGTTTGTGTTTCTCCCTTAAGAATATTAGAGCTGAATTGGTGCTCATATTCAAAAAAATAAGAGAAATTGAAAAAATTATTTGCACAGCCTTTGAGTTGTTACTGCTGTTTCTTAATATATGCTCAGAAAATCCCCAAGGATTGTCTGGATTTCTGTACTGTCACTTGTCTTGACTATGCACATGTTCCTGTCTTCTTCAGAAAGAGTTGAAGATTCTCACTGTGTTCAAAGCTTTTTGCAGTTTCTGTAGCTTTTTTCCCCAAAAAGTTTTACTCCCTATGTTTCGCTTACTCTTGTAAGAGTGAGCTTTAAAATTACACATCAAACAACTTAGTGTTCATATTAATTAAATAACCCAGTAACTCATTCACACAGAGATGATTATATTTATCAGGTATATCAGGTTTATCAGGGCTGCTGTAGTTTTTTCTGAGTGTCTTTCCCTTTAGCTTTAACATCTTCGTATTCCAAATTGATTGCAATTTTTTTGTCTGCTTCTCTGTTTCATGCTGTTTTAACATCTAGCCCACAACCCTGAAGAAGACCTTGCAGTGCTTGGAGGGAATCCACCTGAGCCAGTCTGGGGCTGTGCTGACCCTGTACGTGGACAAGCTGCTGTGCACTCCCTTCCGAGTGCTGGCTCGCATGGTGGACACCCTGGCCTGCCGCCGTGTGGAAATGCTGCTGGCAGCAACCCTGCAGGTACAGGGAAATCCCTGCCTGGGAAGCACTTTGGGCATTACCAGTGTTACCAAGAGCAGTGATTTAAAGTACATCAAAATATGATTAAGTGTTTTCATTTGATGAATTTTTTTATTTAGTATACAGTTACCTGAATGTTTACTTCATTTCACTTTATCTGCCTGTAACTTTATTTATCTGGTAAAAGATTTCCTGGGGGGTTTTACATATATCTGTCCTGTAAAATTCTTGTGATTCTTTCGTATAGAACAGCATTGCTCAGTTACCAGTTGAAGAACTGGATAGAATTCAGGAGTACCTTCAAAACAGTGGATTAGCAGCAAGGTAAATAATACCAATAATACCATTAAAATGTCAAACTAAGTAATGTTCACATTACTACACAGTAATCACAAATCGTGTTAACCCTGTTTTCCCATATTTTGGCTTTTCTCCTAGAGGTCAGATAGTGAGATGTTTTAGAGGGTAAACAAGGAGTAAAGCCTCTCATAAGATGCTGGCATGTTCTGGCCCAAGGGGCAGTTGTGGTGGCTTTTTTGAAAGTGCAGTAAGAAGTACTTAGTAGCTAAAGCAAGCTTTGGAGGGTTGTGTCAAATTCTCTTCCTGCATCCCACTCAGTATTTACTTTTGAGCAGCTGCAAATTAATTTCTTGACAAAATCTATTTTACTAAAGCCAACTTTATTTTCCTCAAACTTGCAAAATATTGTCAGTTCAAGCTAAGTGGGCTTGGGGTTTTTTTAGTTTGTTTTGATTTTTCTCCCAGACAACTGTGTTAAAAGTTTTAACCATTTAGTGTCCTGACTGTTTAAACTGCTGGTATAAAAAGGAACAAATTACTCATTTTTTTAAAAAATTATTAGATGTTGGAAAGGTCCTTATTTTTGCTCCTCTTGTCATTGCTGTTTGAGGTTAATATCTGTTGACTGAAATAAGTAAGGGAAAGAACCTAAAATGTGAGACTGCAGGAGATCAGTAATAATATGCCTATATAGCTAATGTTCTATATAATTTTTTGAAAAAGCTTAAAATAATTACTTTTTACAAGTTCTTGATAGCAGTAGTGGAATTTAAAAAACAACCCAAATTAAAAAAAAACTGCACAAAAAAAAAAAAAAAAAAAAAAAAAAACCAACCAAAAAAACCCTCTGACACTGATGTAAATCCAGAAACTGGAGGTTTTAGTGTAGCCAGGGATCATTTTTTAAAAATAGATAGTTTTAGTGGGGTTTTGATTAGCATCTGTTAAAACGTATTTTTTTTGTAGTCAAATAATCTGTACAGTAACTTTGATTCTTCTTACTCATTAGAAGATTTGCTGGAGAAAGCAAGCTGCATTTAAAGCTTAAGTATATCACAAATTTTAACACTAGATTAAATTTAACTCTTTATTTGTTGGTGGTGCTGAGTTAATTAATTTTGGCCTCTGATACCTAAAGAAAATTTGTATCATGTGACTGCATGTAACTAACAAAAAAACTGAGGACCCTACTGCTTTTCTGTCCTGGGATTGGAATTGAGTCACTGGATATCTTTCTATTTTTAAATTATTCACAAAACTAAGATAGCCCTCTGCCGATGTGTTTTTCTGTTTGCAGACACCAAAGGCTCTATTCGCTCTTGGACAGGTTTCGTCTTATGGTAGCACCAGACACAACCAGTCCTTCGCCTCTGGTCACCTCACACCCACTAGATGGAGAAGACCAACCAGCTTTAGAGAATGTAGTTCTAGACAAAGTAAGATTATGTTTAGAAAGTCACTAAAAGTGCCTTGGCTATAAACAAGCTTTATTCTTTACAAAATACTTAAATGCAGCTTATTTTTACTATGCAGCTAATTATCTCAGGATTGTTATATTGTATCTCAAATATAGATCAGTGATTAATTTCATGTGTGCTGGCTGACTGTTGAACTTAGGCTGGATAATTAGCACAGACGCTAAAAAAAAACATAGATGTTTGTTACATTGACAGTGCTGTGTAAAACTTACCAAGTTTGGTTTCTTTGCTCAGCTTTAATGGAAAGATTTATATACAGTTCAGTAGAGACAGATAAATAATCTTGTTTTCTTGATGTGTTTTACTACAGTTATTAGTTTTATTCATTTTCTGAAAGTTGTTGGCTGTCTCTTGGAGATTAAACATTGCTTGTTCAGTTTTTCCTTCTCAGCTTTAAATTACTTACAGAGAACAATCAAGAATACTGAACTGTTTCTGCCTTTCATGAACTCAGACATGTTTATTTCCAAGTGAAGTGGAAGGCTAAGACCAAGTCTTGGGGCCTCCTGTGTCTTCCTATTTTCTAGTTTGTCCCATGGCACAAATAATTTCTCCTTTTCGTCCCTCCATGTTCTACAGTGATACACAGTAATGGGAAACTTATGTAACTGAGATGGCAAAAATTATTTGATTAGCTAACAGTTTGGATGACTGAGCAGTCATTGGCTTAGGGGAGCTGTTGAGACCTACTTGGATATCAGGAGAAAATGCTGTGACCAGAAACCACTTACCCATAGCTTTGTCTTCAAATTACCCCAAAAAAATCTTCTTTGTCTGTCACTGTAAATTCTAAACAAATGTTGTTTTTGTATTCTTCCTCCCAACTTCTACGTGGTTCACAGAATTACAGAAAATATTACATTGGAAGGGACTTCTAAGGAATCAATGAGTCCAACTCCCTGCTTCTCGCAGGACTGCCTAAAAGTAAATCCTATGACTAAATAGCAGATGCTCCTTGAACTCTGACAGGTTTAGTTGTGTTCTAATGAATTAATGTCAGCAAATTTATTTGAATCATTGCATATTTATATATATATTTAATACAATATATATCATATATTATATTTATACTTATTATTGATATTTCATATATAGATATATATATATATATATATAAATATAAAAATATTTATGTGACTATTTGAACAGTTTTATTCCTTGGCTATAATATAATTTTTTCTGTTACTACTGTTACATGACTGCTGAGTATTCCATGCTTTTTTTCTAGATAATCTGTTCAGCTTTAGGATCCTAATACTAGTACCTGCACTATATATTAAGATTCATTTTTCCTCATTTCCTGTCCAGACTTTATGGAGATAGACAACTTGTCACTGAACATCCATTGATCCAGTTTAAGATGTTCCATTTCTGTTCAACAGTTGTTCGTTTTGCTTTGGTTTTTAATCTGAGGGGGTTTTTTTTCATACATTAATGTAGCCTACAGATATCTTAAGGTATTCAATGCTAACGAGCAGTTCTCCCTCTGCCCCCCATGCACTGTGTTGTTTTCTGAAAACAACTGTGTAATAAATTTCCTTTTTTGATCATTGAAGGACTGGTATGTGTCACTAGTGCGGTCACAGTGTTACATCAAGTCTGACTCAGCGCTGCTAGAAGGAGCAGAGCTCATAAATCGGATTCCTCAGCCTGACCTGAACTCCTTCATGACCAACAAGGTAAACTTCTTTGTCAAAGGAAGAGGATGGAATTAGGTCAAGTGTTCCTGTTTGGTAGTATTAATAGATTACATTCTGAAGTGTTTACATTCTTAGATGTGAACACTTCAAATTTGTATAGTACTGATAATATATGCTGATAATACTAATTCACTTAATTTTAGATACTAAAACAGTAGATATTTGTATAAAACAGTGGATACCTGAATCTAGCAGTGTTGCTAATAGTAACTTACTTGTAGTATAGGTTGAGTAGATAGAGTGGAAGCAAAAGTTTATTTATGTATTGCAATCAGAATAATCCAATTTTGCCATGTTATGTAATCTTGTTTTGCCATACAGTCTCTTCCAAGGCCAGCTGTTTCTGTATCCTCTTCAATATCCCTGCTGGATGACCTGCAGTAAGCCAGTCACAGAGAGTCAATCTGGCCTAAAGGACAACTTGTATCTAAGAATGTCTTTTGCTCAAATTCTCACCATGATATTTGCTGCTGTTATGCAGAAATAATAGTGGGGAAGCTGTTTCTAAGAAAATACTTCACTTTTTTGTTTGAAAACTCAATGCTTGAAGATTCCTTGTATATATGTCATCCTTAAGCTTAAGCTTTATTCACGCATTATCCTGAAAATTTGGAATGAGCATATTGATTTTTGTTTCCAGTATGGTACTGGTTGGAATTTAAATTTGTAGCCAATGTGGGCTCAACCATATTGTCACACCACAGTAGAGCAGAGGTGCTAATAAGTTAATTAATCAATAAACTGTAAATTTACCTCCACATTAATATGTTAGAATAAAACCACCAGGTACTTAATTTCACTTTAAAAGCAATTTCTTCTTATTTCCTATTTGATTTCAGGAATTCAACCTAAGCTTGTTAGCGCCTTGTTTAAGCCTTGGCATGAATGAGATCTCAAGGGACCAGAAGAGCAGCCTCTTTGAAACAGCTCGGAGGGTAACCCTGGATCATGTGTCTTCTGCTGTACAAAACCTTCCAGCCAGCCACCAGGTTTTCCAGCCACTATTGCCAACTGAGCCATCAGCCTACTGGAAAAAACTAAGTGATATCTTTGGTAAGAGCAATAATGGTCTTTTAAAGTTTATTCTCTCCTCTGCAAAGATACTTTACAGATGTCTTGTGAATACATGAACTTACTATTTGAAAAAAAAAGATACCTGGCATAAAAGTGCTTATGAAATAGTTCTGAAAAAAACTTACTGAATGGAAAAAAATTCAAACTGCTAGATTTCATCCAGTCTTATTTTATAGGAGATGAGGTGATGTATCAATCTATGATGACGCTTTGTCGTGCACTGGCTCAGTATTTGTTGTTACTCTCAAAACTACCACCTGGTCTTCGTGTTCCACCTGACAAAGAGGATGATATCCTGAAATTCATAGTGATGTCAGTAGAGGTAAGAAACTACACCTTAATTGAAGATGTGATGCAATATTGGGAGAGAGAGCAACTCTATCTTAAACTGATCACCACTGAGTAATTTTTGCTTGAGGCAATTCTTTTGTCTTAACTGTAGAAATGTCTTCAGTGTTTTTTTGTTTGATCTGTGCTAGTAAATCAGATTTGGGTTGTGGGACAAGGACAGCTTTATACAAGGAGAGGTTGATTGATTGATGGAATGATGCTGGCATTTGGGAGAATGGGTCCTGTACTGATTTTTGGGACACTTAATGAACAGTATATAAGTGTAATGATTTTCTTGTACTCAATATAAATAGTGTTCTCTCAGGAAAAAAACAGTACTATTTGTTACTAAAACTTTGTTTTGTTGAGGTAAAAAGAAGTGACCCTTGTTTAGAAGTTGTTTTGTTGTGAGAATTTGCTCTTAATGGGGAACTTTTCTTTTTGTATAGGCACTATCATGGCATTTAGTGCATGACCAGATTCCATTAAGTGTAGATCTTCAAGCTGGTCTGGATTGTTGCTGTCTGACACTACAGCAGCCTAATCTCTGGAATTTGCTGTCTTCTGCATCTTATGTGACATATGCTTGCTCCTTGATTAACTGCATTAGATTTATCATTGAAGCAGGTGAGTCCAGTTTGATCAGCCAGGAGAAAAACTTTGTTAATAGATTGCCAGTCATTATTGATCAAATGCTGCGTGTCAGGAATATTTCCTTTGAGTCCTTATTAATGATTTGTTTGACAAATTTAGTTCTTACTACTTTAATTTTCTGTTTAAAATTTAGTGTTTACGTTTGAACTTGGTAAATGCATTGGATATGTCAAACATTTGACTGCTATGTAGTGTTGGTTAAAAAATGGAATATGAAATAGGTAATAGCTGTATCATTCAAATATTCTTCTCCAATTCAGTTGCTGTGGAACCTGGTAATCAACTTCTGAGTCCTGAAAGGAAGAAGAATACTTCAAAACCTTTAAGTGAGGGGGAAATTGATTCCAATGTACAAAGTAAGTAAACAGTGAATTTTGCTTCTGCCCTAAACTTTTACTGAAGAAGTATTTTTAGGTACCCTTTCCATTACTGTTATTCTTAACAATTAAAGTTTATCTGAGACCTTATTTAAAATTGGTAAATGTCTGTTAAATGTAGGCTGCCATATTTTTGACAGGTATAGTTGTTTTTTATTTAAAGTTATACATTAAGGTAGATTTTTCTTTTGGGGCATTCTGTTAGCTGTGCAGCATGCTACAGACTGAGCTTTTTAAAGTGTGGGATTTTAAATTTTTTAAATGTCTTTATGTATGTCCTCATTGTGGTTTTGTTCTTTGTAATTAAAATACTTCTGTTTAGAATTTTTTGGTATTCTGTCTTTTTAAATTATTTGTCTTTTGAGTGTATTCATAAACCTGAATTTCTTTCTCTCTCCAAAAAGAAACAAAACACATTATTGCAGCATGTGAAATGATAGCTGAAATGGTGGAATGCTTGCAGACTGTCTTGTCAATGGGGCACAAAAGAAACAGCAGCATCCCTGCATTTCTCACTCCTGTCCTCAAGAACATCATCATCAGTTTAGCAAGACTGCCTCTTGTGAACAGCTACACCAGAGTACCTCCCTTGGTATGTTTATTATGCTTTGCTTTCAGGACTTGAAAAATTATTGAAAAACTTTGAAAACCAAACATGGTGCTGCTTCTAAAGTTCTGCAATAGTAGAACTTCAACCTTAAGCTGCTTTGATCAATCAGTTTTTCTTTTTGAACACTTAGTAACAATGTGTACAAGGCCATTTCTCTGCTTCTCAGCACTCTGTTTTTGAGGGGATGTCGAAACATAATAATTTTTTTGGCTGAAACTTTTTTGCCCCCTCTCTGATGTATCAGTGTGCTTTTTCAGCCATCAATAGTATGTGAACTGTCTTGAATTCTGTTTCAGCATCATTTCTGCACAATCTCTAAACTGAATTATGTGACCAGAACTTACTTGCTTATATATCTAAACTTGGACCATAAAACTGAATAATTAATTTACAGTGGGAAATATGATGGAAAAAAACCCTAAAATAGGAAGTATGGTGTACATAGTATATAAGTTGTGGTAGATGTTCCATCTTCCTTTGATTTTTCTATTTGGAGAACTGCTGATGTCTTGTTGCATTTGAATGGTGCCTGTGTATTTAGAGTTGTAATATAAAGACTGTATCTGATTTGGATAATTAAACTTTCATTGTATTTCTTTAGGTCTGGAAATTAGGCTGGTCACCAAAGCCTTTAGGTGACTTTGGCACAGTTTTTCCTGAAATCCCAGTAGAATTTCTTCAAGAAAAGGAAATCTTTAAGGAGTTCATCTATCGCATTAATACACTTGGTATGTACAAAGTTAAATGAATACACTTGGCTCTGTTTGGGTATTTACCTGTGTTTTGAAATTACTGAATAACTGTAGCTGAAACTGTTTGCTTACTTTTGTTGTTATGGGGAAGATAGATAATATTTCAGAGCAGGTTAGATATTGTGATGCAGTAATTCTTAGTTTTGTTCAATGAAGAAAATAACTTTTGGCTTTATTTCTATAATTTATTCCAACTCAGGGACATTTCAGTGTGCTCTTGCAGAATTGACCATTTGTTTTCTGGAGCATAGGCTTGACAGCATGCTTGAGAATATTTTGCTTCCCCCCACACTTTTTTCTATTAATGCATAGTATAAAGTCCTGTGATAAGGAGAGAAGCTGTGATGTTCTGATTCCCATCCACACCTAGTAGATCACAGAATCACAGAATAAACTGAATTGTAAGGAACCCACAAGGATCATTGAGTCCCAGCTCCTGGCCCTGCACAGCACCATCCCCAAGAGTCACACCATGAGCCTGAGAGTATTGTCCAAACATGTATAAAAATCTGTCAGGCTTGGTGGTGTGACCACTTCCCTGGGGAGCCTGTTCCATTAGAAAAAATGCCAAAATGAATAGGAAGTGGCGTGAAACTAATCTATGGGAGCATTGTACCTTTGTTTAATGCTGTTTCTTGTTTTACTTTGTATTGAGACATAAATGGCTATCTCTGAGTGTTTCCATAGGATGGATCAGCCGTACTCAGTTTGAAGAGACTTGGGCTACTTTGCTAGGTGTGCTTGTAACTCAGCCCATTGTAATGGACCAAGAGGAGAGCCAGCAAGAGGTAAGGTCATTCATTGTATTTTTAAAATGAAATTTTACTTAAACCAAGAAAAATGTTTCTATTAATAAAACTTTAAAGCAGAAAAGAAGTGACTAACACTAAGGAATTTTTTCTATTTTTTTATTTCCTTTTTCTCATACCCTGGTGAGTTCAGACATATCCATCTTCTGGCTTAGAGCCTCTGTAAGCATGCAAATAGTGAGGAAAAAATGAACAAAGCTGTTACAACTCTTTATTAGTACATCATTCAACACAGATTTTCTTTTTTTTTTTTGTAAGATCCTTGATTAGAAATTAATTGTCCTGAAGATGTGTGTTGATGTGTCTTGCTCCCACTTGTAGACTATATATATGTATATTGGATATCTGGTCTTCTAGCTTAGGTAAATGTTCACATTCAGTGGAGAACACTTGGGGATCAGAGCTGAAGAAATTTATAGCAGAATTTGTGTCCAATTTATATATCAAAATATATGTATTTATATACCAAGTCCTATACCACATTTTTTTGTCCAAAGAACAGCAACAAAACTGGGACTGGGGCTGAGGGAGCTGAGGTATTTAGTCTCAGGAAGAGTAGGCTCAGGGGGTTCCTCATCACTCTGCACAACTACCTGAAAGGGGGATATAGCTGGGGGGGGTGGGGGCTGTGTGTCACTCTTATCCACTGTCTTTCAAGTTAATTCCTTAAGTTGCACCAGGGGAGGTTCAGATTGGATATTAGGAAAAGAATTTTCTCTAAAAGAGGGATTGGGCATTGGGAATAAGTTTCCCAGGGAAACTGTCTTTGAAAGTGTTCAGTAGGGGTTTGGATGTGGCACTTAGGGATGTGGTCTAGGGGTGATTATGGTGGTGCTGCATTAATGGTTGTACTGGATGGTCTGTGAAGGTATCTTCCAACCTTGATGATTGTGGAAACTCAAGGTGAGAGTGAACTTGGCTATCATGAAAGAGATTTTCTCTCTTCAGCTGCCTTAACCTGCTGGCAAACGGATTTTACTAGGTTTTAGTTCTTTGACCTGAAAGGTTATTTTCCTAGGCTTGTGTGTGGTAGGTGCAGAGCCTAAAGCAGGTTGAAGAATTCAGAGGAGAAACTGTGGATCCTGACTAGCAGACAAAGGGATTTGCTTCCCTTGCTTCCTAGGTGTCAGATTGGAAAAGGGAATAAGGAATCATCATCCTTCTTCCCTGGGTTAGCCTTTTCTGTTAGTTATACAGGCTTGGACACCTTGACTTAACTGTTTTCTGCATAATGGCCATGTTGGGTCAGACTTGGGGCAACCTAGCTATTGGTTGTTCCTTATTTCTCATGTAGAGAGTACTTGTGGAACAAGAATAATATTGTTCCCTTGCTTTCCAAGCTGACCAGTATGTTCAAAATTGCAAATATTTTAAGCGCTGTTGTAATTTTCAGTATGTTAATATTTTCTGAAATAAAAATAGGGTTTTTTTAAAGTTGAACATTGGTTACCATCTTAAATCTTATGAAAAAGATCAGATGCTTTTGTGGTCTGATGCTTTGTTTCAACAAGTAACTAATGGGTAGCTGTGAAGAGAGAAGTTAAACACTTTTAAAAAAGTTCCGAAATGGACATCTTGAGGTTTTAATGCTATTGGGATGAGAGGATGCATGCAGAGTGACTGATGAGAAGGAAGGATGTGTGGCTGCTGCAGTCAGTGCTTTGTGTGCATTGTTTATGTCACATAGATTTCTGGATGGGAAGAAGAGTAGGTGTCAGGCTTATTAATGACAATTTAGTGAAACCTGACAAACTGATATTCAGAGCTTTTGGGATTTTTTTTTTTTTTTTTTTTTTAAACAATTCAAATTACAGTGAGTTCATTTTGCAGGAAGATACAGAGAGGACCCAAATCAATGTTCTTGCAGTACAAGCCATAACCTCTCTGGTGCTGAGTGCAATGACCATACCTGTTGCAGGCAACCCAGCAGTTAGCTGTTTGGAGCAGCAGCCCCGCAACAAGGCTTTAAAAGCTCTGGACACAAGGTATTTGTTTGCAAATAATAAATAAATTTTTCAAATAATAAAACTTGTGGTTAATACATAATGACAGTTGCTTAGTCTAGTTGTAGCAAAAGTATGTGTAGATTGTATTTTCTAAGGAAGAGTATATATGCATGGATTTATATACATAGAAGTTGCATGGACTTAGCACTGTGAACCTGCTGACTTAAAAGATTTATCTGAAAAAGATAACATCTTAATAAAATCTGGCAAACAGTGTACAGAATATATTTTTCAACATTTTAATTTTCCTGATTCTGAAAATAAGCATAGACACATAACATTACAGAGTAAGCCAGACTTGCACAAAACTGTTAAAGAAAAAATCTGCTAAAATTGATTTCTCTTGGGCTTTTAGGTTTGGGAGGAAATTAAGTGTTATCAGGGGAATTGTTGAACAGGAAATTCAGGCAATGGTGTCTAAGAGGGATAATATTGCTACTCATCACTTATACCAAGCTTGGGACCCTGTTCCATCGCTTTCTCCTGCTACTACAGGTAGGTGCTTGTTTGTGGGGGAGAAGGGGAGAGTGAATTTCTTTTGCATTTAAAAGGTAGAAAAGATACTTTCATAAAAATTTGAAATGCAGTTTGCAGGAAGTGAAGCCATTTTCATGTGTGCTTTGTTACGCACTTTTTAAAAATTCATCTTGTGTTTCGTTACAGGTGTTCTTATCAGCCATGAAAAACTCTTACTGCAGATCAATACTGAACGAGAAATAGGAGATATGGATTATAAGCTGGGACAGGTTTGTTAAAAGAGCAACTTCATTTTTATTACATTTCTTCCAGTTCTGAAAAATTAGTTAAGAAGCATTTCTTGACATCAAATAGAAACTGAAGGTTCTGAGTGATGCAGAGTAGGCCATAACTGGGTGTCTCCTCAGCCAGAACACTGTGTGTTGCCTGTCATTTAAATGGAAAATATATTTGGCTTTTAAGTTTTTTCTAGGCTGACTATTGGGATATTAAATGCACTTCTTTGCTATTTTTCTCTTTTCTGTGTGTTGCAAGGTCTCTATACACTCCATATGGTTAGGAAATAATATCACTCCCTTGAGAGAAGAAGAGTGGGGTGAGGATGAAGAAGATGAGAATGATGTACCCGCTCCTTCCTCACCACCAACCTCTCCTATTAACACCAGGTATCTTATTTTTTTGTCTCTTCTCTCTTTTGGGTCATAGATAAGGTTTTATTTCTTCATTTTGAGTTCAATAAGCTGGGTTTATAAATTGGGTGCTGGTAAATAACTGTGTTATTTCAAATAAAACATTTTAGGAGGGCTTAAGAGCAGCTCTTTTAACACTTGTTTATTGTTCCTTGCAGGAAACATCGGGCTGGTGTAGATATCCATTCTTGTTCTCAGTTCTTGCTTGAACTGTACAGTCAGTGGATATTGCCATCCAACCCCAGCAAGAGGACACCAGTCATTTTGATCAGTGAAGTGGTGCGATCAGTAAGTCTGAATTATTATTATTCAGAGTTGTAATTGAGTATGTGTTACCAAAGCATCTTCTAATATATGGAACACACAGAATTTTATTGGCAATGCTGTTCTGTGGGCAGTACAGAAACATAACTTGAGCAACTACAGCTTCATACTGAGTTAAGCTATGTAAGCATCTGGATTGTGTATTCTGCTGCTACATTACAAATACTTTAATGTTATTTAATGTCAGTTGATATTTTACTTGACTGCTTGGTAAAGCAAGAATTGCTTATCCTACCTCTTTGTAAGGAAATGAAGATGGAACAACAATGTATTTGAGAATTAAGTTGATTATTAAGCGTAGAAGCAAAACTAAAGAACACATGTGGAATGTGTCTTGACAGCCATTATTCACTATCATTCTTATGACTTAAAATGAAGCTATCCTTGCAAGAGAAGTATGTGTTGTGTGTTTTGGGATGGTTTAGTACATTGTAAATAGCAATGTTTGCTCATGTCCCAGAGTTACTTACTAGAGTGGCTTTGATTTTGTGAACCTTTTGGGTAAAATGACCTCTTAGACGTCATTAACTGAGATAAATGGTGGAATTAATTCTGGACAACCATAGTTAACAGTTATTTCCAGTTAATGTCCTTGAGTAAAATGTGTACACAGTTAATAGATGAATTGAGGAATCTTTTGCTCACAATTACAACAGAAGGGAGAGTCAGTTTTTTGGCTGTCTGGTAATGGGATTTTTTTTTTCTATTCCATTTTAATTTCTGTACAGCTTCTGGCAGTGTCAGACTTATTTACAGAAAGGAATCAGTTTGAGATGATGTACACAACACTGACAGAGTTGCGAAAGGTGCATCCATCAGAAGATGAGATTCTTGTACAGTATTTGATACCAGCTACTTGTAAAGCTGCTGCTGTTCTTGGGATGGTAAGAAGTTCTCACAAAGTTTATTGCAAATTCATGAGTATTTAGGTTAACTCAGCTTCTGCTGCAAAACCTGGTGTACTTGATAAGAGTAGTTTGTCTCTAAGAATATCCTTTAGTTGACCTGCATGGCTGTAAGAAGTAATAGGATATGTATTCTGGGCTTTCACAGTTTGCAAACATTATCTCCAATTGCCCTGTATTTAAGCAGAAAGGTTGTTTGGTTTGATTTTTTTTTTTTTTTTTTGAGGTTTGAGCATAATTTAATGTGCTTTTTGGTTTGTTTTATTCAATTCAGTGTTGCCTTTGCCCTGGACTCCTCATTTGTTACATTTCAGGCCAGAAATGAGGACTTGTGGAACAGCTTTTGCTAGATTTGTATTACTGATGAATGGCTGTAATCTCATGGGAGGCTGGGACAGTGCATGTGATGAATATATAGCCTCAGATAGTCAGGTATCCCTTTTCTTTCCTTCACTCTTCCCTCCACTGCATCATTCTGTCTTGAAATTGTAGCTCAGAAGTACTTTCCAGTGAACATTTCAGAGTGGAATTATTTAGAAAAAAAATAAATTGCAAATCATTTTGGAAGGAGTTAGCATTTCTAGAAAGTCTGAGACTAATATAAAGCTATATGGGTAATAGTGGCCCAAGAAATTCTGAAAGGCTTTTATGGTGGGGCTTTCAGTAGCTCTTGCAGCAGCAGATGTGCAAGGGTAGGCTGGGAAGGTGATGGCAAACATACAGAGAGTTTTAGAGATCAGCTTATTCTGACTAGGCTGTCATTTCCCACTCAGTGAGCTAATAACACCTTCTCACAAGCAGACAGCTGAATATAAAAGCTTGGTGGGACTTAATAAGAAGTTGATTCCATCAAGAGTTGCTTGTTGTTTTGTGCTCAGTTATATAGAAAATCTGCTTAAAAATAGCACCTAGTGAGTTGCTGTCTCAAACTGGCCTGTATCTTAGATGCCTCAGGAATTAAGGGACAAGGTAAAACAAGTAATTTCTACTAATTACTTAAGATAGTAAGGATAAGACTTTCCAAAACTAAAATTCAGAATAGATTTTGCATATTCCAGTAAGTTGTGGTATTTGATAACAGGGAGTGAAGTATCTGATACCAGCTTGACTTGTAAATACTGAACATAAAATTGCGGAATCATTTAGCTTGGAAAAAATCCTTAAGATCATTGAGTCCAGCCGTTCACCTAACTAAACATTTCCCTAAGGATGGAGCCTAAGGAGGCTCAGGGAGGACCTTATGACTCTACAACTTCTTGAAAGATTATAGCAAAGTAAGGGTCAGTCTCTTCTCTCTGAGAGAGAGAGGACAAGTGACAGGACTTGAGGAAATGGCTTCAGGTTGTGCCAGAGGAGGTTTGGGTTGGCTATTTGGAAAAATTTCTTCACTGAAAGGGTGGTTAAGCATTGGAACAGGCTGCCCAGGGAAAAGCAGTAGAGTCACTTCAAGAAATGACTGGACATAGCACTCAGTGCTGTGGTTTAATTGCTGGTGGTGCTCAGTCAAAGGCTGGACTCTGTGATCTTGGAGGTCTTTTCCAGCCTTAATGATTCTGTGAAGTGCAGGGTGACAGCCACTGCCCTAGTCCTGCTGGCCACACTGTTGCTGATCCAGGCCAGGTGCCGTTGGCCTTCTTGGCCACCTGGGCATACCTGACTCATGTTCAACCACTTTCAACCAGCACCCCCAGGTCCTTTTCCACCAGAGCCCTTTCCAGCCACTCTGGCCCACCCAGCCTGTGGCACTGCAGGGCTTGTTGTGACCCAGGGTCAGGACCCAGCACTTGGCCTTGTTGAACCTCAGACCCTTGGGCCCACAGATCCAGCCTGTCCAGATTCCTCTGCAGAAGCTTCCTACCTTCCAGCAGATCAACATTTCTACCTAGCTGAGAGTACACTTGATTCCCTCAACCAGATCATCAGGATTGGTGGAGGGAAAAGATGTGCAGGTCTGAGTACCAGTGGTCTCAGAGAATAAATAAATGGAATGATGTGCTGTGAGTTGAGTAGACGGATACTAGATGGCAGAGTATAGTTGTCTGGTGCCAGTCGGTTTCAGATGGAAGCATTCTTAGCTGGGAGGCCAGAAAATTTCCATCATTCAAGTCCTATATTCTTAATAGCACATACTATTTACTGAACTAATCCTTACCTTGTTTAGGTTTTTTTAAAATTTTAAATCATGACATAACTCTGTACAAATAAAACAATGTAGCATTAATTTCCTAGTTAATCTGCAACTCATCTCTTGTCTAATAGTAATAGTCTTGTGACATTTATTCGAAGTATTTTAAGCCAGGCTCTGGTTTGTTCCCTGTTTTCTGCTCTCTAATTTGTTCCAAGTATTTCCAAATGACAGGACTTGCCAGTATTTAATCCAGTGTTGATTTCTAATGAATACTCTTGTTGGATGTATTAGGACAAAGCTGTGGCTGAACCAGTAAGTCGACTGCTGGAATCAACCCTAAGAAGCACCCACATGCCAAGTCGGATTGGTGCTCTGCATGGAATTCTTTATGTCCTTGAGTGTGACTTGCTTGACGAGACAGCAAAGCAACTCATTCCAATTATCAGCGAGTATCTGCTCTCCAATTTGAGAGGAGTAGCACAGTAAGACTCTTCTCCCTCTCCCCCTGGCTCCAAACTATTGCATGTTTATGTGTGAACAAAAGGGCTCTCTGTCATTGGCGGTTGCCAGTACATTTTAGAGCAGGCTGTTGTATCAAGCAGGTTTTGGCATTTTCATTGAAAATATCATCCAATTTTAGGTTTAATTTACAGACTGAAATGATATTTGAGCGTGAGAAAACTGTTTGATAGCACAGGCTTTTCTGTCTTTGGTAAACTGTGTTACTTAAACCTCATTCTTCTGTCATTTTCATGATAATCAATATTCTCTTATGGCTTCTCAGCAATACTTTCTGTGATTTTGAAAAAGGGCTTATGTTTCATGTCCAAGAATACTTTGTATTTCTAGAAATTGTTTATAGCGTCTCTGTGACCTAAACAAACTTAGGTGTGACCACTAGTGTTTTTGCTCATTTGCAGTTGTGTGAATATCCATAACCAAGAGCACATTTTGGTAATGTGTGCAGCTGCTTTCTATTTGATCGAGAATTACCCACTTGATGTAGGGCCTGAATTCTCTGCAGGAATTATACAGGTATGTTGTGATGCCTCCAGTCAGGAGTGATTGTGTAACCTGAGATCACCACATAGCTGTCTTTAACACTTAACTTGGATACCGAGCTGTAGGTATGCTTTTGGGTTTAGTTTCACCAGTTTTTGTTAATACTTGACGCTATTGTGGTATGGTGCTAGATGACCTAAATACACCTCAAAACCAAGTAGTTGGCTTTTTTGCTTTATTTCAGATGTGTGGAGTCATGGTGTCTGGAAGTGATGAATCAACACCATCCATTATTTATCACTGTGTCCTGAGAGGATTGGAACGACTCCTTCTTTCAGAGCAGCTTTCCAGGCTGGACAGTGAGTCGCTGGTTAAACTGAGTGTTGACAGGGTGAATGTGCAGAGCCCCCACAGAGCAATGGCAGCCCTGGGATTAATGCTGACCTGCATGTACACAGGTATTCACATTTTTATACTTCTGATGTGCTGGGAGACTGGCTTACTAAAAGTTCTAATTTTCTTAACTTATTTTTGTTACCAAGCGTAAAAGAAGTGTATTTTAACATCCACACTGAACCTGAAACAAATTATTTTGATTTAGGAAAGGAAAAAATCAGCCCCAGCCGTATCCCAGATGCAAATCCTGGTGCTCCTGACAGTGAATCTGTGATTGTTGCTATGGAACGAGTATCTGTCCTTTTTGATAGGTAAGAGGACAAAATATTTGGTTGGAGCTCTGGGAGGGAAATGATTATGTTAAGTCACTGTGTGGTCACTTCTTTTGACAGTTCTTACAGTTAATTAATGATGTTTCTCTACTTACTATTGCTTAAAAGTTACACTCCTGGTATACACAGTAACACTGATGAAATTGCTGAAGGCTGCACAAATGTGCAGGAATGTAAATGAAAACCAGACGTGTCCTAACTGATACTGTGAGTTGCACAAGCCATAATACTTCATAAATGTATTTCCAGCTCCCTTCAGGTCAAACTCTTAAGTGCTTTTCAGGATGTCTTCTACATAATCAAGGATATAAATCCACTTTACAGGAAATAATCTTTCAAACCACCCTAAGAGTTTAAAACTTTTTCCCCCTTCCCCCCTTACACGAGTTGCTCTTTGTGAGGCTGTTAAGTAATTGCAGTGGAAGGATACAGTAAAACTTCTGTATTCACATGGAACTCATTAATGGGAACATTTCAAAACCCGTTTTGATCTGACAATCTCAAGCTGTCTTAAGTGAGTATAGCATGTTAGATTTTGTGTAGTAGTTTGTGGGTAATGGTTTACATTTTTTAAAGTGTTCAGTGGTTTTTCCATAAAACCGGAGGAGGGTTTCACTTCTGCACTTGGTGAGAACAGAACTAGAGCAGTGCTTGAGTGTTTTTGAATATATCACTCTGAAGAGCTAGCAAAACAAATGTGACTACTACAAGCAAAAAATAGCTTCTGCAGGGAAGAATCACATGATGGTAACTTGATCTTGACACATCAACAGACGCAGCCTTTATTAGAAAAGACTTTCCAATTAGTCCTATTTAAACAAAATTGTCTGTAGGTTCGAGTATGTTTTCCCCACTTCACAAAGAAATATAGCTTACTTTTCTTGTTTGATATGTTGGTCATTTTGATCTTGAATAAAAAATGCCAAGATGTTATGAATGAAAACTAGTGTTCTGTTTATAAATGGTCTTTTCTCTGATAATCAGAAGGAGTGATCTCCCTCTCCTTTTTTGTTCTTGTTAAGTTTTTTTTCAGCATTCCTGTTGGTAACTCTCATCTCTGATGTAAATCCAGACCTTCAAAAAATGTGACTATTTAAAAAAGAAAAGAGGACAGTGTGGGATAAGGACACACCTGTAACAGCTTCTGACAGCTTTGATAGACCTCTTTGGGTAGTCTGTTACTAAGATTGAATGAAAATTTGGATTCATCAGTGCTGAGAACTTGCCTACTCAGAGATGAAAGTAAAATGTTCTTTCCATTGCTATTAAATTGGAAAAGAACAAGATATGTATTGGAATTCAGTCATAAAATATTTCATTTTTTATTATTTTCAGGATCAGGAAGGGATTTCCTTTTGAAGCTCGAGTAGTGGCTCGGATTCTTCCACAGTTCCTTGATGATTTCTTCCCCCCACAAGATGTAATGAACAAAGTCATTGGGGAATTTCTGTCCAATCAGCAGCCATACCCACAATTCATGGCAACAGTAGTTTATAAGGTAGTATTGATATCTTTTTTTTCTTAAATGTTTCAGAAAATTTCTAAATAGACAGCATAGCTGAAGGGCCATATACCACTTTTGCTAATTAGCTCTAACACACCCACAGGCTTCCAGGCAACATCAAGAGCTAGAATTGCCATGTCACGTAGAGGCCAAAGCTTACAGCAGGAAAGTCCAGTCGCTGATAAGAAAGAAAAATAGAAAATAAAGACAAAATTAGTGGTTGTGATCCTGGTGCTCAGATTCTAGATCCGAATGAGCCATCACCTTGTGAACCCAACAAGCTTCTGGGTATTTGGCTCTTCTGCACCTACTGGACTTGTGCATCACTGGCGAGTGCATATGCACAGCCCATGTGATCTATAAAAAACAGAGACACCACACAAGTTATATAATTCTATATGATTCCTTCAGTTTGGCACGTTTGTCCAGTTCACTAATTCATTAGACTCAGAGTTGTCTCCAGGAATCCAGTTTGTGACCCTCAGAGCTTTTTAGCCAGAGAGAACCTTTACAGGACAAACTGTAACTTTTTCCCATATCCACCTACCCTGTCTTTATTCCTGTGTACCATATTTTGCAGGTGTTCCAGACGCTGCATAGCACTGGACAATCCTCGATGGTCCGTGACTGGGTGATGCTCTCTCTCTCTAATTTCACACAAAGAACACCCGTGGCAATGGCAATGTGGAGTCTTTCCTGTTTTTTTGTCAGTGCTTCCACCAGTCAGTGGATTTCAGCAATGTATCCTAAAAAGATTGAATGTGTGCCATTTCTGGGTAATTATAGTGTAAAGTCTTGAAGGGTAAGAGTATAAGTGAAAGACGCAAAAAAGGCAGTTTTACTGCAGATAGTAATGGTGTATATTGCTTTGTGATGTTGGTGCCACAGGTTTGTGGGGAAAAAAGAGAACATCTGAACAGATTATGAGAACAAAGTTATCTAAAACTATTGCTTTAAGATCAGTACTGGGCAAGATGATTGGGAAAGTCCTTACTTTGAAGGACTCTTTAAAAGCTTCACCGAGATAGCATTGCTGTGACCTTTAAAAGCTTTGCTCTCTATTCCTTTTGCAAGATAAAATGCATTGAAAAAAAGGAAAGAAGCCAACAAACTCAAAATCAAGAGAATTATCCTCTACACACAAACTGTATTTTGCAGTTATCCACCTGGCTGTGCACTGCAGTAATAGTGAGCTTTGGCAATGGAATGGAATGGGCCAAATACATTGGAAGAGACAAAAGATATGTGTGTGTGTGTGTATATATATATATATATATATGTGGTATTAGTGCTGGGTTTATTTCAAAACAAATAAACCACCCCCTGAAAGAAACAGAAAAATAGCTGGTGCATTTTGTGACCAGACAAAAAATGGCCATTTGTCATGTTTGAAACATCCTAATGATTCTCAATCGCAGCAGCGCTCTTTGGCTCTCAGCAGTTGCTGATTGCATTGTTTGCTCCAATGGATAAAGAAAACTACTGCTAGCTTGAAATTAATTTCTGAGGATAAGAAATTGTGTGATGCTAATGAAGAAATAGGTTTTATGTAGTAGCAGTTAATTGCCAGATGACAGTCTTTTGCACTTGAATGTCATTGGTGAGCTTAAGAATAAACTGTTAAAATGGAGAACAGTGTTTAAACTGCTAAACCAAAAGAGGAGCAACATCTGTCATTTTACAGCCTTAACTTCTATTTCAGTCTTCCACATATTATCAGCAGAATGGGAAAATCAGAGCAAGTGGATGTTAACATTTTCTGTTTGGTGGCCATAGACTTCTACCGACACCAGATCGATGAAGAATTGGATCGGAGAGCCTTCCAGTCGGTGTTTGAGGTGGTTGCATCTCCAGGAACCCCATACCATCGCCTACTGACTTGTTTGCAAAATGTCCACAAGGTCACAGCATGTTGAACATCCTGGTGTGTAGTGGGAACTGCATGACTAGCGTTGGAATATGAATAACGAGGAATGCAAGATCAAGAAGATACTTGGGGTTGCATTTTTGATAATTATGGACCTGTCAGTTTTCCTTCCAGCACGCATGGACAAGTGCTCTGCAGCACTGGAAATCACCTGAGAAGCCAAGTGTAGTTGTTGTTGACACCCAAGCACGTCTAAGTGGAATGAAGTACGTCAGTGTTTTTCAAGTGGTGTTGGGGACTAACATGATCCACACATCCTAGGTGTAAAATATGAGCAAGTACCACAAGCAAGGTAGCTGGTATTCCTCTTCTTCCCAAAGTGCAGCTGAAACCACTGGGATGTGGCCAGTAAGACACTGACAGACTGTTATTGCAACCTGCAGTCATTAGCCAACTTCATCGTTTTATGTACCTGTACATACTGTTGTGTAGTACAGAATAGAATTTGTTTCCTAATGTCTCTCCCAAACAAGGAAAAGAGAAAATGGCTTTTATGATTTACACTTCCAGCATGTAATTTCTCTCTCTGGACTTTCTGATATCCAGTGGTGTATGTGTTGGTGATACCAGAGATATAGTGCACATACATAACCACACGTTTTTCTTTTTTCTTCTCAGGATTTCAAATTTGAGTACAGTTTATCAGTGAAAGAAATTTTAACTTAAATATTTCTATATTATGTACAGTATGTAAAATTGTAAGATGTGTGGTGCATGAGCTGTGCTGTAATTGGAGATGAACAAAAGCCATGCTGCTGAATGTCTTGACATCTGTATTGTCCTCATTTTTTTTCCTTGTGCTTGAATTTATGTTCCTTTTTGAAATCCATCTTAATGTACAGATTACATCTTGTTTTGCATCTCACTTTATTTCTTGAAGTGCTTTAAAACTGGAATATGTTGATTAATTTGTCTTGAGAAACTGTACTAAGGAGGCATTCTTGTGATCCACTTTACTGTAGCTTCTTTTGAATTCCTTTGTTTTGAGCCATAGTGGTAAAAAAGAGGACTAGTCACTCTGAATCAAACTTCACATACTTAAGAAACTTCTTGTTTGCTGCACAGCATTTTAAAAGACAAAATGATGCAAGCTCCCCAGTAGTCAACAACCATTTGACCTTTCCTAACTGAGACCATGGAGTCATCTGGACCACTCTCATGCAAACAAATATATGGTAGCAGTAAAGAATCAGAAAGCTGCTGTGGTCTACTTTGGGACTGGCTAAAGTGTTAGATTACACGACCTCTTCTATTACCTGTTGTATCCATAATGCTTTAGACAAAAACACAAATATCCATGAATTTCAGGACACTGCACAGGACCAGATTTAACTTCTACTCACCACCCAGGGAATGCCATTGATTCCTGAGCTTTACATGAGGAAATCTAGCACAGCATTTGTCTTCAGTTGTATTTAAGTCTTTCATTATAGAGAAATGACACCTTGGTTCTCAGTCAGATCCTACATTTAACCTCTCTCCATTTTCTTATCACACCTTTTGGTGACACTTGGAAAAATGAGATAGTGTTGTCAGGAGGAGCATGTACTGTATGTATTTCTGTATATAATGTATATGTTGAAATTATACACATGTGACAACATTTAATGTATACAGATGTGTATATTTGTATTTATTAAACCCATGTATTTAAACTAATTCCAATCTAGACCAAAAATTGTTGCTTCTGCCCATAAATTGATTACAAAGGAATTGTCCACTGGTGTCGCTTCCTTTTGGAAACTGGTAGAGGAAATTGATAGTATGGGCATTAGAAACAACTGTAGATGTTGCTGTATTTAGCTCTCTACAGGTCTTATTATCTAGAGCAATTATTTCTGTCCTTAGTTGGGTTATTCTTCTTCCTTGGGCCACAGCACTGTGGTGATTTTTAAAAGAAACTGAACAGGATTTCAGAAAAGGTTTAATAAAATAGATACTGTTTGAAAGTTTTTGAATTATATTGGAAATTATCTTAATTCTGATAAAAGTCTAATTCCAGGCAGTGAGATATAATGCCCTGTGTTTGCATTAAGGGGTAGTATAGATCACTCTTCCCTTTTGTAATCACCAGTAATCGTTTTGTACTGTAAACTCTCACACCAGTCAGTTTTTGTATGATATATAGTTTAAGTGAAGATATTTTTGTAAGCTATTTTCCAGAATTTAAAATAGATTTTAATATATTTTTTAAGCATCAGATTAGTCAAATTCTCACCATGTAACAGTATATGTTGTGTTATGAAACTGTTAAATTCTTCATAATTTTAAGCTCCTCATGATTAACACAGACCAGCTGGTTACTTTACCTTGGGATCACAGGAGCTAGACCTATTATGAAACTTTCCAAACCAGCTTGGGACTTGCTATAGAATCTTTCTAGCCAGTGAAGAAATACATTGAATTAAGCAGTCAGCACAGCTGGGTGAAAAACATTAAATGTGACAGACTCCCATTCCTCAAATGCCTCTTGCCAGCCTTAGAGCAAATATTTGCATTACCTGTTGCAAGACAAGCTCTAGAGCTGATGCACTCAGTTCTGATCTCATACAGATTCACTAGTAGTAATAACTTCATCTCTTTTAACCTCTCTTGGAGATTTTTTGTAGTTTATATACCTCCTGTAATGTGTTCTAAGTGTCTAAAGTAGGGCCCCTCCTCTTAGGAAGTTCTCTGTGACCTGAAGGAGTTGTAGCTTAAGGGTCTTCCTAGTGTGGGAGCACACTGCAGCAGTGCTTCACTTCAGGTATTTCACTGCAGCACACTTTTCTGTCTTCTTTCTAGACATTTTTTCCACACCCTCATTTCTTTTGGAATGAAATCCTAATCAAAATCACTCTTGTCTGCTTCTAGTGACACAAGCCACGAGGTGTGCCATAGGGGCAGTAACAGCAGAATAGAGGCCATTAAGGGATTCTGATGTTGGATTTAAAGGAAATAAAAACACCGCTTGTCCTTTGAGATTGACTTTATGCAAGATTTTATTTCACAGAGTGTTTTAACTTACTGACTTTATGAAAACAGAAAGCTAATTCTGTTAAAATCAGGCTGTTCATTTTTCCATTGAGATCAGGGTAGATACGTGTTTGATCTTAATACATTTGGTGTCCTGGCTAAACAAGGCAGACAGTATCTCTAATGTGCTTTGCAGTGAAAGTGGCTTCATTGCAGCCTTACAAGATGAGAGGTATGGCATGACTGGGAGCATACTTGAGACAGATTAATGTTTAAAACTTCAGTTACAATTCAGTTGTCAAAGAAACTACATTACTAAATTTATAAAGTGTCCCTCCCCTAAGAACACTGTATGCCAGCCAGCTTGTTAGAAACAGCTTTTGGACCAGCTACCCACTGGGACATTAAATGAAGTTTGCTTTGTGTTTTATTTAAGCATGCCCCCTCCCTTGCGCTGAGTGCAAGAGTGAGGAGTTGCAAATGACAGCTTACTGTAAACCAGTTCTTATTTGCAAGATTCAAAATATTTTCTTTACTATTTATGCTGTTTTCCAGTTGCAGTTGAATGTGAGTCTGTTTAAATCTTCTCTAAAGTGTATACTCAGATGTAATTTCTTTCCTAAAGCATCTAGTAAATGATTGTGTGTTACTTTTGCTTCAGTAGGAATGCCTTCTTAGCACCAAGACGTTGCTTGTTTTTTAACCAAGCAGCATTCCGAAAGCACTGAGTCATGAGTGAACAGATTTAGCTCAAATGAAGGGGGGAACAAGTGGAACCTTGTGGGTTAAAAGTAATTTGTTGATATTTAGTAGATTTGCCTTAAGAGCATTCTGTCTTGCCATTCTCCTTTTTCAATTGCTGTATAGCAGATAAGGAGGTTGTGTCAAAAACACTGCAAAGACAGTTCTCCAAGAGCAGCAGACCTGGTTTGTCTTAAGATTTTGTGGAACTGTCAGGGCTGAGCATTTACAATAAAATAAATTTTAGGGTGTAATGAGCAATAAATAATAGCAATAAGCAGTTTAATTAAATTCAGTCATTCAGGATCTTACCTAGTGGTTGAAAGGGATGGGAGAAGACCAGGAACTAATTGAGTGCATTCGTTGTGTTAATCAGACTTTTTCCGTGTACGATCCCAACTAAACTTTCTGCTAAAGGTAGAAATCAACTGTGACAATGGTAGGTGCTTTGCTCTTTTAAAACAGTTTTGGTTATAAGGACACAATTGATGAAAGTTACAAGAGGGCAAAATTCGCTAGTTTTTAAATAGTTTAAGTATTTTAAAGTGAAAACAGAGTAAGCAATGTAGCAAAATTTGGGGGAAATTAATACAGAGATTTTGGGTGAACTCTTTGTGCATGCTACCTAAGTATTCATTTAAAAATCTTGAGAATCCCACAGTCATACCCAGGAGAGCTTCTACTGTATATCAATTTTTAGCTGCATTCAGGTAACTGGGTATAAATGCTGCAGAGCATTTGTGAAGCATGTGCTGCTTTTGTCATGTGCATTTTGTGTGAGCTTATCATTCCCATCAGTCTGTGTGTACACACCATTAAGTTGGATGAACTTGACAAAGATAAGGTAACTCACCCTGTGGTGGGGTATAGTTTGAGGGTGATGATGAGCAAAAGCTTGGAGCCCCAACCTGAAAAGCAATTGTACTCAAGGGAAAAGGAAAGCATATAATTTTAGATGTATGTTTACGTTAAAAAAAAAAAAATGCTGAAAATACTGCACATTGAAACTAAAAGAGAAAATAAAATGCAACTATTACTGTAAGTGATTTTTCTCTGGTTATTTAAAAAAAAGGGCTTGATGCATTCTTACTGTAGTTTTCCCTCAGTATCTCTTCTTTTCAGCAGCTATCAAATACTGAGTATTATTAAGATATGCAAGAATACTTGAACTCTCTGCAAGTATAGCTACACTACACAATCACTGTGCTGTTTGCAATTAACCAAGAACTATCACAGTTGAGCTTTTAATTGTATCTAATAGTCATGCTTGCCAAAACTTCTCTGGGATTCTAGATGAGATCAGAAAAGGCAAAATTTAAGTGTACAGCTGTATTTGTGAATGAGAGTGTATTTATCTGCAGCAGTCCTGGGGAGGGATAATGTTACACAGGAGAAGAAATGGTTTAACTTGCTGAAGCTTGGTTTCCCAGCTGTTGGGCTTGCATCTTAAAAGAAATCTCTGGGTGGTCCTGCTGCTGAACACTGGAGGATCTCTTGCTGTACTCAACAGCTCAGAGACATCTTGTTTTGATTAACTTTGCAGCACTTGGCTGTTCCCTGGAAACTCTGGCATAAAGTTTGAAGTAGTAGCTTAATGCAGAAAGCACGTGCTGGTTTTGTCCTTAGTCAAAGTAACTTCTTGTACATCTTGTTTCTCCTTGTCTGCGTTGGTGGCTGATCCGCCGCTGTGTCACCTTTTAGTGTAGCCGTGGAGCTGAGGGACAGAGCTGTGCTGTGGTAAGTGCCTTTGTCTGCAGAGCTGGAGACTTGATTGAGTAATAAAGTCTTCATATTTTTGTCACTTGGAGAAGAAAAACCATTTAATTTCTGGAAATATTACCCCTAAAGATGAATTGCCAGGCACAGGGAGATGAAGCATTGCACCTAATTTACTAGAACTTTTTTGCTTTTCCCCACTGCCTTTCCCGTCCTGTAAGGTATTGTGCTTTTTTCCCTACTTTCTAGGCAGGGCAGCTGTGAAGAGTATTGCAGCCATCATTTGGGAATTGGCAGGCCTCCACCCCAGTTACAAGACAAAAGGCTTTGATTGCCTGTAGAATTAAACATAATTATACCATAAGTTTTGCATAACTGTTTGAAGAGATGAAAAGATTTGTAACTTGTAGGTTTGTTAAAAATGTTGGAAATAGGAACATGAAAAAGTTTGTACAGTTTATATAGAATGGTATCTTTGGAGTGAGCCAAACTTTCTGCCCTTCTATTGCAGCCATAATTCTGCCTTAATTTTGTTTCTGATGTTTTCCATGGTGTACACATCCAAGTATGGCAGAGCAGTCCCTTACCCCAGGTGCTGTTTTCATATCCTTCAAGCTGCAAATCTCATGGGTAGATTTTGATCAAGTGCAACCTGATTGTTTTACCTCACTATTTACATTTTGGAGTTCTTTCAGCCAGGCTGCAGTGTTGGGCTCCAAGCAAAATGCATCCCTGAGGGCTGGGTTTGACCATGCACCAGATACCCAGAGAGCTGTGAGCTAGATTAAGTTAGACAATTTAAATACAAGATTTTTGCTAATCTAGCTCATCTTGAATTACATGCACTGTAAAACTTCAAGTCAATGTTCAAATAACATCTCCAAATTAGAATCTTAATCTTTTTTACTCCTTTCTTCCCCTGAGGAAGAGGCACTAAGTGTGTTTTCATCCCTGCCTTGCTGTTAAATGGCTTGAGGATTGAAGCATCTCTCCTGTCCAATTGAAAGGCAAGTGTAAAGCTTGCTAACTTAACTTTTCTTGGTGTGTCTTGTTAATGTTGACATTTCAAACACCATCTTTGGCATTTGATTTAACATCTATGAAAATAACACAATTCATTGTTTAACTTTTATTTCAGGCAAGTTTGGGCAGAGACTCGTTTAATTAGACTTTTGTTCATAGTTATTTTTCTTTGCCTTCTTAACTGCTTCAAACTACCACTGTTTTAAATGAACACTGAATGCTGCAGATCTGGAAAGGTATTTTTAAGTGCTTTTGTGGCTTCTGATCCTTCCATCTCCTGGTAATGTGGCTTAAGCTCATTCCTTCTCCTCCTGTCTTCTTTCCTCTGCCTTGGCTGTCAGAGTAAATATTTCACGTGTCGAATGCTTTGAAATAAAAGTTGTGTGTCATCAATAGATTGGTATATGACTAAGTAACAGAGGATGAGACTGGGTGATCCAAAGTACCTGGAGTTTATTAATTAATTGTGAGTCCTGAAGAAGTGAATCTTTAGAAGGGGACCAAATAAATCTGCAACTTTTTTGCTACCTAATGTGGCAATCTAAGTATTGTTTAGAGGTTTATCTTCATCAGTACCAAAGTCGAATGCTTTCACAAGTGACGTTTCAATCTGTACTTTTGCTGCTTTACTGCTTTTGTGGTTGGTTTGGGGATGGTTCAATCTGCTCACTGAAGCAGCGTATTTATATACTGCAGTTACTTAAATGTGAGCTTGTGAATAATAACTGTTCCCATTGCAGTGTGATCTGATAATATTAAAAAAAAAATATGAGAAATGTGATCTGGCAGCTGGGAAATTTGCAGGCAGCACTGACAGTGATAGTGAAAGAACCTGCTGCTTCACAAAACATTGTCTGGGACTAAGTAACATCAATGGTAAACAGAGGCTTGTATTATGCTGTCAGGTTAATTTTCCAACTCTCCCACTGGCCTACTGTAGGGTTTGAGGGTATCTCTGCGTGGGAAAGATACAGCAAACTTGGTCTGATTTGGGTTGAGTTGTCTCAGATGACAGGATTAAGCAAACCTATGTTTCTTAGATCCATAAAAATCCAAACTGCATATTACACCTTTGAAAATAATGATGAATCCAGGGGTGATGATGGAGTGTTGTAAGAAGTCCTGTTATCGTGTTACACTTGAAAAGATTCCTGCACCATATATACTGAGGTGCTCAGTTTGTTGCAGTGAGACTTGGAGTGCCCAAAGTTCTTTTGTGTTATTGCTGATGGGTTAAATATCGTCAAAGTGGTTATTAATTATTAACTTAGTGAGATCTGGCTCTCCTTTGTCTGTGCTGCTTTTGTTCTCAGTTTGACTGCATTAACTCTAGATGAAATATAAATGCCAGTCCCAAACTAACAATGATTAAATTGTATTATTCTGTGTAGCTTAATTACATGAAAAAAATCAGGGCAGGAGATCAAATTTATTATTTCATGAGTACTCAGTAATGTTTTATTGGCAATAAAATCTCATGTAGACAGGATAACTTTAGAAGCCGAGAAGCATAAACAAGAATTTAGTCCTAAATTACATATTTTGAAGACATTTTCAAAGTCTGTCATGAGATGAGCATTCATTCAAAAGAAAATAATTAAAAGTTGACATTTTAGTGGGTCCTAAAAAGGGGTAGTGATGAGAATAGTCTGACATATTTTTTTTTCCCCTTGTGCTTTTGTGCTCTAAAGCTCCAGGATGTGATGCAGGAAGGAAGGATAGGATTTGTGCAGCAGCCTGGTGCTGTATGTGAGTAAAGGACCTTTATAATTTGTCTGCTGAGGGCCAGTTATGGACCTTAAGGAAAGGTATCCATGTTTAAAAATAAAAAGTACTCCCAGCCATGAGCAGTTGAATGTTTCATTGCTGCCTGTTGCAGGTCATTACTCTGTGCAAATATATATGTGTGCAAAAATCATCACCTGGATATATCACATATAACACAATCCAGGCAGTTTGTTGACCTTGAAGAGGTCTCCTTAGAGACCAAACAGCTGTGGTGCACCAAAGGACAGAGAAGCATTTATGACACTTTTAAGGACATTGCAGGACAGAGCCAAGATGACTCCGCCTGGGAAAGGGAAGCTTCATGTAATGTGGTTGCAAAGTACAGCCCAGGGACCAAGGAATGGTAGGAAACAGCATCTTCTCATTCTTCACCTTCAATGGCTTTGTCCACTTCACCATATTATGCCTGAAAATGTGGAAGTGTCCTGTTATTAAAGGTGTGAGAGCATTTTTTTTAGGTTGCTCCCAGCTTTTGTGTTTAGTTTTCTTTTGCACTATGGGTGTTATATAGGGCAGCAAGGAAAAAACCATTTTCAGAAAGCAGTGATAGTAAGTTGAAGGAAGGCTGCACAACTTGAAACTGCTTCTTAGTAGTGTTCTTTATCCTTAGACTTAGACCTTGTGTGTTCCTTTATATTTGATTATGAAAAGAATAAGTACTTTATTTCTTCTTTGAACTAAAATTTTACCTGTAAATTACTATTCCAGAGGCAGCCAGAACTGTCTTTCTTCTTTTTATACAGGTGCCTTTCATCCACTTGAGGAAAGCATCTGTGTTTTTTTTTCCTCTCCTGAAAATCAAAAATACTAAAAGTTTTTCTCCTTTTTCTAGTTACAGTTGCATCTCCTCATATTGCAGCATTTTCCTCTAGTGAGAATCTGATGGTTTGAATTTTCACAGGTAATATTCATGCCTTACTCGGTTTCTTGATCACATTCCAGAAAGTTTCTTCTTTGAAAAGATGTTTCTTCTGACTTAGGCAGTTTTGACGTACTAACTTTCATTGCAACTATCAGACACTGGTTTCCCAGATCCTCCTCCTGGAGGACAGAAGTGATGCTTTTTTCCAGTCCTCAGGAACCTCCCCTGATGGCCACAGCCTGTCTGACATCAGCTGCATTCCTCAGCTCCATGGATGCATCCCACATCATCCTGTGGACTTGTGCATGCCTACCTTGTCTAAATGTTCCCCAATTTCATCCTCTTCCACTGAGGATGAGCCTTCAGTGGCTCCAGACCTTCCCATGGGTGGAAATGGGATTCCTGGAATCCTCCACCAAATTAGGTGCTACTGGACATGAGCTTTGGTTTTCGTTTTCCTTTCAAAAATATGCTTTTATTATGCTTTTAGTACTTAACAAGAATGCTGACTCGAGGCTGTTATCACAGCAACCCAGCAGAGTGCAGGCACAGCCCTGCAGTGCAGCCGAGGGCTCCCTGTCCCACGGGCCCCACTTGCCTCCCATCCCTGCTCCACGCTGGGGTTTGTGCCAGCTGCCTTTGAGGCCTGGGGAGGGAGAGCCTGTCGGGGACTGTTGGTGACAGATTAAAACCTGAATTCACAGCCAGGTGCTGAAGTGGCCTCTTCCCGAGGTAAAGGCTTTTGTAGCTTTTTCAGTTAACTTTAAGCACTCCTGCCTTTCCCGCTCGCACGGTTTAGCTTTGACTTTCTTCTCCTTATCTGTCACTAGAGAGTAATTGCCCCTTTCATAAGGACCTTGCTGTAACCTTGAACAGCAGTTCCCGTGGCACCTGATGTGCATTATGAACTATATATACTGATGAAAGAGTGAGGTACAGTCCTAATGTCTACCTTGATGTTTTCTTTTTAAATCTGTTTCAAGGAGCCCTTTCAGATGGGACATGAAAGCTCTCCCATTATTACTAAATCCTTATGAAATATTTTTGTTTTGAAAAAAGACATATTTAGAATAGTAGGGTAAAAGCATAGTCTTCATCAGGCTGAAGCTGCAATATCCAAGCTGTTTCCAGTAGCTCTTATCTGTCCTTTCATCTGGTACTAAACATGAAATAGGTATTTCATTATTAAATACATACAGAGCCTTTCATTCTGGGGGATCCTCCTGTACACACTTCAATGCAGATTTTTGCAGTATCTGGTAACTTGCAAGCAAAAGGTAGATGTTTTTATGACAGTACTCTGTATTGAGTGCTGCAGTAGGATTCTGTACTGGAGAGGGAGAACTCTCAGGACATGGTTGAGGAGAGCCACTGAATAACAGTATGAGTGAGGTTGCAAGGGACCACAGTGGGGCATCTGGTCCAACCCTTCTGAATCAAGGTCATCCCAGGGCATATGGCACAGGATTGTGTTCAGATGGTTCTTGAATATCTCCAGTAAGGGAAACTCCACACTATGTGCAGTCTGTTCCAGTGCTTAGAACAGTAAAGTTCTAAAGAACAGTACACCTCATATTCAGGTGTAACTTCCTGTGCATCGATTTTTGCCCATTGCCTCTTGTCCTGTTCCTTGGCACCACTGAGCGGAGTCTGATCCATCTTCTTGACACCATCCCTGCAGATACTGACAGACATTGATGAGGTCCCCTCAGTTTGAGGCTGAACAAGCTCAGCTCCCTCAGCCTTTCCTCATGAGAGACTCTCCACACCCTTAATCATCTTTGTCACATTCCACTGGACCCACTCCAGTTTTTCCATGACTGCCTTGTCCTGAGGAGCCCAGAACTGGACACAGCACTCCAGATGTGTCTCACCAGGGCTGAGCAGAGGGGCAGGATCACCTCCCTTGACCTGCTGGCACTGCTCCTCCTAAGGCACCCCAGGATTCCTTTGGCCTCTTGGCCACAAGGACACCCTGCTGGCCCATGGACAGCTCGTGTCCACCAGGACCCCCAGGTCCTTCTCTGCACTGCTGCCTTCCAGCAGGTTATCCCCCAGCCTGTGCTGGTCCATGGGGTTGTTCCTCCCCAGGTGCAGGACTCTGCATTTGCCCTTGCTGAATTTCAAAGGTTCCTCTCTGCCCATCTCTCCAGCCTATTGAGGTCCTTCTGAAGCCTGCACAGCCCTCTGAGGTACTGGTCACTCTTCCTAGCTTTGTGTTTACAGAGAACTTGCAGAGGAGGCATCTATTTCTTCACCCAAGTCATTGATAAACTGGTTAGACAACACAGGGCCCAGCAGAGTACCCTGTGGGACACCACTGGTGACAGGTCTCCAACCAGACCCTGTGCCACTGATCGTGACCCTCTGGGATTTGCCGCTCTGCCAGTTCTCAATCCACCTCATTGCCCACTCACCCAGCCCACAATTCCTGAGTTTGCCTATGAGGACATCGTGAGACAGTGTCAAAAGCCCTGCTGAAGTCAAGGCAGACAAAATCTGCTCTCCCCTCAGCCATCCAGGTAGTTGCTCCTTTGTAGAAGGCAGTCAGGTGGTCAAACTTGATTTACCTTTAGTGAATCCATGCTGGCAGCTGATCACCACCTTGTCTTCCATGTGGATATATAGCCTACCCTCACATGAATAAACCAGTTGTTGTTCTGGAGCAGGTACCTTTTTGTGCTTGCACATGGTGACAGATGTGAGCTGGCTGTGGCAGCTGTTGTATCTATCTGTGAATATAACCAGAAATTCAGAATTGTTTTGTGAATGGAATGTAGGGCACAGTAAAGGTTCCTAGGCTTCCTGCCTCAGCTGGACTTGTAGGAGAAGAAATGGGTGCAGAAACTGAGATTTATTCAGCTTACAAAGAGGAAAGCTGCAGAACTGCTTGATGTGTGGAAAAAGGAAAAAGCAAGAAAAAGATGTGTTGTAGATGTGTTGTTAAGGGTAATGAGCAATGCACATTCTCTAGCAGGATTAGGATGGGAACAGGAATAGACTTGCCAAGCTAAGGGAAAATCTTATTTTTGAAAAAATGAAGGGAAAAAATCCTTTAATGAGTTTTGATAGGAAAATTGACAAGTATTAACAAGAATCAGGAAAAGTAGCAGTTAAATGGCCAAGCTATGCAAGATGTTCGCAAATCTTCAGGATGAACTCAGCAGTGATTAAGGGAAATAAAAACTTGAGCAAAAATACTGGAGAGTACTTGAACTTGTTGTTAACTCACTAAGGTCTGTGAACCTTGCTAATGGTGTTTGTACAAGTATAAACTGGGCAGATGTGAGCCCAGCGATCACTGCAAGGGCAGCCCTTCTTATAGAACCAAGGCCAGGATGAGAAGTCCCAGTGAGGAGAAGGATGTGTTAGTTCTGCCCCAGCATTGCACTGATGCAGTTGTTTGATGGGGCATGGGTACAGTAAACTTTCTTCTGCCCAGAATATAACACGTGGATTCTCCTGCCCATCTCCCACAGCCTGCAGAACCTACGTAGAACTTCTGGGAAGGGAGTATGCAAGCAAAGAAAATTCAAGACGTAGCTCAGAGACAAAATGGAAAGTGCTTTGAGTAGTGGTCCTAGGTTTGTGCAAAGGCAAGACACAAAGACATCAAGAGGAGGAAGTAAAATGCAGTGAATAAAGTTAGAGAAGAGAAATGCATTGAGACACAAGCAGAGGCTTGGAGAATCAGACTGCACAGGTAGGAGTAGTGCAAAGCAGCAGAAATGATTAGTGAAGTGCAGAGCAGTTCCATGTGCTCGGGGAAAGCAGCTCTGCTGCCATCACCACAGTGGGCAGGGATGCAGGGATGGACATGTGGGGTCCAGGGACTTCCTCTGCCTAATGTGAGAGAAGAGAAACTTGCGGGAAGCCGAGTGAAAATCGAATGACAGCAGGATTGATGTGTGGTAAGGACAGAATAAGTGGAATACAGGTGTTTTGGAATTCCAGCATACTGGGATTGCAGGTCATGCCAAAAATACAGCACTGCTTAACACACATGAAATTAGAAACCTACCTATATTAAACTGTGGCCAAATTGTTTTACTAATACGTAGTCAGACAAGACAGATACTAATAATTCATAGAACAGTAAAAGCATCATGAATTTACTAGTTTCTTTAGGCTGAAAGTTCCTTTAGTCACCTCCTACGTGATGCAATAGTTTTACTTCATTAGCAAAAATTAAATGTGGAGGGAAGAAAGCAGTACAGGAAAACAGATACAGCCCCTGCCTTTGGAGGGCACAGAGGTGAAGGTAGCAGCAGAGAATGGGGTTTTATGCAAGTTCTCCAGGGAACTGCAGGGCTTTCCCATGAAAAGCCTTCTTGACCTGAGGCCAAAGACTTCAACAAAGAAGAGACTTCTGCTCCTGATACTACCTTTTTTTTCTCTCTTTTCTTCCCTGAAGAAAAAGAGGACTGGTGAGTGATCTAAGATTAAAGGTGCAGTGTTGCAATTTTGGGGCATTATGTCAGTTGTGAGAGATCAGACTGCGAATTAGGAAAAAAAAAAAGTCAATTCAGAGGCATTACTAGAAACTCCATTATTAGAAAACCCAGACATAATCTTTGATAAACCCATGAATATTTGCCAAGCAAAAGAAATTCCCCTGTGCATGTGAAAGCTTAAGAGACAGCAGGCAGTGCTCTGAGCATGATAAAAAATTAAAACCATTACAAGAGAGAGACCTGGGGTAGTATGTCCTGCAGAGCTAAAATATTGATCCCCAGGGAGCTGCAATGCAAGCCAAGCAGCATCCCAGTTCTGGGGGAGAAAAAGAGGTAAAATCTGCTACAGATTGTGTCGTTTTGCTGCAGGTGTACAGTGTGGGCCAGGAGAGGAGGGCTGGCAGGGAGGGCTCCTTGGCAGGGGGAGCTGATGCTGCTGCAGCAGGAGATCATCAGCCTGAAAGGAAAATTGGGCTCTTGTGGAGTTGGATGCTGTGTGCAAGCTCGTGTGAAGTTAGCAATACTGAAAGGGATTCACAGTCAGGAGACAGTAAATAGATGAAATTCAGGGTTAGAGCTGTACATTTATCCCTGCAGAGGGAAGATGGCAACAAGCACACGTAACGAATGGGGAAAGTTAGGAAAGTTACAATTTGCTTGCTAGGATGTTAAGACTGTGTGTCGTCCTCCTGAATTCGCGGGGGAAAATTATTGCTGTGTTCAGGGAGTCTGAGGAGCAAGGAGATTGCTTAGCAAGGTAACATAAAGCATCCAGAGAACTCAGGTTTTAGCTATGATTCTGAGAAAAGGATCAGTCTTAGCTGAACTGACCTTATAATGGCCAGTTTACAGGTACATACTTTTTACTGTCAGCTCAGGCACTGGAATAACTGTCCAGTACTCCTTGGAGATACATAGCCTGTGGATGATGCTGTGTCTGTCCCAGCCTTCCACTCCAGGCACTGGGATGGTCACAAAGGGAAGATAGATGCAAACAAGTCTATGGCCAAATCCAAGCTCTGCCCACCTGTTCCTAGGGCTGTATCTGCTTGCTGTCAGCAATATAAACCCTAGAAACACCCAGGGCCTTGCCCTGGCTCACTTCAAAGCTGGGCCGCAGCTTTGGGAAGGCTTCTTCCACAGTCTTTCAAACAGGACAATCTACCAGAAGCCCTAAGTGATGAGGGGTGGAGAGGACAGCAGCTGCCTTTCATTGTGGTTCTAAGCTGGCTGGATTGTGTCCAGGCAGTTTGTTAACACTGCCTACAGGTACCACTATCCCTACCCTTAGTTAGGGGTAACTAGCAAATCTTCTCTGAAGAATTAATATGAGTTACTTAAATCTCTTCTGCTGCTTTTATTTAGCCTGGTGTGAGTTGCCAAGCAGCTTATTACACTTTGCACTAAGCCCAGAGCAGCTGTGTAATGTGACCCCCAGCCCATGCATCCAGCTCTGGGATGGCCGGCACCAGCCACTGGTGAGTTTGGATTTTGAAATGGTTTGTGAAACCCCCCCATCATGTCCTGGTCACCAGAGGACTGTTCCTGCTGGGCCCAGCCGTGTGGTTGGGATGATCTCCAGCAAGCTGCAGTATGGTCAAGCCCAGAGCTACATCACTCTGGTGTGGGGGGAATTTTGCCTGTAGCTTCAGTCAGCATTTCCAAGTCCTGTTAAACCTGAATAACCACAATCCAGGATTCTTGCTTCAAATACAGTGAGTGAAAATGAGGCTTCCCAAAGTTCTTGTGAAGTAAATTTGTCTCTTCAAGATCCTGCTTATGCACCAGGGCTTTTTTTTTTTTTCCCTTTAAGAAAGAAATGGATGTATGGATTATAGTTGGCAGTGTTAGTGTCTACTCTTAATTTTTATACTTTCACACACTTACCACTGCAGATACTGAAAGGCTTGGTGAAGGGTGTATTTACAACTATCCACTCCCAGGACTCTCACAGGGAGGTTTCAGTATGCAAAGTTCCCTATCCTCCCATATACCAACAGCCAGTGACTGCCAGGTCACATCTGCATTAAAAGTCACATTTGTTTTACGTTCAACTTTGAAATCTTTAGTTAAACTAAAGTTAAACTTTGAAATCTATTTAATTACACTGGTGTAAAACCATTTGTGGATGTTTCTCTCTGCTTTAATTGAAATCTGATTTGCAGTGTTTTTTCTTTTGGAAAGCTGAATCTGTTTAAGAGTATCCACATGGGTTTGCAATTGGTTTCAATAAACAGAATTAAAACCAGGTTTTGCTTAAATTGCTGCAAGTTTTAATGCAAACAGAGCCTCTGCAAAACTGAAAATCCCCCAGTTATTCTGGAGAATTTCTCTCCCCTGTGAGACTGAACGTTTTCATGTGTTTTCATGAGCACAGTGTGGAGGTTCTCCAGTATCCAACCTTTTCCTGAAACAAGCAACCTACTTTGAGTTTAGCAGCCTCTCCCCTGCCCCTGACTGGCTCTTGCTCTTCCAATCAGGCACAGAGGAAACATTTAAACACGCAGCCCCTTTGCTTAGCCTCCCTGGCTCTGCTCAGAGCAGGAATCAGCCATGCAACTCAGCCCAGGTAAGGCCACACTTCACCACCCCCATTGCAGCCACGTTACATTTAACAGGTTTTTCCCCTCTAAGTGCCCCGATTTACTCTTTGCCCCCTCACTGCACAAAGAGGGAGGGAGAGTAACTTGGAAGGCAAAGGCATGGTAAGAGCAACTTGCACACAGCTGCAGCTTCACCTGGTGCAGCTCCCAGCAGCAGCTTTCCTGGATGAGAGCTGAGGGCTGGGGTGCGAGAGGCTGGGGATGGGATAGGAAAGCTGCCAGGGGTTCCTGAGCCAGCCCAGGTCCTTATCCCACCTCTGCACAAGGCTGGTGAGGATCCTTTGGGCATGTGGCAGCTCCCCCGCTCACCCTCCCGTGCAGCTGGGTGCTGTTTCCACCAGCACTGCATAATGCAGTATCAGGGCTGCCACCCACGGATGAACAGATCCTTTGAAAATCCACGGGAGCGTGCACCTCCTAAAACCCTCCTCTCTTCCATTTCCACATGCTGTTAAATTACCCTGATGCCTAAGTGTAATCTTCTGGCTGTTCCCTGTGCCCATGAATTACTCAACATGGCATGTTGGATCCTTAGCTGCAGGACAGTTTTTCCAGTTGTTTGTTTTGAAAGCTCTTAAGAGCAATATACTATCAGCTGAGGTTTCTAATTAACTCTGAATAGCTAGTCTGCTGCCACTCAAGTATAATTCTCATTAGCATCTCAGCTAACAAGCTTCAGTGTTTGCCCTCCTAATTAGCTCCTAGTTAGAAGTCTTTCCCTATCCTAAGATGTGCTGTTGTTAATTGCAGTTCCAATTGCTTTTACAGCAAACTCCTGAGAGACTGCTCAAGCTCTGGTTTATATAGCCTGATAGAGACCAGTATCTGGGATACTCACAGCTACAGGTTCTGTTCTCCTGTGAACTCTGTCTTTACCACATGTTGTGCAAAGAGAAGGTGAGACAGACCCACAGCTTTTAAAATGAATGGGGAAGTAATTTGCCTTTTAAACAGGTGGTAGAACTCGAAATGAGTCTGCTTAAAGCTAAGTACAACTTTCACAGCTAATGCTGCATAAATGGCTTTCCAGGTTTTTTCCCCATGCAGTTGTCCATACAATGGCTACTTTTCTGTACCGTGGGTTTCCAAGGGTTCCTGAGTGCCCTACAAAATGCCCTATTGCTGCTGATCTCAAAAGCCAGCGCATTTGTCTGTTGCTCGGACACAGAGTTTGTCAGGTTGGCTATTCCTTCTGGGCTGCTGGCTCAGGATGGTATTTCTGTGGAATGCTCTTAGCACGGTTTAATGTATGCCTGCGAGCTGGATTAACCCCTTAGTCCCCGTGGCTTGGGAGCTCTTACAGCACGGTAGTGTCAGTGGGATCCAAGAGCTGTGCCCCTGCAGACCAGGGGGGCTGGGCTCTGGGGAGCAGGGTCGGGGTCAGGGGCATCCCACTGGAGCAATGTGGAGCATGCAGAGGAGAAAGGTGAGTCTTGAGTTTCACAGAGTCCCCGAAGCTGTCAAGTGCTTGTTCCTTGGAAGTAAATCCCTTCTGTGCCTTTTCAAGTCACACATTTATTTCTCGAAGAGGGGGTAAAATATTGCTCAGCTTGTGAAGATCTGCTGTTCACTCCAGACATGCCCAGAGCCCACCTGTTGTCACTTCCTAAACTGAAGCTCACCTTTTGCTGAGCCTTCTGAAATGGGTTTAACACATCCCATGCATCCTGCTGCTCTGTGTAGGATAACAAGAGGCCCACACTGAACCCAAATACTGAAATTTATCATGGGGTGCCTGGATCCTTCTACCTTGGTAACTTTTTCCTTCTCTTTTTCGAAATTGAGGGGTAAGGTTTCTATGTTACCAAGAGAAAGTTAGAAGGTTGAGGTGAGTCTGTATTTGTCCTGGCAGAATGACTGTAACCCTGTGATACTTCATCATGCTGTTCATCATAGACTGAGGTTCTAGGGGAGCCTTGCATGAAAGCAGAGTCCCCCTGAAGCAACATGCACGTGTAAGGATGTGGCCCATCAGTCCAATTATAGTATCCAATTATATTCTAGAAAGAGAGAAATTCTGATAATGAATATGCTTATGGTTTATAACTTATTAAAAATTTAATTTAAGTATGGTCTGCTCACACTAATGGCAATAGATTTAATTAGTCATAGGTCTTTCAAATCTGCTTTTGAAAAACATGTAAGAGCTTTAGATGGACCTGAGGTAACTGGGCAAGTTGAAAGGGTGAGAGTGTGTTTACACAATGTTGCATGTCTGGTACTGTTCATATCAGGTCTAATATTCTGGTGTCAAATGATTCATTATCATTTTTTCAGCTGTAAAAAAAAGCAGAATTTAAAACACAGTCCTTGATGAGAAGCTGTCTTGATTTGACTCCCCATATTCAATTAATGTGTTGGAAAGTGGGAGTAATGATGGTGAGCAAATCTCAGTGTTTGAATCTATTTCAGTTATGTATCAAAGAGGCATATTTAAATGAGCTGCTTAACCTCTGTTATCTGCAAAACTGGATTCCAAATCACAAATATGTCATTTACTGTGCTGTACTTCAGTTTCAGATGGCACCAAAAAGTGAAGCATGTGATAAGATAAAACTTTTTTTAGAAGCTTTAAAGTAAAACTTGAGTTTGGGTTTAGGGAAAGAAAAGAAGTATTTCCAGTGAGGGATCTGTGGAGTAAGTAATAAATACAGATTAAGACAAGGGATTGATCAAAGGTAGCAGAAAGAAGAATTCAGAACAAAGGGTTCTTTTGGTACAGCAGAGAAAGGTACAAAGCACTTAAGTGAAAGTTTCTAGATGTACAATCTATGTCCAGCTACTGAGGGGCTTTACTTTCAGGGGGAAAAGCCCCAAACCAATCAATAGAACCCTTTCAGATCAAAATTGTGCAGATGCTACCACCCTGTTAGTGTGAGCTGTCAGACATGGATTTGTATGTCCTATATATTTTATCCATTTGTGATAATAATATAATTAATTCTTCTAATAATGTCTACTTTGTGAGGGCTTTGATGCTCTTAATTTCTGGGGGAAAAAACCACTGAAGACCACCAGAGCTGGGGCTGTAACAACTACTGCCCTTGCAAATTACTGAGCAGATAAAGCCAAGTGTGGAGGGCATCTCATGGCCTCTATCCTCTTGTACATGGCCTGCCCTAAGTATTTTTTGTCATCAAACCAGTTTATGTAACACTGGCTTGTTGCCAGATTTGTCACATAATGTGTTTTCCTTGATGTGATTATAAGCTAAATTGGTGTCATGATCTTTTTTCTTAAGGCAAGCAATAAATTAAATTGTGGGATAGAAAAATAGTGACAAAGTACCATTTATGCTGACAGCATAGAAAGAATAATGTTGAAATAACTTGTAAACACACTGATTGAGTAGGTCCCTCTACCTTGATTCCATTTGGTTCAGAAAATGTTCATTTTCTCAGAGGTTTTCTTAGTCTGGAAATGGAAAGGATCTTATAATCTTAATAGTTCTTTCTTCTAATAAGGCTGTGATCCAGGGAATTTCTTACAGCAGAACAACCTTTCTGCATAGATCATTAGAGAGGGCATCCCCTTAATTATTTATACTACACGTACCAGGTGTGCTGATTATGAAATTTCCCTTGAGGCTCCAGAAGGAAATGAAATCCTAATAAATGCATGAGATAGTGGAACAATGCTAGAATCTCCTGGATGAAAATCAGTCATCCGTGTCAGTGATCCTCCTTACAGTGGTTTTTAGAAAGCATTACAAAAGCTAATCTTCTTAGGCTTGTCATACAAACTATCCTGGAGGTGTGAAGAAACTGCCCTTCCAGGGAACTTCAGTTCCCTTATGGGAAACAAAGGAAAAAAAAAAGGCAAGAGGAATACATTTCTTGTCCCAGGGAGTTGTGGAGGTGGCTGTGTTGATATTGATGTTGGATGTGTTTGGAATTGGTATCATTGCACAGTGATGACTGAAACATGGTCATGAAACTGTCTGGAAAATTCTCCATCAAAATGCTGGCTGAGAAACTATTGTACTCTGTTTTGGAAATATGGGCTAGCCTTGCCTTGGCAAGTGGAGCAATTTAATTTGGAGGAGAGACTGGTATTTGTTTGAGATGCTTGTTATCCAGAGAGATCAGTGAAGTCCAAGGGAAGAAAGGCCCTTTCTCTGCAGAGGTAAATGGAGAAATACCAAAGACACTGAACAGAAAAGGAGAAAGATCTTGATGTGAGAGACAACAGGGAAAGCAACACAGGGGTGTGAAACAACATAAAATTGTTCTATGGTTCTGTGATTTAATGTAACAGGGAAAAGACAATGCTGATTTTAACCCAGAGTCACGTGCAATGACCATGACAAACTCAGTTCTCTTTCCTCTGTGCAAACAACACTGTTTTAAAGAGGTGGAATAGGTAAATATATGAATGATTATATGAATTTTGCTGTTCAAAGGAGCAGCTAAAAGGGTGAGATATTTGCAGAGAACAGGCAGCTGGTGAGAAAAGTTTATAATATGAGCTCTTCATTCAAAAGGATTGAGGAGGACTCTGAAAAGCTGGTGTTGTTCAGTAGAAGAGCAGAATGATGTTAAGAGTGCAAAGACATCTTTCAGAAAGTGGAGGTTGTGTTTGAACAGAGAAAATAGAAAAGAGCATACAGGCAAGATAAATAAGGCAAGTTAAACAAGGCGGTAAAATCAATTTTGAGGAGCATCTTGCAAAACTCATAGAAACAATGAGAAAACCCCTTCAAACACATGAAGGGTAGGGAGCCTGTCCATCAGCAGGCTTGATAGGCAATTGCAGTGTAATAAGAATACTCAAAGTACACAGAGCTGTTACAGCAAGGCTAAATAAATCTTTGCTTTGCTGTTCATTATAAAACATCTCAAAGATCTCTCTTTTCTGGAGAATTTTGGTATTTGAAAGCATCTAAAAGTGTGTTTTAAACTGAAGTGTCAGCAGAACAGGTTTAGAACAATTGGATAAATGCGTAATACTATTGGTAAAAATAGGTGGTAGCCATGGTAGCCACCCAAGAGTCCCAAATGTGGAGTTTTTAAATTAATGGTTTCCTTTGATATGAACTAAATAATTGATGTGGCAAGTGAAGGTGGCAAATGCAACTGATGTTTAAAGGGCTGGGTACACTTGTAAATCAAGCCTGCCATGGTCAAATTTCTGGAAATAAAATGAAGACTTGTAAATATGACATATTGGGTCAATGTAAAAATGAATTTTGTAGAAGGAAGCTGTCACGTATCTGTGTACTTTGAAGCCCAGCAGCCCTTGTGCAGAGGTAATTGAGCTGGAAAGTCATAGCTGGACTTCCAACGTCTCTTATCAATAGTCATCAAACCCCCTAAACAGTCAAGATATAAAAGGGAATGTGTTCGTGTAGTTTTGAGCTGGTAATGGTTCTAATTAGCTAAAGGTAAAATAGAGGGTGGGGATTGAGTCATCCTTTTACAAATTGCAGGACATCACCAGGTGGCAAGAATCTCTGTTGGTTTCTCTATTGTTAAATTACCTACTAAAGCTCTAGGAAAAAAAAAAAAAAAAAAAGGAGAATTGACAAACTCACCAGTAAGAAATTTTCAAGGTAGGTTAAAATTAAAACTGGCTGTGAATACTCTCCATTTTCTCACCTAATCTAGACATCTGCAGAGTAATGGAGAAAGGGAAAGGAACTGTACAGGCATCCAAAGACATGTCACCATTCAGGAAAATATCTTGTTGTCATTGTCATTAGTTCTTGGAAGGTATCAGCTCAATCCTTAGGAGTGATCAGAAGGATAAATTCGATTTTAAAGAAAACCTAACATAAAACCAAAAAAAGATTTGTGTGTAAATTCACAATGTGCCCAAGTGTTGCACAGTGTGATAACTGTGTCTGGAATACAGGAGAAGTAGAAATAGGACATATGAAAGCTGCAAGAATGGTCAGAAGCACAGAAGGGTTTCTCTTCCAAGAGATTTAAACATAGGTTGGAAAGGACCCTTGGGATCACCATCAGACTCTACTCCTGCTGGCACCATGGCACACAGCTTATTCCTGTGTTTCATGTGTTTCTCAAATGCTGCCAGAGAACTGTCTGGTCCCCAAATGCATAAAGCTTGCTCAGCTCTGCCTACATGTCAGTAGACAGCTGTCCTACTCTTATTACACCACCTATTGTGCATTCCCCCCTTGTTCAGGAGTGTCACTCATCCTGAAAACTGAGCAGGATTCTAAACCAAGTTTTTTTGGGTTTCATCTGAATTATCTATCATATCCACTGAAAAGCTGCCCAATTTTCCCTTCCCCCATCTCTTTTATGTTTGTGAAAATCCTTTTTCATATTTATTTTGACATCAGGGAAGGGAAATTTTTGAGTTTTGGCATATGGGGAAAAGTAAGCATATAAAGTATCTGATGTCTCTGCTGTTTCCCATAGCCTTCATTAAAGGAAGGAAGGTACAGAGGCATTTTTTGCTCGTAGTGTTCAGAGAGATGGTTGAGATAATCACTGGGAGTTCATGGTTGTTTCTGTTGCAGGATAATTAGGCTGATAAAATCCCCCTTATAGCCATAGTTAAAGGAATTCTTCCCTTTTGTTATATCAGTTTTCCTTACTTTATCTGAGAAACAATTCCATACCAGTGAACTCCTTTTCCCATACTAAAAAGCAAGTCTGTGCAATAATGAATCAGTCAGAACAAAACCACTGCCTCATTGTAGCCAGGTACAATTCTAATTGAGGATATCTCTTTTAAGTGGGCCAAAATTTTTTATATAATCCACATAGGAAAAAAAATCCTTCATTTTCATTGCTCGATGCATGTGATTTTCTTGCTTGTAAATTTCTTGAAATGCATCACAAATCAGTGGAAGATGCCTGCAGTGATCCACATAACCATTTTACATCTATACTATTAAAATACATCCTAGAGGCTGTTCTTTGGGAGTCAGGGGAGCTGGGAAGGCTCTGGGCACTCTCTGACTGTGAGACTAGGACTGTGTAGAAGAGAAAAGGTGAGGTACTGCCCTGGTCTATGGAAAAGACATTTGTAATTCTGGTGCTGCTTCTTGTTTGAAGCTTGCAGGTTATCTTGGCTAGTGCCAGGCCCAGAAAAGACATCCATTTGGATCAAATCAAATAATGCTTAGAATTTGATGCATTTGTTTCAGAGGCCAGACCAGTCTCCTGGTGAGCCACCCTTTCTGCCTAGGGACATAGCTTAAAGCTGAGTAGAAGCTGTCTTTTTTATCATTCATTGAGAATTTCTGCTTCTTAGGGCTACTGAGTGCTGTACCAACACCCAATCTCTAGCTTATGTGGAGCCTCTCTGGTGACTTACCTAGACAGAAGTGTGAATTAGAGGGGATTTTTTTTTTTTTCAGATTTTGCCTGTGTTTTGCAAACTCTGAATCAACTGTGTTGTTGATGAAGCTCTGCAGTGAATGTCCATCTGTCTATATATCTGAATATCTGCCCAGGAGCTGGGCTGAAGGGTTTGAAGGTGTTGTAGGCTGGCCTGAAGGACAGGCTGGTGAGGGCTCCACAGTGCTGTGTGGGAGTGTTGGAGTTTCCTCACATGATATTTGCTTCCCTCATGTTTTGGAAAAATGATGGTGGTCAGTCTGTGAAAACAAACGCTGCCCAATTGTGGGGAGTTAAATCAATGCTGAGCTCCAATGCCAAGCAGGAAAATTCTCAGCTGAGAGGTTTGGTACAGGGCAATGAGAGCTTGCTTGCCTCTGATCAAGGGGTTGTTGGTGGTACCAGCCTTGGGCTTGGGTGGCAGCCCATGCTGGGACAATGACACAGTGGGCACAAAGGCTTTTCTCACAGTGGGATTTGTAGGAAGGTGATGGTGTGTGCAGCAGGGTTTCCTGCAGTCTGTATTCTCTTTCTTTGTGGGGCAGGGCACACACAGACAGATATTACAGCAGCTGCTGTGGGCATCAGACAAGCTCTGATCTGCACCTTGATGTTCTGTGGGGAAAAAAAAAAGCCTGAGCTGAGATATCCCCTGTGAGGTGTGGATCCATCCTGTGAAATGCATGTGGGAAATCCTTCTCAAAAGGCAGAGGGCACAGCTCCTTCAAGTTGAGCATATTTAGAGATAATACTAGTTATAAAAGTATAACCTGATCCTGATTTAGGGCCAGTAAGACTGCACTGTGTATTGGCATGTGGTAATATTATTTTTTGGATATTTGATTAAATAATGTGATAGTGCAAGGAGGATTGGCTGGCATTGCTCTCCAAAACAGAAAAGCAGTATTAAATTTTGTAATGCTCCCACACCACTGCAAATACAGCTGAAAAAATATCTGTAGCAAGCCACAGGAGACACAACAGTATATAGAAACAGAAATACAGAAATACACAGGTGTTTCTTCTGTGGTGCTTGGCTGGACGGTTTGCGTATCTACTGTGGTGTCTGTCGGCTGAGTGAGACATCATTTAAGCTGCTGTTATCTGTCTGTCCCACATGTTCAGGCAGATCTTGACCAAATTATGCAGGGATTTGCTCTTCTTTTTTCCTTACAATGAAAAAAAAAAAAAAAAGACTTCCAAGGAATGTAATCTCTGTGCAACTGTGTACTTTTTTTCTAACACAAGTCTCCCTAACACTTTGTGATGCTCTAGATACAGGATATTGAATTCCAGCAGCAGGTGTGTTCAGAGCTGCGGGGGTCCAGTGAGGAGGTTGTGTTCCTTGGCAGAGATTTTTTAATTATCACCTTGCTAAGGTGAGTGGGAAATTCTGTCTAAAAATCATCTGCGTGGAATGACAGAGAATTTTACCTCTCACTTTCTTATTCTGTGGGAGGAAGTTTAGGGCACTTGCTGTTCACTTTTAATGCTGCTGGATAAACTAATGACTGTGTCTCTGAGATGAGTCTGAAATCTAAATTAAAGTCTTGTGTCAGATTTTATTTCTGAATGGGCCTAAACAAATTCTGAGATCTTGTACACATCTACCTACAAAACTATCTTGCTAAATATCTAAAATGAATATAAAATGTTTCCATTTACTCAGCCTATTCATCTATCCCTATTTAGAGGGATACTTCCCCTGTTTTGTCAAAAAGTGCCGCTTTTCTACCTTATACCTACTATTTTTATGGTTAGTCTGTTTCAGTGATGTTAAAATGTATTTATTTTCTCAAAATACTTACTTGCAACTTCCAGACAGTGCTGCCTGCCCTTCTTTTTTTTCACATGCAAATCTAAAGAATTGGAAGAAACAACAGATTTGAAGAAAATCAGGCTCACAGTATTTAAAAACACCCATGTAGACTTGCTCTTTAATTTTAAAGCCTGTTTCCTAACAATAAAATGTGGACCTAGCTGATGCTTTATTGTATTTGGTTGTGATAAAAACACATTGGCTAACAGCTACTCTAAACTGTTAGCCAATGTGTGTTTGACAGCTACTCAAAACATTCCTTTAAGAAATTAGTTAAACTTTCGCAGCTAAGCTCTTTTAGTTTGAGGATGAAGAAGATGAAAGAAGCTAACTAGGCACGTAATCATTGGGAAAACTTGGAAACTTTCTATAGCCTATTATATTCCAGAGAGGTTTATGATCTGCTTAGCAGTCAAGGAGCCCAGACTCTTTTTAACCTCAGCTTAAAAATTCAAGGTAAAAGCACTTTGGTGGTGATAAGAGAGATTTTGGTTGGACATTTTAACCCTGAAGTAAGGTTAGGACTTCAATTGGTGGGAACAGATGTTGTCTGCAGGATCTGGTTCCCTCCACAGTCCTTTCCTTGGTGTCTGCTCAGACTCCTGGAGACCCTTTTCCCACCTGTATTCCCATGCCAGCTCTCACGCTGCATCCCATGAGCAGCTCCCACACTCTGCAAGCTCCAAACCCGGCCAGGTGAGTCAAACCTGCCTCTGCTGCTCAGGTCTCAGCTCACAGCCTTGCTCTTGCTGCTTAAGATACAAATGATTGGTGTGGTGGTTTTCACATAATAACTTAATGGTTTTAATGCTCATCTCAGAAGTGGTCGAACTTGGGTTTGGGTCCTCCTTCTCCCAAGGGATATTCAAATCCACCTGTCCCTTCCCAGGCTGTAGGCAACCTCTCAGCCCTTCCTATTGAAGTTGTGCCATGGTGCAGAGGATTTGCAGACCCGGAGAGGAGAAGCAAGTGGGGGCCTGACTGTTGCCTACCTAAAGGGAGGTGGGGAGCAGGTATCTGGCGGCATTCCCAAGGCTGCTTACTGTATAATTTGCATTAAAACATCTCTGGATAAAAATCAAAACCAGCCCTGGAGGCAGAGTCCAAACCCAGTGCCTCTATCCACAGGGAGAGGTTGCAACCACCTTGCCCTGGCAGTGGGGGCTGTTTTGGTGCCACCCCAGCCACACCCTCTTCCCCCAGCCACATCTTTAAATGGAGCTGGGAGTGACTGCTCCCTCACACCGACACCAGAGCCAGCTGAGGAGAGCTGGCAGTGCCCACGACTCCCCAGACCTGAGGGGGCTTCACAGGCATCAGTGCTGAGAGGTTCAGCTTGGCCACAATGTTTGGATCTCAGCATGGAGGAAAGAAAACTTGAGGTACCCAAATACCTTCTTTTGGTGAAAACGTTAGTTCCTGTGGACTGTTAGGTTGGAGGAGGGGAAAAGCCATGGCTCATATAGCTCTGCATTTTAGACTTGGAATTTCCTGTGGTGGTACTCTTCGGGACCCTGTGTTTCTTTGAGAACCTTGTCTGAAGTAAATTGAGGGTGTTTCACTGAGAGATGTGGCTGAAAGACATGCAAGGTTAGCTTCAGCTCTGGAGCGTCCAATTCTCTTGGAAATTGCTTCAGTTTCACAGTCATTTAGAAGCTTTAGAAATTTTCCCCTTTGTTTGTCTCTGCCTTCTCCTTCTGTAAAATAGAGATTACATTACCTTCAGGACCCACCATATGTTCAAGAAAGATTTGTGATCCTCTGAAGGACAGCAGGCTGAGCATTGAGTGTTAACTTGCTAATGGAAAAGTTGGGCAGATGAGAAAAGCTGGGAAAATTAAACCTGCTGGTGCCCTGGGTGAGACAGGAATGACTTTTAAACAGACACCTTTGGTTGGCAGTTGTGAGATGTGCAGATGAGAGTGTCTGTCATATTCTTTAGGCTTCAAATGAGCAGCTTTCAGCACACAGGAATGAGTTTGTTGAAGGCTTATGGGCCCATCCAGGTCACTTATGGCAGGACTGGGGAATGGGAAAGGCTTTTGTTGGTGCAATTTGAAAACTAAACCAAACCCACCTTGCTAGACCTGACCCTTCTGGGCTGGTATGAAATGTCTCCTCACCCCTCTCCCCACGTGGGGCCTTGTCCTGCCAAACTCTCTCTCCCCAGATGCGAAGTTCTGCTCTGGGTCGGTGATCTGCTGTGAGGAGCCCTGCGTTGACTTTAAGGCTCATGGAGGATCTTCTGTTCCTAGGACAGCAGGTACTGAAGCTTTTCTTTCCCACCATAAAATTCTTACAGTTATAAAAGTTTGGGTTTGTGTGTTGAGTCTGTGCTTTTCTTCTGCTCCTCTGAAAGCTGGGGAAGGGAATGGAGCCAAGTGGTTCAGGGCTGCAACTTCTGAGTGTGTAGAAGGTGCTTCTCTTCAGCCAGAGGAGGTGGAGTTGGTCACTGTTTCAGTCCCTTCTAGGGAGTCACTTCACAGGTTGGTACCTCCTGGGCAGAGGAGCCCCTGATGTGACACCAGCTCTCTGTGATCACTGACCTGAGTTTTCACAGGGTTTAACTGGTCAGTGCTTTGTCCTTGAACCATTTGATTCCTTCTGATGCAGTGGCTCTGTGGGTGCTCTGGATGGAGCATTTCAGAGATATTAGCCAGTAGGCTGGAGGGGTCTATTTTAAAATGTGTTGACTTTTTTCTTCCTGGTTTTAAGTGTCTAGCAACTTTTCATGCCTCATGGAGGACAGGCCTTCTTGCAGCTCCATATTTGGATTAATATTTCCCCAAGCTTTTACCTGCAGAATTCCCTGATGAGAATTTTGCTTTATAGACAGGCAAAGCAGTTTCTTTTTTTGGTGATGCTTATGTAACACTACAGGACACAGAAGAACAACTTGTGGCATCCAAACATGGTTTTGATTTTTAGTAGTCTTAGTTTTGTCCTGAAACAGTGCAGCCTGTAAGGACATGAAATGCATTTCTGAGTTTTTGGAGGGGAAATAATTATGCTCTTCCACTTTGTGAGGTTTAATGTGCCTGTAGAGACCTTTCCCTGGGCTCTATGGTGAGGGCATGGCCTGGTCTTGCTTCAGCTGTTCTTTCTTCTCCTCTTCTCAATACTTACATTGGAATAGAAAGCACCCAGGTAAAATAATGTGCATGTGTGTATATATATATATATAAGTATAAAAATTGTGCATATTTATATGTGTATGTATAAATAAATAGCAACACAGATGTTGGCTTTCTGTCAAGTTCAAATGAAAACCTTATTCACAAGATTTGCTTACAGTTTTACTGTGGTTTCATAGTGAATTGAGCAATTGGGAATAAAAGAGGGTTGATTTTTTTACCATTTCTGAGTGCAGTGCAATCATATTATGCTAATAATCTAAACCAAAGCTGATCTTGCTTTCTCATATTGTAGCACGTTGAAAGTATTGAGAAGCATCTAAATTATCTTAAAAGTGAGAGTGATTCCAGAAACTTTGACTGATTCCAGGAACTCACACTGCCTGTAGTATTTTAAATGGGAACTTGTATGTAATGCCTGCCTTAAGGAGTTCTTTCTTGTAAGATAAAAACATAGGGAGGCAGAGTAGAATATAGGACAAAAATGTTTCTAAAACATTTACAGTAATGAGAGGTATAAAATATTCTCAAAATAATCCTAACAGTTGTGGTGACCAATATTCAGGGTTCTCTTCTGCTTTAACAGTAGAAGAGGCTTGAAAACATGTATTTTTTTCATACCAAGCACTAGTAAGTGTAAGTCTGATCCTGCTTTTGGGACCATGAATTTTATAACTGAATGAAGTATCTAGTTCTGCCATTCCATGGGGTGTTTTCCGTTGCTTCAAAACAAAAAAAAAAAAATGCTTTTTGGACCTTACTTTCAGCTTTCATGTCTGGATAAATGACTCCTTTAGCCCGGCAAGGCACTGCAGATAAAGTACATAAATTTTTTCATCTGGGGGTCTGCCATGCCCCAGTGGTTATGGCTTTTTCCTTGAGGCTGGAGGAAGCCTGGATGTCAATTGCTGTTATCTGATAGCTGTGTACAATTCCCAGAGAGGCGCTGGGTGGATCAGGGGTCAGTGATGAAGCTACAGATCAGTCAATGGAAGAATTTGGCTATTGTGGAAGCAGGTTAAAGCAGGAATCAACACAAGCTACAGTGGCTGGTGATTGGTGGCTGCTTGTGGTATTCTCCAGATTTCAGGCAGAGAAGATCAGAGAATTCCACAGGAATATTTTGTGTAACATCAAGCAGCTCTTGTCACTTGCTCCTTTTGTTTTCAGGAAGGCAGGATGTTATTTTGGAAAACACTTATTGCCATTTTTGCTAGGCTGGTTTTTATAGCCAGAAGAAATGGATAAAGGCTGGTCTTGTCTCATTTACAGAGAATGTCTGAAACCCTTGTTTCTCACGTGTGTTGGGGTTGTCCAGTCACTCCGGATTGTGTGTTCAGTGGTCCTGCCAGATCAGCACTTCACTTAAGTTCTCCTTAATGGATTCGCAAAAAGTGATAAAACACTTCAGAAGAGGCCTCAAGGAATGATTAGTTTAATCTTCAATTAGCTCCTGCTGAGACTTGATGAGAAATCATTTGACAGAGTAGGCATGAGCTTTAATATAATCTGCCTGTCCAGTTATCATGAAGTGTGGTGTGCAGAGAGGAAAGAAGCTGCAAATGGAGAAAACCATGACACAAACATGGAATGTTTTAGACTGCTGCCTCTGATGCGTTTTTGGTCTGCTTGAGTGGCTTCAGCCACTGGGATATTGCTACCAGGCATTAAAGTCAGTGTGGGGAATATTTTCATCTGTAAGGCTGGTGAGATGCTGACAAGAGGCAGTTGTACTTTTTCTGCTCTTGCTTGGCAGGCTTTGTGGATCAGGCTGTTGAGCTCATTTAAAACCACAGCAAAAGGAGCTAAAGCCAGTCCAAGTAGTTTTTACAATGAGGGGAATGAGGTGGGGGGAGAAAAGGGCTGACTTTTTAAGTCCTTTGGAGTTGGCCAATTGCCCCTAATAACAGTTGCACAAGGGTGCCTCCCCTGGAAAACACACGGTGTCCTGTTTGCACAGAGAATGGAAAACACTGGCCACTAAAACAGAATGAGACACTGTGCTGTGAACTGGTTTGATTTTCTGAGGTTGTTTAGTCTTGTTTCTCTGCAATCAGATGGTGACTCCTTGTTTCTTTGTTTAGGCCCCTCGTCCTCCAGTCATTAAAGCTGTATTTTATAACAAAAGAATCCCAACCTTCTGAGCAATTGAAGACTTGCTAAGAACATGGAGTTCCTTCTGGCTATGCAGAAGTCTGTCAACTGAATGTTCAGGAATGAAACAAAATTAGAATTCCATGTTGCCATTCACATCTGCCAAGGACTCCCTTCAGACAGCTTGTCTGTACGTGCATCTTCACGCTGCATCTCCTGCATCTGGGTGGTTTTAGGTTCCATACACTTCAGGTCTGCACTTCCTCCTCAAACATCCCAATTAGCTTTCTTATTTAAGCTGTATATGCCTGGTCCCCTATGAAGCTCAGCTGGAAATAGGTTCAGCCCTCCAGTACTGAAAATCTGGTCTGTAGCTCTTCTGTTTTGTTACTCTTCAGAAAAATCTTTGCTGACTTACTGGAGGCAGCTCTTCTGCCAAAAAGAAGTAATTTTAAGTGCTTGCCAATCTGCCACAGGTGAACTGAGGCCAGTTAATCCATAATTTAAATTAATCTTTTTGATTGCACTGATTGCATGATTGACTCAGTTGAGAAATGGATGATGGCAGGCACACTGTCACTCTTTTTGGTGTAGTCTGAGCTTTGCTTGTATCCAAATCTGCATCAGGGGAAGTTCAGATTGGACATTAGAAAGGGACTCTTCTCTGGGAGGGTGGTCAGCCCCTGAACAGGCTCCTGTCAAAGTGGTCGTGGCACTAAGCTTGGCTGAGTTCAAGGAGTGTCTGGACGATGCTCTTGGTTATATGATTCAGTGTTTGGCAGTCGGGTGAATAGCAGGGAGATGAAGATCCTGATGGGTCCTTTCCCAATTGAGGTAGTCTATGATTCTATGAATAACCACAATGGAGTGGGTATTTATAGCTGAGCAAATGATGCTTTTTTCCCCGTACAGACGTACACCTGGGGCACATCCTGTGGGCTACAACACTGAATGCCACCTTGAATGAAAAGCACCAGGCAGGATTTTAAAGCCACTGATGGTACTGGGCACTTGGTCTTGAAGCTGGAGAAGTTTGCATTCAAATGTTGTTTGTGGGTGTGCATTACTTCAGGAGAACTTAGGAATGGAGGCAGAAGGGCTTCCTCAGGCTGGCCAGAATGCTCCTGTGCCAGCTGGGAAGTGTGGGCAGTGGGCTGGTGGGTTTGCTGGCAGCATTGCACTGCAGCCAAGAGAGGAAGTGAGGACACACTCCTGGGTGTAGTTTAACCAGAACTATGGAAGATAATGCCTGAATCTGAGTGGCATGCTAAGGCTGGGATATAAACTGAGCCCTGGTGGGTGGAGAGTGATTGGAGCAGAGTAGTGTGTGATAAAAAGCAGAGAGACAATGCAAGGGGAAAACATCTGCAAGAAGGCAGGAGTCAATGAGCAACATAACGGCAATTGCAGTCCAGGCTTACAGTGAAGGCAGCAAGGGGAGATGTTGGGTCCTGAGGCAGAAGGCTGGCTGGAGGAACGTACTTGGATGTGAGAGGGGTAGATGACCCCTCCTGGCTGTCCCTGGGATGACCGGGGAACAAGACTGTATCCTTTAACCAAGAGGGATTGACGCCTTAAATTTTAGCTTTCATATTTCCCAGATTCTGTACTGCATTAGTGTATATCTCTGAACTTCATATAAAGTGTTAGCAAATTCTCTTCACAGTTTAGTTAGACAAAACAATCCTTTTCCAGCCTGAGAACCAAGGATACTGTTACAGCTTCAGGCCCAAAAAATGTAAACAACAGGGAATTGAGGAAAGCAATGTGGGAGGATAGGACTTCATCACCTAAAGCTGTAATTGGACTATTAACTCCAGTGTGTAAATGGAACAAAACAGTGTGAAAAAGTGTAACCTATTGTCCATCTTGAGTGTAGCCACAGCCAGGCTCTTGTACTGCCCAAGGTGTATCTTTGAAGGCCTTTTTAATAAATACCTACTTTATTCCTTTAACACCATCTAGCTTCTGTTCTAGGTAGCCTCTCAAGGCATCAGGATCACAGGACCCCAAATACTGCAAACCTCTGTGTTAAAAGGGGCAATGCTACACATGCATATTGCAGTAAACCTTCCTGTGTTGAGATGGGTCATCCTCCTGCTGATCACAGGACCTGAGAGTTGATGCTTAAATTCCCAATCCTGTCTTTGTCTTGGAGGTGCTACCCAGTGTCGTGGTAGCTGATGAATTTGTGTGGATCATCTGCACAAAGGCAGAAGTCGTCCTTTTGGGGGAAGGATTTGCAAACACAAACCACAAACACAAAACAAAGTACTTCATGGGCCCCATCAATAACTCTCAGGGGAACTTAACTCCCCTGAAACAGTTTGAGCTTGGCATTTAAGAGAAAGTACAGTTCACTCGGGAGGTGTATATTCTTCCAATGTAAGGACACGGGTGCTGTGGGATGGGTGATGTTGCTGTCAGCCCACCCCAGAAATGGCATCTGCCTCTTTTATGGTCTCAACTTCCATTAGCAACCACTGAAGTAGATACACTTGTTTTCTATCACAGCATGAGGGTGCTGGTGAATTTGGGTTTACTTACCTTTTTGGCAGCCCTCAGATGTGGCAGGCTTTTAAGAATGCTTTTAAGAGTACTGTCTGAACTTTAGAGGTTGCAATACTTTCCTTGAATTTCCACTCCTAAGGCTGCCTTGCAGTAATACCCAAAACACCATTTACATTTTAGTATTTAAATCTTTTATGAACTGATATGAAAATCTCCAGTGCCCTAAATATTTTATCTGAAATATTTATTTAAAAATCTTTAAATTTTCCTCTGAGAGGCTTGAGAGCTGAGTGAACCCTTGTTAGGGGAAAGGGCTGCAGCTGGGGGTTCGGCTTGAGTCCCCAAGGAAAAATACAAGATAGTTAGAAAAGCTCCTGCCCTTCTCCATGTGGCAGACATCTTTGGATTTTAAGGCTTTTTATTTTGAAAAGCTGCGGGTGATTAAACTGCAGAACAGCAGGAGCTAATCCGGGGCGAGGTGTTCCCCGGGAGTTGCTGGGCTCACCTGGAGCCTGGCTGTGGGTTGAGGGCAGGGATGACAAGGGGCTGGTCCGGCCTTTCCTGGACAAGGCTTTCCGCTGGCAGCCTTGGCAGGGAGTCCGGGAGGGACCCGTGTGCGTGTGCAGACAGCTGTGAGTGGATGCAGCAGGCTGCCAAGCCAGTAGCAGGCTGTGAGCAGCGAGGCCGGGCTTCTGGCAGCGAATTGCCAGCAACTTGCGCTGCAGTTCCTCTGAGGTTGCTGGAAAAGGGCCCGCACGGCTCTTCTTCTGGAAGAGGAGCGAGCTGGAAGCGGCTGACAGAGCGCGGCTCCAGTGCTCTCTCCCACAGCTCAGCTGGAGCCCCAGGCTCTGCCCGAGCCCGGGGATGGCCCTCGCTGAAGGATCAATAACCTCCTCCCAGCATCTCTTTGAATGCCCCTGCTTCTCACGTTCGTTCTGGCCGGGGCACGAACGATGCTGTGTGCAGCAGCAGCAGCGGGGCTCTGCCTGCCGTCATCTGTGTCTCCGTGACACGGCTTTTTCCTCCTGCTGAGTCACGGGAATGTCACTCGGCACAAGGCACAACAGGGAATATTTTTCTTCTTTTATGGTACATCTCAAAATCCAAACTGGATTAACTCACGGTTTATGTCTAAAGCGAAGTGTTTAGGACAAGTTCTCAGAGGAATTTGCTTCTGGAAGTGCAATATTTGCATAGCATTGTAGGAGCAGTTTTTAATGAATTAGACACTTTTCAGCATGTAACTTGCTCAAATGTGCTAAACCCAAACAAGGCAGGAGGACTTATTGACTAACTCCAGTAAGTAAGCAGGGCCAAAATAATTTCTTTCAAGTGGGATTTGGGAAACCATTCATTGGGAACAGAGCAATTTTCATTGTAATATGATTTGTCGCTTGCTTGCCAGAAAAGGAGTATGTTTGATACTATGTACTGCAGAGTTGTTCCATATGCTAAGGACCTGCAAATTATTTCTTAAGAGAAAAGAAATCTGGGAAATTCTCTATTTGTTATAAATTGGGAGCATGACACATGTAGAGCTCCATGATGTGCTTGGCTTTCAATATTATATAGCTAAATTTTTTTTACAATATTTTACAGAATTTTTAAAAATACTATTCCCTGCCTTTTCCTGTGCACTTGAAAATTTAGGAACATGTGTGACTGAAAGTCCATCTACTTTGGCATTCTGCCTGCATAATATCGTAAGTGCCAGACATTTGGGCAGTGATTACTTGTACCTTCTGGACACAAAAGATTTTTTTCCCCCTCTCCAGTATGCTAAACTAGGGTTTGTAGCATGAGTGTCTGTGTTCCTGCTAAACTTAAAAAAAAAAAGTAATTAAAAAAAAAATCAGTATTGTAATTTTTAATCTAATTACTATGAACAGACCAGTCTGTACCTGGTTTCTTCAAATAGTGAATTCTCTGGGTTCCCTGCAGTCCATGAGCTCCTTCTTCTAAAGCCCCATGTAATTCCAGTTCTCCCCCTTGCCTGCTAATGCTTCCTGATCTGACCACAGAAACTGCTGAAGCCTCATTTCCCAGCTTGTCTGCATTCACCTCGCTGTCTCTTGCCGTCCTCTCTCCAACTGAATGTCGGTGCAAAGCTGGCTTCCATGGTTACTACTAAAATAGGCAAAGGAGATATTTTTGGTCAGAATCTGCCAGTTCAGCAAGATCAAAATGCTTTTGGGAAATGTTCTGAATACAGTGAAATTTAAGCAGGACGTTTCTTGCAAAATGAAATAAAAAACCTCTCCAGCTTCCTCTAGCTCACCTGCACCTTCCAGAATACAGCCCTCCTGGGCTGCCCAGTGCCCTGCTCCACCGTCAAGGAGACCTGTCACTCAGACACCCCTGTGGCAGGACTTTTGTGTGGAAAATCTGTTTTTCTTGGTTTTGTTCTAAGTGTTGTCATACTAAAATCTTCTCTGCCCCACCAGGATCACCCAGGATGCCTTCCCTTCAGTTAGACTCCTCCACAACACCCATTTCTGTTGTCAGAATTCAGTGCAGGTGTTATTTATTTTAGATGTACATAAAAGCTATCTAACCATGCGATGGCCTTTGCTCAGTGATGTGTTGTTGTCACTTGTCCCTTGTGGTTTCTCCTGCTTGTTTCCCTTGTGGCGTGTCCCAAATAAGTTGCAGGCCCTTTGAGGAAGAGGACTGCCCCTTTTTTTGCATCTTAGACACTACTGTTCTCCTCAGCCTGAAATTTTTTTATTTGTTCTGTATTTGTAATAGATCCTCCTGCAGTTTGGATAGCTCTGGGCTTCCTTTGCAAATGCTGCTCTATTGTTAAAATTCCCTCACAGGCAATAGGATGGCATGAGCTGTGTCTGTGTGCAGCTCCACAACACTGACCCGATGGTTCTGTGTTCACAGCCCTGTGGTTTTCTGTCATTTCTGAGCCTTTACAAACCCCCATGACCCAAGGAGACTGAATAGTGCATGGACCTTACTGGAGTTCCTAAGCCAGGCACCACTGCCTGCAAGGTGCTCCCCTACCTCCAGGTGAGCTCCTCAATTCCAGCTCTCTCCTGAGCAGTTTCATTGTTGATTTAATGGAGGAGGAAAAAAAAGTCATCTTCTTCTTCTGATCATCTGTCCTAGCCTATCTTCTCTGGCCAAGCTTTTCAGAAATATTGGAAGAATATTTCCTTTCCCAAAGAAAATTTCACAGAGTATTCTCTCATTGAGGATCATAGTATCATAGAGGATCCTGAGCTGGATGCACCCCAGGACATGGATGTTCCTCCTGTCTGCCAGTGCACTGCTGACTCATATTCAACTTGCCATTCACCAGGACTCACAGGTCCTTTTTCACAGCTGCTGCTCTCCAGAGTCTCTCCTTCCCCAGCCTGTCTGTACTGACATTGCATTTAATCATCTTTGCAAACTGCAGCAGTCAGAGAGACTAAACCCATACTTCTCTGTAAGATTTTAGAAAGTGGGCCCTCTATCCCAGTGAATAGCAAAATGTGGGAAGGAGACAGCCTCCCAACACATGCAGCCTTTTTGAGCTTACATCATAGTATCCCCCTGCAACACAAACTCCAAATGCTTTTAGACAACTTTATACACAGTACTGTACCCTTTAAAGCAGAGTTATCAAGGTGTGTCTGCACTGAAATTCCCAGAGAAGGAACACATGCTCTGCAGTCACTATCCAGTTCCAAGATTTGTTATTACCCACATGTGTTAAGCTCCTGGTGGGCCAGACCAGAGGATTGTAAGGAGCAGTGACCAGCCTGTGCTTTGGACAATCTGGCTTTTAACAGCTTGTCCCAAACCTAAAGAGTGAAAGTAGCTTTGTTTGGTTGGTGGGGTTTTGATTTTATTTTCTTTTTATATAATCAAGACATAAAAAATAGTCTAGTGAGGTACCCATGGGTTGTAGAGTTGGATCTGTGTCTTTGAGGGGTGATGCTCCTTCAGCAGGAAGCTCCTCCTCCTGGTGTCACTGCTCCAAGTTGCTGTCTAAAAGGGTATTTGCTGCCCATTGGTATCAAGACTCTTTTGAACCAAAGCTAATGTTCTTCCATTTCTGAAAATCCCTGTAGGCAGTGACCTGTGTGTCAGCATCCCTGTAGACAGCTCCCATGGGGAGCTGAAGTTGTGTTCCCAGACACAGAAGTACGTTTAGGAGAAGTTGGAGAAATCTCTTGTGTCCTAGTGGAACAACTTCTGATTTGCCCAGAAGTTTCTGCCTGACTTCTACCACAGTCCCTATCAGCAGGATTGGACATGCTCTTCTGTAATCACAATGTGAAGGCTTGGTTTGTGGGCTGGGCTCTGGTGCTTGAGTGACTGGAGCTCTTATTCTCCTGCAGGCACAGGGGAAAATACCATTCCCTAAAACTTGACTAAAGGATGTTTTAATTGGCATGCATTAGTCCAGCCTTGCAAAGCTGAAGGCTGTATACACAATCAGTTAGCACAGATCACCTGAGGTTTAGTCAACGGATATGTAAGGATTAATGGAGTTGTCTAAGCTCTGTGAGAACACCATTTAGAGGGGAGCTTCATTAGATCCACAGCTGCAAATTACAAACCCTTCTACACTGTTTGAGGTTTGTTATCTTTAGAGATCACCATGAAAGGTGGAACAGCTGTGAGAGCTATTATTCAAGCTGATATATAATGGCTGCAAAAAAGGTAAGGTGTTTAGACAGATGATATGAAGAACAGATTTGCAAGAGCATCATTAAATTCATATTCCTCTGAGCTGGTGTGCATTGAGAAGAAAGGCACAAGTGAGATACTCAAGCACAGTGAGGTGTTCACAAGAGTATATTCTGAACTTCTCACAGCAGTGCCCATCAGAGGAGGGACTGGGGTGAGAAGGAGAACGGAGAGCAACTTTCCCCTGCAGGAGGAAGTCATGCACAAAGATGTACTCAGTAGCTCTGTTATGTACATCAGTGGTTTCCAAGACTTTAATATCCCGATTTTATTGATGAGAACAGTTGCAGTTTCAGTTGCTTGCGTGGTGCTTGGTGCCAGGTTGCTGCTCAGTCTGGAGGAAGCTGGTACTGGGGACTCTGCCCTCAGGTGTCAGAGGGGAGTGCAGGAGGGGTGTCAGTGCCTTCAGTCTGGCAGAGCTGGACCTTGTCATGCCAGCAGTTATTCTGGGTTTGGTGACCAGCCAGTCTGTGAGGTAGATGACAAATCTTGACTGGCCTCTAACTTTAGAGGGGCAAGAAGCAGTCGAGTGTTAATAGAGCTTCTCCTCCCAGTGCCCTCATCCTGGGCAGGTACTGCTCTTGCTGACACAGAGCTGCTCTTTCCCTAAAAGGTTTGTTGGTCCTGTCTTAGCTGTTTGTCCCAACTCAGGGGCCAGGACAAAGGCTTAGTGATGCCTAGGAACTGCACAGATCTGCAGAACATCAGCAGAGGCACAGCCTGGAGAGGTGTATTTTCCCTCCCCTGGCTCTGGCGAAGACTGCAGAATTATTTGGGGATAAATAAAACATCTCTTGCTTTCATACCAATGTAGGAAAACTCTTTATCAACCACCTGGCACATGTGCTTTGGGAAGGCAGAGGAGGCGTGTGGGGTCTCCATAATTATTATCAACAACTTTTTCAGAAGAGGGGGTAGAACCTGAGTCCTTGAAACTTAGATTCCCTTCAGGTGCTGAGAGGAAGAGAATAAGGAAGGTATTATTAGAATGCATTTCTTTTATTTAACAGATGTTAAATAGCACTATACCACTTTATCAATCTGTCAAGTACACTAATAGGAAACAGCATATAGAAAAGTTGAGATGTGAATTTCTAAGGGAAACAACTGCCCCCCTTCTGCAGGATCCTGGGGTCTGGGGGCCAGCATGGAGCACAAGGAGCAGCCACACATGTGCCAGGCACATGTGGATGGAGAGGGGAAGGAATCATTTTGGTCTATGACAGAAAAAACTTGGTGCAGCTTGAAAGCTGGAACGTTTTCACCCACCCTGTCCTGGTTGTTGTATTTGAAACTGGATTAAAATATCCTTAAAGCAGAGACCACACATATCTTTGGGTTCTGACAAGTTGTGTGTATCATGCTATGGGTTTCAGTGGTGTTAATTGGCATTTTCACAACATAGGCAACATAGGGGGTTTAAAGTCTGATGGAATAAAACAAACCTCTAATGGATGATTAAAGGTTGAAAAGCAAGCCCAGCTTTACAGTAGTATGTGTTCCAAGTCAGACCTGAAGCCATGGTATTTTCCTTTTGGACTCTTCATTGCTTCCTTAAACTTGTCCTGGTGATCCCCAGCCACTGGCTGTGACCGCAGGCAGCTGAGGTTGATACGGTTTTATTGGAAGAGCTGCCTGAAGCCCAAGGTTAAGTGATGGGAATTTCAAAACAAAACAATAAATTAATAAAATGAATGTGTCATCAGCTGATCCTCTTCTGACCACCATCTGTCCCCTGATCATGTGATGTCTCCCAGCTGGCCACCCAAGAGACAAACCATGCAAGATCATCACCACAACATATGCTGCTATTTACACATTTTTAAAGGTAATAGTTGCTAGGCTGTCATATTAGTAGTTAAAAGCAGTTATTTGGAAGCTAGGGAATTTTTTCTCTGTTTCTCTCCTTTTTATTTTTTCCCTTAGGAAGGCAGTGACTCAGCAGGTATAGTTCTGACAGAGACATGCTCAGGGTTGGATCACTGGAAGTTCCTATGTAAAGTATATGTAACTCTACCCCCATACCCCCACCTTGTATGCTGTTGTCCCTTTTGTAATATGCAGTAGAATAAATAAAATAGAAAGAAGGCATTGGTCTCATAAATGTCACTAGTGTACCTTTTAGGAACATTCTGTGCTCTCTTTGCCATCTCCAGGATGCAAACCAAGCCGTGCATTTTTAAACTATTGTTAAGATCAAGGATGTGGTTATGAGAAGACTTACAATTTATAGGATACTTAAGCATTAAGGATTGAGGCACAGAACATTTCCTGGGGATTAACGACTGACTGGGTGAGCCTCAGGCCATTAACCCCTGCCTGCCATTAATCTTCAGGAAATGCCCTGCAGTGAGGTCGTTATTGCTGTTATATGCTGAAATAGAAAAATAATAAGAAGAAAGATCCGTGGATTATTTATTTATATTTTACATAACACAATTCTATTGGGACTGAGGAAATGAACATCTTTCTATTTAGCTGGTGGTACTGCTGGAATTAATGCAGTTCCTGCATCTCACTCTTTTGTGGAAGATTATTGTCAGATTGCAGGAGTGTAAGTGGGGCAGGATTTGGCCCACTGCTTGTATTGCAGTGTTTAATACAATGAATAAGCCCTGCTTCTCTGATATAACTGCTGGCACAATTTAGCCCTATATAAAAACCAGCTCAAAATGCTTGTTTTACAGCAAAGCAATTTATTCACAGTTCTAAGCATCTCACAGCCTTTTTTTAACTCGTTGAATAATCCTTTTAGGTTGCCCATAAAGCAGGTGAAATGCTTCTACTGCAGTCCTAAGGCAGAACACAGGCTGCATAAATAGCATCTAAATTACTAGGAATACAAAATACACATACAGTAATACATACCTACAAAGGCAAATTCATACTGACAGGACTGCAGTGTGTGCTTATCAGCAGCAAAACATCTCGGGGGGAAAAAAAAGTGGCTTTATATTGAAATTTTGTACCTATTTCTCTCTATATAAACACTTAAATACTATTTTTGCATGTTCTAAAGCCCAGATGCAGGCTCCTTTTTAATGAGCCTGCCTGCTTAAACATTTATTAGCTTAGAGATGTATAGTTTTCATAAAGCTGGCTGCTTCTTTTTTGCAGAATATCTTTGCAAAAAAAAGCTTTTTTTTTTTGTGTACATGGCCTCAGTCCTTGCAACCTCCTAGAGAGTCTGTCAAGGCACAACTTAAAAGCTCGTTCAGGCGACCATGACCCCCTGCTAGCAGATTGTCTGCCTAAAAGGTAAGGGAAAGCTAAAAAAGAAGTAGAAACTTAAAAGTAGCTTCTCAAAGGCTGCATAGATCTTTTTTTTTTGTTAAACCTAAAGTGTTTAAAAGCTTTAATATTGATGGCCTGTCAACTTTGTCCTGATTCTTTGGCTTTCAGTTAAAAGGTTTTTGTTGTTGTAGCTTATGCAGTTGCTCTGTTGCTATGGAAACGTGACATCAAAATGACGTTTCTCTGTTTAAAAGCTTTTAACTAAATTCCTGCCTGTCAGATGTAGGCCCCATTTTGTGCACTCAAGCTTCAAGCTGTTGCAAAAAGGTTTCATATGTTCTGTTGTCATTCAAATTCTTTATTCACATATGCATGTCTTGCACTACAAAAAACCTAAACTAAAAACTCAATCTATATTAAGTGTCCTCTTTTAAAACCCTTTTAGGTCAGTCAGCAATGGCTGCAGCAGAAATTCCCAGTTACATTGTCTCTTCTCAGACTGAGAAACACAGGAGGGCCAGAAACTGGACTGATGCAGAAATGAGAGGTTTAATGCTGGTTTGGGAAGAATTTTTTGATGAGCTGAAACAAACTAAAAGGAATGCCAAAGTTTATGAGAAAATGGCTAACAAACTCTTTGAAATGACTGGAGAAATTCGCCACGGAGAGGAAATAAAGATAAAAATTACAAATATGACATTCCAGTACAGGTAAGCTTCAGTTAATTCTTTTTATTTTAAGAGATTTTAGCAGGGATGGCGCAGTGTTTTTTGCCTTTCAGAAAGAAGTCTCCTAGAGGAAATCTGTCGATAAAAGATTAAAGATTGTTCATATCGCTTTTAAAATTCTCTCTTGCCAATGCTGTTACGTCATTGTTAATTTGTTCCCCCCATTTCATGTCAAACTCTGGGACAACTTTGTTTCTTTAAAATTAGCTGGCATTGTTATGATGCAGAGGGATGTAAATGTATTTAGTGGGGAAAAGAGATTTATTTTTTTTTGCTTTTTGCTGAGGGTTTTGTGTTAGCTTGGCAGCCAATTCCTTGCAGTGAAACGCCTGCAGTTTCAAGTGGCCACTGAGGATTGGAATTGCAAGGCAAAGTTAAAAAAAAAAAAAAAAGAGAGAAAACTAGAACAGAATAATGTTTGGGGGGGCTGATGCTCCTCGATTTTGGTCTCGTGAGTTGAAGGGTTACACTTTGCGGGGCCAAGAATAATTGAATGTCTTATTACTGAGTGACACACATTGCTATAATTATAAGCAGCAGCAGTGAAAGAACTATTATATCTGCAGAGAGAATCAATGTGCACCGTCAATACTGCTCCAAAGGAGTCGGGGGGAGGGCGGAGGTGTCTATGAGGGGATGATAAAGAACAGGCAAGCAGTCAGGAGGGGAAGTTGGCTTCAGAAAATGTGAGGCATTTGTGGATTTGTTGTTTGCAGGGAGAAAAATAATTAGAACTTACAGAAATATTTTCATTTTCTTTTTTTCTTCTTTCTTTTTTCTTTTTCCCTTTTTTCTTTTCTTTTTTTTTTTTTTTTAATTCTTATCTCTGTGAAGCACGAACTGCCTCATACTGGAAATCCTGAGTGGTGATTTGAGCTAGGTACTTGTAATGCAAAAAAATCAAATATGTGACTCTTTTATTTAATCTCTCCTCAAAGCTCATATTAATAATAAAAAAGGTTATTACAGCAGGCAACCATGTTAAAACTGCTCGCTTTTCTGTAAGGCACCCTTACTGTATTTAATGCAGAGACTGCTCATCAAATAGCAAACTAGGGAAAATCCTGCAAACCCCTTAACTTTGAATGTCCTTCTAGATTTCTATGATCCTCAAGCATAATGTTTAACATCATTTGCCATCATATTAAACCTGATGGCAAATAGTAACATCTCTAAAATGTTCTATCAACACTGCTGTAATCTCTACAGTTTTCTTCACCCAGACTGTAGATGAAAAAGCTGAAAGTAAGATAAATTTTTGTCCAGCATCACCCAGCAATTCACAGATGCAGATTTAGGAATCGGGAGTTGCTGGCTATCAGGCTTTTGCTTAGTCTGCTAAATCTGCAGTCCTCCCTGCTGGGAATTGCATCTCGTGGCGCTGAGATTTTACAGGTGTCTGTAGCAGCAACACTGCACGATAGTTAAGTGCCGTAATTGCCGAGTGGAATAGGTTATTTCTGTCAGCCTTTGTTCTAAATTTACAGTGTTGTCATCAATCAGAGAGTCTCATTTTTTTCCCTAATTAATGTTTTTACTTTAAAGTTGCACTGGGGGAAGGGAAGCAATAAAATCACTTGCATACATGGTGCTTGAGAAACTGCACTTTTAAGAAATATCCTTCTATTTCTGTGAACTTCTAAGATTGCTTCTGTTGCATGTTGTCAATCTGCTTTTCTATTTTGCAGTGCATAGCAGCTCCCTGCTTATTGATTAAGATGCTAATTTAGGAGAGTTAAAAACTGCCTTGTGCTGTCACAGAGCTGTTTCATTTTGTGCTCTGGAATATAAAATGCATCTTGTTTGTTCACATGCCTGTGTGCTTTGCTGTCAAGGTGAGGTGTTATGGAGAACAGGGACAAGCAGAAGCTGCTAAAATTTCTAGTCATCTGGGTACTTTTCAGAGGTGTGTGAGAATAGGGAAGGTTGTGGTGAAACTGTAAATGATGTGAGTGGCTACTGACTGCTGGCTTTGCTGTGAGGCAGCCGAGTTTTAATCTGTGTTTGGGTGCCTGCAGGACACTTGAGGAAGATGCTTTACATCACTGTATTTCTGAGCATCATTGCTGCACTGTGGCACAAGCTGGAAAAGAAGATCCTGAGAGTGGGAAAATGCTCTATTTTGAGATAATACTTTGTAATGATTGCACTGGGTTAGTGAGTGTGACATGTGAGAACATAGCATCAGTAGCAGGAGTAAGGAGGGGTGTTCTGCACCTAGGAGCTTGTTTCTTCCTCCACTTCAGGATCCTGTACTTCTTTATGCAACTCCGAACAGTGCTGCAGAGGTGGAGTGGCCTCTACTCTTCCTTTAACAGTCAGAAATACACTGCATTAAAATATTTAATCTCATCATATTAATTAGCTTTGTGTCACAATTCATAAAGAAACATAAAACCCTGTCCTACCAGTTATTACACATACATATATGGATAAATACATATATGTGTATTTTTTCTATAAAAGGAAAAGGCAGTACTTAAATATTTCTACTAGTCTTTTTAACCAAGTGCAGTTTTAAAAGTGCTGGCTGTCACTGGAGTGTCTAATCCAGGGACATCTGTTGAAACAGATATTGACGATCTGAAACATATAAGGTTCTGAAATAGAAAGCAGTGAACGTGTTTATAACGTGTTTAATTTTATAATTAAAACTGAACGTGTTTATAATGGGGCTCTCCAGTTTGAGGCTCTCATGACATTCTAAAAGGCAGTTCAGTAAATATTGTTTTCTTTATTCTGCTTAGTGCAAGCCATTCATTACGAGTAGAAGGTGTCCAAGTCAGGCAAACATACACACAAGTAGGGAAGGGGTTTTCCTGGCCAATAATTATTGCAGTTGCTGCAGCAAGTGCAGCCTACATGGGCATGTACAGTGGCAGGGGACTCAGAAGGGGCTCTCACCCCAGATATCCGTCCTGGTTCTGGGTGTGTTTGGATCCCATGTGGGATCTGGTGCTGCCAGGTAAAGTTACTTCAGGTGTAGCTGAGTGTGCATGAGCATCTCTAACATAAGCAATTTTAGGGTGATCATATCCCATTCCTCCACATCTGAGGTGAAAACATAATTCAGGTGTTGAAATGCCAGACAGAAATCTATTTTATCTCATTATTTCCTCCTTGAATTCTTGTGTTTATTTCTTCCTGCCCTATATTTCAGCAAGGTGACAGGAGAATGTGAAGATGTTTAGGGAACAGTTGGGCTGAGATGTGGAAAGCTTTCTTTATTAAGAGAAGTGGAAAAGTTTGTGAATGCTAAAGGAGTTTCAGAGGTGCATAAAAATATGCACTACTTTTCAGAATGTAAAGCAGATTTTTTTGCCATAATACAAGAATTATTTATATGAATTGCAAGTCAAGAAATATAAAACTAGTTAAAATCATATAAATCTGTACTGCACTGCAATAATAAGCATGTGGAACTCATTGGCATTGAAAATTATTAACACCAAGAGAGCAGCAGGTTGTTTTAGTATTATTATTATTTTTACTAAAGATTAGATTTATTAAATAAAAAAACAGATGTTGTTTGTCTTCCAATTAGGTAGAGTTATGAAAGACAGCGGGTTTCAGGATATTACTGGCTGTTGATGGAAAAATAATCATGTGTTTTTATGGGTGAATGTGCCCTCAAAAGCTGTCTGTCAAAATCATTCTTGAAGTATTCAGCACTGACCTTTGTCAGAAGAGAGTGAGAGGATGGACTGATCTGGCAGTGGTTCCTGTATCCCTCTGCCTTACTGTAGGCAAGTGCATTTGGAAGAAACTAATCAGGCAAAACTCTACCGTGACCTGAAGTAATTCTTACTGGGGTCTCAGTATATTAAGGCACCACTTCATCCACCGTAGAAATTGACTGGGTGGAAAATTCTGCACAGCACCATAGGTGGAAGGAAAATTCTTTCTGCAGCTGTATTTGAGTAAAGTTCTGCTTTTAGGGGTTGCTATAAAATCTGAAATATATGCTGTGGATAGATCAGCCACCAGGTTTTTAATGTTCTACTTCAAAGATACCTGTGTGGTGAGCTGCATGAATCTCCCCATTTATCCATCCTGGAAGAAGGAAGGGCTGAGTCAAGCTTCCTGGAATTCAAAGTTAAGCTTTAGATGTGCTGGTCATCAAAAGTTTTCCTGAGATGAGCGTGCCAGCTCTTGAGGTTTAGTATCCTTTAGAGAATGTGCCCAGTTCTTTGTGTTGTGCAGCCTACTCGGGGCTATCAGCTCGTGTGAACCTGTAATTATTCCTTCTAAAAGAAAGCACTGTCCTGTCACTGCTAATGTGCAGATCTCACTGTGTCACAGTGCTCTGTGACTGCTGTTATAATATTGCCACTGACACAATACACACTGGCTTATAAAAAGGAAGCAGGGTTTGCACAGCTTGCACAGTGGTCCACAGTTTTGACTGATTCCTTCTGATGTTTAAAAATAAGAACTGTGTGAATGCAAATTTATTATTTTCAAAAACATCACCCTCCCCAATGCCTAGAAAACAGGATGCAGCTGTTGCTCTTTGATTTGAATTGCAGTCAATTAATGTTAATGATTGGTAAATTTGAATCAGTCTCATGATTTGAATGAAAGAGTAGTCTAATTTTTTATTTTCATGTGTACATGATAGCAATTAAACATTTTTGCTTGTGTAATCCATTGCTATACTCTATGACATTATGCAACTGGAAAATTTGACCCCTGTTACAGCAAATGATAAAATATGAGTGCAGCCAAATTACTGCAGAAAGTTGAATTTGAATATTTTACTATCTTTCTCTTTCATTTCAATAATTTATAGCAGATGCACAACTCAGTATTGTACTTTCATCATCTTTCTTTTCCTTGCCATTGATTGGTTCATAAACAGTTGCTATTTATTATTTATTTTGAAAGCTTTTCCTAGAAACCCCGGGAGATGGATCTTGTATCCATTCCTTAAGGCAAGTAGTAATATCAAATTCTGCAATAATAATAATAAAAGCAATAGTGCTTTGAGCAAAATCAAAAAAAAAATGAAGCAAGTTATAGATTGCTTGCTTTTTGCTGACTAAATAATGATAATTTAAAAAAAATCTTTAGAACATAATATTACGATAGTTTTATTTTAGAAGGTGGAATAATAGGCACAGAAAATAAAGTCTGAAAAAAGGTCAGTGGAAGCACGGATGACTCAACAGTTGTTTCAGTCTGTTCAGTCGAGCATTTTGGCAGTAGGATCTCAAAGTCCATTAATTTATTCACTTCTCTGGAATAAGACAAGCAATCACCTTTCAAATTAACTTGGTTGGCATGCTTTGGGTATTTGTTCACTAGAAATCTGACTTTTATCCCTGAGTTTTTGAAGAGTTCTCAGTTCCCTCTGCTCTCAGCTGGATTTTAATAGAGCCTCATGAAACAGCAACAGGTCTAGATAAACTCTGTGAATTTATTTTGTAAGCTCTGCTGACTTTCTTGCATACCTCTGTTTCTTACCTCATTTTTCCTGCCTGGCTTGCTCTCTCAGGCACAGATGTGCCCAATTTCAAAGTGTTAATGTTTGGCTCATCTTTACTCTCTCATCACTCCAGCCTTCATATTGTCCTGTTTCTTTAAACATCCTCATGTTTCATTAAAAGAAACAAAACCCCAACTCTATTTCTTGGAAGCAACTAAGATTGCTGTGATGAGTCACGCTAAGGACTGAGGGCAGTAAATTAATCTCTGCTTTAGACTCCAGTTTTTCCAGGATTATGTTTACCTCAATGCAGGCAAAAGCTCTCAGCTGTCTCTCGAGGTTTTCTGGACTTCTGGCAGTTGTAGAAAAAATATTTAAAAGTCAGTAAATCCTGGAACTTGATATTAGTACTATGAAGGTAGCTTTTTGGTTTGTTTTACCAGAAAGATAAACCATCAACACTATTGCAGTGAATGTTCTCCCTATTTACCTCCACCTGCAGCATTTCTACTTCTCGTCCAAAGGACTGACACTCCCTTATCTTCTCATCTCTTCCCCTGTTTCATCCTTTTCTTCTGTGTGTTTGAGCCAAACTCCATACAGGTAGATGATTGCTGCTGGTGCTGCTTTTAAGCTAACAGTTTTCTTGTCTACTTCCTGATAGTGATCCCTTTTATTTAGCTCAGAGTTATGGTAAGCAGTTAGAAGCAGAGTTTTTACCCATTCAATGCGTTGAGAGCCAGAGGAAAACCTGTGTATATATAACTGCAACTCTACAGCTCTGTGAGCAGACAATAAAAAAACAGCTCTTCCTTCAAAATTGTCATAGTACTGTAAAAATAGGGGCTCTGGGTACACAGGTGAGCTCAAACAACAATAAGGCAAAATATCTGCTCCTGGAAACTTTTCATCATAGAGTGGCTCAGGTTGGAAGGAACCTTTAAAAACCGTCTCTTTCCAACCCCCTCCCATGGGCAGGGACATCTTCACTAAACCAGATTGCTCAAAGCCCCATCCAAACTGGCCTTGAACACTGCCAGGATGCAGCATCCACAGCTTCCCGGGGCAACCTGTTTCAGTGGCTCACCACTCTTATTAAAAATTTCTTCCTTATATCTAGTCTGAATCTACAATAAGGTCTTCCCAGAGCCTTCTCCAGGCTGAACAATCCTGACTCTCTCAGCCTGTCTCTGTGGCAGAACTGCTCCAGCCCCCTGAATATTTTTGTAGCCCTCCAGGTGGGGTCTCAGGAGAGCAGAGGGGCAGAATTCCCTCCCCCAACCTGTTGGCCATACTGCTTTTGCTGCAGCCCAGGATAATGTCTGTCTTTGTGTGCTACAAGCACATTGCCAGCTCATGTCCGGCCTCTCACTGACCAGCACCCCAACTCCTCCCTGTAGGACTGCCCTCATCGCTTCATCCCCCAGACTGTAGTTATACCTGTGTTGCCCCAAAAATCACCACAGGGGTGGGTGATTTAATGGAAGCAGATGCAAGTAAAGAGGCTGAGGATAGTTGGAATCTGTATTTCAGCCTGCACTGCCAAGTTGTCTTAGTTGGGTGTGCCTGCAGCAGAGTTATCAGAAATGCCAGCACTAGAAAAGAACTGAGTCAAGAATCATCTCTGAAAGTTTGTGAAGATTGAGGGAGTTCTCTAGGGATTGGAAAAAGGCTGCTGGATCTTCAGAATGGCAGGAACAGGAATTAAGAGTTCTTCCCTTCAACTCCTTAGAAGATCATTAAGCAAGAAGTTCTGGAAGCAATTTCCAGTTACGTAGAGAAGGTGGTGACTGAGAATAGCTAGAATGGATTTACCAGCACTGAATCACATCTAACTGACCTGCTTGCTTTCTTTTTTAAAAGACTTGATCTGTGGATGAAGGCAGAGCAAAGTATTGTCTATCTTGACAGTACAAACCCTTTTGACACAGTCTCCATGAACATCCTTGTCTCCAAGCTGGGATGTTATACTGCAGATGGAAGGACTACCAGCTGGCTAGGAACCTATCTGGATCTCTGGGCAGAGAGTAGTTGTTAATGGTTTGTATTCTGCCTAGATGCTCATTTCTAGTGGAGCACTGGAGGTATTTTGTACTGGGAAATTCCCTGTTTAATACCAACAATCCAAAGGCAAAGGTGGAGCGCATGTTCACTGATTTTGCAGATGATGCCAAACTGGGCGCTGCAGTCTGCACCTGCGAGGGCAGGACTGCCACTCAGAGGGACCTAGGCAGGCTCAAGAAATAGGATGGCAGGGACCCCATCAAATTCAACAAGGACAAATGCAAAGTCCTCCTCCTGGGATGGCCAAATGCTGGAGCAGGCAGGAGATGGCCTGGCTGGGCAGCAGCCCTGCTGATGGGGATTTGGGGCTCCTGGCTGACATGGAGCTGAAAACAAGCCTGTTCCCAGAGCAGAGTATCAGCTCCAAGCTTGTCCTGCCCTTTTTGACACAATGCTCTGCAGTCATAAAGGCTCAAACCATGTCCCATGAAGTCTTAATGCAGCTGCTGGACTTGGCAGTGGCTTGGCTGAAATGTGGTCACCCCTGACTTTTGCCATCTCACACCCATGGGGATGACTGACATCAGTGAATGCATTGCATAATTGCAATTCAGTTTTAAACCCCATAGCTTGAACACATTGAGGGTTTCAACACAGGCAAATAATTGTGGCACGTAAGCTTGGCTACTATCTTATAGTGGCATAATTGATATGTTTTTCATGCAAATAGCCTCAACAATTGAACTAAAAATAATCAATATTAATTGATGGTTGTTGCCAGGCCTGTGTTTAGCTATTTTCTGTCTGTGCTGGGTGGATATGCATGTATTTGTAGGCTGTGCTCAATATTCTCTGACTATGAAATCACAGCAGTAGTTTGTGAAATATGTATGAAATTAAAATTTTGAATGCATAGAGGGCATAAAAGTATGGATGGCTGTGAGGCTTTGCTTTGCAGGACTATGATGTGCATTTCTAAATAGCTGGAAAAGCTCATCAGACCTTGCAATGACAAGGAAAGAAGAATCCTTAAATGGCTTTAAAATCTAAGCAAATCTTGCTGCCTTCTTTTCTCACTAGTGGATTTCCCCTTACTCTAGGCTGACAGCAATTTAAAAGGAAGAACTTCAAGTTCTCACTTTTTAAGTTTGGCACCATTTTTTTCGTGTTTACATGTTATTTAATTCTACCCCTTGCAGGACTGGTGTGGGCAGGATGGATTCTGAGAAGGAAAAACCTGAAAGGCTTCAAGAAAAAAACTGCAGGACAGGTGTCCAGGAATAGTTTTTATCCCCCCCTTATTTTTTTTTTTTTTCTGCAAATGCAAACCTCTGGCTGTGAGAATCAGATTTGGTTCAGCTTTTTGTTAATTTGAATGAAAACTGGTTTATGAAAATGGGGCATTTGTCATTGGTCTTGCCTTTCCTGTTGTGTTCTCTTCCTGCATTTTAATTTAGCGTAACAAGATCCAAATGGAGAGAGGTAAATTAAAAGAAAGTTTGGGACTCTAGCTGGGCTCTGGAATTTCTTTGAGATATGTATTGAAATGATGAAATATGAAATATGATATGTATTGATATGATGAAATCATCTATATATCTCAGTTTTATATTTCTCAGTAAAAGAAAATGAAATAACACTGGGTAACCACTGGGATAGCAGTGAACTTGTCTGAGAACTGAATAATAAATCTCATAATAAGATACATGTGAAAGACAAGGTCATGGTTGATAGTCCACTGAAATGTAATGTTTTAGTGGGTGTTCTTTCTAATGCATTATTAACTTTTTTTTTGTTTTTTTTGTTTTTTTTTTAATTAATAAATCTGTACCTTTGCCTACCCCGATCTTTATTCTGTAACAAATGAACAGATATTTGTATCTCATGGTTGTTACAAGGATATTTATCAAGGCATTTCAGGGTTTTTAGGCAGTATTAGAAAAAGGATATGCATGATATTTATAGCTTGTATTCATTATAGAAAATAAATATTCATTCTTCAAAGCATGGAAGCGCAGGGCTGCCCTCAGTTTACTAGTGCAGTTGTAGGGGACTGCTGTCAGATTGGTTAATTGGGTATTCTTTAAGGGGAAGAAAATTATTCAACCACCAACACAGTCCTGTTTCCATTAGAAGTTGTAATGTTCTTTATTTGTATTGAATTTCATTTGGGGTTTACATGTAACTTTTTATAACAGGTCAAACCAAAGAAAAGAACCTGAAAGGCTTCACTGGAAGTTAAAGAAGAAAAGTATCTAATTTTATTCTCATTAAAAGCATTCAGTTTGACTCCTAAATGTGAGCAGAACAAATGTTTTGAGATAGATCTGCATGAAAAGTACCTTTTGTAGGAAAACAAGCTTTGATGTTGTGTGCCTTTTCTTACAGGAAATTAAAATGCATGACTGACAGTGAAACTGTGGCACCTGACTGGCCTTACTACAAAACCATTGATAGGATCTTATCCAAAGTGACAGACCACAGCGATGTGAAAATGCATGAAAATCAGCAACCAGGTCCTTCTACATCACAGACAGAGGCCTCGCAGTCTCCATCAGCTAAGTCTACACCTCTGTATTTGCCATATAACCAGTTTACATATGAAGGAAGGGAAGAATGCTTTGAAGATGAACATTCAGAGAGCTCATCAAGCTTGCTTTCTTACAAGCTAAGGTAGCATCTATTTTCCCCTCTTTTTAGTATTTTGCAGAATGAACTGAATTTACTTTGTAAAGGTAACACCCTCACACATTTTTCTCTAACAGCTCTTGTATTTTTTCTGTAAATCACAAATGAGATCTGTTCCCCAATCTCAGCCACTTTGCTGAATTAGGGCATTTTCTTTATTCCTTTATGAAAGACTGGAAGGGAGTAGGAGAACTGGGCAAAAAGTTGTATATTATTGCCAAAACTCAGCAGGCATGTCACGGCTCACATCAGGGAGAGTGTTCATAAAAGGAGTACAGGCATGTTCAAGAGAGTCCTGCAGTGCAATCAGAGATATAACATACTGCTTAGATGATTTTTGGCTTGCCCTAGTTTTTCTTTTGATATGAGTATGAAATTCCTCTGGCTTCAGTTACTATTAAAATGGTGAAAAGATGTAAAATAAATATTTCTGTGGACACTGAAAAGCTGCTCATGTGGTTTGAAAGTATATTGCAACATTTTAAATACAATTGAGAATGTAATTTTTTTCAAAGTAAATGCTAGTTTGAGATGCAAACATGTGATTCCTTTTTTTTTTAAAATTTTTTTTTTATATGATTTGAGTTCCCTGGAAGGCAGCATTTTAACAAAAGGCAGGGTTGTACTCTTGATACAAATTTTAGACTTCACTGGTCTCATTTTTCATCCAGAGTGGGGCGAAATAAGAGTTGATTATAGTTTTCTGGCAGGAAAAAAGTTGATCCTAGAGATCCTTATCATGAGTCTGTGAGGCTTTAACTGTAACAGTAAAATTACCTGTCAGTCATGCAACTGTAAAGATGTTGAGCTGGAAGAAGAACCAACCGAGCAAGTTTGAATTATTGTTTCCAGACCCACTCTTGGATGAGTAAAACCAAGGTAAATTCATTTAACTAATAGCAAATAGTCCTTGAATAGTTGATTATTTTTTCAAACTTTTTCTTTTTTTTGGGCAACAAATATTTATTAGGGTGCATAACTTTTATAGCAACCTTTCTGTTCACAAGTAGCAGTTTTCTTTCATCCTAGTTCATTGTAAGTCATTGATATTCCTGATACACAAACTCACTTGACTTTAGGATTTGCAAACTCCACAGTCACATGTCTTGCACAAGATGCAATAACTTTATTCCCAATTTGATTTACAATAACTTTATTTAATATTTAATTAGAAGGTCACATTTCCACAAACATTGTGGCATTTATTCACTTGGCTGCTTGATAACATCAGGCTTTTTAAAAATGGTGGACATAAAGTTTTTTCAACTTAGGGACAACTCCAGATTTTGTACCATAAGAGAGGACAGTGGTCACCACACCAGGTTTCACTACAGAACATAGAAGCCCTCACAGGGATCAAGTTAATCAACCCCACACCCACATCTGTTGTGCCCACAGTTTGCAGGTGGACCTCCACTCTCATGTAGATGCTCTCATTTATAGATAAAGTGGACTTAATTCAGTCACTAAATTATAAGCTGTAGAAAATTTAGACTATGATGCATTTAAGCCAGCTTCAGGTTCACTGGTTTTTTTTCTTATTCTTTTTTTAACTTTATCCAAGGAAATAACCTAACATGTTCTAGAAAAAAAGTATTTTAACTTTACTTGGCTAAATTTAGAAACTACAGCTCATTTAAATCTAGCCCCTAGTGGCACAGGCTGGCTTTCAGCTGGCTGCACGTCTGGGGCAGGTAATGCCACCCAGCCCTTGCAATGCTGCTATTGCCTGTTAGGAGTGGCTGTACTGGGTGGCTCAGAAGGCTTTGAGAGCTGGAGGGAAGGGCAGGGCAGCTCTCAGGATGCTGGGACCTCTATAATTTATTCATTTTTCAGCCAGCTGAAATTCAGCCAGCTCTCAAAGTCTCCACTATGAAAAAATTTTGTGCAACAGAATATTGTGCATGACATTTAACAACAACATGGCCACGCAGTCACAAGTCAAAACACAGTTCCCCTGTTTTAAAAGAAAAGGAGAAGTTGAGCAGTAGATACCACATGAGAGATCAATGTAAAATTACATCGTGATTGGATTAAAAATTAGAAACCTCTTGTGATAATGGGGCATGTGTCTGGAAGGAGAAGAATTGCTATTCCAATAGTCATAGGGGGTTTGAAAAGCTTGTCCAGCTTTGACCTGTTTAATTTAGGCTGATGAATGAGAGCAGAGTAGGGAACCCTTTCTTAGCCAAAAGAAAATGCTGTGCTTGCTAAGGATGCCATATAGGTTAAAATCACTTAGTGCTGCCATGGTTAGACAAGGAAGTTAATTCTTTTAGAGTTACTAATGGAAAATTATGAACCGAGGAAACAATTTTCAGCTTAAGCAATTAGTGTCTCATCCTGTATTTGAAAAACACTTTGAAATAGCCAACAAGAGAGAAAAGTATTAGCACAAAAAATTTGGGTCCATCTTGGCTATTTTCTCAATGCCTTTTCTTCTGAACAGTAGATAATTGATCCAACAGATTCAAAAGAGAAACTAAAGACAATTCTGGGAATTGAAATCAATTCAAATGGTTTAGGTCCTCAGTTTCCCTATTTTTCTACTTTATGGCTATGCAAAACAGTTACTTTGAAACACATTTTGAAACTCACTCATTTCTATATGTAAAATAACAGATGTATTTTGCAGCTGTATATTTTACAACTAACATTACAGTGTTTTTTCCTTCGGTAATAAAAATCCTAATGTTATGGCAACAACTGATAGGGAAAAAACTTTCAAACAGTAGTTTTTTCTAAATAACTTCTAAACTTCTGAAAACTTTCCTGTTATTCCTTTAAACTTTTCAACACAGCTTTAGAGTGTCAGCTTTGTGTTTTCCACAGTATCTTTGAACATAGCAGGAGGCTACTTGGCTATATAAATTATAGCTTAAAAAAAAATTCAATTGAATGTTTAGCTTTCATGATAGCAAAAAATGTCAAGTTTTATGCTTCAGTCAGTACATACATATTGTCAAGCTAAAAATAGTTGAAACTGGTTTTCTTTGCATTCTGTTTGAAAAACTTCGAGTTTGGGACCTTCTTACAAAGCCCAAATTTTGCTTTTTAGTGATAATACAATTAATGTGAGATGAAATTAATTTTGATTTCTGTTTCAAATGTGTAGGTGAGGAAAACATTTGGAATCCCTTTAAAGGGGCACCTGCTATTTGCTTAGTATTGTTCTAACACCCCTCTAACACTGTTATACAGTACAAAACATCTGACAGTAGTAGAATTATTCTATTATGGTCATAAAATATAATGCAATGTGGTGGAATCTTGTACTGCAACTTTTAAAATCAAAATTCCTGACACCACTATAAGAATGACTTTTTTATCTAATTAAAAACAGTGTTTTTTCACCCTGTGGATTAATTTATGGTCTTTGTTCTCATAGTAAAATAGTGACAGAACACAATTATACAGGCTGTGAATGTAGTTCAGACTTCATATGTTCTGCCATGTCTATTGTACTGAAAATGGGGGTGAAAGAGTGACTTTCATAGATTAAAAGTCCTTAATAAAATCACTGCGTTGTCTAGTCTGACTTCTTGTAAGATACTGTTTGAATTTGGTCATTCTGATGTGGAGCCCGGAAATGTTATGGAGAGGGTTCTGTGAAATCCTTCCCTCAGCAGGGCACTTCAGCACTCAGGAGCCCCCTGTCTCTGCTGTCCTCCATTTCTTTGTTCCCATGATTTGTTTGACTCTGGGAAATATTGAATGTCTGGTCTAGACCTGATAAATTCAGAAGATGAAGAATTCACTCTTCCTTCTTTCTAGTGATAAGCAAAGCCTTGTTTAAACCAGTCCCTTGTTTCTAATGTGAATTTAGTGAATGAAAGTTTCAGATGTTATTTCTATGTACCTTTCTTTTCAGTATATTTGAAAGCCTTTCATACTTTTTGCTTTCTGACAAGGTGGTTGTGTGCCATGACCGTACTGTCTTTGGTAATTTTTAATTTTTAAATTAATTCAGATTCATTAATTTGATACAGAAGGTTTACACAAGAAGAAAAAGTAAGAATTGGTAACATGAATTAGCCAAGATATGGATTGTAGTAGTGCATTTAAACTTGGTGATGATGCTAATTTGGGAAACAACATCTTTGGCAAAGACTTTACTATTTCTAAAATTATGCTACGGCTATTTAAATCTGAATGGGCATAATCTACGAAGAAGTTTGAGCTTTAGGCTATGTGCATTATGTAGTGCATCTTAACTCATTATGCAGACTTGTTATCCTAGCAAGGTGCTTTGCCCAGGCTCCAAGCCATTTTTGTGGTTCTTTTCTGTGCTTACTTCAAGGATGAGTCTCATTAATTCCTGAATCATTTGAATGATTGAATGAGCCTAGTTTACCAGAAGATTGCCTCATATTCAGTCCTTATACTCTGAAGATCTTTATACCATCTCTAATTTTAATAATGTTTATATCCAGACCATTGTTCATTTTAAAAATATAGACAAGTATTATGGAGGTCTGCTCTGATTTGTAGGTAGCAAACCAGTGAGAAACAGCTTTTAGGTGTTAAAACCCATAAATTCCAAGAACTGATGGTACTGGAGACCTGTTCGCCATTAAGTAGTCAGAAATGAGGAATTGTTAGGGTTTTGTGAAGATAATACATTTTGATAAACAGCAAACTCTCTGTATTCAACTCCTGCTTCATTAATTATTCACCCACATCCCTGAAACAAGCTGTATTGGATAAGTGCAAGCAATCAATCACAGAACTTTTAATTGAACAATGGATTAAATCTGTATTAGGTAGGCAGACAGCAAATGAATTTGAGACTTGTTTAATATGTTACCTGATTGTATCTGGAGGTTTTACTTTGTCCCACTCATGTCCATTACGCACAGTCATTTCTGCTCAGTCTCCTAGGTGAGATGGCACAATTTCTTTCCCTTGGTTTGCTTCTGTCTGTTTTAGAGCATAGCAGGGAAATAGCTTTGTGAGGTTCTCTTTGGAATACAGTCCCAGTGCCAGAGCTCTTCCACACTTCCATCAGAGGAATACCAATGCCAATCTTTTGTAGGCTTCTGCCATAGGCAATGGAAGCCCAGCAGAAGAGTACCAGCAGATTGTATTGGAGGTCCTCACTTCCCTAGACCCCTCTTTCCTGAGATTTTCCTCAAAATCTACCTTCAGAGACTAGGCTTGGCAAGGAGGGAGGTAATTCCTCAGCAGCTTGTGGATGCTGTCAGGATCTGCTGAACCCCTGTTGTCACAGAGGTGTTGGCTGCACAGGAATGCAACGTGGAGGATTGGCAGGAGGAACTGATTGATGCTACAGCAATCATCAGTCTTTGCTTATTCTTGTGCCTATACATTGGCAAAGTAGACATGCTTTTAGCTGGAACTGTTTAAGGATACTGATGCTGCTTGAGTTACTTGGTGCTGAACCCATATTCCTATCCCTGCTTCCCCCTTGAATTTGTTATAAAAAATTATTGACAGAGAAAGGTCTCTGACATGCTGCCAAGGACACCTAGAACTTCTTAAGAAAGATGGCTCAGTATCTGAGGAAACACTTCAGTATTTAAATAACTCATCACTGGATGGGCATCGCTGGACATTTTACATTGTTTCATGTTGCAAGTGCTCTCTGCTAGTAAACTCGATTCTTTAGAGCCCTTCTTTTGTAGGGCCCTTCTCAAGAGCTCCCTTTCAGCAGCTATTCTGCAAGAGGAGAGGATTTTAAGTGCCAGTTCCTTACTGTGAACTTGTGAGTGACCATAGAACCCTTTCACTATCAGTGGAGAGAAAAAGAGATTTGGACCATCACCAAAAGAGGTGATGAAAGCTAGGGCTTTCTGAAAATTTCTGAAATAAGTACTTCTTTTCAATGAAGGCCAATTACCAAGTTGTGTTATTGTAAACAAATGCAGAGAGTACTTGGGAGACCTTGAAGAACCCTTGTGTCACTGCTTTTGGGAGCACTTCTCTGTGCTGAAACACAGTTATGAGCTAGCACTCTTCAGTGAGTACTTTTTTAGTTATTAGCAGACTGCAGATACTGCTGACACAGTAAAAATCTACTGCTCTTTTTTCTCTGAAGCTATGCAAAGCACTTACTGTCTTGGATGTATGGTTTCATGTCTTACAGTTCTTTCATGGATTTAAGTGAAAACCAGGTAAAATCCTTTACAGACTCTAGGAAAACACTTCAAAGATTCTTTTCTCTTAAAAATAAGGCTTATTTTAGGTCTTTCAATCTAAATCACTTCATCTCATTTTTTAATTTTTTTTTTTTGTTGTTACCGTAGTTGAAATTAAAACCCAAATGGTGGCTACTGTTACCAAGAAAGACACACAATATTCAGTGCATCTCAGTACCATTGACAAGTCTCAGATTTTCTCTCTCTCATTCCTTATTAAGGCCCATTCTCACCAGTGCTTGTGCTGACAACACACAAGCCCTCTTGTGGAGTGAGTTCATACTGCTTTCAAGACAAGAGGTCTTACCACAGCTACTTTCTAACACTGTATGGGGAAGAGAATAGAGATTCATCAAGTTCCAACATTTAAATCCTCTGTGAAGACAAATTTAAATTCAAAAGGTGACTTTGGCTAAAATAATATCACCATTAGAAAGTTTATTTCTCTGGCTACCAGAAAGCACGCATTCTTTGTGAATGTGACTGCAGTGATGGAACTTTGGAGTAACAGATTCAGTGTCGTCCTTTGACTGCTGTAGATCTTTCCCACTTGCTTGACCTCTTTGAGAACTACATTTGAAGTAATTCTGGCCTGTAGAGTTAAGGGAGACAAACAGAATTTAGTGTTATCCAAGACCTATTCTCACAAGATTGTGAGACTGATAATTTCAGTGATCAGCAGGAAGCTTGACCCACAGTTTGAGCAGAACCACAGTTTGAACAGAGTAGCATGTATTTATTTTATTGACATTTATTTGATGCCCCAAATGTGCTATATGGAACCTGCAAAGCTGAGTTTATTGTATACCTTCCAAATAGATAGTATCTCACTCTTTTTGGGTCACTGCACTCTTAAATGTCAAGGGGCTTGTCAAGTCTTTTTCTCATATTCGCATTAAGCCTTTCAGGTGCTAAGGATTGTTTATCTCTCCTGCTGACAGATTTGAATGTCACAGTCGATGCTGCACAAAGCCTGTCAAGTAGGATAAGAACATGAATCAAATTATGATACAAATCTGCCACAGCTGAGTGACCTCACCCCCACTACCCTTCTTCACATTAATAAAAACACATTCCTCAAGAGTTCAAGTTATCCTTATTCAAGGATGTCTTAAAATCTGCAGCATGTTGACATGGCATGCTAGTCACAACTGAACTATCTCATTATTGCATTTCACCTAGAAAGGATACTGCATTTGGCAGAACATGACTGAGATTGCTGTTTGTGTCAAGGAACTTCAAGACACATCATCAGATATCTTTGATGTTGGGGCCTCCAATCTGGAGTTACAAAAAGTGTAAATGAAGACATGGTCTCTCACTGTAAGTTAGGAAAGGAGTTCTCCAGCTCTTACTGGAGGTTTCTCAGATGTGTAGTACACTTACACATGTCTCCTACTTGCCTTTCTTCCTCTTTCACATTTTAGCATGATACCTTCTTAGGCTGCAGGTTAAGAGACACAGATGTGTGTGTGTGTGTGTGTGTGTTCTCACTTGTATGCCACGTGAGCTGATTTTGACTGTGTTGCTCCATCACCCCAAATTAGAATAGCCATGTTACCCTTACACCTTGACAGCACTGTTTCTATTACCACGTTTATCTCTCTTCCAAAACTGAAACCCAGCATGATAAAGCATAGAGGAAATTCTTAAAATATTTCCCAAATTCCACATGGCAGCTCTGCACATTTCAGATGAGGATGTCCATTGCCCTTCTCTGGACACACTCCAGCCCCTCAGTGTTTCTCTTGTTGTGAGGGGCCCAAAAATGGACACAGGATTGGAGGTGAGGCCTCACCAGTGCTGAGGGACAATCACTGCCCTGGTCCTGCTGGCCACACTACTGCTGATCCAGGCCAGGTGCCACTGGCCTTCTTGACCTCCTGGGCACACCTGACTCACCTAGCCACTCTCAACCAGCACCCCCAGGTATTCTTCTGTATTTCCAGGCTTTTATGTTGTTTATAGTGTTTTGTGGTGGAATATGAAAAAAAAAAAAAAAAAAAAAGAGTGGTCAGTGCCACTGCTGTGTCTTGGCACAAGGGCAAATTCTGAGACTCATAGTCTGGAGTGGGACCAGCCTTACTGATGCAAAGCTTTAAAAAACAAGCTGTAAGATACCACCACATGTAACCATGCAGCACTTTCTCTGGATTGGAATGGTTATTGTGGCTTTAAAATTGCAGTTTCAATGGCCAGATAAGCCAAATGTCTCCCTCAGTACAGTGTATGAATTCAATATGTAAGACATGTCAAGATTAAAAAGAAAAGAAGTCTGGTATTCTGCAGGGAAAATTCTTATTAAAAGCTTTTTTTTTTTTTTTTTTTTTTTTAAACAATCTGTAACACTGTGCAATAATACATTAAATACTTATGTTTTGGCACAAACTTGAGAGGGAATTTATTGGAGAGCACAGGGGTTTAAAAATATGAACTAGGTTGTAGCTTGGCCAAGAATGTGCTATCAAATTTTGGGTTCTTTCTTTTTATAAATATGAGTTTAATTTCTAACAAATATTCACATTTCAGAGCTGAAGAAAGACCAGTTAAGAAAAGAAAAATGCAAAACTGCAGTTTCCAAAAGAAGAAGCTAAAATTAATGGAAGCCATGTTGGAAGAACAAAAGAAGTTGAGTAGAGCTATGGAAGAAACTTGTAGAGAAGTGCGCAGGATCCTGGATCAGCAGAACATCATTCAAGTTCAAAGCTTACAGTTACAGGAGAGAATGATGAATCTACTGGAGAAAATGATCTCCAAGTCTAATGTGTAGTTTCCTTTGTGAATGCCTCTGAGATTACTATTGCTATTATAGATAACCATTTATTGCACACCATATGTGTGTCTGTTGCCCTATTCCCAGGTTTTCCATGGAAATTAAAACCCTAGTGTAATCCTAGTTCAGCAAAGAAAATATAATGCAGGGTGAGAGCTATCCAATATGATAAAATCAGTGCAATATATGCCTAAGTTGAATTATTTTTATACGGAAAGGTTAAGGGATAAATAGCTTGGGGAACTGAAGTACTATTTATGCCTAATTCAGGTATTGTTTTGCAAACAGTGGTTGTATATTGGTTCACATCAAGGACTGCAGCTTAATGTTTTAGGAGAATGAAATAGTGCATTTCTAAACATGGTTATTGCACCTTGACTTTGCTGATGATTAAACCCTGTTTTGAAACATATGCCTGATTGTGTAAGTGACCTATGGTTCTTGTGAAGAGCTAGTTGGGACCATGAGATACATAATTTTAAACTCCATGCCTGGTACTAGTAGTGCTCTGACATATGAGGGTAAAAATAGTCTATTCAAATACATTTTTTTATATAAAAAGAGCCTCCCCCAAACCACCTTACTATATAATGAATACTAAAATGTATAGAAGATACTTGAAGTTGCTTTTGATATTAAACATTTAATTTTTTTCATTATTAACTGGAATCTGTTGACTTAACAACCAACCAGCAATGAAAACTTTCATTTATTCTCTATCACAAAAGAAAAGTATTGTACTGTGTGTATATACATATATATAATGTCTATCAAATGAAATAAAGAAAAAGAAGAAACGTAACTCCTTACTGCTGGACAGATAATATGCTTTGGGACAGCAAAGGATACCGGGAATGATAACCACAGTGAGAGGTTCCAGTTCCTGATTGCAGGGCAAAGATCTGCGATGCTGATGCCCAGAAGGACAGGGATGCACCACACGAGGGAGCCGCAGGCACGGAGCTGTACCCAGGGAGCTGAGCTGGAGCACCAGCTCGCCTTTGGCTCCTCCATGAAACCTAACATTAAATAATCTTTCACTTAAATTCTAAAATTGGCCGGCAGAATTTCCTATATGCCTTTTCCTTTTGCTTTCACCTTTAGAAAAAATATATTTCCATCTGTTTTACTGTTTAGGCAAGAGCAAAGGTTGGATTCCAGCACAGAAACTAAAGTATTAGTACAAGGAACTCGGGCCATTTTCCATTCTTGCTATTGAATAATGTCCCCTCTTGAAACTTTGTCTTTGAAGGTGTTTGCATTCTCCTATATAATTTAATGTGTTGTTGCCTATGTAAAGGTGAGGTAAAATATTTTAAATCCCTGACACAACTAATTAATCTCTAATTATGCTTGCTGAACAGGATAAAGGTTATACTCATCAAGCAAATTAATAATATGTGGAAATATTTCTTAGAAGATCATCCAGGTATGAAGATTAAGAATTATTAAATATCTAAATGTGGCCCATTCCTACAGAGTTTAATTAATGATAACAGGATAAGGTAAATGTAGTAGAAGACTGAACTTGAGAAAATGGTGGCTGCTGAAATAGAAACAAAGTAACTGTCCCTCACTCCACCTTTACTATGGCCATTGCATGATTGGAAAAATGCCAAGTTTCTTTTCTGATTCTGCAAAGATAACTTTCCACAAATGTAGGTCTGTCATAGATCCAGTCAGGCTACATGTTCAGTGCTTCCTGACACTTTAACTTGTTTACAGCAAGATATAAAGCAAATCTCCCCTGACTCCACAGGAATTAGTATTTACTGTTACTATCTACTATCTACTATAATCATATAGTAATTAAATCCATTTAATGAGCAATAGCAATGGCAGCACAGCTGAATCTTATACTGTAGAGTAGGTAGCCCTCTCCTTCCATGTTATTACAGCTCAGCTCCAGATCTGTAGGAACAGAAGAATGGAGAAAATCTTATTCCTTGCCTGCTACCACAAGGAACTGTATCATGTAATTCCCGTTGTAAATGTGTGGACCTGTATCTTAAAATGAATTAGGTGTTTTGTCCCCAGAATTATATGAAGAGCTGCATTACAGACAGGTAAATGCAGTTTTTAAGATTGCTTCTAGGATTATTCCAAATTTATTTATACAAAGTTCTTCTTGGATCAACACTTATTTTGCTGCCTTATGTAGCATTTAGCCTTGAGAACCAGAGGTCATGCCCCATGCAACCCATCTTCTGATGGATAATACTCTTTTATAAGGTAGGATTTTGACAACTGTTTTGCTAATTTTGCTCTTTTAAATTCATCCCTTTTAAAGGTGAGTGACCTGAATGATATACAGAATTCCAGATGAGAGTCTGAACATTGTCTTACTTAACTGCTTTAAAGGAAATGGTGTTTTCTGGTGGTTTTTTTTTTTTTTTTTTCTATATAAATCACCACTTTTAGTAGTTACATTTAGAAGTTCAATTTTAAATCATCATCTCTTTAACAAAAGGCTTTATTCCCATCCCTGCAGACTACTGGTTCTGGTTACTGGTTACAGCCTTGGTTTTGCCTAGAGAGTGAACACAGCAAAGCTGTAGACGAATATTACAAGTTTCATGTATAAGAGAACTTTTCTAATACTTTTTGACATGTTGAAAATTCCCCACCTACCCATAGTTTCTTTTTGCTGCTGTTTCTTTTGTTCCTATAAAGACTGAACATTTACTTGAAAAAATAGGTTGAGTGTTTTTTGCGGGGATTTCTTTTTTTTGTTTAAGGTAGTCACAGCCTTTTCATCTGTATAGGACAGTTAGCTGCAGGTACAGACATTTGAATGTTTGTGATATTCAGACAAATTATAACTTGAAAGACCTGCCTAGAATTAAAATTCTTGGTGGAATTCCTGGTTTTGCAAAACAGAGACAGACACTGCTTCTGTGTCTGTATGAGTAGGGAGTTGAGTGTAATAAGTTAATAATAAGCTCCATCAAGGTGAGCACGTGGTGGGTTACCCAAGTTTATCATGTTAACTATGACATCAAAGGAACTCCCTCATGGCTTCTAGAAGCGTGATCAACAAAGAAATTGTAGCATAGGAAAACAAACTTCTTATTTTCAGGGCAGTAACAGGGTCAACTCAGTTTGATACCACTTTCACCAAATGAAGTGCTTGTATTACATATAAGCACACAGATGGTGCAAACGGAAAAATTAAATGGGGGAGGAAATATGCTGCCTGGAGCCAGGTGACTTTGTAAGTGATGTGACAATAAAGGAAGAGGAACCTGAGGAGGCAGATGAGAAAACGAGACATTGAGAAACATGCAAGAAATTGAGAAGCAGATTTTGATGAAAAATGGGAAAAAATATGTTGGACAAAGGGGCAATGCAAATGCCTCCAAAAAAACCCAGCAATGACAGGGATGAGGGAACCCAACACTTTAGAAGGTGAAAGTGAAAGAAAAAACCATAAAGTTGAAAGGTGAAAACTTCAATTACGAAAAGTTAACACTAGGGAAATACTGTATATTTTGAATAGAGAGCCCCTACAGATAACTTAAACAAGTTACAAACAATGTAGAGCAAGGAGAGACAGCTTTTCCCACCAGAGAAGAATAAGGCTCTGAACAAACATTTGGAATCAAAGATATTTTTCACAGAGGAGAGAGGTTAAGTAATTTGTAGGAGGATCCTGCTATAATTAAGCAACATTTTCTCTCGCTGGTATTAACAATTTGCTGGGTAAAAATGTTTGTAAATGTTTTTTTCTTTTTACTCCTTGACTTCAAATTGGAGAAGCATTTGAAGACTACAGTTTATTTCAGGCCCTGCCAAGTTTAAGTTATCCACCAGACCAGGAGATATATTTATGGATGGGGAATGTCCTTGATCATGTTCTCCTTCAACTTCTCTCTCTTGCAAAGAACAAAACCAGAGCAAAAAGATGCATACAGGATTTTATTTTTTTCCTAGACTTAGCCTGCCCAATTCCATGTAGGCAAATAGTTGACAACTCTGTAGAGTTACCTAAGCCTGGTTCTGTGAACAGTCTCTGTTCTAAAGTCAATGGGAATATCCAAATGAACAAATATATTGAAATCTTTATGTATATGTTTGCAAGATCAGTTCCTAGGCTGATAATGTAATGTTAAAGACAAATTTAAAAGAGAAATTTAGGAACATTTGGTGGTGTTATGTCAGCAAGTAAATACTAACCATCTGGTCTCTAGATTGCTAATCTATTTCCCCTGATTTTATGGTAGCTTGCTTCCTGTGTCTGCAAGCTTGAGACTACATCATTAAACTTTTGTGTTGATCTTTTTTAGTGTTTTAACAGAAACATTTGAAATACTTTGCCATTTTGGGTGTGAAATTTTCTTCTATGCATATTTTTTCTGGCTGAAAATACTTCATTCTGTTACAGCTTATTTTAAGGTGTTTATTGAACCACATTTCTAATAAGGATGAATAATTTCAGGTATGTTCTATATAAAGCAGACCAGTCATCCACAGTGAATGCCATCCAGTTATGTAGGGCTCACTAATTACTACCTGTAATTAGGCTGTAAGATCTCAGTTTGATCCTAGTATCATGGAGTACCAGGTTGAAGGGACCCTGGTCCAGCCTTTCTTGGATTTCTTTGCTGTACCAGCAGCAGCCTGGTCACTCATACTGAGCTTGCTGTCTATCAGGACCCTCAGGTGCCTTGCCACAGAGCTGGTCCCCAGCCAGCCAGATCCCCACCTGTGCTGCACTCCTGGATTGTATTTTCCCGAGTGTAAATTCTTGTCCTTGTGGAATTTCATAAAGTTCTTGGGAGCCCACTCTTCCAGCCTATCCAGGTCTTTCTGCAGGGTGTCTTTCCCTCCCAAAGTGTCCACTTTCCCCCTCATCTTGGTCTTATCAGCAAACTTCATCAGGATATACTTCGTCCCATCCTCCAGATCACTTATGAAGATATTAAACACATGTGGGCCCAATATGGATTCCTGAGGACCTCGTCACAGGCTGCCAGTTTAAAAAGGAATTATTTACCACCATCCTCTAGCTGTGTCTGGGTAGCCAGTTCCCCATCCGCTGCATGGACCACTTGTCTAAATCCTAATGCATCCATTACTTGAGAAGGAGTCTCTGAGAAAACATATCAAAATCCTTGGAGACAATGTCCATTGATCACCCCACATCAACTGAGCAGGTCATTATGTTGTCACAAGGTGATCAGGTTTGTCAAGCATGACTTGCCTTTGGTGAATCCCTGCTGGCTTTTCCCAATCATGTGCTTCATTTGACTTGTGATAGTCTCCAGGAGAACTTGTTTCCCAGCTTTCCCAGGGTTTGGGGTAAAACTGACATCCTGCAATTTCCTGGATCCTACTTTAAGCCCTTCTTGTAGATGGAGTGACATTAGCCTTCTTTCAGTCTTCTGGGATGTCCCCTGATATCCACAACTTCTCCCAGATTATGGAGAGCATCCTTGGGATGACATCAGCCAGCTCTCTTAAAGCCCTTGGATGTATAACTTCAGGATCCATCAGTTTGTAGGGGTCAGGCTCCTGTGTTCATAGACAAGCTCTTTTCTCATTAACAGTGTCTGTCAGTGTTTGCACAAACCTGGATTTTGCTCCCAGGACCTGTGTTCCAAGGTGAATACAGAGGTGAAGAATGTGTTGGGAATCTCTGCCTTTTCAGCATTAAGGGTAACCTCTACTGCTTAACAGAGGGACAGTATTTCATTCTGTTTGTTGTTCATGTACCCAGAGAACCCTTTCTTGTGTTTTTTCACCTCTGTCCAATTTCAGTTTGAGCTGAACTTTTGCTTTTCTAACTGCATCTGCTCATCCTGGCAATGCCCTTGTAGCTCTCAATAGGTTTTCCATCTCTGGTACACTTCTCTTTCAGTTTTAAACGGATCCAAAAGCTCACATTTGAGCCAAGGGAGTCTCCTATTCCACCTACTTTCCCTACCCTTAAAAAGCATGAACTGGTTTTGTGCTTCCAGGAGAGTCTGTGAAAAACTGACAGCACTCACAAGTTCCTTCATCTTCCATGGCAGCCTCTCAGGGAATCTATCCCAACTGAGCTTGGAGCGAGCTAAAATTCTTGACTGTATATTGATACCTTAGGGGTAAGTTCTGGATTGCTATGCATTGCAGGGAAAAAAATGAATTGTTGCATACCATTAAAGGTATAAAATTTCCAACAGACTGAAATGTTGAGAAGCACTTATCACAGCTTGAGGAAGGCTTGTTTCACTGAGGGAAGCTATAGGAATATCAATTTTCTATGAACAGCAAAGTAAACATATTTAGAAAATTAATTAAAACTACTTAAAAAACTCTCCATGATCCTCATTCTTCTCCCTAGAGGTTTAACTATAATTTATCTTTAATTCAATATAATCAGATCAAATGCAATCTCTTTTATGAATGCATAAAACCTTGCCCACATGAACTTAACTATAATGCCTATGTTTTCTTTAAACTTACATGAATAAGGTTTTATATTTTTCCTTGTCGTTAACTTAGATGAAATACACCAGTGTTAATTCTTTAACAAAACTATCTGTCCACATAGGGTTTAAATCTACAGCTCATCTATTCAAGGAGTCAAGCCTATTTAGAGCTAGTTCACATTGGTTAATATTCAGTAAGAAATGAGACATTTCACTACAGTTGAAATGCATAACACAGATTATACCAGAAATGATGCACTTGTTTTTTGTCTCCTTGCTGCCAAGAATTTCTTGTGATTTGGCTTGTGCATTCTCATGAGAATAATCCATAGCCTTATTTTATGAAGCTGGTCAAAAAAGGCATACCATACATCAAAGAACTTCATTCTTAAGCAGGCTTTCTTTCTGTAAGATTATCTGTATGTGTTCATTCGTGCAATGAACTCCATGCAACATCCCACACACATGGTGGTTTGCTAGCAGAAGGGTACCAGCATCTTCAGCTGACAGCCCTGTGCTGAGACACCAGCAACCAGCCATAGCTGTGCCTCTGAATCTTTTACTGGAGACACAGCAAAATTTTGTGATCTTGTCTTGCCCACTCCAAATGAAAAGGAAATACTTTTGATATGAAAGGTATGTGGTTTGAGTCCACTATTAAGAAAAAATACATCTAATGAAAAAAAGCATAGGCTAATTTCAGATGAAATTAGGATGTTATGCTAGGCAATAACTTGGGGGATGCCAGTTACCAAGGAACGAATGTGAGAATGCTTATGGAAGATTAGCCATAATCACCAGGACTTCAGCAAGAACTGCCTGGATCACATGGCTCATGCCAGTCACCACAGATGTTGTATCCTTAAAAAGGTGAAACGGGAAGTAGGCTGCCACAGGATGAAATAAATAATCCATCAACATTCAACTTTTACCATGGGACTGAAATTTTAGTAGGAGGCAAGACCTTAACCTAGTTCTGAGAGGAACATAAGAAGCTATGGTGAAGGTACTGAGAACTCCACACAGGCTGTCAAGGCCAAAATGGCTCTTAACAAATGAACTTCCATTTCAGAAGGTCATCTGGAATAACTGCAAGTCTAGTCTTAGATGAAACCAAAGTTTTGGCGGAGCACAAAAACTTATGCTCTTTTATGCAAGTATATCTCAGTGCATTTTACATGAGTTTTAATTGCTAAAGTTATACTAATAATCATGATGGTTTTTACCTGGAATGAGGGAGTATCTTCTAATTTAATTTAAAAGCCATTCAGAATCTAGTTTTGAAGTGGGGGAAGATTAAGTCAGTCTGAGCTAAAGCAGATTTGAGAGCCAGGGCAGAATCCTGTCTTGCTGTGTTATTAGGAATGGATGCTGTTTGTACCAAACCCACGTTTGCCAAGGTAGACCTAAATGTCACTGCAGTCATGCCATGCCTTGTCAGATGAATTCAGCTGCTGGATGATACTCATTTTTAAACCCAATGAAACTGAAGACACTCTGCTTAAATGAGACAAGAGACTCAGCTTTAATGGAGCCACAAAGCCCAGGTTAATTAGTCAGGCAATTTTGAATTAGAAAATTAAATCTTCAAGGCTTAAAGATCAAATAAACAAAATCAATAACCCCTTTAGAGGAAAAAAAAAAAAAGAAAGAAATACACATGATATTTTTTTCATTTTGGTGTATGTGTTTTAACAACATTGGAAGGTGTCCATTTCAATATGAAATAAAAAATTTACACTCATTTAGGCTCAGCAAGGCATTTATCAGGAACTGAGGAATTCTGGGTATAAACTCTGCCCACAAGAAAGTGGGGTAGACCTTTCTGTGCTTTCACTCATAACAAGTAAGGCCAAACTTAGTTCTTGGGTTTCCAGTTCTTGACAGAAGTGTATTAAGTATGCTTGTGCCCTTGAAGTAGATATTTTAGCAGATGTTTCGGTTCTATATATTAGGGTTGTTAATCAGCACTGAAGGTTTAACATGACATCACCTTTAATAACATGTAGCCATACTTAAGGAAAGAAAAATTGACATCAGTGAGAACTACTTTGTGTTTTCGGTTTTTGACTTCAGCAAAATGTTTCATTTGAGCTCTATTAGTGAATTTGGGAAAATAAATACAGCATATTCTATTGTGGGGGAATTAGTTTTCTTAGGATATTAAATAATTCATTTATAATGTGGTGTTTTCCAAAGGCACAGTCAGGACCATGGCTGTGGTCACAAAAAGTTGTTCCAGACAGTTTACCATTTGAACCTTCAATTTTGCAAGTGACACCATTCACATATTTAAGTGCACAAAAGAACTTTTCCACACAAAAATCTATTTAACTATATTTTAATGTTTAATTAAAAATCATAGTAGGTAAGGACACAATTACAAAGCCAAGTAGATGCAGAAGGATCAATCCTTTTAGGCCTAAACAGGATTTGGAAGGATATGTCCTCTATTGGCCAGTCAAGATTTAATAGGATCAGTATCCATCTCCCTTTATTTCTACTACTTCACAGCTGCTTGTAAGGGTTTTTGTACATCAGCATGCATGGATGGGAAACACCATCTTCCAAACTAAAATGCATTTGTATAAAAATATTTTCTTCCATTTCCCACTGCCAAGAGTGTCTCACACTCATAGAAAACTATGTTCAAAATAAAGGGAAAGGTATTTCTAAATATTAGATGAATTAGTAAACCAAAGTAGATCCTGATGGCTTTGTGTTCATACAGTCCTCAATGTACAGAACATGAACATTGCCGACCCTTTGAACTGGCTGGTTAACAGAAGGTGGATGAGCTTTAGGAATTAAAAAACCAAATTTTATAACAATGATTTTTCTCCCAACTCTGTATTGACTGGCCAATACAAGCTAACTACAGTGTATATGATACATAGTCTTCCCTGCTGCTCAGAACAAAATCAAGGTAGGAGAGTTGGAATCATGTTTTCAAACTGAAAAAGCATTTGATACTGACAATCATGTACAATTTTATTATTTTAAATGGATTGAAAATATTAAATGATAAAAGTGATATTTATGTGAGAATTTTTTCATGTCTAAAAACCTTTTTGGAACAACCAACACTTCCATTCCTTTAACTAAGGTAAACAATGGTAATTAAAACTACAGACTTTGTGCCAGATGCTGGACTATATTTATTTTCTGACTTCTCATTTGGTGCTTGTGACAGCAGTAATCACACTCCATTACAGGATGCATTGTGAAGCTCTCCAGATGAAGCCTAACAAGCTGTTTTGTGACAGCCACCCTCAGTGTGATTGAGATGTCTGTATGCCCAACATTAAGCTACTTAGCCTTATAAGCCAAAGCTTTTCCAGCCCCAAAGCCACAAATCCTTATCACTTTGTTTCACACTCTTTCTTCCTTTATTGCCTCCAACAGTGGTGAAAACAGTAAGTTACAGCTGAGACCTTGTGTCGATTTCTGAGGGGCCATTAATCACCTTGTTCCAGATTATAACATGAAGTCTTAATCACCATTTCTGAAAGCACTGAAGCAAAAGTACTAAATTCATTCTGGATGAGTTGGATTTTTCTGACTGCAAGTAGAGTGTGTGAGAACACCTGTTGGCATGTCACTCCAGTTCTCACTTCTTCTTTCCTGAGTTATTACTGAAATAGTAAATTCTGCTGTAGTGGAAAATAGCCTTCTGTGAAGCCAGACTAATTACATGCTCCTGTGCTATTACAAAAAGTGCAAGCAATTCTGTTTGCTATCACAAATACAAGTTCAGTATATTTGGAAGGGGTAATCTGACACTGCCATGGAGAAATTAGTTTATAGTTAGCAGATGCTGATGGCACTTTTTAGCATCCCTCCTCTTTGAAACAAAATAAAGCATAATTCCTGTGTATTAACTCCATAAAGATGCAATGGGAGACCTGCAGTTACCTCTATGGGATACTTAGAATTCCACTTTGTCACTTTCCAAGAGATTTTCTTCAGTTATAGCTGTTTACAAGATCAGACTGAAGTACATTGATCAATCTTCCATTCTATAGGCAAGGAGGTCATGCAAGTCAGTCCTAGATCTGTTGGGGTAACATGGCAACAGAAGTAGTGGCAACAGATAAAAGTCTGGACAACCTCATGTGGAAGCTGGAAATAATTGGGCTATAAGGGATGGCAACCAAAACCAACACCTTTGATTTGTGGAATGCAGTTCTTTGCCTGTGACACCTTCCCAGGTGAAAAGGATAAAGAATTATAGCTTCTTTAGACAAACTTACATCACTGGAGTATTTTTTAAAATTTCTCACCTGAAAGAATCAACTGTGCAGTTTAAAATCAACCACTCAATTTTCTTCCTTATGTTTTGAACTTCTAGCCTCCCTAAGGACTTAATAATTACTTTTATGAGACACAGTACATCTGAAGAAGTTTGTAAGTCTGTTACACTGATCTGCCATGATATCTTCTGTGAGGATGAGAAAAAAGACATAATACTTATTTTATTTGGTTATTTTTTCTTTTCAGAAGGTTTTCCCTTAAAACTGGATACGAGAGATAACAAAACTGGGATCTAGGTCAATCTGAAATGTCTCAGGTTAGTAGAAATCTCCTTGGGATGGATTGACAAAGAAAAAAAACCCAGCAGAATGAGAAGGTGAAGGCCAGAGTAGAGGAGCAGAATCCTCTGTTTTTCCAAAGAGCTTTTTCCTTTGCTCTGTGTTTTTGTTTTTCCTGAAGACTCTGGTATCCTGTAAGCATTTCAGCTCAGGAAGGAATTATTAAGAAACAATTTCCTAGACTAGATAAGAATTAGACAAATTACTGAAGTTAAACCATGAAGCCACATTATTACAATTTAGATGTTATCTTACAGACAAAACAGCAACAGTAGGATAGACATCCCAATCTGGAGACTGGGGAAAAAAACCCCAACAAAACCCCAGAAAAAGGTAACAATTCTTCATCTTGTGCCTGGTAGGCTCGGTGTCAGGTTTCCTGTGCATAGAGAAATACACTTAAATACCTCACGTACAAAGGATTTCTACAAGTGCATGTTAACAATTAAAGATGACATTCTTCTGCTAAGATCACAAAATCCTTTCAGGTTCTTTAGGAAAGTCAAAGAGATTTGGTTAATTCTTCCCTTTTTCTGTCTTTTATATTCCTTAGGAATTTCTTAACTGGAGATAACTTTTCTTCCCTCTTCCTATTTCTAATATTTAAAATAAAGGCTCTCAGTGAAGAGCAGAGCTGTCCCCGGTGTATTTGAGCCCTCGCTGCCTGTGCCCGGCTCCATCCTGGCGGCAGAACTCCCCTTTCGCACACCCGCTTTGCCCTTTAGGTGCTGAATTACTGCCAAGTGCCTCAGCCACCCCTCAGCCTGTCCGGGTACCAGGCAGTGCCCCGCTGCTCCCTGCCCTCGTACCTTTACCTTCACCCCGCGCCGTCTGTCTCCCTTTATGCGCGGGCACACCTGTCTGAGGCAGCTCCGAGCGCCTCCCTGCCTCACCTGCGCGGTGAGCCGCGGGCTGTCAGTCCCTCCCCTCACACCGTCCGGGGGGCCGGGCTGTGCTCTGTGTCCCGAACGCGCCGAGCCCGGTCCCGTTCCCGGTCCCGTTCCCGGTCCCGGTCCCGGTCCCGGCCCGGTCCCGCCCGGGGCCGCTCCCAGCCCCGTTCGAACGGCCGCCGCCAGCCCGCGCCTGCGCACTGCCCGCCCCGCCGGAGCCCAGGGCGAGGCGAGGCGGCTCGGGGAGACCAGCGAACTACGCACCCCATCATGCTCCGCGCGGCCAGCTCCCCACAGCCTGAGCGAGCGGGCCCCTCGCACAGCGCGCCGGGAGTTGTAGTCCTCCGGCGCGGGGTATTGTCTCTCCCCTTTCTCTGTCCGGGAACCCGACCGCCACCCCGCCGGGCGAGCGCGGTGAGTGACAGCGCCTGGCAGCCAGTGGCCGCAGCGCCGGCCGGCCGAGCCCGGCGCCGTCTCCCCGGTGACCGGGGCAGCTGCTACCTCGGCGGAGTAGCCGGAGTCCCGGGGGACAGAGGTGAGTGGGTCTCGGAGCGGGGCAGCGCCCACCGCAGCCCGCCCGGCTCTCCCATCCCCCTCGCCGCCGAGCGCCGGCCCGGGACCCCGCCGGGATGCGGCGAGAGGAGCGGGGACGGCAGATGGACGGCGGGAGGGGGGCCGAGGGGGGAGGGGAGCAGGGCGGCGGGGGCCGAGGGGAGGCAGGGGACGGACGGGAGCCCCTGGCCGCCCCTGTGCGCGCCCCTCGGGCTGCGGCGCTGCCCCGACCCCCGGCGCACAGCGCGGAGGGGGCGGCGGGTCCGCCCATGGCGGGGGGGGCGCGGGCGCTCCGTGCCCTCCCGTCTTTTACCGCTTGATTTTTCAAATCGTCCCTGCGGGCTCAGGTGCCGCTTCTCCCCTCCCCGCAGCTCCACCCCCCGGGAAGCGGCTGCCCTGGGAGCCGGGCAGTTAATGGATAACCCCGCGGGCCGCTGCTCCAGCCGCAGACTCGCCGCCCGCTCCACCACCGCCCCCCGGGTTGCCCCCGGTGCCCGCGGGATGTGCCCGCGGGATGCGCCCGCACCGGCCGAGGGCAGCGCCGGCAGCCTCCCGGCAGGGGGGCTGTGAGAGCGGGTGTGCAGAGCTGCACCAGCCCGCCGTGCCCCTCCTGCTGCCCCGGCTGAGCGCCCCGAGCCCATCCCGCCCGGCCCCGAGCCCATCCCGCCCGGCCCCGAGCCCATCCCGCCGGGGTGTCGCTGCTGCCGCCCCAAGTGCCGCCCCTCTGCGCCGCGTCCCAATAGTTCTGGAACGAATTTGCAAGAAAAGAAACCGGGGCGGGGGGGCAATGCCTAACTACCAACAAAACCTTTCCACCTTCTTAAATACAGAAAATAAATTAGTCTGAATTGTAGGCTCATGACTGTCTGTGCAATAGCTTTAGAAAACTTTATCCTTACTCACATGCGTCTTTTAAAACAAAACAGCAAATGTCCTGTTTGTTCCTTTCACTTCATACGCTGTCTTCAGTGAGAGAAGAGATTTTATTAACAATTAGTTTCTAGCCTGCTAATTACTGTCAGTATTTTTTGAATGATCACACTAGGTATGCCTAAAGGAAACAAAATGGTCTGTCTTGTCGATTGTGAAACGCTGATGAGATTTTTTTTATTAAAACATTGTCCTGCCCGAGTTCTCAAACAACTGGTAGCTGACTTCTACAGGTTGTGCTGTTACATTTCTTGTGTAACTTGTCTATAAACATGTACCACATTTGTATAGTTAGTGGAATTCAAATGTTACAGCTTCATTTGAGCTTTGTAGGGACTTGGCATCAGTTCTGCCTCAACAATTGGCATCCATGCTGAAGAATCTTTTGCATTACTTCAAGACCTGTGTGAGGGATGAGGGAAGAGTCTCTCTCCTCTGTGCACTTCCACTTTGCATACTTTATTCTCTTACAGTCCCACTATTGAAAAACAAAATGAAGCCAGACAGAACGAAGCCAGACAGTGTCTCTGCACATTAACATGGATCCTGTAGTGCTGACTACCAGCTCATTTCCAGAAGCTTTTTGATAGGTAGTGGTGGTCAGGCATGTACTGATCTTCACGGGCTCCCTCTCTACCCTCTGTAACTGTTAAGTTACAGTTTAACATAGACTGTAGCAGGAGTGTGCCTCCTGTTTCTGTTCTTTTTTGTTGCTATGAGATAGCAAGAGCAGAAGCAGGAAACAAACCACTTCTCTCCTTTGAAAGTAAGCAAATACATGTTATTTTCTTTGGAGTAGAGGGTTTGAAAATGACACGAAAAGCTAGCCTGTATATGTAAAAACCTTCTATACCATAATGCAGTGTTTGTGGGATACACTACAATTCAACTGTAACTGGTATTTTTGGTGGTTTATATCCCACAAATAATTGTTTCAAATGCTAGACCAGAATGTATGCTGGCAGAAAACTTGAATGTTTTGTTTTGCCGTTCTGTGTCAAAGCTGGTATGCATGGACAAATCATGTTATTTCACACACTTGAACAACTCTTAATGTGTACATATAAGTGTTTTTGCCTGAAATGTTCTGTGAAATATTTTGTAGTTATAAAGCTGCAAAGCTTTATATCAATGCAAGTGAATTGGTGTTTTTGTTTCACTGGATATGCTACACATTTTGTAATTTATTACAGGAAAAGGATATTCAGACATGATTACTTTGGAACTGTGGAAGTTTGTGCCACTTCTGTGCCATATCTCTTTCACCTCCAGGTTTCAAGTCTGCAAAGAAATTAGGAGAAAAGTTAGTAATTAGACAACTTGATAATTTAGTTTTGAACTAGTCTTTTATCAGTTTGACAATCAGCTACTCTCTCCTTATGAGAAATACTATTTTAATAATTTTTCTATTTGCTTGTCATGCCATTATTGCAGTAAAATATACTTGGATGCCTAGGGTTCTTGCAGAATAGATACATTTGTCCTTTGTTTTGAAGTTTCCTAGATAAATTTAATGAGCTGTTGTTTGTCCTGGGTGTAATTAGCATAAAAATTGCACAGTAATATTCAGGTACTGAAGTAGGAGAACAAGTGATCGAGTGAAGTAATACAATTTTTCTTTGGTTGCTATTTTTTGCTTTGTTTTTTTTAGTGTACAGACACATTAATAGCAAAACCTCTTTAATGTTGAATTAGTTCCTAACTTTACACCTACAAAATTTCACAAATATATTAATAGCTGAAAGTCTTCACACCTCTGAAACATCTTTATTAGAGGAAAGTGACATGTAAGCAGCCTGCTGTTTTGTTTTTATAATTGTCAGGTTTTTGAATGACATTTCATTATCAGTGGTAATCATCTACAATAAATGCTTGATGTGTAAGGGTCATACGTTAGGAGGGCAGGTAGGTAAATTGACTTGTAAACAGAGTTAAAAGGAAAACCTCTCTTAGAAAATGCAGAATTGTGAGGTAAGACAGGATTGGAATTTGCCTCTTCCCAAGAGCAGCCTATCTACATTTTCACTGTATGTTTTTTATAGTGGCATTTAGGATATTAGGATAGTTTTTTATAGATTAGAGAGATAGCTGTAAAAAAAATCTGTTTTTCTTCTCAGCCACTTCAACATTACAATATTGAATCTAAAGTTTTTTAGTAAGAACTGCTTTTTACTATATTTTTAAAAGGAGATTCTTTATAATCTCATACTCTCTTAATTGTTTCTTTTCCTCTTGCAAGCTAGTAGCACAGTTTTATGTGCCAGATAGTCTTGGGCTTTATGGTGACCAGGTTGACAACAGAGTTTCAGAGGGCACCCAGGGGTCACATTAGGCTATTCTCCAGACAGCTGAGAACAGAAATATTCACTATAAGGCAAATTAGAACATGTATATATTCATGTTCCTAGATAGGTCTTTATTTACTGTTGAGCATTCGTTAGTTCTATTTTTTAAAATTTTTTTTGAGAACTATATCTTGAAATATTTAATGATTATTCTCGAAGAGTACTAGACCTATTTAGAGATAGTTGAATGCACAGTGACCTCTTGGTTCCCAAAGTTAGTGCCATCAGGAAAGGGTCAAACTACATTTAAGATATGAGACTGAATGCAAGTTGATGGGGCTATGGGGCTTTCTTACAGGAATGTAAGTTTGGTTAGATGTTTGCAAAGCACTTCTTCTGTTATAATTTCCATTTAAAGGTTAAGTGTGAAGTTTCATTACTGCTGAAAGCCAAGGTTTGGTTTTGGTGTTTTTTTTTTTTTTTTTTTTTCTTTTGGTCTCAAATTATAGGAAAATTATTGTTAATGAGGCTGGATAATTGCTATATTAAAATAATTTTCAATACTACACTGAATAGTCACAGCTGCACTATGGAGACGAAGAACCTGATGTCTCTTTGTTAAAAAAAAAAAAATGAAACCCAACGAAACTAAACCTCAAAACATAAAGCCAACTGTATGTCTTATGTTATCTTGAAATCTGTCCTATACTGGGTTTGGAAGGATCTTGTGGGAATTACATCCTTCAGTTGAATATTTGGCAGAATATTCTAGAAACAGCAGTGGTTTCTTAAATTTGATAATCAAGAAGCTCGTATATAGATAAGAAGTTAAGACTATCATACTAAATAGTATTTTAGTTTTGGTTTGGTTTTTAATTGGTAAAACTTTTGAAGTAATTACCTTGTTTGTTCTAACCCAGGCAGAAATACTGTGAAAGTAGTGTGCTGTAGATTTAATCACATTCTGAATGTGTTTTTTTTTTTTTTTGTTATTTCTGTAGCTGAGAGCAATGTCAGTAGGATTTCTTGATCATTTTTTGTCCATGAGGGTAGTGAGTGGAACACCACTAATTTAGCACTTTAGGTATGATAAAGATATGTGTTGTCTCTGTGTGTATCTTTATGTGAATGTATTTATCTAAAATGTTGCCTGCATTTTGCCCACACATGCAAGATACTTACTTGCTTTCAGGTACCTCATACACTTTAAGTATGTTACAGTGTGTGACTGAATTAAGAATAAGCCTGGGGACCAACTCAGAGTAGTTATTGTCAGATTAGTTCTCACTTGCTCAGATGGAGTTTGTTGCAATTTCATGTAGCTGTGGTCCCATGGTTATTTCTGTCAGTCATTCTCCAGACCTATGGAAGTAAGGGTTCATATTGTGCAACAAAGAGATAGTTTCAAAAGTTGAACAAGTTGTTTCTTTTATTTGTTAGTCAGTTTCATGCATTTTAACCTGCTTAGTGTGGGAGTCTTCTCTAAAACAATGAAATTTGCCCAAGTATATTTAGAACAAGACATCCAGACTTCAGTGCTGACACCAAAATGTAGTGAAATATTCAACTTCTTGCTGTTCATACAAAGCTGTTATAAGTTAATTGTAAAGTCATGACTAGATTAATACTGGCAGCATGTGTCTTTTTCACTCCTTTTTTCTTTTTTTTGTGTGTTTCAGCTAAACAAAAACACATGGATGCTGGAATGATGGTCTGAAATGCATTTTTACAGTGTTTGCTATCTGACAAATTGTTTTGAGTAGATTAATTGATGGATGTAACAGTAAATCTGATCTTGAATGCCTTTAATCTGATACATGACTGAATGCCCACTTGTCATTGCATATGTAAGTGAAATGTATGTAAGGAAGTTGAAGTCTGAGATACTTATTTTAAGCTGCCTTTACAGTCAGTGGAGGGATACAGGCAAGTCTAGGGCTAATTAATCTCATTTACATGATACATGTGGTACATGTTTCTGTACACTGAATGTAAAGGGGTTGAGGTGTAGCTGAGTAGATGAGCATGAGCTCTCATTTTTATTTTGCTGGGAAAGGATGCATGAGCTTAAATGAAGATTTTCTCTATACAGTGGTAGTACAATGGTGCAGTAAGCCAGAAGGTAACTGAATAGTAGGCAGTGTGGGGGAGTTGGGGAAGACATAACATGCTTAGTATTAAAAAAACACCAACTGTACATCAAAAGACTTGGATCCTGTTCTTTGCCATTCTGTCATGTTGTCGTTTTGGACAGCCACTTTATTTGCATTTGCAACTCCTTTCTCATCACTAAAATTAACACTGTGGTACCTGTTCTTTTCAAACTGTTTTGAGTGTTATGTTAGTTCTCTGGTAGTAGTTTTTTGGAGAGTTCACTAGCAATTTTTTTCGCAATAGAAAAGGAAATACTGGGTGCTAAAAACCCTGAAATATGATGAGAATTAAAATTTCCTTTCTTTATTTCTTTAGATCTTCATCAGATGGAGCGGTACTCTTGAAACATGACAAAAAACTGGACTAAATAAAAGTTTTCCTATTTTAGGAAAAAAACCCAAAATGTACAGACCAGGAGAAACGGTCAAACGTCGACTCAACATGCATGCTCCTCCACGGATAAGAAGCGTGGAAGTTGCTCGAGGAAGAGCAGGTTATGGGTTTACCCTTTCTGGACAAGCTCCTTGTGTTCTTAGTTGTGTGATGAAAGGAAGCCCTGCAGATTATGTTGGACTTAAAGCAGGAGATCAGATATTTGCGGTTAATGAAATCAATGTGAAAAAAGCCTCTCATGAAGATGTAGTGAAACTTATAGGGAAATGTTCTGGAGTCCTGCACATGGTCATTGCTGAAGGGATTAGCCATATGGATTCATGTTCAAGTGATGAAGAAGTTGGTTTTTATGATGGGAAGGGGTGGTTGAAACCCAAACCTGACTCTAAAGCTCTGGGTATAAACAGAGCAGAGAAAGTTGTTGAAGAAATGCAGTCTGGTGGCATTTTCAACATGATCTTTGAGAATCCTGCTCTTTGTGCTGGTAACTCAGATAATTCTGCACCAAAGCAAAGATCATTTTCAGTTTCTGCTGCTATGAAATTTGAAGCTGGCAATGAGAGTGTAAGCAATCCAAACCTACTGTCAAAGGAAGAAATAGCCAAAGTTCTGAATGATGATTCAGTTTTTAGAATTGGACTGGAGAGTGCAGAAGACTTTGGATTAGATGCAAGCATTTTGAATGTTGCCATGATTGTAGGCTACTTAGGCTCCATTGAACTTCCTTCAACAACTGCGAATTTGGAAACTGAGAGTTTGCAGGCCATTCGTGGGTGCATGAGACGTCTGCGGGCAGAGCAAAAAATCCATTCCCTGGTGATGATGAAGATAATGCATGACTGTATTCAGCTCTGCAGTGACAAATCAGGTGTTGTGGCAGAATATCCTGCAGAGAAACTGGCATTCAGTGCTGTTTGCCCAGATGATAGAAGATTCTTTGGACTAGTTACAATGCAGACAAATGATGATGCAAGCTTGGCTCAGGAAGATGAAGGGGTCCTGAGGACATCTTGCCATGTTTTTATGGTGGATCCTGAATTATTTCATCATAAAATTCACCAGGGTATAGCAAGACGTTTTGGACTGGAATGTACAGCGGATCCAGATACAAATGGCTGTCTGGAGTTTCCAACATCATCTCTACCTGTCCTGCAGTTTATTTCTGTTCTCTATAGGGATATGGGGGAATTGATCGAGGGAATGCGTGCGAGGGCTTTCCTTGATGGTGATGCAGATGCTCATCAGAATAATAGTACGAGCAGTAACAGTGATAGTGGGATTGGAAATTTCAACCAAGAAGAAAAGAATAATAGAGTTCTGGTGGTTGATTTAGGGACCAATCCAAGTAAACACATTCCTAGCAGCATATGGGAAAATCCAGTAGGACGGGGACAAAATCAGCCTGCTTCCCATTGGAACGGCTTCTGTCATGAGCAAGAGGGAAACATCCCTTTAGAAGTAATGCAGAATGATAAGTCCCAAAATGTAAGCAAGCACCTGAGCCCTTCTGCTCGTATTGAAGTTCCATTGGTTTCCTCCCGAAATTCAGTACCCCCATCAAAGAAAAACACTGCAGGCATGGGCAATCAGAGGTGGCTGCCTGTGCATGTTTTACAGGAGTGGCAGCACGGAAATGCCAGCGACCAGGAGTCGTACACTGACTCCACAGATGGCTGGTCCAGTGTTAACTGTGGGACCCTTCCCCCACCAATGAGTAAGATTCCAGCTGACAGATACAGAGTCGATGGCAGCTTTGGTCAGCCACAGCTAAAATCTCACAAAAGTGAATGGTCCAAGAAGGTGTTCTGCATTCAGAACAAATTTGGCCCCCCACACAGTATCAGGAAATCTAAAGAAGATAAAAAGGTAAGAATATGCTGGGGTTGGTTCTTAACAGTATAAACACCCCCCACACACACCCACCCAAACCCATCTGGCTATGGTACTTTCACACAGTAATATTTGCATATTAAAATTTAAATGTGTATTATATCATTTACAAAATTTTGGATGAAGAAAATAATACATTTCTCTCTTGTCTGCAGAGGCGTTGCATGTTCCTCTTTAATTGAGTACAGCTCTGGAATTGTACTTCTGCTGGAAGCCTTGTCTGTTAGGGCTTTCTCAGTTTTCTCGTCTCTTCATTGTTTCCAAATGTTTCAGTGGCACTGAATTGAAAAGGAGGCATGACATTTTAGCAACTTCAGTTTCTTCTGACCTTCAGCTGCAAAAGAATGGAAACAATCTGCATCTTTAGTCTGGTTCCTTTTTGTAGAATGCTGGCTTGCAAATGTTGTTATTTTATTTGCATCTATTTTTATAGAGACATAGTCTAATCATGAAAAACCTGGATTATACACTTTTAACTGAATAAGACTGTTTTATTACAAAACTTCACTCCAGCAAACCTCTCAATACAAGTAGCGTTAAAAACTGACATAAAAAAGTGGTAGTGTAGGTCAGAAATCTAACATTCTGCCAGCAAGCCTATAATTAAAATTTTATTCCAAATTACTGTTTCTTCTTGTTTTGTCTACTATTAGACAAAATGAGGAGACTTGAAAAACAAAAGAAGGTGTGGGAAGAGTATTCAGCATGATTACATACCCTTTGTGACACATACATCTTGCTGTTGAGGGAACTAGTCTCAGGGGAGTCTGTTGTTGATAACTGGGATTCTAGTAAAGTGGAGGCCATTGTTCTGATACTGAAAAGATCAGTAGCAGTTTTGTATCTGAAATGTTTCCCTGACACCAGGGAAAAACAAAATCTTATATTACAAATTAGCCTTCAGGAAGCTTTGTCATTCCGTGCTTATGTTAGTGTTCACCTTAACAATACACTAGTGTAAAACTGTTATATATACTAGTTTGTTGGGGCTTTTTAAAATTTTCAGCACAAAAGGCATGCAAAAGGCTCTCTGTGAAAGTTTCGTGCATTTATTATATGATTGTTTCAGGTGTCCATCATGCTATCCAAATACATTTTGAAAACAAGTTTTTTTGTCACCTGATTAAAAAATATACAGCTGCTGATCAAGTGGATGACAGTAGAAATTCATTAGTTGATTCATACTGTTAGAAACAAAACCTTTTTGTGGATTAGAACTTCAGAACATTTTGGGTTTGGTATGGAAAGAGATATTATTTTTTATTGCTTTTCCTGCACTGTAAAGCAAGCAACTTTTGTGTATGTTCTATTGTTTGCTTTTTGTGCTGAAAATAAAAAGAAATAAGCTAGTATGTATAGTAGTTATACACTAGTGTATTGTTCAAGTGAGCATTGCTACAGGCAGCAATGTTTTCCAGACCCACAATAAAATTAAATTTCAAGTGTTCTTAAATACAAAGTGATTCACACTTTCAAAAGCCAAACAGAGAAACTAAATTTGTAAACATTGCCCACCCAAAGCACTTAAGACTGAATTCTATCTGTTGCCCTGAAGTTTGTTTGCTTCATGATCTCTTTGCTAATGGACCAAGGAAAAGTCCTCTTTATGTGCAGCACCTGGTGCAGGTGCATGGTGGATGTTGGTCCCAAGTGCTCCACTGGATGCTGCTGAAATTCATTTGGGGTCTCTGTAATAATAATTTTGTATCTGCAGTGTTGTCCATGATAGTAATATGGATTAGGTGTTTTTCAGAAACACTTACTTCATGCAAGTCAAAATTATACTAATTAAAATCTTACAGGAACTTTTACACTTTGAGATGAAAGATGTTCAGAGTAATGTAAAGAGTAATAGTATTTCACCTACTGTGTCACTCAGATCAGCATAAACCAACCATTCCCTTTTAAGTCTGTCTGATAATAAAGTAGGCATTCTGTTCTTTGATTAATGACAAATTTGTTTGCAAGACACATTTTAAATTGTTCCTGCATGGCTTTAGCACTTATTCTCTTCATTAAGGCTACAAGCCCTCTTTTGCATTTTAATTTCATTTTTCAATATTATTGAAGGCTATTGAAACTGATGAGAAAAGCTCATAAAGATTATTTGGAGTAATTCACAGAAATGAAGTTGTACAATGTTCTGATCTTAAATCTTTCAGGAAAAGAGTCAGGGGATGTCATTACTGATGATCATACCTCTGTATTTCAGGTGCTGCAGAAATAGGGAAAATCTGTATTTGCATCTTAGAGCCCTAGTTCATTCTCGTAAGAGTGAAATTCAGACTAAGTACTTTGTGTGAAGGGATGAGCTAAAACTGCCCATTCCAAACCATTGTGTATATATATATATAATATATATTTTTTTATATATATATATATATATATATATATATAATAACCCACCATTATATATAGGTGGGTTACCATCTGTGTTCTAGAAAATTACATGTTCTCAGCTTCCTGTGACCTTTTTAAGTGGTAAAGACTTATTTTACACAGCTTGCTCAGACTCATTCCAGTCATGGAATAAAGTGTATAAAATGGTCACGTAAGATTACATTCATATTTTTGCAACCTGGTGGCTGAGTCTAAGTCTTCATTTGGCAGAAAAGGACTTAAATTGCTTTTAATTGTCTTTTACTTCAATACCAAAGGCAAGACATCCTATGAGTGGGAATGTAGAAGCCACTAGAGGGAGAAAAGGTTACCAAAGCTAGAGATTCTTGTGGTGGACTCTCTACTTCCATATTAAACACTGTCTTCCTTGGAATTTTCATTACACATGAGGTGCGAGATGCAATTCTGCTCTAGCAGAGCTGCTGTGCAGATAAACAGTGATGATCACAGCATGTAATTCTGAAAAATATGCTGTACTGTACAATGCTAGTGGGGGGTAAGATGGGCATAAACTATTTCCAGATTTTATGGCTGCACTTACAAAACATTTGTGAATTATACGGCACGAAGAGCAGATGTGAGAAGGTGTTAGTGAATGTATCTATTTAAAATTGCACTTTCAGAACTGAGCCTGGGAAGCGCTTCTTGTGAGTAGGAATAGATATGGCATTTCAGACCTTAGGTTATAAGCAAGTAAGCACATTTTTGAGCTTTGTTTTCCCTTTAGTGATGATGTTTTCAGCTAACAGATTAGAATTGTGATTAATTTTGTGACAATTGGAAAACCCACTTTTGAAATATTAATTTTCTTTATGCTGCTAGAAGGCATTTTAAAATTCAGTATGTGTGAATAGTAGAAAATAGTTAAAAATGCCTAATTTTGTTGTTAGTGGATAGCATGAGGTTTCTTGTTTTCTTTAAAATGGTGTAATTATGAATTATCCCTGAATTACTGACCACATACTTTTATGAGGGCTGTATATTTTATTTTTTTCTAAAACCTTTTAAAAAGGTTTCTGTGCATGGCAAGAGGAGAACTAAATCAGGGAGATTTTGGTTCTAGTCCACCTCTTTTGACTGAGACTCACTAGAAGATATCTGTGGCCCTTTGTACCTCTCATATTTTTCCCTGTACTGAACTTCACATTTCTGGTGTTTCTTAAAAGTGTCATGTGGATAGATTTCTATTGAAGCACCTAATAAGGATTTGTTTGGTGGTATCCGTGTCTTTTGTAGGTCTTAGATGAAAACAAGCAAGGAGAGGCCTGATGATGTTGCTGAAATTTACTGAAAAGGCAAATCATGGAAGGCAAGGTGCCTTTCAGTCTGAGAACAACTAAGGAAGATTTCTGGTGACAAGAAGCTTCTACAGCTCTAAAATTGATGCTGGGTTAGGGAGGTGTGCTCTCGTGAGATCTTTGAGACCAACATGACGAGCCTGGTTATGGTTTCAGTAGGAATGGAATAATTCCTGCTTTTTTTGTTTGCAATTCCAGTTGCACTGTTTTGCCTTTGCTGTTGCATTGCTCTTTCCACCTTCTTTAGCACCCCACTAGGTTCTAGTCACTTACCTACTCGTTCTTGTGTATGATTTTTGGGTGACGCAAATGAAAAGCACCATAAGCAATATGAAAACATCAGGGGACGTTAGAATTGGCAAGGGACTTAAGAAATTGCTGAACAGGGAAGCATTCCTTTCCCTCTAGAATAAATCAATAGAAATACATTTGATTTTGTTCAACCCTCACTCTCTGTTTTCAGGCTAGTGCCTGGCCAAAAATATGTCTACCCATTACTGTTTTAAATTAAGTTTTACTGGGAAAATACTCCCTTTTCCACTGGAAAGCTTTATAACAGTCAGTGTAGTCTCTGAGTTCTCTCTCCGTAAGGACCTAGGCATTGACCTCTCACCATTCTCTTTTTAGAAAAAGAAAGTCTGTTTTAATAGTGTGGCAGTGAGTATAACATTGAAGATCAAAAGAGGTTTTACAGCCTGAGCCTGATAACTAGCATTTGGTTTATTCCAAGTGAATATGACAAATCTATGAAATGTAATTTAAAAGCTTTTTAAAATTTTGAGTATTGGCTTTTAGAAATCCTCTACTGTTTCACATTTGTTATACTTCTGTCTTGATCACATTGTTTGTGCTGATGAAAAGTGTGAATTCGTAGTTGGGTCCTATTTGTAGATCTTAGTGGAAGACAGAAAATCTTATTTTATGAGACTTACTGGACAATAGTACTGCAAATGTATATTTTTTTAAACAAGAAAATACATCAAATGCTGGTAACCTTCATAATTTAAATTCCTGAAAATATTTTAAAAATATAGAAGAGAGAAGATAGGTTAGTGGTACTATGGGGTTCACTGAGGCATCTTTCCTTGCTAATCTAGTTCATGGGCAACTATTGTTGTTCCTCTGTTTTGATCAGAAGTTTAACTGTAACTACTTCAGAGTTGTCTTTATTTCCAAAGCAAGTTTTACTGGAAAAGATATGCTGTCCAAGTTAAAATTTTTTTTTTTTTTTTTGTGGTGAAAATCTGTAATTTGCTTCAGATCCAAGAATTGCAGTTTTTTACTGTTGGTAACTGGATGGGGAACTAACTGCAAAGCAGAAATTTTAGATGCAGAGACAATGTTGGCAAAGCTTTGTGGTTCCCATATTTGTTTTTTGTTTTATAATTACATGTTTTTTTCCCATTCCTTTAGAATTCTGTTTGCTCACTAGCTTAAATTGTTCCACCCCAGCTGTTTTTAAAGCAGAATTAATAGCAACTGGATTGCTATTCCTATACAGTACAATTTAATGTTAACTTTTGGATTTACAGGCTTTGATCTGATTTGAGGTCTACCTATACACCTTAAAGAAAACTCAAAAATCCAAAACACCAAGCCAGATCTGAGAATGTGCTAATGTGAATTTGTCTGCAAAGAGGCATCTATAGGAAATAGGTCCTCTGATTTTTGCTTAGAGAAAATGAAAAGCAATTAAGTATTTAGTAATTCCATGCAGCCTTTTCATATGAATTGTAATCTTCTAAAATTATTTTTAAAATGGTTCTAGGATCTTCAAAGTGTATAAAACACCCAAATAATGCTGGTTGTGTTTCTTTGAAAAAGAAATTAGATAAAATCTGGACAGTAAATGTCTGTAGAGTGATGCTGACTTTTATGAAATGTCTTCATTTCAAATTTGTGTACTAGAAGGAAAATAGCATGGAAGAAAATAATTAGCACAGAATGAATTGAAATAATGAAAAATGGCTTAATATTTATGTTTTAAACATAAAAGCTGTGAGATGGGAGATTATGAAGTTATTGTCTGTACTAAGAAAGATCTGAATTCCTTGCAGTTGAGAAGATTCAGAGGAGAAAAGGAGTCGTAAAATATCAGTTTTGCACTGGACAAGGGCCATATGGAATAAAGATCTCTAATTAACAAAAATAAATAGGGAATTGTTAAAACTTATGTGAACTTGTAATTTTCATATTCCTGATATCACTTGACTTATATATTTTGCAGTTTAATAGCATGGAAAGAAAACACCACGTAATTGTACTTTCTGTATAGTTTCATTTCATACCTGTGAATATTTGTCCTGAGAAATACTAACAGTCTTTCTGTCTACTTTCTCTTAATGATATTATTTCTGTTTTAAACCTCAATCACCAATCACTTCCTTTCCAATCAGAAATCAGTTTAGTCTTATTCTGTCCAAAAGTTTTTTCATAATTGTAATACACTTGGTAGCTGTAATATTACTTTTGAAATGGGTTACCAGAGTTATAAACTTTAAAAAATGTATGGACAGACAATGCATTCAATGAATTCATAAGGCTTAATTCTTGGTGGGGTTTTTTTTGTTGTTTGGTTTTTTTGTTTTTTTCTTTTATGATGATTCCTGGTTAGAGTTTTGATTGTTACTGATTATTTGGGTATCCTGAATTAATGTTCCCAGCTAATGCTTACCTACTGTTCAAGATGATTTGAAAGTAGTTGTTATGTCCTTTTTTGTATTTTTCTTCACATTTTCCTCTAGTGTAGTAAGGTCTTTCTGTACCTCTGCAATTTGCAACTAGCAGGCTTCCAACTTATAAAATATACTTGGTTTTTTTTTTTTTTTTTTTTTTGTTTTTTTTTGCTTGAAAATGGATTAAGATAGTAGTGAAGTGTAGATGGGCCAGTTTTTTATGCCTAATATCCTTAGTACAGGAGACAAGCATTAAATTTAATTTACTTGGGTGTTCATGTCAGGACAGTCTCTTTTCTATGTCTTCCTGGAGTCCATATAGATCTTATATGAAATTTTGCAACATTCTTCATTATATCATGGGCCAAAATGGCATTTAAAATGCCATTGTTATGGTTAGAAGGGAGTGAAATGTGTCATTATCATCTGGTGAGTAAAGAAGTATCATAATAAGTCATCAAATCTGTTGATCAGCACTGGTGAATATAACCAGTTTGAATTGGTTTGAATTCTTTGTCATCTTGGTGTACCGCAACCAAAAAAACCCCCAAACTTACAGGAATTGCAGTGTAATTAAAACCTGCAGAAAAGCTGACAGGGATGTTTGAATGATGATAGACCTTTTTAAATTAACCCTCTGTCATCTAATTGTGTTTTGAGAGGTGCTGTCCCTCCGTGATGATGACACAAGTGCAGGGCAGCCTGGAGGGTGTCCCTTCATTCTGTTTTGTCCACAGCACCTCCCTGGCAGCACAGGTACCTGAACCCCAGGACCCACTGCTTCCTGCAGCAGGCCAGGGGATGGGACCACAGCCAGTTGTGCTCCCAGTTCCCCCCAGGTTCCTTTATCTCTGTCAGCAGAAAGAGATGAGAAGTTCTCACCCCGCATATCCCATATTTCAGTCTGTCCTGTTGTCAGGCCCCATGGACCCTCCTTTCACAGGAACTGTGGGTGTCACTGTCAGTTTTGGGTGGGGGGCATGTGCTGCTGGCAGGTGGGATGAGGGGCAAAGAGGGGACAGCTCTGCACTACTCCAGAGGGGCCGTCAGTCAGCAGAGTGGATGCTTAGGGTGGGAGTGGACAAGAAAGGAAGACAAAGCCACACAGTCCAGAGCAGGATTTGAGACTAATATTGATGGCAGAATAGTATTTGTATCAGCTGGGGTTTTTTTCTGTGATCTTTCACTATTTTTTAAGATTTTGTGTGCTTTATTGGCATTACTGTGGCATCCCTGTTTCCCATCCCTTTTCAGAAAGGTCTAAATCAGGAACTTTCTTTCTGAAGTCTTAAACCTGCATTCTTTTTAAAGATGAACTGCCAATCCAGACTGACCCTTCTGCTGAGGGGCATAACAGCCAGGATTAAATTCGGCAAATTTTGAATAGCCCCAGAAGTTTCAAATTATATAGCCAGTGTATCTGGGTTCCAAACTGTTATGCACTTCACCATACAAAGTCACAGAATCAAACCTAAAACCAGTGTGAGTTTTTAAAGGCTTCAGTAGCTGGAAATAGGACAAATTAAAATCTGGTGATTTTATACTTAGTACGATTTAGTTCTGTGATGCATAGAATGTACCAAATTCTGTTGAGTTCCTTAATTAATTGAGCTCTCCTTAAATTGAGGCAAGCAGTTCTGTGTGACCATTCTAGCATGTGCATGGTCCTTTTGTATTCTCTTAAATGGCCAGGACATAGGATCGTGTACTTGTTCCACCTGAACAGGAGGAAGAACATTTTCCATGAACATTAGTGAACGCTGGTAATGATATTTTTGTCTTAGAGCTCCTAGAACTCTATTCATCACATTTAATTACTTTCTTATGCTTTTTTAAATCAGACATTTAAACTTTTAAAACTATTTCACTCAAATCTTGTGAGATTAACTTTTGTTGTGAAACAGTTTTGAAAGCATAATTCTATAAATGTAGATGATCAGGCTTGTCAGTGCTTTTTAAACATGTTTGAGTAGCTTCCCTTCTTATATTTTACTTTTCCTTCTTGCATTTTCTTCCACAGAGAAGGCAAAATCTCTGTCCCATCAAATTTAGTCCTATTAGTTTCCTCTCAAGATCACAAACTATAATGTGTTTTCCATGAAAAGCTGTAAATTTGCTGGAAGCTGCCTTAAAGCCTCACAGTTTTTCTTTCTCTTTTTCTCCACTTTCTGGATTCCTGCTGCCAGCTCACTGTATTTTTTTGTTGTCAGGGAGGACTGAACTCCTGACAAGAATTTCCCCCTTCCTTAATCTCTTATACTCCAATAGCTGCCTGTCTCTTTTCTTCCTAACCCCTTCCTGCACCTTCAGCTTTAAAACTGGTACCAAAGGAGAGGAAATTTATTAGTAATATCCAGACAATAACTGTAGAGAGTCACAAAGACTACTTAGCACAAAATGGAAATTTCAGGTTGTTGCCTATGATGATTTTTTACAAAGTTATAGTACTGGATATGTGCGGTTGCTGGGATATGAAGGAGCATGGTACAACTTGAGCTATAGCAAGAGGGGAATTCCTGAAGCTAATTGAAGATGTTTTCTGAAGGTGTTTGGTTTCTTTGTGTTCTGAATAATTGATCAGGTTTCATCAACTTTCTTCTGTGCATTCAGGCTCCAGGTTACAGTCACATACTGGCTGTTATAGGTTCACATTGCATTTCTTTGGTAGTTCCAGCTTAAAAGAGTTCCTGTCGTGCTCAGGCCAGTGTTGGCAGTGAATATCATGAGTTGTGCTGGCGTGACTGTCTGTGGATCTGCCTTAGGAACAGGATTATTTCATCTTGTAAACTCTAGTTTACTGTTAGTAGACATGAAGGCACATCCTGATGCTATTTGTGAGCTTGCAGGAGTGGCCAGAGGTACAGAAAAAACCCTTAAGCTGCTGCAGCTGCTCTAAATCTTGTATGGAACTGCTGCCTAACTTATTTATCAGTTAGAAATACTTTTAAGAGCCCACCCTTTTTTGTTCTATTGTTAAATAATTAGAGTTGTGCAAATTATCTTATATTGGACCCTTTTTGTTTTTTCTGTCCGTATGTTTGCATCTAACATGAGTCACATCCTTCTTCGCTCCCTCTGTCTTGCTAATACATGAAGTACAACGTTTTCCACTTTCTCATTTGTACTTTACTTGTACATGATTCTTGTTCTCAGACAGAAACCGTTCTCACTTGGACACGTTCACAAAAATGCTGCTGTATCAGTTCTCCCCTGGTGACCTGTTTTAAGTGCTCTCCTTGTTAAATTTGCACTTGCCATTTCCTATTAGGCTAAAATAAAGGGTGATCTAGTAATTTATTTTTTATTTTTATTGAAAAAAAGACAAAGGACACAGACCCCATTAATTGTCCTTTGTTTCCTACATTAAATACATTAAATTGGTATTTTAATCCATTCTAATTTTTACTTTTTATAAAAGTAGAAAAAGAAATAGATTTTTTTTTAGAGCATCAGTACTTTAGTTCCTTTAATCCTTTGTTGTTTTTCCTCTCCATCTGCCAAATCCTAACAGGATAAAGGCTTTTAGAGATGTGTTCTTTTATACTTTCACCATGACAGGTAGTAGTAGCAGAGTGGCAAGTATCTGCATTGCAAAGAGGAGAGGATGTATTGCTGTAGCACATGCTTTTCACTGATCAACTTGTTTTCACTAATTTCTGTGCATTTTGGTTGGTTTCTGGATTCCTAAAATTTCTAAGGTGAAGGCGCTTATTAAAATGTCCGGTGGCCTTTAGTTCTAATTCTGTTCTCTGATAGAATTTCTTAGATTTTCTTGACTATTTAGATATTTTTAGAGTTTTGTAGATTTAACAATACTGTTTTTGGAAGTGAATCTTTAAGGTGGGGTAATAAACAGTTTTAGGGCTTATAGGCAATCTGTATTAAAAAAAACCCAAAACAAACAACCCTACAGCCTAATGTTCATGCAGCAAATTTCAGTTTTTTAGCTGGGCACCTAGCAGAGAATGAATCAGCATATTTGTCTTAGAGTGGTTTGGGTTGGAAGGGACCTTAAGATCATCTCATTCCAAGCCTTCTGCCATGTCCAGAGACACCTTCCACTGGACCAGGTTGCTCTAACTTGGCCATTTTTCAGTCCTACATGTATTGTTCTGAAATGTTTGTGGATAATTTAGTGGGTTTTAATATCTGTTTAATGGTGTGATAAAGGCTTTTAGAAGTACAATTACTTCCTTATGTCTATCAGACTGCACAAATGATATTAATATCAGTCATTGGACTAACAATCTCAAATACTGTGGATTTCTTTAGCCATGCTGATTAGTACATTCCAGTTTCAATGGCTGTTTTCTGTTCAAGTCATGGATGCTTTTATTTCCAGCTCTTCTGAGTCCCATGAAAAACATTTTCCAAAATGGTGCTCTTCGCTTAAGATATGTGATCCTTATTTGTCTGCATGTGTGTATGCACAGCCCTTTTTTTTAACTGTTCTGGAGGAGGTCTGCCTTCATAGTCTGAATGTCTGGAATAGAGTCAAGAAAAGATGAAAAGGGAGACTTCCCAGGAAATTAAATACTTGTGAATTGCAGTCTCTGGGTTTTTTAGTAATGCCCTCCTTAATTTCCTAGATGATTAATTTGATTTTTCAGAGCAAGGAAGATTTTTGTCAGTTGAAAATATTTTAATTGCAGTTGTTATCCAGATGGGTTGGGGAAATGGTTCAGTGCATTTTCTATATTTTGTAATCATCGCTTAAGCATTGTTTTATTTCCAGGGTCTCCTTTTTCTTAACCTGTTCTTATCTTTACTGTTCCATCCAGGGCTCAGTAGTTAGTTTTGCATAACAATGTCAAAAACAATAAATAAAATCTTTGATTGGCTACTAATTTACTTTCTTTTTTCTAATACCACACAATTTACAAGTGTTTTTTGTCCACTCTCCCTCTTTCTCTTTGTTATGATTCTGACCACAAATAGGTAAGCAGCATTTATTTCCAAAATGGGACATCTGGTGATAATTAATCTTATCTAGAATCTGCTTCTCAGTGAAATCTAATTAGATGTCTTTAGGCAGTTGGTTACTCTTACTTCAATTTGTAATGTTACTGTTCCAAAAATTTTTTGAGTGCATGTTCTTTAAGTGCTTGTCTTAATCTCCCAAAAATCATATATGGAAGACTCTACTATTTAAATAAATGCTGGACAATTATATTCCTTTTTGTGGATGAAATAGAATGAAAAGTGAAAATGTATTTGTTATTCTGAATAGATATATCTAGTGCTGATAAGTTTTTTTTTCCTTTTTTTCCTTTTACCCTTTTATTTTCAATGAAAGATGAAGTTCTCTCAGGCATGCATCTACTTATAAGAAATGTATTGAAGGCCATTAAGCATCCATACCATGGAACTGTTTCATTAGTTTCAAAGTACCAGTTGTACTTGCACTAATGATGCCATTAATTTGCTGAGTTGTTGGCAGTCTGAGAGTTTTATCACTAATTCTCAAATTAAAAATGAAAAAATTTAAAAATCACAGAACTAGTATGGTCATACTTGACTAGTGGTGAAATGGAGTAGATGTGCATGTGTGGACACTGGCTGTGAATGGGGAAAAGCAATTCTCAGCTTTTCTCAGGACTAGCCTGGGAAAAGCTGAAGAATGTAAGCAAAGCTCAACACTTGGAGTTTGGTGAATGCCACACAAGAAAAACAAGTGCTGTTTTGCAGGGTTGTTTTTCAAGGGGTGTTGGTCCCTTCTTCTCCAATAGGACTATTGTTTTCTTGGGTTAACCAATCCGTGTTTAACCCACAGAGCACACTATAAAAGTGTGTGCCATTTTCTAATAAAGTTACTTTTTGCCATTGCCTTCTGATCTGGAGCTCATGTCGTTGCCCATCCTGAACAGCGACATACATGTATGTTCATGTTGTTCTAACAGAAACATTCATACAGGAGGAGCCTTGTTAATGTTTTGATCAACTGTGCAGCAGCAGTAATGGATACTGCTGAATTTAGTCAGGGGTTGAGGTGAAGTTCACTGTGTAGCACAGGTTACTGCAGTAGATGAAAGCTGGTGTGGCTGTAAGGGATGAGGCAGGTGTAAACCACCTCAGCAGTACCTGCCTGGAATTCACAGAATTCACAGAATTTCTAGGTTGGAAGAGACCTCCAAGATCATCGAGCCCAACCCATGCCCTAACACCTCAACTAGACCATGGCACCAAGTGCCACATCCAGTCTTTTTGTAAACACATCCAGGGTTGGTGACTCCACCACCTCCCCAGACAGGCCATTCCATTACTTTATCACTCTTTCTGTGAAAACCTTTTTCCTAATATCCAGCCTAATATATCCTGACACAGCTAATATCCCCTGACATGGTTTGAGACTGTCCTCTCTGGTTCTGTCAGTTGCTGCCTGGAGAAAGAGACCAACCCCCACCTGACCACAGCCACCCTTCAGGCAGTTGTAGAGAGTGATGAGGTCACTTCTGAGTCTCCTTTTCTCCAGGCTAAACACCCCTAGCTCCCTCAGTCAGTCTTCATAGGGCTTGTGTTTGTGGATGAACAGATGATTTTAAAAGTTGCTCAAAAAGGTGCTCAAAAACACAGGAACTGTCCCCTTTCCACTGGGTGTTGCTTGTCAACATTTACAGAGAGCAATTTTCCTCTCTTCACATTTATTTGATCATTTAGCAAAAGTCATCTTAGCTTGTTTACACTGCCCTTTTAAATGCTCTCTTAAAACCTTGGAAGCTAATATCCAGTTACTAGATTTCCAGGTTGCTTTGGCAGAACCTCCCCAACTTATTTCTCAGCCAATTAAAAAAAAACCCAACAAACCAAACCTTTAGTTAATTGAAAATTGTGAGGGAAAGAGATTTCATAGAAAAATTGACCACTTTTAATACCCAATGAAGTTAAACTCTCAAGCCTGTTGAGGGAATGGACCTTGTTGCATACTTGGGATCCAGATTCCTGTTTTGTCTTGACAATTCTTTGAGCTTGTAAGCAGAATCTGTTGAGAACACTGGTGATGACCAGAACCCAGTTGCTATAGAACAGTGTTGTCTCCATGGGAGTTAGCAAACAGGCAGACATCTCCGAGGCTGTACAATGCTCTGGCTGCTATTCTCTGCCTTGTATGAGTGGTTGTTGCCATGAGGCTATGAGGATGTAAAGTTTGTGATTGTTCTTTTGATTAACATGACGTGTATAGACTTTCCAATCAGTGATCAAAGGGAGACCAAAAGATTTTAGAACTCAGAGCACAGAAACTTGCCCAAAGGAAGAAATGAACACAAATAGAAAATTTAATAAATATTGCAAATCTGCCAAATGAGCAATTATAAAAGTACTAATAAATATGTTTTTAAGCTTACTATAACGAAGAAAGATGCTGACATGAAACATAGGGGATTTTGCTCTGATTTAAAATCTTTTGTTTTCTAAAGCAAAAAAACATATAGGGAGGAATTTTCCCCACATTGAATGTTACAGTGAAAGGAATCCAAAATTTCAGGCACATAATCACAAGGTTTTGTAATGTAGTGAGTTTATGTACATCTGCTTAGCACCAGTCACCGACTGTGTGCCTAATTTTAGGTTCAAGCTTACACTTTGCTATTTGGAATAAACCTGATATGTACATGCTGAATAGCTTAACCAACATCTGGTGACTTTTTAGGGAGAAAGAGTATGATTATGGGGATAAGAGAAAACCATTAGATTTAATTACTGCACCAATTCTAGTAATGGAACATCCAAGTGAGGGAGTTCTTTCCTCAGAACAGAAGTTCCTGCAATTTTGTACTGTGTGATTTAAAAAGTTGGACTTTGCAGTAACAAGGATTTTTAAAAAAGAGTAGTGAAAGTAAGATTTTTAAAAATGTGGAGAAATGTTCCAAGAGAAGGTGGGTGAGATAATTTCTGGGATGGTAATTTCCTCTAGAAAACACAAATATTTTGTAGTTAAACGGTTTCCAGTTAAGACAGGAAAGAGCCAGGATCCTCTTGCTTTTATTACTGACATGTATTATGTGTACACTTTAACAACATTTTAACTGATGACTCATGTTAATACAGTAAATTAATGTTGAATGTTTAAGATATTTGACTTGAAACTGAAAAAGTCAGCTTCAGTGAATTTTAATATATAGTTTTACAGGGGCATGGCAAATGACCAACTTGTTTTGAAATTGTTGTCCTGTTACATTTCCTTAAAATTCAGATCTCACTATGATCAGCAATACATTAAAATTAAAGAAGACAATTAATATATATTTTCTGTTTTGTTTAGGGTGCAAAATTTGGACATTCAATGGGATTAAATCAAGCTCCTCCTCCACGTTCTTCTGCTCGAAGATCATTTGGAAGATCTAAGCGATTTAGTATTACTCGCTCTCTGGATGACCTTGAGGTAATTAACTTTCATGTAAAATTTAGAAGTGAGTCTTAGAGAACTTACAACAAACTTAGAAAAAATTCAGTAATGTATTAGTGTAATAAAGTTACTTTCTTTCATATGACATTTTTGTGTGGGGAATACAGATATCAGGTATCAACCTGCCTTTTTCTATATTTCTTTAATAGGTTATGTTGGTGCCAGAAGTAGCCATTCTTTCTGTGGGGAATTCTGACTTTATTCTTCCTATTACAGTTGGTCCTGTGTAAATCCAAACAACGCACTTTTGCTGATCAAAATGTCCATAATGTCACAGAAATTAATATACCATGATATACAGAAAAATCAACTGTTCATCATATTCTGGGTTTTGTTCAGCTGATGAATTTCAACAGCAGTAGAGAAACGGGAATTCCTAATCAACTTGGTGATTTTGGGTCCTTTTAAGTGTAATATTTCACTAATTTACATCTGGTGTAGCATCAGCTGATGTCTGACTTTCAGTGGCCAGACCATATTGGTTTTGGTGAAAACAAGGAATGAAAAGCCATCCTCCTGTTCTGCTGTAGGAACCACCTAGGGGAATATGGCTTCGTTATATCTTCACTCCTAGCTTGCCTCCTTGGGAAAACCTGACCTGCAGTGATGAGAGGGTGAATGGAGAGATTCTTCCCTTACCCCTTTACCATGTCTATTTGGAGGAAGGCTGGTGATGGGAGAAACAAAAATCTGTGCAGAGCTCTTGGCACAAGAACCATGGAATACATACTACACCACTCTTCAGCACAGGAGGGAATGTGGCACACTGAGCCCTCTAAAATGGGAAGGAGGTGTTTAAAAAGCTTTTGAGATGGGAGGAGGAAAGAAGGAGACACTCTGAGTTCTCTTCTGTGGGAAAATGTAGGAAGAACGGCGTTTCACTGACTGAGCTAAAGGAGAAGGGAGCTCAGAGCAGTGGATTTTTAGGGAGCAGAATATATGGAGTAGCTTCTGACATGCTTAGGGAATGCAGGTAGGAACTGTAATTACTTATTTCTCGGATGTTTTTCTATTTTTCTCTTTTTCATAGTGGTCTATTCTATGTTCTCTGAAGCTTTTAAGCATCTTGCTTTTTTTTTCTAGTTATGGAAAATACTTAATTTCTTTGCGCTCATAACTTTAATGCGATAACTGCATAACCTAACACAGCAAGAACTTTTGGATAAAGGGGTTTGGGAGCTATCCAGCTACATCTTTCTTAATCAGAAAATGATGATTCGTCTAAATTGAAAAAGTTTGCTGTTATATATATCCAGTTTTGACAGAATTTCTGGTTGCAGTAAGAGTGAATTCTCTCAGAATACCAAAGAGTCTAGTGCTGGTAATTCACATGCAACAGGAAAAATATAGTTCTTTCCACAGTCTACCAGACTGAAATTTCAGGCAGATTTTTTGCACATCTCATGTTTTGAGTCTTTTAAAATAAAAATGTTTTGAGTGTTTTAAAAATAAAATTGAATTTCTGTTTTTGGAGCTGTTTCACATTGCGTAAATATTCATTAAAATAGGCTCTTGGGACTTTCCATTCATTTCAGAAAGAGATGTTACTGCCCTAAAACCTCGTTTTCCCCCCTCTTTATGTCCTAGTTGGTATTAGTATATGTAAACAGAGTAGCACCAACAGGAGGAATTAAGAGTCTCAGTGTTACTCATTGTTACTGAGTTACTTTGTAAGGGGAAGCTTTCACTCTAGGTCACAATATGAGTTGGGCAGAGGAGTGTTCTGTATTCAAACCTGTATTTGGATGAATGCCCTTACTACATGTAGCCATGTGGGTGTGGACTGTTCTCTGTCCAACTACTTCTTTTCACTTTGAAATCTTTTTTTTCGCTCTGCATGCTGTAAGAGAATGATATTCTAGATATCCCAGCCACCAGGAGAAGCAGCAATCCAGAGAAGAATTTCAAAAGTTTTGTATGCCAAAATTAAATAGTGTTGAAGTGTTTTAATTTTGGTTCAAACTTCAACACTGCTGCTTCAGCACTTGTCCCAAGTACTCTCACACTATGTGTAGTAGAACACAATGTTGTTAGTACATGTTTAGTTTATTTCAGGCCGTCTATTTAGGGCTGGTGGAAGAGGAAATAACAATAGCAGGAAACTCTTAGAGACTCCACCTTTGGAATAATGACCATGAATGTATTGTCTAGGCTACTTGCTTGCTTTTGTGTTCTTTTCAGTTATCTGAGCAGAATGGGTAAGGTAATAATCCAAACATGAAATTTGGAAGTTAATACACTTCTCTGAGCTTGTGGGTTTGATTCCTGCTGGCATCCAAATTAATCTTCTAAACTGAGCAGTGTAAGTAGGTTCTGTGGAGTTTCTTTTATGGGCATTTGCTGAATACTGTTCATTGCTTACAGGTCTAAAAAAGCTGTATTTGGAGTTTTTGTTGAAGTATGAGCAGTGTGTGAAACACCAGCTGTCAGTGTTGCTGACTGCTGCCATAAGGTGGCGTGATTTCTTTGAAATTTGTTATTTATTTATTTTTAAAAATATCTGTACAAGAATACAGCACATTCATAGATACTTCAATAAATAAAAACATGATTTCACAAGATAATGTCACTTTTTCTTTTAACTTGTTAGATTACATCTGGCTATACATGCATAGACAGGATTCTTGTAAGATTAGAATTAATGGTATAGTTGCCCCTCCTTAAGTATTTTCCTCTTACCTGCAGCAGCTGTATTATAAATTGAAAAAACCAGAAAAGTTTGTAGGATTAATGTCGAGGTACTGTTTTTTCTAATAGAAACGGTATACAAGATTATTTTAAAAATGCAGGGATCGAAATGGGATGAGAGTGCGAAATTATTGGTGCAGTTGTGCTATAATTGTGGTAGGGAAAATGTCTCACAAAACAGAAAATACACAATTTTATTTCTGAACTGTGGAAATTGTGCTTGTTCACAGCAGGGCTGATTATGATTAATTATTCTTAAAATTGGAACTGAACTCAGAAAATGAATGTGTCTGGTATGTGCCTTAGTTAGGTTGTTTTCACAAGAAATGTGTTAGAAAATTTTCTTTATTAAATTACAAGAAATCTGGTTTTGTCAAGAACAGATTTATCTTTTATCTAGCAATAAATTTTCCTATGGGAATAATTTGTTGTTATGAAATACTGTCCATTAACAACCACGTTAACATTCTGTGATTTGCAACAATTTTACTTTTTAGCATATTTTCTATGTTCATATTTTCAAGGTATAACTTAACCTAAAAGAACCTTATGATTATTTAATATTTGGCTTAATGAGAGGGCATGATCCTGTCTTTCTTCCCACTTTTCTTCCCTGTAGGTAAATGCCACTACTATCATCCTCTTGCGCAATTCTGTTCTGGAAAAGATGTTTATAAATTTATAAACACATTAAAGGTGCCCCTGTGAGACTGCAGACAGTAGAACACTACCTATGTAAAAACTTACCTTGTAATTCTTCTGTTCATTACCAGTTTTGGTAACACTTTCAACTGTAGCCCATTTCACTAATTTTTTAATTTTTCTTGAAGTCTGCAAAAATAGGGGAACCTTGCAGTATTTTCTTGAAGTCAGAAAATTTAGGTTCCTCCTCACCAAGAAGAACATTCAAAGCTGTTTTTTCCTGAAAATCATTTTGGTACTTGTACTTCTTGTATTTCTCTGTGGTTAAAAATAGGGCAGAGTAGTATAATGAGAGACATAATCTTTTAGGGAAACAAGTGTCAAATTCTTTAAGTATTGTTAAATAATTTTTTAGTGCAGAGATATTTTTAAAATTAAAGATGATTTAATTCTTTTAACTAAATATCAAGACAAGAAAAGATGGCTGTTGCAGTTTTTCTTCTTATGCTCATCCTGTTTTGGAAAACTTAAAGCTATATTGTATATTATAAACAACATTAGTTGGTTCAAATTTTCTAGAGTTTGTTTGGTTCAAATTTTCTGGAGTAATGTTTTCAAAGTTGGAATATATCATGTATTCTTTTTAAAAATCAGTGTGAGACTTTCGTTAGAATGTTTCATCTTAATTATAACCATTAATAATGTAGTATTATTATGTGTTGTTATAGATAATAATGCTTGATTTTTTTTTTCTGTTTTGTTAATTCTACTGAATCAACTTCTTTTTGCATTTCATCTGCTATTTGAAAGTATACAGTACATCTCTTTGGTATGAGGTTTTTATACTAATGGATGGCATGTCTCTGCTGGATATTAGCTTTGGCATCTGTGGGTGGCACAAGTCCTCCTAAATGCTCATTTGACTTAAGAAGGAGTTTTTAAGTGGGTACCTATTTTTGTTTGACTGATTTGAATAATCAGACAAAGCTTACACAGGAAGATAATAATTTTTATTAGACCAACTAGTATACTAGGAAAATCAGACAAGAAGATCTAAACATGCCCCAAACTTCTCCCACCCTCTCTTATGATCTAATAAAAAGTATTAACTCTCCCTGCAGAGTTTGCTTTCTTGATGTTCTTTGATCATCTCAATGGCCACAATGCCACCACTATGGAGAGAATAAATACATGATTTAAATCAAGAGGCCTCTTAATTCTCAGCTAATAACAGTGAATTCAAAACTTGAAAAGAATGTATAGTTTTGTCTTAGATTTCACCAATTACTTAAAAATACGTTCTACTGTGTACCCCCATAAGAACTGCATCTTTGGCTATATTTTGCCCAAATTTTTTTTACTAAGCTATAACTAACCAATTGGCAGTTTTGCTGTCAGCTATTTTATGAAAGGGGAAAGAAAGGCCAATTGTGAAATAACAGTGCATGCATGAGAAAATCTCCATTTTTGTATGTAAAAAGCAGTACTGTATTTTTAGCATGCTGATAATGAGTTCCTAAAGGCTTAATCCAGTCTCATATACAGACATTCTGAAATCTGAGTGCTAACACTGAGCAGCCCCTGACGCTGCTGTGTTAGAAGCTTCATGGAACTGTGCCCACAGATGAGGCTCTTTGTCTTTTCCCTTTGCACCAGGGGTCAGCTTCTGGGCAGTGAGAGGTGTGGTTAGTGATTTCAGACTCCCTGAACTATCCTGGCTCAGACCCTCTTGCTGAACCATGATGTCAAGCTGTAAATAGTGTGAGTCAGTCATGACATTACACATTGATGTTTTTACCTTGAATTACTGAAGTGGTCAGGGAACTGATCAGTAAGACTTTGAAAACATCCAGTGGTTTGTGCCAGGCATTCTTTTGCTTTGTTCAGGTCCTGGGCTGCTACAGTCCTGGCTGGAGTTGTTCACCTGCTGGGCTGCAGAGTGGCCACACACCTGTGCTGGTAAGTGAAACACTGCCAGGACATGGGGACAGGCAAGGGATTGCACTGTCTGGGCTGTCATGCTGTCCAGCATCATTTGGTCTCACATTTGCTTCTCTAGACTGCTCTGTTAAGAATTTCACTCTCAGCCTTCTCTAGAGGATCATCCTCAGGCTCTTACTTTGGCATGTGGGATCTTACCAAGTAGTTTATTTATATCTCTTTGAAGAAGGAAACATCATGCTACTAGTATACCTTTTATTTTTCTTCACAGATTGTGATCTAGCATTACTGTTAGGTATTTGCTGGTATTTTATACTATACCATAATTTGAAAAATATTTTCACTATCTGCTCTTAAGTTTACATTTATAGTCTTTTTCATGGCAAGGTCTTGTGCTCCTCACACTGTTTTGTAAAGTATCTGACAAAGGTGGGTTGGTCAACAGGTATACAGTTGTATGCAACCTCTTTATTGTGAATTTGAAGTACTTATTTCTATATACAATCAAAAATGTTAAATTTGGGTTTTTTTTCTAGATACTGAAGATAATGGGATTTATTCTGTTAGTGCAATTGGTAAAATGACTGTCCTTTAGTAATGTTACTGCTTACTGTTTTCTCCTGCTTTTGGGTTATTTTCTTTACTTCAGATTCTGGAGAAATTTGCCATGTAAATTTGCATATAAAAAGCAGAGTAGTCAGAGAATGTGCTGAGAGCTGGATCTCATCTCTGCTTCTTTTCTGAGGTGCATATGGTCAGTGCTCATCATCATGGCAGTGCTCACCCCATCCTGTGGTGCTTGAAAAGAAACCAACAGTGTTGCCTAGGATGGATTCTTTAGGGAATTAGGCCCCCATATGTGCAAAGGCAGCTGGCACTGTATAGAGAAATTTCTTCTTGAGGAGGCAGTCAGTAGATTGACCCTGCCACTCAAGTGCTGTCCAAGCCTTATTGACTCTAGGCTTGGCTCTCCAACACAAGCCCATTTCTGCCACAGAACCAGAGCCAAAATATGTGCTTTCAGGGACTAGATATAAACTTGTATTCTGTGTAAATTAATTTTCTTGTGGTAGCCAGTACTGCCATTCTTAAGACGCATGATTAAAGGGGCACGGGTGAATTCACAGGCTGTGAATACCTCTGCAGTTTGTGGAACTACAAGGCTCAGAGAGGGTGAGCAAGTTCAAGTAACCACCTGAAGTTTCAGAGGGGTTGCATTCCTTAGTTCAGCAACGTGTAAGATACTGGGCTTTGGCACTGGCTCTGTTATTTTGGTTCTGGTTTCCTTGAGTAGTGACAGAACTGTCAGTGCTCACACAAATGGAGCTCTTGTTAGGTTGGCAGTCTCCCCAGGGGTGTCTTTCTCCCTAACCTAGCATTCTTCAAAAATTGGGCTTGTTCTCTATGAACTGAAGCTGTTCCCTCTTCTGGGTCTGAGGCATGTGACAATAAGACAGAATAACACTGCTATTTACTGCACTGATTCTGAAATGCAGAACTATTTGCTACTTAAGGTTGATCCTTGCTGCAGTTTCTTATATTACATTTGTTGATTCAAGGGCATCTTTTAAGGCTCCTCCCAAGAAGGTGAGCAGTGAGGTGAAGTTACTCTGGGTAATAAGGACAAGAGAAGTCTCTGAAGATGAGACTGGGTGGCTTTTATAAGACTGAATGACAGGGCAACAAAATGGCTGATGAAAATGTATGCAGATAAATGTAAAGCAATACAAATGAGGCAAAATAGCTCTAGCTTCATATAACAAATGATATATATGTTTCTCAGCAGACTGTTTCTTCTCAGAAGTAAGGTCTTTGAGTTATAAGGGAGAGTTGCATATAAACAACAGCTCAGTACAGTAGCAATGAAGCAAAATCCTGTATTATGGATTATTACAGAAGGAATAGATGATTCCATTGCATACAATTGTAGCTTCTTTTTCCATACCTGGTCTCTTTATTTTAAAGTATATATTAGAAGAAGAAGAGATTTAGAAAGGTGTAAGAAAGAGTGGAAAATCATGGGTGGCATAGGAAAAGTAGTTGGGATTGATTGCTCACTCTCTTCTTTGGGACAAGAAGTCGACACCATTAATTAAAGATAGCTGGAGCCAGGAGCAAAACAAACAGGAGAACACGACTGTTCAAGTGGGAGGTGAGTCGGTCTGTGGGATGCCTCACCACTGAGTGCTGTGGATGCAAGAAATTTGCATGTCCTGGAGGGAAAGTGGACAAGTATTTGGAAAAGAGAGCCACTGGGGATTATTAAGGAGACAAGCCACACCAGGTTCAGGAAATCTCTTGAACTAAAAATACCTGGAGTCTGGGAGTATGTAATCAGGGAAATGTCTGATATGTTGCCCTGTGCTGCTCATTGGTAGACTTCCATGTGCTGGCCACTACTGGCAACATAATACTGGGTTTGATAAACCTGTGTTCTGAACTGATCGTGTTCATACACATTAGGTGGACAGTGCTTTTCCCTGGTTGTGGGACTGTGGGGGTCCTTTTGGCACAGGGAACTGTGCTGCCTTTCCCTTGGTGTGAGGTTTTTGTGAAGGGTTGCCTGGCTGTAGTATCTGATGGTGCTGGGTGCCTACCCTGGGCACTGGGAGCATTCCCTGTTTGTGCTGCAGTGCTGTGGGAGATGGCTCTGGCCACTGCCCTGCCCAGAACTGCTGCTGCTGCTGCTGAGATTGTCCAGGCAGCTCCTGGAATGAGTGGGAATGAGGAACTGCCTGACTGGTTTGGTGCCTCTCCGTCCCTGCCCTCCCTCGCTGCTCTTCCTGTTACCTGGTATGTCTTTTTGTCACGTCACATGACAAAATAATAACTAAGGGGGGATTTTTGTTCTGTGATGAGACCTGGTTGATGTTAGGGAACTGGATTCGTATTTCTAGAGCACAGTCACAGAAGACATACAGCACAAATTGATAGCATCTGCAAATTGTTTCTGATTCTCTCTCATGCTTAAAACTGCTGGGATTTGGGTAGGAGTTTGTACCACTTAATTTTCACTGTCCTCATGCATTTATTTGTCCAGTGAAAGGTCATCTTTCTTAAGAAAGAAAAAGGAGCCATCTAGACCTTTTACTAGATGCTTTCTATTTACTTATTACCATTTTTTATTCACTATCAAATCATTAAAACATTTCACAAGTACTTATAAAACTTAAAAAATACAGTAAAAAGCCCATCCACAGCTTCCCTCTGGACAAAGGAACTGCTGAAGGATGATATTTAAGGATTATTTTGGGGCAGAAAGTGCATGTGTTTTTTTCTGAAAATGCACAGATATTGTGTGTCTGTCTGGAAAGAGGTGTGGTATTGAAAATTATGAGAGTAATGTTTCACTTGGAACATGATCCTTGTAAATGCCAATGCTCTGCTTACTCACAAGAACACGTAGGGTTTTGGTTGGTAGGATGAGATAGGTTGCACAATATGCATGCATGTGATTGTAATCACACTGAGACACGTACATACATGCCAGAAACTCCCAGGAAATTTGCTGTAAGTCTTACGTGTTTTAACAGTATTTTTTAAAAAGTATTTTTAGATTTTATTTTTATTTTTTTTATTAGAGATTTGGTGACTTGGTTTGTTCAGGTAATATGCTCATCAAAGGAGAATGTATTAAAAAAGGGAATACTTTGGATGAGAAAGCGATGTTGACTCAATGCTTAAACAAGTTTGGACAAACCTTTACGACAGAGTCCTGTAGGCCCTCAGTGAATGTATTTTACATTAGCAGATTCCTCAGCAGGGCTCTTGTCTTTACAGGAGCTTTATTGTTACGCAGGACCTGCCTAAACACCATTTTGAAAGCTGCCTGTTCCTTTTGATGAGAAGATACAGAACCAGTACTGAGGGCGGGGAATGTGCTGGGGAGGGAGGAGAATGGGAGAGGTGTTGATAGGGCAACAGACAGAGAAGCCTCATTTTTTTACTGGACTCTGGAAGAAGTAAATATGTGTTCAGAAAGAGCGTCATAATAAAGTTGAAGGGACTTTCTTAACAATGAGATACTAAACCATTTATACATGGAGAAAACTTTTACTGATAGTCAAGCGTCTGTAAGTATAAAGTTTTGTTTGTCTAAAGCGAGCAGAAAACAGGAATATGGTTTAATGAGTGGTCTTCTGAGCTAAGAAATCTTGCAGTGAAATATGATAAATTATGCTTCTAAGGATTCAATGAGGTTTTAAAGAGACAAAGTTCGTAAGTATAAGTATTTGTCTTTCTATATAAACTCTGTTATAAAATTATTAATTCACCATTTTTATAGCCATGTTTAAAATTCTTTTGCAGCATTGTATTTTTAAAATGAGTGTAGTAGATATACAGATATTTCTCTGAAGTTTTCTTATACACCTTTCACTTAATTTTTATTATATTTTCACGTTTCCATAAAGCAAAAATATCGTTACATATATGTTATCTTTTAATTGTTACAGTGCTTTTAAAAAAGTTGTGCAGCTAAAGGGGTTTTCTTCTAGCTGGATTTTTAACCAATAAAACAGAATCCAGATGGTAAGTCATTAAAATAACTGAAAATAAATGAAAGGTATTTACAGATACAAAATTTCTGAGGTGTAGAGGCTTAGATCAGTTTTGGCTTCTTGTTGCTCAGAAAACACTTATTTTGCAAGTAAGCATCCTAGCTTTATTATTGAATTTTGACATTATAGTATTATTTTTTCTGTCTATATATCTCAGAATAAAATTGTCTTAAATGCTGAAAATGTATGGCAGCAACATTTTCATATTTTAAAATCAGAAGGGAAATAAATAATTGCAAAGCATGGGAAGATGTTATATGCCTTATTTCCTTAAAATACAGTAGTTTTCATGCTTACTTTTACATCGTTTTCCTCAAAATCTATTAATTTTTAGGGGCTAAATCAGTAGTAGGAAATTCAGAAGTGAGTAAATGTGTTTCAGTGGTCTGCCACTTAATCATATCCTCTTTAATATGCAGTTTAATTTTAGTTTACTGTTGGACTGCGAGTTACCCACCATTTGGATGTGCAAGTTATGCTGTTTCTGCATGTTTTTATTAGTGGAGAGAGTTCAGTTGTCTTAAAACGTTGATCAACAGAAGAGAAAATAAACCCAGAATTTGTTCATTTGTTCACAAACATTTTTGCAAAAGTGATTTTTTTAATTTTTATTTTGCATTCCTGTAAAATTATTTTTCAAACTGTACAATATGGGTCATAGAACCAGATAGTTTTTTTGTTTTTTTTTTTTAGAGTGGATTTCTGGATGGCAAACCTTGAATTTAGCACTTGAAAACGTGCAGAGTTCTGAGCAGTGTCACAGACAGCAGAGGGCACTCGGAGCAGTCGTTTGCATCATTCCCTTTGCTTCACGGGACTTACTGTAGGGGAAGTCTCAGTGTCTGACAAGGCAGCTTATACTTCAGTTATTTATACACCAGCAAGTTCCAGCTAGTTTGGCTTCAAAATATTTTTGTTAATATTGCATTGGAATAGGAAGGACTCTTATTTCAAAATTCATGGAGGGAATCCACAATATTTTAAATGAGAGTATCTTTCCTCTTCTCATCAGTAGCACATATGGGGTCTGTTTATTGTTGAGTAGCTGGCAAATCATTGACAAAAATATATTTAGACAAATTACAGAAAATTTGGAGAATTAGGAGAAAAAACATTATATTTTATGGCAGAGTTTTCTTAATTTGTGTGTAGGCTTTTTGATGCTCCTGCTTTTTATTTCAGTAGCTGGGGTCAGTGAGCTAATTCATATTCTTAACATGTGGCTGTCATGAAAGTAGTTGTTGCTTTAATACGACATAAAAAAATCAATACTTTATGAAATTTAAGATTTTTTTTTGTGGTGCATTCTGCCAATGTCACATTTAGTTTTGGACTCTGTGTGACAAGGAGCTGGTCCAGGGGATTGCCTCTTTCTGATTGCCTGGCGGTTTTTGTGTGTTTTCTTCTTTTAGGAGTCAGGGATATAATAAATCCTATTAATCTTTTGACAAGTTAAAACTTATCCAGCCTCCCTGTCATTCTGTCTTTCTCTTCAGCTTTTTCTGCTCTGAAAACAAATGTACAAAAGCAAATATGAGCAGGAAGTGGAGGGAGGGTAGGAGAGAAAAACAGATCAACCTTATCTGGGGTCAGTACCCCTTCCCACAGTTTAGCTCCTAAGCAGATGGATGTGGGTTTACAAATGTCATCTTTGGTGTATCTGAATAAGGCTTTTAAAGCTGTTGTACCATATTTTAACACTTTCCATTAATAGCTTTGCAAATTAGCATTCCTTCTGCTTTTGACCTTTAACCTCTGAGTTGCCTGCCTGATTTACGAATATGCTACACAAAATCACAAGATTTTATATCTGTAGCTGCTGAAATAAGCTGTGAAAATGTAGAGGGATATGAATTTTTTAGAGGGCTTTCAGTGCCACATGATACTGCCATCATAGCCATGATCATGAACTGCTGCTGCCTAATTGCTAGAGCTTATTTTTCAGTGTTAGTAGAGTCGCTGTATGGAAAAAACGTGGATGTGTAATGCTTAGTTCAGTGAAACAAAATCAACAGTTCTTACTGTCTGTTTAAACGAAGGGATTATTAGGTTTACAATGCTGAGTGTGAGTGCCTAGAATGCGTAAAACATTGCCCACCCACAGTGTTCCCAACAATGCTCATTGCAGTTGCTCCAGTGAGCTGGAGCTGCTGGTCTTGCAGCTACATCCCACATGCAACAGTGGGAAGTAGCTGCATATTTTTTTCCTATTCCTTCTTATGGGTAACATTCTCACCTGTGAAAATTGTACGAGTACTTTTGTTCTTTCTAGGTGATTCCTAGAGGATTTAGGTTGGGTGTTTAATGTAAGTGCTGTTGATAAAAGCCCTGTTTTGAATTGCCCCAAAGGGGTGTTCACAGCAAAGTTCTTCAAGCATTTCTGATCCATTTGTGATTGTTATTCATCCATTGTAAGGGTTATTATGCACCTGATTATTTGTAAGAGTGTTGCTATTTGGTTAAAGTATTGACAATGAAAATACATTTTGCATCCCACTTGGTTTAGTGTCAAACAAAATGCAGTATTTAAACATCTCTGGCATTTTTTTCTTTATAAAGTTGTACATTTTTAATACTTATCCACAGACAGTAAAACTGTTCTTCTGTGCAAGTACCATGGGGCACTTTCTTCTTAAATCCTAGAATAATGGGGAGTGTAATTTGTAATCTTTAAAACACTTTTCTTCCTGTCTACCACACATTTGTTTCCATTGCATTTTGTCATGGTATTAAATGCTTGTAGGAGCATTCAAAACTGCAGTGGTGTGCCTATTCAAACAAGTAATCAATCCAAAAATTAACTGCCCATCACAGCATTTGGCTTATGCCTCTAAAATTCTAGTTAGAATAGGTTTCATCTGCAAATGAATTAAATTTCTTCCCTGATCACTCTAAATTAAAATGAGAAGACTGAATTTTTCTGTTAAATAAGAATCTTCATCCTAAATGCAGAATGGGAAAATGTTCAGGCTTTTACATACTGGCTGTAGCAAGTCAGTCTCACCATGAAATACTGAGTAAAGGCTCTTCTCTTTCCTCATTTTCTCTCTTTATAAGTTCTAAGTATAACACTTGCCTTCTTCACAGGAGCTCAGACTAGGAGGTCTATGGATTTGGGTTTCTAGATGCTACAGTGAAGAAGGGAGAAAGTTCCTCTTTCCTAAGTGACTACTAGCATGTCCACCTAGGGCTTAGGGACATCCCACTAGCATAAAAATGCCCAATAATCACTCCCGGATTGCAATTCTGGCGTTTATTTTTAGCAGAAAATTGTGTTCTCATTGCTTTAAAAATAACAGCAGTGAGTGATTTAGGTACTGTCACTGTTGTGGACAGCAGCAAACTTCCTGAAATGCTGCACTTTCCATATAGAGTCTCTTGAAGACACCGCTGTCACAGGCAAGTGAATTGCACTTCCCTCTTTCATTACAAGGAGTCAATTTTGCTCTCTGTTCCTGAGGCTCTGTGCACAGAACTCTCTTGACATCAGCTGAGCACAGGTTCAGGTCGTGAGGGAGGAAGGGCAGAATAGCAGTTGGTTTCTGAAAGAAGAATTTTATCTTTAGTGACAAGAGGCTACTCCTAGGTTTAATGAAATGCGCCAAATCTCCTTGTATTGTGGATTTTTATGTGCAGTTTATAGTGTTAACCACTGAAAAGTTAGGCAGAATGGACTGTTTGAGGTCCTATTTTGTTCTGGCTTGCATTATGTAAACCTCTGAAAACAGTGATTTACTATGTAAATGTTTCTCTAACTAATGTTAGGGTGATTAACTAGTGTTTTTTTGGAAACTGTCTTGGAAATCTGTTTTATTGAATACAGGACTACCATACGGTTCAGCATCATTTTATTTTCCTGATTTGTTATAGGAAATGTTCTCAAATACAATCAGCATGATTTATGTAAAATGATCGAGCTTTTCTGGTGAGAGATAATTGAGATCTAATCTGAATCCCTGACGAACCACAGCTTCCTGCATTGGCCTGTTGCTATTGGTAACATAAAGGGAGTAAAATAGAACTTCATACGAAATGCCTTTAAACTTTACTGGCATGTTCAGGCATGGAACAGCGTTGAATTTTTTAGTTTAATCTTTGAGAAGCCGACGTGTTAAGGAAATGCTTTTTCCATATTAAGTGAAGATGAATTTAGGAAGAGTACTGCTAGGAAAAATAACTGCTGTTTCTTACGAGGAGCGGGTAAGTGATGTGAATTATATTTAGCTAAAGCAAGGCATTGTTGCAGTGAGAAATTAGAACAGGCTATTGTTATTGGCAAGAAATTAGAGAACGGTATCAGCTTCAGAATGCTTTTTGCTTAGCCTTTAAGCTTTTTTTACTTTAAAGTATTTGAGCTAAAATTCCTTTGTAAATGCAAACATTGGGTTTTATTCTCAGAGAAAAGTAATACTGTTATTACAACACTGAGATTTTGATAAGTATTTATGAACTATGACCAATATGTATAAAGCTAAAAAACAGTATGTTTATAATGTGTGCCTATTATTTAATTATGTGCAATGTATTTTGTATATGCTTTCTGTACCATTATATCAATATTATATCTTTAGGTAAGACTGTATATATTTTGCATATATCTTTATAAAAATAATTTTAGGTATGGATTTGGCACTTAAGGCACTGTACTTATATGTGATTGGATTGGTTTTGTTTGGGGTAAAAAGTTGAACATTTATTTCTTAAAGAAATTTCAAATGTCACATCATTTATTCTTCATATGTTGTTTTTATAGATATTTGATAAAATTATACTAAATGTATTCAGTAAAGTTATTATATAGTAGTTCAGAACTCATATATGGAATGCTTTTGTATTAACTGTTATAAATGCAATTTACTGTTAGAGAATTGAAAAGTGAAATCGTCTAATAGTCCTCCTTTAAGTGGCATTCTGAAGGGGCACTCCTCTCAAAGAATTCTAAATCATGAAATTAATTGCAATAATATTTTGAAATGGGGATAAAAAGCCTGTAATATTATGCTACTTTTTAGGTGAGAAGTACATTTGAAATTATATATTACAAGGAAAAACTAGCAATAATTGATGAGTAATATGGCTTTATTTTTTATTTAAAATGTTAGAGCTGTATATACCATATTTTGAGGCATGATCTCCCTCCCCTCCCAGAGACCACTGGAGTTCATGGCATTTACTATGTTGATGCTGTAATATATTTAAAAATATATTACATATCATGTAAATCCTGGAGTAATGTGACTGAAGACTTTGGGATCTGCTCATAATTCATACCTTGGCAAAAGGAGAAGTTGCTTCAGGTGATTTAAGAAGTAGTTTAGGCAAAGCTAAATGCAAGCCGATGGTTAACTGAGTGATAGGCTTTCTCTGAAATAAGTGACAGAATATTTGAAAGTTGGCTCTTTGTATTCAGTGTGTAAATCTTCAGAACCCAACAGATTTCATATGAGAAAATTAGTTTAGAAGGTTGGTGGAGCTAGGTGTGCTATTCTAACCTGAAAGGCTTATTTACAGGGACTTTATAAAATAATGTGCAAAGTGATGTTTACTGGGTAAGTAACAGATTCTGGCAGCACTCAGAGAATTCTTTGGATGCAGCAAGAAGTCAATGCCTGTATTGGAAGAAAGTGTGCTTTGGAAAGGCGACAGAGAGGTCATTTTTAATTCCTTTTATTTTGAATCTTTCTGGATGCCCAGGAAAAAAATAGATGTTTCTGTTTAGTCTGTGATACTGTCATTTTTAGAATAGGAGAGAGAAATACATCTTTACTCTCCTTGCAGATTTTACCCTCTGTGTCTCAGGAGGAGTGGGAAACAGAGATATCTCTTTTGACTCAGGAAGGCACTCACCCCCTCTGTAATGGCACAGATGATTTCATGTTGCTCCATTTTATTTCTAAGGCCTGGCATTTCCCAGTATGTGTCACCCCTGCCAGTATCCCCCTCTTTCTCTTTGTTCTACTCCAGTATTTGAGCATGACTTTGACTTGAGTGACAAATCTTGAGGTGGAGAAAAAGGACGTTTTTATATGGTGTTACCTGGGTAGTTGTACACATGGATTTATTTGCTCAGTATAATGTCTGGGCTATATGTAGGTTTTTGGTTTTCTGCATGATGTTGCTATGGCAGATTTGGGCAGTGTCTATTCACTTTTCTGGGACCTGATCCATGTAAAATGGAACATGTAAGATGGAACTAAATGGCTAAGAGTTTCTGTCATGTGAAAGATGTCATCAGACAAGCTTCATGCAGAGATGCACACATCTAGCAGGTTATAGGCCATGAAAGCTGAAAGATACAGCCTGTTCCAACATCATGAACTTTCAGCTTTATGAGTTATTCTCCTCTGTGCCCTCTCTCTCTTTGTACCTTGTTACCTACTTCTGTTCTGGAAAAAAAATGAGGTGCTCACAAATTAGTTTTCTCCCTGATAATTTTTGTAAGCTTAAACTATTTTAGATTTGTTGCTAGCAGATCCTGAACACAAGATCGAAAGCTTACGGGCCCTTCTGGTTTTTCCACCTAGCAAAGAGAGATGATGCAAAGGGAAATGTAACATGTTTTCTCTTATTCAGAACTTTATGTTATCAAATATATGCTGAAGCATTTGCCAGTTTAGAGAGACCTAGAGCATCTTTTATGCTTCATGGTAACTGGGAAGCCACTCTTCAGCTTGCTGGCCCTACTAGCACTGAGCTTCTCTCTCAAATCACAGGGATCAAGATCCTGCCCTGAGGCCCCTGGAGCAGAGTTGCATCCCCCAACTTTGTGGGGTGTAACTCAGCTGCTAATCCAGCTAGATGAGCAAGCAGAATTCCCTTGAAGAGATATACTGGAAGGCATTTTAGCTTTCCTAAATTGGATTTATTTCTTAGATTTTGGTAATTTGTTGCCATCAGACTCCTGGCATATGCAATTGTCTTTTTCCTAAAGCAATTTGGTAACTGGGGTAATTTGAAGACCCAATTTCAGTTCTTATCTGGTTGTGAAAGAGTTGATGGCTTCATACAATTAGATTTTATCTCTGGATGATAGCTCATATGTACTTTCACAATATATATATGTTCTGTCATTTGGAATTAAATGCTTAAATACTTTTTAAAAAACCTTTGCATTAGGCCTAACTGGCACAGAGTTGTGCCCTGTCCTTCCTCCTCTTTCAGAAATGGCTGCCTACAGGAGCTGTTCAATTTTGTAGCTTTCTGATACATATGTTTTTCAATAGGTGGTTCTTAATATGTGTGTAATGTTAAATTTCATCAAATCAATAATCAAAATTTATATAATTAATTAAATAATCAAACTTTATATGTGCAGTATATCAAATTTTGTCCTGAAGAGCCTCCAGTGGTGGGAAACATGAGTGCTGAAGGATGAAAAACAGCCCCCAACATGAAGTGTATTTTTAAAATGAGATCATCATAGTATTAAAAAAAATCTGGTCTTGCAACTTATACCTTTCAAAGACAAATCTAGACAAGTTTCAGCTGAACAGTTTAGAAGAGAAACTTCTTTGTCTAAATGTAGACTGCATGCAATTTCTGACAGGTTTGTACTGAGATTTCTAAGTAGTCACAAATGTAGTTTGAACATATTACTGTAAATTCTTACACAGTAATTATGATCTTTAGTTTCTAGTTTTTTATTGAATTAGGTGGATTTAGTTACACAGATGAATTGAAAGAAATGTTCTTAACATAGATTTTATTCTGTGATCTATAGAAATAAATGGATAATTCTTGGAACACAATAAGTATATTTTGTGACTCTGTAATGTAAAATATATTCCTCCAATAGGTGCTTTTCTAAAATGTTCTAACATAAAAGTTACTAAGGCCTTGCTTGGAGAGATTTTAAGATGCTGATACACATAATGTAGACAAAGCATTTAAAATAAACATGCAAAACCAATCCATGGTGTGTAGCAAGTTCATTGCATCAACTAATGCTAAATGGATTGAGATAAAACTCTGTGTCCATTAATGATTGAGCTTTTCTATGAAATTGAACCATTTTCCCTTTAAAATTATATTTTATAATTGTTAACTTACCAGTTTTTGACAGAAGTAGTATGAATATTCTTTCTGCTATCATGAAAATCCCATTAATTTTGCTTCATACCTTTCAAAACCATGAAGAATTATACTTGGTTTTTGAATCTAGGTTAATGAAAGCTGACAAAGTAAATGACCATTCCTAAAATATAGATATTTTTGAAAGTACTTTCTTTTTTTCTGTCTAATGTGTAAACTGATACTATTACTCTACTTTGAGTCATCCTTTTCTTCGCTCTTTGAGAAACGACATTGAAGTTGTTTATTCATTAACTGTACCGTGCAGTGATGTGACTAAGAAATTAGAAACAATCACATTTATAAATCACATTTCAGTATTGCAAATTAAATTTTCTAAACTACAAACATGAATTAAGTTACGGCTTCTGAATGCATAACAGGATCACTAGACTTATGTGCAAAATAGAAGTAGGAAAGATGTCCTAAGTCCTACTGAAGGACTGTAACCAGAACTATGTTTTTGATATCTGAAACAATGCAAAGGAAATGCTTGGATATACTTTTTGTGATATTATTATGCTTCACAGATCCAGAAGCATTTATGTAGTTAAGTAAGAAGTGTCATAATTTTTAAATTTTTAAAAATCTTTTTCATGAGAGGTGTATTTGTGTTTATCTGAACTAGCACCAGGAGAATGATGTCAATAGAAGTTAGTTTAGACTTTGAAAGTCCCAGAATACTTGTGTCAAAGACAAGATATCAGATCCTCTCCTGGTGATGGGAATGGTGAGGCCACAACAGTTTGTAACAAGTTCCTCAGAGAGTGTTAACAGCAATGTGAGAACCTGCAGTGAAAGAGAGAAAGAAAGAAGATAATACTAAAGGTTTTTTGTGGATTTTGAAGAAGAGTGGGAGTGTTTGTTGCCAAGGCTGAAAAATACAAACTATGAAGAGGTAGCTATTAGCTTGAATTGTGTATATATTTATGCTTTTCTTCTTCTGTGTGCTTCTGACCTTTTAGAAGTTGTAGGTACCGTGAGACATTCTTTCCTAGCTTTTTAATGAGCAGTACAAATGAAGAGAGGATTTTTTAACTATTTAGAAGGTTTCTTAAAGGTTCAAAGACACTTTCAATGACCAAGAAAAAATTAGCTAAACTAAAATCAAAATACTTTCTATTAGTCATTAAAAAAACAATGCAGACTTAAATCTAAAAATCATTTGTCCTCCAGACTTCACTCTGCTGAGTGTCAAGGTTCAAGCATTGGAGTACCTTTTTGGGAAATGGTCACTACTAGGATTTAATGAGGTGTTAGATGCCCTGAGGTTATTAATGATCAAAATTGAGAAGTTTAGGGTAGATAAGCATGTAAACTTCAACATTTCATCAGAATTCCAATTGTCCTTGAAAATCTCATATACAATATAGGTAGAGGTGGTGAGGAGTTCTTACTTATTGGAAGTTAAGTACTGCCTTATTGCAAGCACTCTGGACATCCTTTTGTTTCTGTGAGAGACAGGGAAAATTTTTAGTCACCTGACTGACAAAACACTGAGTTTTCATTTTAATGCCATGTATCTCCAAATACTACAGCAAATTAGAGTGCATGAGGTATTGTTTTGATTCATATTGTTTTCCAGACTTTGCAGGTCAGTTTTAGGTATCTACCTTGTCACAAGTACCAACTGATTGTCTCTGCCTATCTAAGAAGGACTTTTGGGAGCAGTGTGGTTACCACAGCAGAAAATGCTTCTTCCAGTAAATATTAGTGGGATCAAATCCCTGGACAGTAGTGGTTGAAAGGCCTGGGGTGAATTTCATGCTGGGAAGGAAAAAACTGAGAAACAGCAGCTGGCTTCTTTAGATATTCCTCTCTAATATTATCTGTTATTAATAAGATGATAAAAGTAGCTAACACTGCAAATGCTAAGTGAAGCTCAAAGATTTCTGATACTTGCCATGAAACTTAAGTAACACTTCTTTTTTTCTTTTTTATTGCAGTCAGCAACTGTTTCTGATGGAGGTAAGCTGAAGCTTGTTTTTACTTTTATAATGAAAAATAATCAGTTTTCCACATTAAGCAACATAATATGTGGTAAATTATGGGATATATTACAAGATGTAAGTCCAAGGTGGTGCAGAACTCTCTGGCTGTTTTGGGAACTGTGCCAGTGAAAATATTGCAGGATTGTGTTCACATACTTTCACTGGTTTATTTGCATAATATTTTTTTATGGTACATTTATATATGCACGTTTTTATTATAACTAGGCTTCTTCGTTCATAATAATAGAGACAGAGCTTCTGTGTAATTGGATGGTAGATAAAATCTCATTCTCTGTTTTATTGTCCTTTACATACCTCGTTTGCTTTTAAAGAGATGCTCTAGCTTCTAAGTTGTAAGCTGTGTTGGTACATTTGTTGAGGTTGAACTTTCTTAAGTGTGATCCTTTTTGAGAAGGGGGTAAGTAATTTGATATTTGTAAAATCCCAGCATGGAGCTTTTGCACTTCTGGAGTACTTCTAAGTAAACTCCTCTTTATTGCACATAAGCAGATTTGTTTTGATTTTCACATGCCTTTAATGTTTTAAAGGATGTCCACTCTTTGTTAAACATTAGAAGATGATTTCTCTGAAGCTTTGAAGATAATTGAAACAGTTTAGAAAGGCTTCCTTAATGTAATAAAGGAATTTGTGTAGTGTAGGGTATACAGGAGATGGCTTTTCTCCTTGTCTGCTCTGGCAGGGAGTTGGTTCACTTGATCCTGCAGAGAAACTCATGTATTTTTGCATTTGCTGTTCTTTGACAACATTGCAAGACAAATTTGTTAAACAGGGCAAAACGGAACAAGCTGTGTTGATGTAATCAGTGCTGTGAAATAGGAAAAAATACTTGGAATGGTGAGGATAATTTTTTTTATATTACATGCAAGTGTAAATGAAAATTAACAATAATATTTACAAAACTTACTCATATCCTAATTTCTGATTCCTTGCAAGACTAAAACTGCACTTGAGAAAGACATTAGTGTTTTGGTCCTTTTGCTGGAGCCATTTTCCAGAGGCTGACTTTGTCAGGTATTTTCCTTCTCTACTGCTGATACAGTCTAATGCTTTACTGTACTTCTGTCTGGATGAGAAGGTAGACTCTGTCTTGTATCTGTCTTGCTGCAAAGTGACAAAACAACAAAACAGAAAATAATAGTGTTTATTCTGCTTTCTATTTCTAAAATGTAGCCTGTGTTTTTCTGGGAAAAATACATATTTTTTTTCCCCCACATGTTACCTGCTTGATATAAAAATCAAAGCAGACCACAGACTTTCTGACTCTGTATGTAGTTATAATCCCATTCATTTACAGTTCTTCCAATGTGACTTGTGTCTTATACCAGATCTGTAGGTAACTGTTGACAATTAATTCTATACAGTTTTTTGAACTCATGAAATGTAAGGGCCACATAAGATCACAGAGGTGAAAAACAGCCAAAAACTTATGTGCAATTTTCTATTGAGTTGTATTCCCTATTTTTTTAGCTAGTTCAGAATTTAACATGAACTCTCTCTTCATTGTTAAATGCTACTTAAGAAAGGGTATAATTTGTGTAAAAAGTGGCAGTTGAACTATATTGAATAATATTGAATCAATGCTTAAATACCCAGGTAGTGGTTTGGAAAAACAGAAGCCAGAGAGATTGTAACCAGAAAAAGGGAAATTAAATAAATTCCTAATTAATTTCAGGTTGCATTGAGTAAAAAGTTCTGATTCATGTGTGAATTATATTTTCTAGCATTTACTTTCATTGAGCATGGCACAGCACTGAAATTTTTTTGTTTTCCTTAATCTCACTAATGCACAAATAGATCCACAAACATTTTAGGGTATGTCTAGTTTAGAGACATTTTCACCAGTGTAACTATTAGTACAGTACTGCATACTTCCCTTCCTAGACTAAATTTTTATCATCACAGAATGATTGGGGTTGGAAGGGGACTCTAAAGGTCAACTTGTTCCAACTCCCCTGCCATCCAACTTGGCCTTGACACTTCCAGGGATGGGAGATCTACAGTTTTTCTGGGCAACCTGTACCAGTGTTATCATCACATGTCAGAGTGAAAAATTTCTTATATCTAATCTAAATCTACCATCCTTCAGTTTAAGGCCATTACCCTTTGTCTGCTCTTGTCAGAAGTCCCTCTCCACCTCTCTTGTAGCCCCTGCTAGGCACTGGAAAGTGCTCTAAGGTTTCTCCAGGACCTTCTCTCCTGCTTGGTATTATTAATTATTGTTAGTATTTGTACATATAACTAGATACTATAAACAGTGTTGTTGAACTTTAGTTTGGGAAGAAAAATCATGTGTAAGATGCAATTATGTGTTTATATACATTTCTTCAGTATGCTGTGAGATTTTCTTTCCAAAGTCAATGAAGATTTATGTCATATGGCTTTTATTATGTTAGAACCTGGCCCTGCAAACTATCTACCCCTTGTTATGTTTATTTTTATATTTTACATCCTAGCTTGTGCAAGGCTGGCATGTTCTTATCAGCCAAAACTCTGCACTTGGGCATTGCAAGATAGCTAATATGTAAATTGGTGTTGTTTCCAGACGCGCTGACCAGTAGCAGCTCTTAACTGTAACTGATTTGTGTAATGAATTGCAGACAATCAGAATGCAAACTGTAATAACGCTTAGATGCAGGATTACTGCTGTAGATCAACTAATCTGCAGCACCTCTACTACTCTGGGAGTAGCAGGAACCATTTTATGTTACTACAGCGACCTGTAATTAGTAGGTTTCTCTTACTTCCCACCTCAGAAACTGTCCTTTGCTGCTGGCTGTGGGAGCAGTGGGAGTGTGTACACAGCATGCAGACTGTGCTATCTGAATTGTCACAGGGATGATCAATAGTCCCCAGCTAATGTCTGACTTGGCTATTTATACCTGGAAGGCACTTTAGAAAGGGAAAACCTTAAGGTCAAAGGATCTATAACAGAAGTACCATCATCATTCATCTCCCAGACAGAGGTGGTGAGGTATCTGAGCTAGTGAGAATGTCTGAGTCAGTTCTCACCTGCTACTCCCTGCAGAGATCAGTTCCACAAAGCTGAAGTCTGTTATTTCCAGATACTTCAGCCTAACAGATACTATATGCACATATTCTTTCCTAAGACACTACTTTTCTGTAGTTTCTGCTGATTTTTGATTTTAGTGTTCATCATTTGGAAAGAATTTTCATAAGGAAAAGTGTTCCTAAAGACCTTTCTGAAAGGAATCTGATGTTTGCAGTAATAAATAATGTAAAACTGTATTTTAAAAAGTAACTGAAGAAGGTAAGGCAAAAAATTCACAATGAAGTGCAGAGTAAAGCAAAACACTGTTTTGCTCTTTACACTACAAATACAGATGGATTATTTCCTCTAACAGGTATACGACTTATTTGTCAGTTCTGCTGGTGGTGCGTGCTCACTGTAGCTGTGTTCCACTGTAGCATAAATAATTCAAGTTCCTTTAGCAGCAGTGGCAAAAGGTCTTTTCTTTAAATTATTTATGTAGCATTTTATAATGCTTTGTGTTAAGTATACTATTGCTTCTCTCTGCTTGAAGCCACGAGGGTAAGGAATCAATTTGTTTGGAATGGTGTTAGAGGCTCCTAGGAATTGCTGTGGGGAACTTTGTTAGCTTCCCTCATCCCAAAATTGCAGAGGAGCAATGTGCTGTGCAGTCAGACTAATCTACACCCAATGGGTTCCGGGATGTTTCAGCTGAACTTGGTATGGATTCAGAAGGATGGCTTTCAGTGAAGGGCTTGAAGTATTTGATTAAGTGGCACCACAGTGGTTCTTATCAGCTTTATCCAGGTAATGTGTTTAGTGATTAACTAGAATATCTTAATTATGTGATTTGTATGCGTTCCTATGATTATGAGGAATGTGCTTAGCTTCTCACAACAATAAAAAGTATTTATAGACTGAAAAATGTATACAAAATACATGCAAATGCATACAAAATAGCCTTCATTTATTGTATTCAGGCTTGTGGGTTTATAATATCTAAACCAAAACTTCTGAAGACATCCTATTCTGAATACTTTCAAGACTTAGTTGATTAAATGCCTATATTTTGTTACATAATGCTGTTTTTGTAAAATAAGTAAACCCAAGACCCTCCATGGAATATGCAAACACAGAAAATGCAAAACACTGGGTTTTGAGGATTTTTTAGGTAGTATTCTGTGTCAATTCTGTATTTACAAAAGATAATAAATGAAACTGAATGAGTTTGCACTCAAAATAGTTTTTCCTTAGTAGGTATTGTTTCTATAAAGCAGAATAAAAATAAAGTTAGGTCCCTGGGATTTGAAATGTTTGATCAAGGAGCCTCCTTTTACAGGTAGTACAAGATGTGTTGGTGCTTCCACCAGTGATGACAAAGGAAGGCAGGCATTTGGAAACTTCTCAGCACTGCTGTAATCCATGTTGTTCATGCAGAGCTGGGATTTTTCACTTTAAACTGCTCTGGCATCCTGAGATTCCCAATTGCTCCTTTTCTTTTTAAAAATCTTTACAAGGAGGAGGAGGAGTCCCCTTTGCACAACAGCCCTGTGGTGAGAACGTTTGAGGATGGGAGTCAGGGCTCTGTGTTTCCTCTGATGATCATCACAGAGGGCTCATTAGATGAAATATGTGACCTGGTTGGAAAGTTTCTCCATTCCTGCTTTCCAGGGTGGGCTCTGTGTACCTAGGAATGCATGAGCTGTGAGAGTCAGGAAACCTGATGCTGGAGTCTTACACTGGAAACATTCCTCTGCAGGAGGAGTGGAGCAGGAGTTATACAGTCTTAATTTAAGTGTAATTTGGATAAATTGGGTACTAATGATAGAATCAGGGAGATGTTTTTCCTTCCATCTGACTTTCTTTTTCTCCAGTTCTAAATGGTATATCTGCACTAGGCTATAACTGTTTTAATTGCAACTGATGATCTGTGTGGTAAAAGAAGCCAGAATAACAAAGCCTTTTCTGGCAAACAACATTTTCTGTATTGTTTTCGGCTTGACAGGTACCACAGCAGAAAGCTCTACAGATTTTAAAAGCAAACTGGCTGCATTTTTTCATTAAGGGAAACCAAATCTGTGCCAGGGTTAAGTATAAATTAAAATAGTTATTTTTGAAAAAGGTCTGAATTACCTAAATTAAATCTACCAGAGCAGGGACAGTTCACTGGGAATGAGTAATCCGTTAATGCTGTGTTAACACATTGGAGGACCTGTGCCAGTAGCTCTTTGGTTGTTGGAAATAGTCTTAATTTGGTTCATTTGTTTTCATGGGATCTCCAGAGTTGGGAGCGTATCAGAAGAGGGAGAACCCAGTACAGTTTAGAGGAGTGTAACTCTGAGGAGCTGGAGAGAGCAGGCAGCTGGTAGCAATTAAAGGTAGTTAGCAGTGTAAGCACTGGTGTAAACACTGGAGGCTGTAATTGCCGTTTGGTTTCCCTGCTGCCATGGGGAAATTGAACGCCTGCCACTAGGAGGGAGGTGATGCTGACTGGCTGATGATTGCTGTGCCTGCCACTTCCCAAGCCCTTCTGAGTCCTAAGGCACTGTAACTCCAGGATCCAGAGTTGAGCACTTGGTGTGGCTGCTCCCTAATTTCTCTTTGTCAGCCAAGCAGGTTTCAGGGGTTTGGCATGTGGGATGAGTTTGCCTTTCTGACTTTGCCTGAAAGGAATAAGGAAATTTTCATCAGTCATCAGTGGAGAACACTGGGGACTGAACCAGGAGTGAGGCAATATCTGAAACTGCTCCAGATCTATCAAGAAGTGGGTGTCTATTTATATCCTGGACTGGAAAATAGAACATATCCACCTGCAGAGTTAAAGCAAAATACTTCAGATAATAAATTTAGATATCATTCTCTTCAGATTCACATTAACTTCTTTCACAATAGTTTCAGTGTGGTGACAGGTATTCTCTAATGAAGTTAACAGTTGATTTGGTTATGCTCTTTCATATATTTTAAAGGAAAAAGTGAATAAATATTTGTATAAGAAAATTTGGCATTATTTGCTGAGTGTTTGTAATTAACTTTGAATAATTTATTAACTTTAATATTAAAATCAAAAGTAATTAACTTTTGATTAGGCACAGAAAATCATTTATATACCTGATTTGTTACTGGTGTCCTTAAATATTATCATTATTGAAAATACAAAGTTGCATATTGTTCTTCCCTCATCTAATTCTGTATCTTTGTCTTTTGTATCTTTTGTCTTAAGAAATAGTTTTGCATACAGAAACTCAGAGTAGCTCACTGTTACATCTTAGCGAATTTTTCTGAACTAAGAATATCTTTAAAAATTAAATTTCAGGACTCTTAATTTTTTTTTCTTATCTTTACAACTATCTTTATAACTTTTTCCAATGCTTGTAACTGGTTTTGAATGGTGCATTTTTTCAAAGCTCTTACTTCCAGGGAGGAACAGTAATGTTTTGTAACATGAAGTTTGAAAATGCTAAGTGCTTTCAAATACTTCTAATATGAAAAAAGACCTTGGGAGATCATATAAAGTAGGGTATTTTTTGTGAAATTATTCATTGCTTTAGTTAGTCTCAGTGATTAACTGAGGAAGACCATAAGAATGTCCCTGTGAAGCACAGTCCATTTCTGACTTGTGAATTCAATTTTCTCAAACAGATTGCATCTCTAGTGAGCTGCATACTTGCTTTTCCATTTGGCATAAAATTGCTGTATATATCATCTATTTAATTTGAGATTATTATTTTCTCACATCTGTTACTACAAATTTTTCACATAATTGAATATCTGTGGTTTTTTCATCCTTTAATCAAAGAATCTCATTTGATTTGGCATCTCTCTATGTGCAACCTGTCCTGCTCGAAGCAGGGAGATCAGACCAGGTAGCTCAGGCTTTGGCTGTGTCTCCACAATGAATGAAACCTTACATCACCTCTGTGAAGTGTGGAGCTGTGAGTTCAGCATTACCAGTTTTACATTTGTGTACACTGGGAGGCGGAGGGACCAGCCTGTAAAAGGATGTGCAAGAAGTGAATGACAAATCTGAGAATAGAGCCCTGTTGTAAGCAGTTCCCTCTCTTACTTAGAGCAGCCATGTCTTTCCCCTTTTCACTTCTGTGAAGAAATGGTCACTTTGACATTTTTTTGTGTGCCTGTTTTATTTACTGACATGACAAAGATGATCTGGAGTTAATACTTGAAATTGTTAGGCTGCTACACAAGGGGTTTTTTTTTTCTTTTGTGTTTTCCTGAATTCTCCATGGGTTCTCGTTAATTTGTTTCTCAGAATAAAAAGTATTTTCTGTTTTTTCAAGATCTAAAGCATCTGGTATTTTCTCATCTTGGGGTCTCTAGATTATTCCAGTATGTTGGCTGGAGTCTGGAAGGGTTCCGTATTTTTATCAGAAACCATAATAAATTGAGGATCTGTGATTTTATGTCTCTTACTTCCTGTGGATGAGGAAGGCATCCCTTACTAGCTCATTTTTCTAATGTTCTTTTCCACAATTGACTCCTCTCCTAAATTTTCAGTATGAATGGGAATCTTGTATTTCCATGTAAAATTTCAGACTGCCTGTCTACCAATTCAAGTGTATATGAAATTTTGCTGTCTCCTATCACCTAGTAGGGTTTTGCCCAAATGCTGGTGAAGAATGGGTTCTTGAAGGCCAACTTCCCTTGTATAATCTTATGAAGGAGTACAGTCCATAGTGTGAGAAATATAAAGAGGAAAATGTATTTTATTTTGTGGAAAAGGAAAAAGATTTTATTTTGGGCCTGCCCTTTTTACTTCTGTCAAGGGACTGCTGTTAAGGCACTCATTTAATTTTCTTAGCAGTGGAACAGAAAAAACTTGAGAGATGTTTGGGATTTTTTTTTTCCTATGCAGGTGCTCTTAATACAAATGGAGAGGGATATTTAAGAGTCTGCACCACTGTGAGCTTGAGCAGGAGGTGTGATAAATCAAATAAACAATACTGAAGAGTAAAAGTGAATAGTACTTTATTGACAGATTTAATTTCCTTTATTAACAGAGCTGAATAGCACTGAATTGAAGGACTGCATCAGTGAGAACAGCCTCAGCAGCAATGCCAGCCTTCCCAGCGTGCAGAGCTGCCGGCGACTGCGGGAAAGGAGAGTTGCAAGCTGGGCTGTCTCCTTTGAGCGTCTTCTTCAGGATTCTGTTGGTGTTAAATATTTTTCGGTGAGTTTTGAGGGACAATAAGAGGCTTCCAAAATACCTGATACTGCTGCAGTAATTTTTCTGTATTCTTTTCTTTTGTTTCCTTGACACTCCCCTAGCACAGGTCAAGAGATTCATTCATGTTCTGTTGTTATCTGAGCATCTTTCTGAGTTTACACAGGTTCACAGTTGAGTAAGAGTTCGTAGTAATATTCAGATTGCCATGCATTTCTGTGTAGCAGAAGTTTCAGGTGAAAATGAAAGCTATATTTTGTCTGGGAACTTTTAGAATGCTTCCCATTTTGTAAAATGTTTTTTTTGTATTTTGTACAAGAAGAAGGAAGTACTTTTGGTAGTTTCCTAAGAGTGGGTTGTTGTTCACATCTGTCTCCTGAAATATTGGAAGCCACACAGAAAATTTTTTTCAATGAGAGAGTGACTTATTTTCTTGCAAAAGGTTTTTAGAAGTACTTTTTGGAAGTAGTTATGGTAGTTAAGAGCACTGGTTAAAACTGCAACTTGGAGTCATGCTTAGTATTTGCAAAGCATAAATACTTTGCAGTACATAAATACTGTTCTGCACAGCACATTTATGAAGTTGTAAATAGCATTATCTCTATTTTGCATGCAAAGAAACTGTGGGTATATACTTTTGCTTTGTTGCACTGTGAGTATGTTGCTGATACGTTGCTGATTCTGAATGTGTTACACAGGGACAGTAACACATTACTTGTGCTGCCCAAGTAATTTTCACAATGAGAATATTAGGAAGCCTGTGGTATAGGAGAAGTAGATTATTGGAATCTGCAGTAACTCAGGGTGACTCTTTTGCTTGATACAAAAAAGTATTAAGAGATCAAAATGGTTAATAAGCAGACTTCCATGTTAACTGGTGTGGGAACCCAAACCCCACATTAACAGTGAACATCTGTTTGTGGAAACAGAGGAGAGGAAAGCAAAATAATACATCCTGGGTATTATGTTCCTTGGTTTAGCAGAGTAGTCTGAGAGTTAATAGCATTTCTGCTTTCATACTGAGACTTCTTGTCAGGCTGGAAGAAAAATTACTATTCTGATCTGATGTTAGAGTCCATCTGAAAAATGATGTAGTTCACGGGGCTGCTACTGAAAGTTCAGTTGACTTAGTTCTAATTACTAGTAAACCTCCAATAAACTTGTGTACACTTAGAAGATTGCTGCATTAAATTTTTATGTGGGGTGATGCTTCAAAACTTACATTATAAACATAAAAGTAGCTCATGTAATTTTAATACATTTTCAGATTAAAAGGTTAAAAGTACACTTCATTTCAGCAAAACCCAACCACAGGTATTCTGGAAGTTTTACTTTTCCCCCCCATTTAATTCTAGTTAGAAATTCTTTTTATAAACACTGACTCCTTAAATTCTTTCTTAAAGAAATACCCACTTTAAAAAACAACTAGGGAATGTTAAAGTTTATTGTGTGCACCACCATTTTCTTGAGGCCCAGGAGATGTCCAACATCATTGCTCAGATTTATTAACCCGGTAGCCATAACACTCTGCAGTTACAGATTGCTGCCAGTATCCAGGAACACTGAGGTACCAGCATTTAATTTATGGTTCCATAGCAAGTGTCTTGGTACATTTGGGATCCAGCATCTGCCTTTCCTGAGGACAGCTTTGTCACAGAGCAGGAATTACTCTCTAAGAAGGAGAGATTTTTGCATGTTTTGCAAATACTCAAACTTTGCATAATAGCTGCTGCTTAGAGCAGTGAGGTGAGAGAGCTGTTTGCATGTTCCCTCCTCAAGGGGTTCAGACCAGCCTCTGCAGCTTCCCAGCCATGGGTGACAGCTGCTTGGCTGCCTGATGTTCCAGCTGGGCAACACTCGGCCCTCCTGGTGAAGCTGAGTTGTTGGACAGCCAGCTGTGCCCAAATCCTGCAGCCACAAGGAAGCAAGTGGGAGATGGACTCTAGGTTACAGGGAATGTGCCAAGGGGGAAGTAGGCAGTTGTGTTCCGGTTCTTGCTTGCTAATTTGATTCTCTTTTATTATGTAATTACATGTAAAGTGCAGAAATGTTCCCCTGACTACTCTCTGGATTGCCTTTTACGTGTTTGGTGTCTCAGCTCATGTCTCTGAAGAACTTTAAATTCAGAGCTTGCTTGGGCATTTAGACTCCCTCTATTGTAGTTTATCTCAATTGCTTTCTTACAGCTGGACTCCCTAAACTCCGTGTAAATCTGGAAAACAGAAATAAACTTAAGGTTATTTCTGTGGAGATTCTTCTTACACAGTTTTCTGAAGCTGCTTTGTATGATAAGGAAGCTTCACTGATACCCATGTGATGACTGAGTGAAGATTGTGGTGGATCAATTTTTTTTTTTTATATCTTTATTTTTCCCTTGATGGTTAACATGCTTTTAAGGTGCTGAGAGAATATTGAATTATACAGATTTGAATATGAGACAGTTTGTGCTTGTAGAGTTTTCCAACTGAATCAGTACCAGTGTTCATTTGGACTTCAGGGTGCTGTAGTCTAGATGTCCTGATTATTGTGTGTTCTGCTGGGAGGTATTTTTTTTTTCCTCTCAGTATTTTCTGAAGAAAAACCATGTAACCACATGGAACACAGTGAACAGTGATAAAAGATTTTTCTTTTATAGTTGCCATGTGATACAAAAGGACACTGTAACAAATCCAGAACTTATTATGGGCACTTCTTGATGAACATCTACTCTGTTATATCAGTAGAACTGCAATTAAAGACAGTTTGCAGTGTTGCTTTTAAATCTAGTTTATAAACTATTTAAATTTTTATTAAAAGTTTATTCATCAGTTTATGCACTACTTAGCATGACATTTCAAACTTGTACTTGCAAATTATTTGATTGTAACTTGATGCATTTTTCTCAGTTATATATATTTTAAAAGACACGAGAAAAAGGGGTGCACCAGGTATGTATTGGACATATATTAATTTTTACTTTAGAAGAAAACTGGACTGTGAGACTGATTGAAAACTTACCTTTATGGAAACTTTCCAAGCATTATAAATATGTTATTTAATCTGCCAAGTAACTTTTGTTTGAGACATTTATTGATTTGCTTATTTTTCCCCCTAGGAATTTCTACGGAAAGAATTTAGCGAAGAAAATATTTTATTTTGGCAGGCCTGTGAATATTTTAACCATGTACCTGCCCATGATAAAAAAGAGGTAAGTCAATGTTGTATTTCAGTACCTTGTGTTGCTTCTTCAAAAATTATTACTCCTTCAAGATATTGAAATTATTGGAGCTGTGCTTGGTATGTGTATTGTGACATCACTAAAATAGGGCGGGGTGATCTAAATTTAAGGTTTTTGATATGTTTAAACTGCAGCAAAGTGAAGAGGTAGCTCTGTAAGAATGAGGTAAGGTGTCCTGGATGTTGGAAATGGCCAGCAGTGGTAGCTCAGGGCATGGAAGTGCAGAGCAAGCTCATTGAACATGTGAAGGAGAGGCCTCTTACACTCTGTTAGCTGGACTGCCTCCACAAACCAAGATTGTATTTCTAAATTACTTAGGTTATCTGCTGCTCATAGGGCTCTCATGTTTGTTCACAAATTATGAGAATCTCCATCTCATCCTTTTGAGGGAATCCTACATTGGTCAGACAGTTTGGGTGAATTTTGAATTTTGTACAGGTTGGCAGCACTTCCGTCTACACCACAGCCAAATCTAGTCAGATTCATGTGGTGGAAACAGTTTCATCTTCTAAGTCTCTCTTAACTCTTTTGTCTACTAATGAGGTTTTTTTTTTCTACTTTCTTCTGTCTTCAAACATTGTATTTTCTGAATGCCACCCTTCAGGGCTGTGGGCTCAGCTTGGTGGGTTTTTCATTATTTTTGTGATGTGGGCGTTTCAAAGTAAACAAGTTAAAAATGAGTGGTTTTTACTGTAAATATTCATATATATACTTACCTTTTTCTCACTTCTAGAAATTGAATCATGGAGGATGTATTTAAATAGTAAATGTTACATAAAAGGTCTAAAATCTAAAAAAATCTACTCTTCTTTTTAAAAAAATACTTGCTGTGCTTCACGGCTTGATTATTTTAATATTTATTTGGAAGACAACTTTTACTGTTTAAGAGATATTTGATGAATATTTGCAGTCTTAAAGGAAAAACCCTATTTAGGTGCCTAAAACTGGAAAAATCTGATATATGAAAAATACATGTATCAAAGATTCAGGAGTAGCTATTTATTTTTGGGTGGAATATGTCAGTGTAAGAAATGCCTAGCTAAAAATACGGTTTTAAAACCAACATACATTTAGCATTTCTTTTCTGTAGCTTTCTTACAGGGCTCGGGAGATCTTCAGTAAATTCTTGTGTAGCAAAGCTACAACCCCAGTTAATATTGACAGCCAGGCACAGCTGGCAGATGATATTCTCAATTCTCCCCATCCGGATATGTTCAAGGAACAGCAACTTCAGGTAACCATAGTAACATGAATGCTCTATGTTTATGTCTCTTAACTTTTCCTTTATAATCTATAAAAAGAGTTTTACATGCTGTAGATTTTAGACTCTGTTAGAAGAATAGAAAAAAGGCTGCTTGACTGTTTTTCTGTTATGTGTAGAGAAAATTGTCATTTAAGTAAAAAATAATCTGAAAAGTATTATTATTGAAATGAGGGTTTAGTGCAAGTAAATAATTCCATATGTTGCAGCACATTGCATAGAGTGTTTGTATATGGCTGCTTTTCTTTTCTTTAATGGAGAGTTGTGTACACAAATAGTGTTTAATTTTGGTTTTTAAAATGATAGTTGTATTAAAGGAATTCTTCTCTTATGCTTTAATACTACTATCAGGCAAAGAGATTTTCAAACCATTGGAGTCTGAAGACCTCTGAAGTGGATGTATTTTAAGTAATTATTGATAATCAGAAAAGTTATGCAACAACAGGATAGACTTTACATTTTGTGTAAAAATTAAGTTTCTAGGGTTTTTTCTTAAGTCTTTTCTTTGGTAACTCTTCCACCCTAACAGTTTATTAGTTATTTATTATTTATTAGTAGAAGTAATTTTGATATCATCATTTTGAAACCAAGGCCATAGCTTTAATGAACCAGGTCACAAACTTAGGACACAATCTCAAACCACATGCTTTTGGGCAATCTGAGCAGCTGGGTCTAGTGTCATCCTCCTGCAAAGTGGAGATAGAAAGGTGGGTCTGACTGCTGGTCTGGTAGCTTCCAGCATTATAGCCACTCCTTATGTTCCTTCCAAGCCTGAGCCTTCTGTGGGAATTGCCAGTCACCACCTTCCCAGAATATTTTTTGTGCATTTGTCATCCTGGTGTTGTGGAGACTGTGCCTAAATTCCTCCTTATCCTCTCCCATTTGTTTGGTGGAGTACAAGGTGCCCTGATGAGTCAGGTGACAGGGCTGATGCAGGTTTTGTCCCCTTGAAAATGCTGTATCCTTTATTGGAGGGCTTATAATGTGGGAGAAAATGTTCATGAGCAGTCCTGGTGTGGGTCCAGTCCCAGCACAAGGCCTATTGGTATGTGACCTGCATATCTCAAATTGTCAGTGCCTCACTCAGATCCCTCAGTCAGACTTGTTCCTATCACTGAAAAATGAAGGGAAGCAGGATGAGAGTTACGACTGCCGAAGGATGTGTCCTTGGAGCTAGTCTGAGGTGCTGGTGGTGTGACCTGGCTGAGGTCAGTGCTGGGGAATCAGCTGCTTGGGGACCCTTAATATCTTGGTTTCAGCAGTTGGTTCTGCAGGTCAGTTTGTGGTCTTGGTGCATAGCACCACTTTGAGAACACACAGCTGTGGCTTGTGTAGTTACTGCAACACACCCACAGACTCAAAGTTCAGCTCATGGTGGTGACACAACCTTAATAAAGCCAGAGCTCTCCATTTGTGGTCTTTCACAAGATATTTTTAGATTCAAACACTGACCACAGAGTGCAGGGGTGCTGCTCTGTGGTGGTTGGTGGATGAGTGTGATGCTGGGGAATAGGGAGTGTTGCTGTAAGGCTGCAGAGGAGTTGTACAAGTGTGTGGGAAGGTGCCTTGGAAACATTTTCAGGCCATTCTCTTTCAAGCATTTCCTGTTGGGAATAGCCCTGGAAGTTGCTTTCTGTCCATGCCCTGACAAATTTGTCTGTGATCTTGTTGGAGGTTGTAATGGCAGTGTGGATGCAGCCAAAGTACCTAGTTAGGATGTTGAGGATGTTGCTCCTTTTTGTAAATTGAGTAAGGACAAGCATTTTCAGTGTTTCTGGATGGAGCATAGTGTAGGTCACTTGAACATACTAAAATAAGAATAACAGTATGTATTTCATGTAGAGTTTATAATGGTTATGTTTTTCTACTCTTGTTTATCTGAAGTTTTCAAATTCTGCTTTTAAAATATGTTTCTCATTTGTAAGAACAAGAACTAGAATCTGCTAGCCTTTTCCAAATAAGCAGAAGTCACTAAGATATGTAAATATGATAATGCTAAATATAGGAAATAATGGATGTAGTGTGGGTAGAAGCATAGGGTAGATGATAATCAGCTCAAGGTAAATTAGATACGCTCTCATGACTCTGTCCAGCAAAGTTAAAAGGTTGTGATTTTTTTTGTTTGTGTTAAATATGTTTAATTTTCAGACTGTCAAAGCTAGCATATACAGAAGTATTTTTCCATAGCTTACCACGTGGAAAACAGTGCATTAGAAGACCCAACAAAGATAACAGGCAGCACCTGAACAGGAATGGGAATATACAGAGAGTAAAGTCAAAAACAGAAATTGGCATTCAGTTTGAGTTAGGTTTCTGTGACTCTGCAGGATCAAGTTCTCTCTGCTCTATTTTGCTCTTTAAAAGACAAGCTTCAGGCTAAAGCCTGTTGAGAAGGGTGTGTCTGCACAATCTGATTTCCATCTGCAAAGGGGCTGCTCTGTCTCAGTGATGGACTTTGCTTTATGCTCTTGGGAATGCCAAAACCCTCTGGGTGGTGCATATCTTCCTTTGCTTGTGGGGATTTTATGTCCCAAGAAGCAGCCATTCATACTGTTTTCTCAAAACAACTGAATCACAGGAGAAGATAAAGAGCTAAAAGTATGGATTCACTTAAAACAGAAGGTTTTCAAAAATGGAACAAAAAATTTAAACATTATTCAACATTTAAGAAAAAGCTCTTTTTCATTTTCATAGATTTAGCTTTGGTTAAATCAGCCTCAGATATTTGTTCCAGGCCTGGTATAGAGCTGCCTTCTTCCTCTGTGGTTAAGGATAAATGTTGGTCATTTCATGTAAACTGTTCTCTTTCAAGATCTACAGCGCCTTGATTATTGAATTATCCAGAGATACTGATGTGTTTTTCCTTATCATTGGGCATGTGACTGTGGTTTACTGTTTCACTTGTCAGTTCTGGGTTAATGGCTGGATGTGGTGGTCCTAGAGGTCTTTTCCAGCCTAAATGATTCTATGATTCTGTAAACATATATGCTGTAAAGGACTCTCAGCTTCTCTCACATCAGCAATTAATTTTGTGTGTCTTGTATCATTGTGTATTACTGCATATTGTAGTTACATAATATTTGTGTGTTTTAGAACATAAACTTTTCTTGTTCACAGGTACCTTAAAACACACTTGTGTAACTTAATCCTGTCACATACAGTGCTTTAAAACCTTTAAAATGTTTTAAATGGCCAGCTTGCTACATGCTCCATGTAGAGTGGCATTAACACAGTAAAAGAGGAAGGTATTGTGCAAGCTGAGATGCTGTAGAGTCTTGACTTTGCACAAATCATAAACTTTTTTTTCTGTACCTGTAATAAGGGAAAAGATCAAATTATGTTTGACTTTGGGTGCAGTGTATTTAGCCAGGTCTAAACAATGTCATACCTATGCTGTTTACAGCCTGAAGTCCTAAATTTTGTTGGCGTTTCCTGTTGTAAAGTTTCCTGTTGTTCATCTTCTTGAAGTGTTACTCGACTGTATGTAACCACTATCCATGGCGGTTTAATTTCAGATATTTAACTTGATGAAGTTTGATAGCTATACTCGCTTCCTCAAATCCCCCCTTTACCAAGAATGCATCTTAGCTGAAGTGGAAGGACGTCCTCTTCCCGATCCTCAGCGTGTTCCCAGCAGTCCCACTTCTAAACACAGTGTCAGTTCAGAGAAGTCCAACATGTCAACACCAAAAAAGGTGACCTTTGCATTGTTGTTATCTCAAAACAATGTTTTTAAATAATGTTTTCCAGGTTCTTTAGAATATCAAAGATAATACATTAAAATAAAATTGTGTGGTTAGAGATGCTGGCAAATACAATTGCAAAATTTTTATGTATGTAAGGAATATACTTATTTTTTTTATTCTTGCCCTTGAATCAGTTTTCTAGATATTGAATTTCTGAATATAATTTAAAATCTTCATTATTATTTAACTATATGCGTACAAATAAAAAGTAAGGGTTATTTTGTTAATGTACCAGTTCAGAAACTTATTTTGGTTGAATATGGGAATTAAGATGTGATAATTTAACCTTTGCTGAGACAAGGAGACATTTTATCAGAAGTTTTGGAGAAGCCTTTCCCTAAACTCAGTTTTGCAGAGGGTAGTTTTTAATTTCTTAGCTCCTACTAAACTAAGATATTTCTGTGTTGAATAAGTACAGCTGCTTAAAAATTAGACCAGTAGTCTTACTGACTGATCCCCTGACATTATTTAGTGTTTATTTTTTCTTCTTCTAGATAATACCACCATAGCATTACATAACTGTATGGGTAAATTATAACTTTTCATTTTTCATGTCAATCACTACAGATTACCCCATCTGCCATTATGTATTCTTATGACTAGGAACCTTTAAAAAGTAGCATTTCAAGGAATATTCTAATAATCTAACAAGAATACTAGCTCGTTAAAAGCAAGTTTAGTTTAATATCAAACATTCCTGACATTTGTATTCTTCAACTCTAATAAATACTTGATTATACTTGTAAATGTTAAACAGTACTTTGTCATTGTCTTTGAAAGCTTTTTATGTTCAAGCCTAGCCTAGGAAAAATACCAAAGTGAAATTCAGTGTTGTAAAAGCAAGGCAAATGGCCTTTCCACATTAACTTAGGCATTAGTGGTGAGCTGGGGACAGTTCCTTCATATTTGCTGGAGCTCTCCATGGCTCGTTTCCAGCTACCACCAAGTAGCACATTTCTATCTTTGTATTTTTATTGCCACTGGTGAGGTTTTTTTGGGTTTTTTGATTGCTGCTGAGAGGGATGCTGGCACAGACACTTGTGCGTGGGGTAAAGAAGGCAGCTAACCTGGCCATCACACTCTTGTTTTAGGAAGAAGTGTGGGAAGGTTTATTTTAGACAATATACTCACAACTGTGATCTAACCAGTGATTTAATTGTGTTTTGGTGATAGCTAAGTGGTAAGTCAAAGTCAGGAAGATCTTTAAATGAAGAGTCAGGAGAGGAGGACACTGAGAAGAAAAAAAGGGGAACATTCTTCTCATGGTCAAGAAGTAAGAGTTTGGGAAAATCACAGAAGAGAAGAGAAAATGGTGATTATCCAAACGGTGAGTATCACATTCCACTTTGTTTCAAGGTTGTTTCAGCAACAGATGTGACTAATCTCACCATGATTAGTTGCTATCTAAGTGCATTCTTGGGAGTGACAGAGGAAAAGAACTGTCAAGTCAGAAGGTCATAGCATGGCTAGTATTGATGCAGTTTTGTGGAAGTAGATATAGAAGTAAATAGATGAAAATATGACAATATTTAAATTTGTTTTTACTGACTTTGACAAGACTTTTCTACTTCTTGGCACATTGTGCCTTTCTGTGTGCTGGTAATTGCTTTTTCAAGCAGAGAGCTACTATTTTTATAGAAAGATAATTTCAAATCTTTACAGAAAAGTCCAGGAGCAGTACAGCAAATAGTGCTATAGTTACAGCTATTTAAAAATTCCTCCATCTGCGTTATCCTACTTTTCTTTCTTTTATCAGTAACACACAGGTATGTTCACTTTTGAACAGTCACCATCTGTTTTCACCTTCCCTGACTAAAATGAAAAAAAGGAGAGTCAGAGGTGTGAAAGCCCTTCTAACCTGCTGTTTTGTTACTTAATTGTGTTTAAGAGTTTAAGGACAAATTCCCTTATGAAGGCACCTGTACATGGCCTCTAGAGGAGACGAAAGTTTTGAAATAAATTATTCTGTTGAGTTAAAAATACTTAAGAAATTCCAGCAAAGCACCAAATTTGGTCTGTTTTTGATACTGTAGTTTTTGCTTCTGGTAAGTGCCCAGACCCACAAGATACCTTTGGTCATATGGATAATTTGATCATATGTGAAAAGACATCAGAGGCATTTGCTGAGATCATAGGCATAAACCTTCTGAAAGTGACTAGTAATTGTCTTAGATGTTAGTGTTCTAACACCATACCTGCACTTTTAAAAATATTTATCTCCCTTGAGAATATCCAAAGAGGTAGCATAATTTTTAAGATGAAATATTGAAATCTTCTTAAATCTAATTAACTAAACTAATATTGTTTCTAAAAAAGAGATTATTATTTTATTTCTAATATAAAAACAAGTGGGTTTGTTCAGGGGTTACATAACCAAGAAACACTTGACCAAAATTTGCTTTGGTTTCCATGCTTCTGTGAACAGTATGAAGATTTGGTGGTTAGTTTGCTTTTAATGAATAAAGTAAAATCTGTGACCCAACAAGCTAATATTTGAAATAGTTTCTTGTATTATAATAAATAATAAAATAAGCCTCTTTACTGATTGCTGATTCTTTGCACCGACAGATTCTTTTCAGTCCAATGGATTGTCCTACAGACGGGAATCACAAGGCTCCATGTCATCCACTGCTAGTCTCGACTTGGTAATGGCTGCCTCTTACTAATGAGCCAGTGAGGGAGCAGATAAAATAGTGAATTACTGATTTTCTAAGTAGTGTGATGTAGCTTGTTTGACATAATGCCTTGGGAAAGGGTTTTTAAGTGATACAGCTGGACCACAAGATGTAATATTAGGCAATTTTAGAGTGTTAGAAATGCAATAGAGTTGTATTCATGTGTTACTTCTTAGTCTGCCCTTGGATATGCTTTGCATCTTGTCTGCCTTAACATCAGGCATCAGTGAACTACCAGAATAAAGTTTCCCTCTTAAAGACTGTAGCTCTTTAAAAACAGTCTGTTCTACCTTCAAGAGAGGGAATCTGTTTTGAACAGCCACAAGTTAAAACTTTCCCACTTCTTGGCCTAAGCAATAAGGGGGATGCAAGTTGCATGGGTTTGATTTTTGCTGTGCCAGTGTCTTGTCATGCTTCTTCTCTGTCTGTTTCTTTTGAAGTTGTGTGTTCTTGTCCTTATGACTTAACTTGGTCCTAAAAACTGGAGAAGTTGGTTGTGAACACTTTGTCATGCTAAGAAATGAACAAGTGAAGACACTGTGATTTCTAACCATCAAGTTCTACCTTCACAATGTAAAAGTAATGGGGTGCAAAATTAAAGCAGTATTAATAAAACATAGATGTAATACTTCATTTTATCTCTATTGATATGGAGGAAGAATCTAAAAAAAGAAAATTTAAAGTTTTTTTGTGCTTTTGATATCGCTCTAATAGACTAGATTCTGTGTAATTACCCATTAACTAATAACTGTAATTTTATCTATGCTAAAAATATTGACCAGGGAAACAAGCATGGTGAAGTCATGTTTATTTTTGTTGCAGAAAATCTTGTCTTAAAAAATAGAAAATGAAAGCCTTAAAAAATAGAAAATGCATAGCCTAAAGCAGCAACCCCTCATTTCTCTCCCACTCCCACCTGATTTAAGTCAGAAAGTTGCTGTGATTTGAATGAGAAGCACCAAGTTAAAGAAAAGAGAAAAAGCATGATGAGTACCCTAAAAGGCTGTCAAAACCAGTATTTTTTAGTGTCCTTTTAAGTTATAAGTAAGTTTTTTCCTAAATTTTCAAAGATTTGCTATTTTGTAGTAGGGTTAGTATTCTACTGTTACTCTAGAATAAAGTTTAAGGCCTAGCCCATAACATGGTAGTTCTAACTCCCTTTAATAAAAACAATTAATGGTCATGAAGCAAATAATTTAAAAATTTTAATTTCTCTGTGGTGTATTTGTGCATAGAATTCATATCATGTTGAAAGAAGAGGAAGTTTTGAGAGGAAAGATTGAGGAACCTGATGTTTAAAGGCATTCCTCTTCACTTAAACATTGATTCATAGGGTGCCAATGGCAAATTTACAGCAGCAGGACATTATTGAGCACAGACATTTAACTATTTGGATGTTTAATAAGATTCTATTTATATTTTTTACTTAGGAGTTCTTTGGTAAAGAACTGTTGTAACTGTTTTACACACTTGCTGTGTAAAACTTCATTTGTTCTTGAAATAAATTTAAGTTTTTGCAGTATTGTGATCTTTATCTAAATTTTTTTCCCCCGGGATTTAAATTTATTTAATATTTGTAGCATTTGGAAGGATTTCTACACCATGGTATAAAGTATGGTTCTTGGCTTGGTTTGGTCTGTGCAGACTCTAAAATTTATACCCAGTCCTAATTTTTACATTGGGCACTAACCTTTCTTTTTTCCTTTCAAGTCTGAAACCTCAAGATTGCCTGCATTTGTACCAGATAAAGACAAATCCCCCAAATACTGCTGTGTAAACCTCCCGGATGGTTCATCGAGCAAAATGGCTGTGAAATCTGGGTTTTCCATCAAAGAGGTGCTCTCTGGGGTCTGTGAGAAACACGGCATCAACATAGCTGCAGTGGACCTGTTCCTAGTTGGAGGTGATAAGGTACTGCATATTCCTAGGCTTTTTTTGGGAGCATTTTTGTCCCCATTTTACAAATAAGGAATTCTGTGTTCTCCGTACTGACACGTATCTCCTGATTCTGCCCATAGCTTTACATTAGCAGCGATGTTTAATTGAAGGGGAATTGGATTATCCACAAAGAAAACAAATATCTGGTAGTAGATTGTGCTGCATTAAAGCCCAAAAACATAGTGACATTCAGTTCTTCAAAGATGAATGAGATGCATTAATGCTAGAAATGAGGTATAGGTTTTAATATTGAGGAAAATTTCCAAGACAACAATCTGTGTGGATGGTGCAGCATGCATGTGATGGCTTTTAGTCCAATAGAAGTACCTCCGATTCAAAGAGAAGCTGTGGACATGCAGTATTCTCTAAATTCATGCTTTTGATCCATCTAGATGATTACAATGACAAAAATCAATGAATATTCATAGTTATGGGCTTTTTCTTTTAAAGCTTTTAAAGACTGTTAGCTGGCTGTATTTTCTAATCCATTATTCTATGTAATTTATGTAAGTTGAAGAATCGAGGTTTGTTTTGCAAAACCAAGCTCCTGAATACCTGCTGACTCCAGTGGAAATTGAATTTTGGTCATTGTTTCACACGTAGCCAAAAGGAAACATACTTTAATCGTGTTCCATATTGTAATGGAACAATCACTAGAATGCGTGCAACCTGTATTAATAATATTCTGAGTTACCTTAAAAAATTTAACAGCACAGCTGCTTTTTTTTAACATAGTCTAAAATGAATTTGCTGTCTCTTCTTTTATCCCTGACATGCTCTGTAGCCCCTGGTATTGCACCAAGACAGCAGTATCCTGGAGTCTCGGGACCTGCGCTTAGAAAAACGCACTTTATTTCGGTAAGAGTCAAAAAGAATGTCTTCCTCTGGCCTTTCCCACCCCATTTTCCATTTTACTTTTTGTAGGTGCAATAAAGGATGTGTTACCAGTTGCCTGTGAAGTGAAACAGGAGGCTGTGCAGCTGGAAGAAGGGGTTTTCTGGATTGCTTTTAGGATACCAGTGGGATTTTGATGCCAGTGTTCCAGTTTAGGGACATTTAAATATTATTATGATATCAAAATGCACAAGCTGAGACAGCTGTGAAAGCATTGGACAGATCTGTGGGTCCAGAAGGACCTTCCACATCAGAAAGAGACATGTTTAGTAGGTTGGAGTAGCGTATGAAAGATATGGAAATTGAACTGTGAGTCTCCTAGTCTTAAAATTTAATGGATGTATTTATTAATGACACATTCCCATTCAGTTATATCTGTAATTATATGCCTACCTGAAAACTTATAAATTTTCCACCTGGAAAATTACAATTAAGTCTAATTGTATAAATAAAATTCATCTTATGAACCCTGAATCTTAAACAAGTCCATGTTAAATTATTAGTATAGATATAATATAATGCAGTACATGATGTATTTAGTTTTATGTAATATATTTGATTTTTTTTTCAAAATAACATTTGGGTTTTTTTCCAAAATGAATCCAAACTAATGCTATGAAAACTCCTGAAATAATTATTTCAGGAAAAAGTATTAAAATAAAATGTATTATATTACTGATGGACTTTTGGAGTGAATGAAGTTTATTTTGTTAGGTATTCCTTATTTTGGCTCTATATTACTTTTCATTAGGAAGCTGGGCTAGTTTCTGTGTAAAGGTACTACAGGTTAATAAATACTGCATGGCATATTCAGTTTTGAAATTGAGATTGAGCAGTCTTTTATGAGGTGTGAGCTTGTTGAGTCTCCAAGTTTAAAAGGAACTTTAAGTAGGCAGTACCATATGTTATTTGTGTGTTAATTAAAATGTAGAAATGTTCTATATTGTTCCCTTCTTTGGGTAGATGCTATGTAAGCAAATATAGTCAAATATTTGGAACACTTTCAGACAAAGAAGAAATACTATGTGTCTATACTTAGTTACCTCAATGTTTGCTACTTCTGTGTCAATTACCAGCTAATGATTAAAATGGATCATTTCAATTTAGTAACTGTTGAATTCAAAGAAAATATGAAAAACAAAGTTTCAGTTATTCTGGCTTCTTGTGGAAGAGAAAAGTCAACATCACTACACATCTTGTATTTAAGTAATTTTTGTGAGATAAAACATGTGTTTTATATTTAATTGTGATGGACAAAATTACTGATAATAGTAATATTTGATGATGGACATTTCTTCTGATTGTTTTGTTAGTAGTAAGCTTGTCCTTGATATCATACTGTAGTGCTATTACAATCAAATGAGGCTTATGGAGAATTCAGGGCAAAGATGAAGAGCATTAAAAAATACCCCAAAAAACCAAAACCAAAACAAAACTAGGCACAGCTCCGTGCAGGGAAATAGATGTTAATGAATTAGATGTTTGGCTTTAATTTTTTTTTTTTTTTAATTTTTGTATTTCATTATTCTTTTGCAAAATTGTAAAATAGGCTCTGAAGAGAGCTGTCTTTAGCCTGTAAATTCTAAGTTAATTGCTTTTTCAGCTTTGAATTTTTATACCAGTATTTTATCATACGGTGGCAGCAACCCTAAAGAACCCCAGTGTCACCTGGAATTCCACTGTTTTTTAGTCTGCTTAAAATAAAAATACTTGTCCAAATCAATGTCATGAATTGCTTAAGAAGTTGTGAGTCTGTCTTGTGGAACTGAGAAGAAATATTTTTCTTGTATCCAAGTCTATAGTCCAGGCATGGAGTCACTTTGGAAGGACTCCTGGGCCAAACTGGCCAGAGTAATCTCCCTGTAAATATGGAAGTGCTGTGGAATGCTTTTCCTTGGTCTGAAATACACTGGCTCAGGCCTTCTCTCATCTCTGGCAAGTGAGACAGTGAAGTTTTTATTTGTATCAAATATAAATAATAATAAATTAAATATAAAAATAAAGAAATAAAATAGTAATTTTAGTAATTTTTAATTACTAAATTTAATAACAAAAAATAGTAATTTTTTTGTCATTTCAGTTTAGCATAGATTCAGTTCATAGATTGCAGTTCCAGCTACTTACTAGCTATAAATTGGGATAACTTTGCTGTAGATTAGATTTTACATCTTTCTGTTCAATTTATTTACTGGAATATTTCCCACTTAATGTTACAATTGCTGTGTTTCAGGCTGGATCTTGTTCCTATCAATCGGTCAGTTGGTCTGAAGGCAAAACCCACCAAACCAGTAACAGAGGTCTTAAGGCCTGTTGTTGCAAAATATGGTTTAAATCTTAATGAACTTGTGGCAAGACTAGTAAGTATTCTTTGATGTAATTCAAGCAGCAATATTTTCTCCCTGGAGAAGATCTTATGATAGTCCCTGGAATGATCCCTCTCCTGAGAATTAGGCATTTAAATATCTATAGCTACATTTCGAGATAAAATGCATGGTAGTTATAACCATTATGCTTAATAGTAGTTACCTCAAATATTTAGTCTTTGTCTGTTTTATATTCTCTTCAGAATAAATCAAATATCCTAAATAAGAAAGCCTGAACTTTGCTTCTTCCAGAGCTTAACTCCCATTATTAGTCAGGGAAAGTTGGTTGGACTAAAGCTTTTGTTCCGTTATCCCGGGAATAAAAAAGTTGCCACAAATCCCCTTGCAGAAATTTTTTGTGAAATCAGTCTGATTAAACATCTCTACTACTGAACTCTTGGCTAGCATATTCTCTTTTCTAATGTGCTGGAATACCTAGGAATGTAAAGTTAATTTTGTGGTATTTCTAGTAGGTATGCTGTCTTAGCTGTACCAGTCCAAGTTTTTAAGATAACTGAAAAGCATGTTGGTATAAAGGTAACTTCATTTAATGAAATTACAAGATTACCGAAATACAATCAATTTTATTATTAAAAAAAAAATCTTAAATGTCCTCTGAAAAACAGGATTTGCTGAACATACACACTAATGGTGCAAGAGTGTCTGAGCACACTTACAAATTGGATGAGGTTTTTTTCTTCATGTATCTTTTTTTCCCCAAATATCACTTTTCTCACAGAATAGGGTTGCATTCGTTGAGGTCAAGGTAGTTTTACACCACTGGAGTAAACATTTTTGGAATTGTATAAGGATGTATTGAAGCTACTCTGAAGCATAAAAATGCTTTGCTTGTTTTCTTTCAAAAATGTCAGACTGCATAAATTTGTTCTGAAAACAGCTTTTTCTCTATTACATACAAACTGTGATCCGACTTTAGAGTGGTGAGCAGGAACCACTTGATCTTGGTGTCCCTATATCTAATCTGGATGGTCAACGGGTTGTTCTAGATGAAAAAGAACCATCAAAGGGTAGAGGTAAGTTTGTAGAAAAGCTTTTGTATTTGGTTCCAAGTCAGTTTTATAAACCCTGACTATGATTAGTTTTTTCCTGTTGATGTGAAGGTGAGGTAAATGTGATTAAATTTAGATATATCACATGTGGCATATATTCTTTTTAACCAAAAAGCAGTGCAGTTTCTGAAGATTGAAGATTAATCTGTGATAGCAAGTACTTTTGCTGTTACTGTAAGAAATTTTGCAGTAGTAATATTTGAATTTTTTGTTTGCACTCAGCCACAGATCCACACACAGTCTTAGGAACATAGCTCCCAGTAATAATAATGAGAATAAAGTGCCAAATATCTTCTGTGCATTTGGCAATTATTCAGTAAGGAACATTCTGTGTAACTAAAACAGATGCAGTTTGTATAGCATAATATCCTTCTTGAGCATGAGAAAGTAGCAGAGCCTACTTCTCCTGTTTTAAGTGATGATTTCTGAAAATAACACAAAAAAGGATAAAGCTCATGATTACCAATATAATTAGAAAAATAAGAACTTATCAGCTAAACAGTTGACAATCTTCTGGCACAATTAACACTCTAGATTAATGTAAGCAGCCTTCAGAGTAAAGGTTTGGTTTCATTAGGAGACCTTTTTAGCTGTATCAAACACTTATTTTCAAGAACTAAATTAGATATGGTTAAGTTAAATAGACTTAGAGCAGAGATCCTCTTTGAGGAAGAACTGGGGTTGTAAACCTGGAGGTATTTATTGAGGAGAATCAGATTTGTCATTTGTCTAACCAACAGAACCAATTGTTAGTTTGAAAAAGGTTTTCCATCTAAATACTCTCACAGATAATTAGTTTCAGGATTACAAGCAAAGCCTAAATCCAGTGTGCTGCCAGCAGCTGTAAAAGACAAAGTCATAGAGGATCATTCTGGCAGTGGGTTGGTTCTGTGGTAATGTACCAGTGAAAGAGGGCTATGATTCTGTATTACTATATTTGCTGTAGGCAAATTTAATTTGATGGAGCCTTTTGGTTACTTAGAAGACAACAAGGAAGATACAGCAGTGTCTACAAAATAATTAATGCGTGAAACAGGATGGAAAAGATTCAACATGGCCTTTCAAAGGTCTTTTCTGATGTTTTTCCTTTTCTTTTTTTAAATTATGATTTTGAAAATTGCAGACGGAATTATCAGATTTTACCATTTTTTGATCTAAAGCAACTGAAAATTTAGTACGTAAGTGAAACTTCAGCATCTTTTAACTTTAAAAGTAATGCCAGTGTGAGAAAAATCTGAAGATGGGAGGGAGAGTCTGGTGGGTTTTTACTGAAAAGTATCAGGGTTATCAACTGTGCTCACTCTTTTTTCTGAGTACATATTAGAGCAATTTTAAAGCAAAAATCTGTTGTGTCCATCATTGTCCCTTAAGTCTTGCTTCTTTGGGGAATTATAAATTGGTAGTTACAGGAGGTATATTTATGTTCAATGTTTACAGAGAAACAAAGAGGCGTATTAGTAAAACAGACTGCAACTGTATCTTCTTCAAGAAGTCAAGGATCTACTGTAAGTCTTCTGCAACGATTTTTCTCCATTAGATCATCTTCTGTTTCCTTCTAGAATTCTATATCAGAGGCTGCATTCACACATGATTTTGAATCGGCCAAATTATGTAACTAGATTGAATATAGCTGTAATCTGTCTGATATTTTTCCACTGTCAACAGCACTTATTTGTGAAGAACTTTGTCTTCATGATGACTCAGTTAACTCTTTCATTGTGTTATGTTTGTTCTTTTGTGTCTCATTGGCTTATTTATGTTTGAAAATGATTGAACTACTCTGTAGTTCAAAGCCCTTTCTGTTATGTGAATTCTTCAGAGTAAACAATATTAGATTTTTTCCTACATTTTTGGCAACTTTTATGGCAAATGTTCTTGCCATAATCAAGACTAAACTAAAGCATTTGTTGTGGTGTTAGAGAAATATGTTTCCAAAATAACTTTCCTCATTCCTTTAGGCCATATTATGTATACAATCATAGAGCCTGAATGTAAGTAGTACCTTAACTTTCCTTCTAATGCAGGGAGAGGGAAGAACTCTAGGAAAGTCTAATTCTATCAAAATGAAAGGCGAAAATGGAAAAAATGCTAGGGAAGTCCGGCTGTCAAAGAGAGAAGACTCTATTGCAAAGATTGGGAAAAAAAAATGTCAGAAAATAAATTTGGATGAAGCAGAGGGTATGTGAACTTTATAGCTTACATCTTAACATAAGTAGTCTTAGAAAATTTTGTGTCTGTGTAGGTACCATGTGTTTAATACTGTGTTGTGAAAAATCATAGTCGTGACCATTATATTTTTGTTTGGTGTGTTTAAATTGTCAAGTTTTTTAAGTTGAAGGTAAAATTTTAAGAATACCTAAACACCAATGTAGGTGCCCAGTGGGATTTTCAAAAGTGAGGGGTACCTAATTCCTGTAAAATAAAAAGGAATTAGTTACTCAGCTGCAGTTGAACATCCCATTTGATACTCTTTGTAAGCTGTGTAGAAGCTTGGCTTTCTGTTCACCTCTATATAAGTGTTTGACAGGCACTGCACAGTAGTGTAGACCCAAATGTACTCAGGTAAGAATTTCTGTAAGTTTTCTGCTGAACTCTGTAACAGCCAGGGCAGTGCAGCCTGACTGCGGAGGAGACGTGATGGGCAACACGAAAACTTGCATTCAGCAAATGCACTGAAAAGGGGTTTAGAAGTAGAAATAAGCAAAGAAATTATTGGTAATCTTACATTTCCTGAGTCCTATTTTTACCTTTGTTATGTCTTAATAGTTCTGGTGATCTCATCGGAAAAAATCTCATAAGAGAATTTGTTTTCTTATACAAAGATGTCCATGGGCAAAAGAGAAATAAAAATGATGTAGCACTAGAAATTTTGGCATAACACTCTGTACCCTAGGACATGAATGAAGTGATTACCTGTCTGTCAGCCCAACACGCTCCTCCATAATTTCCCATGGAGAAAAAACACCCTCAAAGGATATATTTGACCCACAGATTAAAACTTACTGCTGAAGTTATCCCCTATGCATATTCAAAACCTGGTTATGCACATTTATACAGCAAATGAATGTTTACCTATGAATGTTCATCTGTGAATAAATGTCCACTGACTAAAACTGAAAAAAAAATGCTATGGCTAAAACTTCTACTGCAAAATAGATGGTTTTTAATATAAGTGTTATTACAAAATACTAGTGCATTTTAAATTATTTTTTGTTGCTTAATCTTTTGTTACCTTGTTTTCCACATTTTAATACTTTCATTTTTTTTCCTAGGACTGAGTAAAACATTAACATAATTTGAAAACTTCAGAATTCGAGGCTTTCACATTTTAATTTGAGTTTTGTGAAATTTGTCAAAGTTTGAAAATTGCGTACCAAATGTTGTAGACTGTTTTTTAATGCAAAAACAAACAACTGTTCTATAAACTTTGAAATTTCAGAAACATTTTTGTATGACACATCTTAGAAATGTTGCATGTTTTAGTATGCCTACCGCCATTTTGCAAAACTTTGGCAATAAGAAGCATTTTGAAGCTTCCATCTTGGCCATGTTCAGATTTTATGGCATTTGAAAAAGCATGTTAAAAAGTAATTTTTACGAATATATTGCAAAGCCTGCCAAGTATGAGTAGAGGATTTAGGAATAAGGTCATACAAGTGCAAGTGTATGACTTTGTATTATGCTAAGTTAAAACTGATACTAATGTTCTGTTGCTTTATTTCTTAATGGCTTTTGCTTCAAGCAGTATTTATAAGCTGGGTTGGAACAGTTGATTTTAATTTGTTGGAGATGGCCTTTTTAAGCATCTTCTAATATTCTGTAGTTAAAGTGCTTTCTTCTTGAAAAATTAGGACATGCAGAGACCCTATATTAAGAATTACATATTTTTATATGTCTATGTTTTGTACCAAAGAGTTTGTTTATTGTTGCATCGCTTCTTTTTTGAGGAGTGCTATAATTCTTGGCTTACAATTGATAAGTTTCTTGTTGCCAAGTTTTGAAACTTTTTAGAACAGTGTTGATCTACTATGAGTATTATTTATATATAGAAACATATTAAACCATTGGATATCATTAGGGACATGATCAGAAAATCACTTCTAATTGTGTTAAAGCCTCTTTAAAAAGCTGCCCCATCACTTTTGGTAATGGCTCCTTGGATGGTTACTGACTACCTGTAAGCTACTGATTCATTGCAGCTCCAAGTAAAATGGGGTTACTTAAATCATCATCTGATCATACCCTGTGATGATAACATCCTGGTTTAAAACTACGCTATGAATTGAATTTAAACTGTGATAAAATATAATTACTCTGAGAGAAACTCAATATAATGAGGAAGTTTGCAACATTCTGAATCTTTGAATGTTCAAATGGCATGCTATTTTTGAGTTAAGATGGGTAAAACCCATCCAGAATATAAAAACTTGCACCCATTGTCTGTGAGACTAGAGCCTTGTTTTGTATAAAGAATTAAAAAATCCTGCGTGTGTGTACAGATTTATTAACTGCGTAAAATAGAAGATGTGTTCAAGGCTCAGTGAATTGCAGCTGTTCTAAACTGCAAAACTCTTACAATAGCAATGCTGATGGTCTTAATTATAGTGATGCTAGTGAACATTGCTGCAATTGAAAAAGTTCCTAATTAACATGGGATCTTATTTCAAGGCAGCATTGAAAGAATTGAAGATCTTCATGGAAAATAAATGTGCTGAAAATGTACGTTTTAATGGCATTGCACTTTCTGACAAAAACTTGTCAATTTTGGGTTTTTCCCCAATAGAATTTTTTGAACTCATATCCAAAGCACAAAGTAACAGAGCAGATGACCAACGTGGACTGCTAAGGAAAGAAGACCTTATTCTTCCTGACTTTCTTCGTTTACCACCCACTGGACCAGAACCATCCTCATCTACTCCCGCAGGTCCTAAAGGCCTCAGCAAGCGAGTTTCTAAAAGTGATGGCAGTGATGGATGTACATCACCCAGTGGAAAACAGGAGTCCCTGCAAAACTTTAATGAAAATTCAGTAAAGAAAATGGGTTACTCAGAAAACAAACATAAATCTGCTTTGGCAGCACTCCACAGCCAGAAGACTTTCAGTGTTCCTTTCAGTCCTCCATTGTCTCCAATTCCGTACACGCAGGAGAACAATGCCACGGTGTGGAAAAGGCAGTCGAGAGAGTTGCAGGCTGAAGGCATTCAGATGGTAGATGATGAGAATGTGGCAGACTTGACTCTTGTGGCTGAAGGAGATATTAGTAGCCCTAACAGCACTTTGCTACCACCACCACCATCAACGCCACCGTCAGACATCAGTAAACTCACGGAAGCCAACTATCCACCCCCAACTCCTTTTGCAGGTAATCAGGAAAAATCTGGATATCAAAGATCCAATTCAGGTATTTCTAGATTTTAATAGTCTTTTCTTTTGTGTAAAACTACTTTTCCTTGGCACTGTTAATCACTATTTGGCACCCATTAAACAATGGAAAACATTGGAAAATTCTCTCTGCACCTTATTTTTGTTTTTTAACCAAAAAAAGGAGAAAAGGTTTCAAATGCCTTAGTCTGTTCTAACTGTAATACTTCTGGTTGCCTTTAACAATGTACTTTTGTTTGGATTTGGCAAGTAACCAAAAATGGCCACATGCAGACAAACCTTTGAAATACATCCACGTGCTGTAATTATCTCATTCACCCTTGGAGTACAAAACAGGGTATCAGCATTTTGAGCTCCATAGTGCTGTTGTGTTCCAGATTTTCTGATCCATTGCTCATAATGAGATACATGATTAGGGTTTGGAAGTTTAAGTACTTTAACAAAAACCCTAATTATGGGTAGAAAATTGCAGTATTGTTTATGATTAAAATTTTAAATGGATAAGCCTCAACTTAAAATATATTTCACTAATAAATTTGATATTTGTGACTAAAAATAAAACTGTTATTTTTTTTAACCCATACTTTGCTACACAGAGAAATGGATTTCATCTATCACATTTTCTCCCAGAATATTCACATACCAAGTAGCTTTCTATTAGATAATTTTAGGGAAAATATGTAACTTTTTTAGGATGTAAGTTTCATGGTCTAGCAATATCACAGAGCAATATTAGCCCAAGGCTGAAGTATGGAATTTCTTTATAAACACGGACTCTAATAATAATTACTATTACCAGAAACAAGAATTTGAAGACAATGGGTGTCATGACATTGACATTTTACAGTCATTGTACAGTGCATTTTAATGTAAAATATAAGAAGAGGTATCTATGTGCTACATTTATTTTTGATGTTTCACAAACATATGGTGCCATATTTGTATGATCACATTTCTTTGTGATGTGGGAATATACATTTTAATTATTTATCTTTTTACACAGAGTATTTGATACTGTTCTTTATCTGTATGGTTGATGATTTGTAAATACTTCTTTGGTTGTTGGATGCTTATACATTGCAATGCAAATGATTTACTCCTCTTGGTATTTTAAAAGCCAATTCCTTTATTAGTAGTATCTGAGAAATGTTCTATAAGCGCTATCACTTAATTTCTGAAACTGAGTATTGGACAGACTTGTAACCAGTGCCTATGAATAACAGAACCACAAAATGTACTTCAGACATATTGATGTATATATGCATAGATTTGTGTTGGTGTCTTTCTGATAATATGTCAAGTGTACAACATAGGTATCAATTTGCATATTTTTCAGTGAGAACTGTTAAAAAAACCATTTGCACTTAAAAAAAATTCACGAATTTACAATATTTTAATGCATGCCATAAATTTCTGTGTAACCACTGAGCTGTAGCTTTCCCTTTTCCCACTTTCTACTTTTTACTTTGTAGAAATCTTTGTGTAGTTTTCACATGTATTTTGTATCCTTGTTCTCTCAGGAGTAATAAATTCTAGCTCTAGTTACGCAAACTGGTTTTAAGCTTTCATTTTCTTCATTATTTTAAAAATTCTTCCAGTCCTGGATTAAGAATTCTGATTGAAATTATCTTTTTGTAACAAACAGATTTATAGATATGAACTAGCAATTACCATAAGAGAAAGCTGACAAACATTAGATTTTTTAAAATAATTTAGACATCGAAGGGTGAATTCTGTCTTGAGATGCTGATGGGTCACATGTGAAATCCATAGCATTGGCATGTGCTCCAGAAGCCAGATAAGACAGGAGATTTCTTTGGAATTAGTGATAACAGGAACTCCTGAAAGGAGAATTTCTTCTGTCTTTGGGTTCTTGGGCTAAACTTTATTCATTACTTTCTTTCTTTTTTTAAACTAAAGCAACTCTTCCCTGGTCTTTAAGAAGTGAGCCGGTGTTCTCAGCTCATTTGGTGTGCAGTAACCAAAGTAACCACCTCTTTGTTTGGTAGTCCTGGGTAAGAAATGAGGGGTTGGTTGAGTGCTGGAGACCACACTACTCTTTTCACTCTTTGAGCTGGGTCCTACATAACAGCACTGTGAAGCCTAATTAAAAAAAAAAAAAAAAAAAATTCTGCAAAGAGGCTTGTCGTGCTGTTAACTAGGTCTCATTGTGTTCTGGGGGATGAAAATCCAGTTTTTCCAAAAGTCACTGTGTTCCCACGTACTTGTGGGCCTCCATGAAAGAAAATAAAGCAGTATGAAGTCCTGTAGCAGTTCCCACTCTAAAATTATTCACTTTTTCACAACAAATAGCTAATATCCTCCATATTTAATTTAATTTTTAAAAATGGATTTTAATTAGCACGTATTCCAACTAGTGTTCTCTACTTTTAGTGGTGATTGTGTCTTATTATTTTGTCATAGTCACCCATGACAGTAAGTAATCAAACTAATTTTGCAAAACTAAAAATCTAAATTTCTTTTAGCTTTCTGAGAAACCAGATTTTTTTAAAGAATAACAAAAATTAAAAAAAAATAATTAAAACACCTTCCTTTTTTGCTACAAACTTATTGCCTATATTAGCTGCGTTCTGTGCTCCTCTCACAACACACTACTATTTAATGGGAACTGTATTCTATACAAGAACGGTGATTTTATGGAAAAAAATGTGGGCTGAAACAAAACTTTTCTATTTTCACGATTGGAGTTTGCATGGAAAGGCTGTTTGATGGTGTACATAATTATAATAAAGACTTCTGGAAACTCTCTCCAGTAAAGAATTGAAATCTCAAAAAATCATTAATAATGGTTGCTTTTTTAAGTGCTTTAATGGTTCTTCATTCATAACCCCTATTAGTGGAAACTGTATTTCTGATTGGTTTATTCAATTAAAATGTTGGGATATAAAGAAAAATAATGACTGCATAATTTGAAGAAGTCTCTAGCCATGGTTCCAAATTGGCCTAAGGACAAATGACGTGTGTGCTTACCCTGCACGTGTTTGGCTATAAATCCTGGGAAAAGGACTGGGAGAATGAAGGGGTCCCTCATGTTCTGCAGGGGGCAAGTTGCTGATGTAGTAAAGCCAAGCCAGTGTCCATCCCTCTAATGGGTAACATTTAAGGTTTTTTCACTTGATGAGCTAGAAAGCAAAATATGAACAATGGAAGGAGGCAAAATAAGGTTTGCATCACTCTGAGCTTTTCAGAACACATTTTCAAACTCAGTTCTTAACTGTCTGAAATAAGTGAAATGTTTTTATACTTTATTAATACTTAGCTATGAAGTAAATAGCAAATCAGTTAGCAACACAAGAATCATTACTGATTCTAGTTGTGTTACTCATCAAGAGAAAATGTCTTTATTTTGAATAAGCCTGCTAGTTCTGGCAAGTTTCCCACTTCAAAAATCAGAGGTTTCTGGAATCTGAAGACATTCTCTCATGTTTCTGCATATAATGGCGGTCCCATCTGTGAAAGAAATAATTGTTTGGTGTGATTGGCTTGAAGTGATGCATCCACTTTTGCAAGGGTTAAAATTAAGATTTAATCTTCTTAGCTTTTTTTGTTTGTATGTTTGTTTGTTTTATTTTTCTTTTTTCAATTGCCTGGCATAGTCTGGGTACTTTGAATGTTGTCCAGTTTTTCCCAAGGGGTTGGGCACAAACGTTACCCAAGTGCAAAACAGCTGCCATGGGGAAAGGCAGCCTCCCAAACCTTTAGTCTCCTCAAGAGCTGTGAGTATTAAGCCACAGGCCTTGCACTGGATTGTTTATTCAGCAATATTCCACGGGTCTGAGTTGTTTATGATGGTTTTTGCCTCTACTACAAAGTAGGTGAACATTTAGTCATGATAGCAACCAGGCTTTTTCACCGAATAGCATTTCATCCTGAATTAGGACAATTTGCAGCAATCCAAATTGAAATGCACAGACTGTAGATTTGAGTCCATCAAATTGTTCTTCCTTCTCTTAAAAAAATCCCTGTTGGTTTTTTTCAGCTAGGATGAGAATTATTCTCAAAATGACACTACAGTTGCAGTCAGTGGAACTGTCTACCAAGTACAAAGATCTTTTTCAAGATGTATCTGGATCCACCAATGCAATTGAAAAGTTTGTTCAAAACTACCTTTAACAAGCATATAATGTCATTGGTTAATATAGAGAAACAGCTAGGGAAAACAAAAGCATGGTGAACTCAGTAATTATGCTTTAGTAAAATGTCTATGGAAGTTAAAGAATTAATTTAGGCAGTCTAAAGTTATATAGCTTTTTTTAAGAAACCACTTTGTTTCTGAAATAGATATACAATTGTACTCTCAAAATAAAATTGCTTCCTTTCTTATTGGAAAGAAATCTTTCAGAAATGGAGCAGTTAGTACCAGCACTAGGATGTTTTTTGTTGTGAAAGATAAATTGAGCTAAAATAAAATGCAGGGTAATCTTTCAGAGTCTGGGACTGGCTTTTGTTCCCAAAGCCAAAAAAAACCCCAAAAAACTCCCCAACTGCTCTTTTTTTATTCATTATTCACAGAGAGGATGCAGTACCCCACAGGTGAAGAATAGAGATCAGATAATTAGAATAAGAGATCAGTGTGATTTCTGTGACTTTCACTTTTTTGGTTACTAAATTTTTCAATTCTAATGGTAATGAATTCCAAGTGCAAAAAAGTTTGTGATAATTAATGAGATTAAGAGCAATCACTTCTATCTTCAAAATTTGAAAATAAACCTTTGTTTTTGTAATAAATTATGTAATACTTTACATAACTAATATTTTATATAATCTCTTAATTCATGTAGCATATTTTAGAGACAGTCCAGTGGTGTTCCCTGTTTAAATCAAGATAACCACATGAATGAAAACATAAATAAAAATTTAAGAAAAGGAGGTGATTATGACTTAAAAGATGTAAGAATAACAAATTATTATTTTTAACATAGGCTGTTTTCTTGCAGTAACTTACATCCTTTACTGGGTCTGTGTAAATTTGTAGAATTAGTTGGATTCTGGATCAATATAAATAAGTACTCATGAGAATCCAGAAATACTTAATCTGGGATGTGTTAATCCTCTTTTAATCAGAGCATGATTAAATGAGCAAATTACATGTAGTACATGTTGTCAGCAACAAAGGAGAAGGAGAGTTTAGAGTAGACAAATGGGAAGCAAGGAAGACCTTGGGGGATGACTGTTTGAAATATAAACTTATTTTGATCAAGCAACAAGATAAACATTTTAGAAAGAATTGCAAATCTTTTCTCTGACTGGATGAAATGTTAGAGAAATTACAGCTGCCGTTTGAACCAAATGCACATGGGCTAAACCCGTGGCAGCATCTGGATGATGAAATGAACTTCGTTGGATTATTGGTTGAAATGTAAATGGCAGCCCAGTGAAACCACATTTTAGACTTTAATAAAAATAATCTAGTGAGTGGCAGATGAAATTAGAATGGATTCAAGTAATTCAATCCACTATTTTCCAACATAGGACTCTGTGCAATAATTAAACCTGCTGTTACTGACCACTAATGGAAAAGCAAAAGGAAGGTTGACAATAAATGCCAGAAGATCTCACTGAGGGCTGACTATGTGTAGGCTGCACAGATGTTTTATCATGTCTACTGCTTGGAAAGTTGTCAAAAATTGTTTTAGTTTTAGCAGTGGAGAAACAGAATGTTTGAGCGAATTGGACAGTGTTATTGAGGACACACATGTGTGCCTGGATCAAAATTCAGAACTTTTCATTTAATTTATTCTTGGGCTGCTCCTGGCTTCTAAATAACGTCTGCAGTTCCCTTCAGCTGCTGTTGTAGCTGTGTACATGGAAGGTCCCTGCCCTCAGCAAACACAGTTGCAGTGTTCCCTCTTCTGCATCTATATGCCAATGGTGAGCTCCCTCTTCCATGTGATATTCCAGCTTTCTGAATAATGCTCGGTGCTTTGTTCTTCTTGAGAATGCTTTGGAGATTAGTGCAATGAAAGGATTTCCGTCTGCCCGTTTCTAAACTTAATCCTGCAAATGTATTCCCAAAATTCCCAGGAAAAAGGTAAATAAACCAGTAATGTAGAATATTGCTGCCTTGTAGAATAACCCATTTCCTGGCTCGATGCCTTCATTTTACTGAGTCAGATTTCAAGGCACTGAGCATATGCTGCAGTTGCTGTTTCATCATGCAAGTGAAATTCAGCATATAAAGTCAAATTTCCTTTGAAAAGATTTAGCATAAACTGTAGGTAGGAATCTTTTATTTAATCTGCCTTCTCCTCAGTGCTGTATCAATTAAGAGATAAAAAAAAGGAAACTGCTAAAGAAAATTTAACCTGTGGTATTCTAAAACTTAAATGTAAAGTATCCTTTTCCTTCCAGAAGCATAAATCACTTTACAAACTAAAGAAAAAAAAAAAAAAAGAAAAGATTCTTTCAGTAGTAACAGTATGTCAGCCAGTATGGAAGTCATTCATCCACCACTTAAAAGAATCCATGTGTGGGAGGGCTAAGATGTAGAAGTAGCATTTCCTAACAGTTTAGGATAGGAAGGGATAAGTGTCTTTCCCAGAGTGAGACTGCCAGATTATGTCCACATAAAGAAATTACTTATATTGATGTATTTCCAGGACCCTGAAATGAACACCCACTATAGAAGTGACCATTCACCAGGGCTCCTTTTTTCAGCCTCATGTAAGAAAATGCTCTCTCAGGCAGTGTGGTACCTCCCTGGGACAGGCTTCATGGAGTCAGAGACTGGAAGTGTCTGCCCAGACTCCCATGTTACAGCACAGCCCAGAGCCTTTGCTGCTTTGGAGACTGAGAATGACTGATTATATTTGGGGGTGGTATATGTCTGTAAATCACCAGTTCCAGGAATTGCCCCTCAAAACTTCAGGCTTCTTTTCACAGGAGTTATATTCTACATTTTATTAAATACTTCAAACAGATTTTTATCTGCTGTCAGTCAGTACAAAAGCATTACTCTGGAGCTCATTCCCTTTAACTGAGATCAGATCCTCTCTGACATTAGAAGTCAAATGCCTGGGATCAATGGTATGAAAATCAGCAAGATATTCTTGTTATCTTTCAGTAGAACTGAGAACCATCTAAATAGTTAATGATTTTGACAAGAACAGTAGGTTTTCAGCAAAGGTAGAATGATGAGTGAAACACTTAATTTACCTGAAAGAGATTTTATTAAAAATAGTAACTAAAATTTAGCACATTGAAAATAAATTAGTTTATTGATTATGGTATAGAAACAATATAATTGCAAGGTGTTGTGAATTAAATCCCCAAGCATCTGCACTAGACTTAGGGTTATATGATCCTATCATCTACATTCAGTAGTTAATGTTGCTCCTGAAATTTCCAGGCTTTTTTTGACCTCATGTCTGTGTGGAATTTGGCCAAATGCTCCCTTATTCCTAAACTACCTGGAAGACAATGTCTTGCGATCTTTTGCTTAGGTCTTAAAGTTTGAGAATTTTTTTATACAGAAGAAGATTTCCCTTTTTCTTTCTTTATAAGGATAGTTCTCAATAATGATAATGTTAAATTTAGAGTACTTGAGAAAAATACACAAAATCTAAATATCACAAAAAGAGAAATATTGGTAACAGAAATCAGGAGATCAGCCAAAACAGTGCCTGACTGTAGTCCTGTTTGGAAAAATGCAGATGAGTGCAGTTAAGCCTTCTAAGCAGTCATTTGGCTGTGAGTCTGTAAAACAGCAGATCTCTGGTTTAAGGACAAAAGATGACCTGCATATTCCCATCTTTAAACCAGCTGGGACATATTAATGGGATCAGATGCACAAGAAAATTCCCTGAGAGCTGTGTGGAATGCTTAGCAAGGGAGGAGATTACCAATAGGTGTGAATGTGGTGTTCCAGCCTGGAAATTCAGCTGTGTGACTGCTGCCATGAGTGTCTTCCTTTCTCTACTGAAGTTAGGTAGGACATCTGAGAGATTAGATTTGGGAAAATTCCTGACATGCTTCATACATGGCAAAGCATCTGCAGAGCTCTCTATGGAGGTATTCATCACTTCAGGCAAGAATATATGAAGAAAAATTTTACCTGTGAAGGCCCTGTGCACCTTAGATAGTGCCCTGCACAGCTAAGTGTCTTCAGGTATTTGTTACTCAAAAAGAAAATATGAAAAGGACACCAGTACAAAAGTGTTACAAAAGTTCATTGAAATCTCATTATACAGGTCCACTGAGTACCTGCAAATCTTTAGTCTACTTAAAAACTTGTGGGATGCATTTATATACAAGCTGATTTGGCAAATCTCACCTATTATTTGTGCTAAATGCCCTTGCTCCATAAAAGCTTTTTCTTTAAAAATTGAGTAAAAAAAATGACATTGAAATATTTTTTCTGTGTAGTGCTGCTCTTGAAATATCTTCCTGTTTGGTGAAGATGAATAGTGAAATCATCTTCACAGTGTCATCCCTTAGTAATTCCATATTCTTTTGAACTGGTCTTTTAGACAAGATGTTCTCTATTACTGCCCTGCCCTTAGCAGTAATTTATTTGATGCTACAGAGAGATTTCTCCTGAAAAGGACATTAATAGAAAAATATGTCTGTAATGCAGATGTATTCTTGTTCAAATGAGCTTATGTCTTGGGAAGCTTGAGAGCAAACATTGACCTTATTTTTGCTGTGTTCTTATAAGACATCTTACACGCCCAGTTGCTTTGTGTGGTGACTCAGTGACACCATAATTTCAAGACTTAATGGCATTTCTTATATTAACTGTAGAAGGGCTTAGGCACCTAAGTACCTGCACCTTCCATAGTGTTCCTCGGCAGGAGTTTCCAGCTCTTTCATCTCTTGTACCCTGTTAATAATACAGGCTGTGTCTTTTGTCTGTGGAAAGTGTTTCAACCTAGTCCAAGTCAACAAATATGAGACTTTCCACCCCAATCAAAGATGTTCCTTTACATGACATTTTAGGAGGATGTATTCTCAGTGCTAGGGCAGCTGGATGATTCATGCTTTGTCAATGCCATGTGTTTGTGGTAATTTGTCATTAGTAGGCATTTCAGCAATTTGTAGCACTTTTAAAGCAACTTGAGAGTAACAGGTCTTCCTCAAAGGGCATAGAATAATAGATTAAAGAGATCAAGAGAATAATTCAGTACACACATGTTAAGATAAATGTTCCAGAACAGAAGAATAGCTTTTTGCAGCACAGCCATGCAAGCAGCAGTTAAAATTCAGCCAATGTTCAGTTTCAGTAGGGAGATTTAACACAAAGTGTAATATACTCCCATTAAATGTTAGCTGCAATTTAGTAGGCTGGAGTCATGCTGGGCTAACAGGGCTGGGAGCTTTCTGCCTCTCTCTGCTCAGCTGATTTGTTTGGAGTTTGATCTAATTCCTCTGAAAAAACAGGAAGCATTACTTGTGCGAAATACCTACATTATTCGTGTGGGGCTTCACTGTAGCTAAAACACTAAGTATTGCACTACTTAGGATTTTAAGTTATTTTTCTTAAATAGAAAGCTTTAAGCCTCAAGAAGACCCTGGAGTGATTTGATTGAAACTTTATGAAAGTGCTTTTTTTGTCTCTTTCATTTGCATTTCCTCCATTCTCCATATCAAAAAGTTCTTGATTACGATGATTATACATGGAAATTTCTTTTCCTTGCATAAAACTGTACCAATCACTTCGTGGAATAAACACAATTAAAAGATTTGAAAGACAGCTAAGGGATTTAACCACACCAGTCTCATGGGATTTGTGTGGCTAAATGTGCTGGCCAGGCACTTGCATGTGTTGTGGCACAACATTTGAGAATGCTTTGGGTAAAGCATGTTGGGTAAGATGGTATCTTTTAAAAGATGGATAAGGAGATATATGGAAAAAGGGAGTTAAATATGAAATGGAATCTCCTACTCAGGTCTGCTTTTCTGCCTTGAAAGTTTCTCTTTTTTTTCTTGGCTCTCAGTTCGATCTAATAAAAGCAGTTCTTTGTCTCTGAAAATGTTTCCTTTCTTAATATCATTATGGGGGAACCTCAGCTACAGAAACTATGTTGTTAACTGTGGTGCAAATCCTGTGATCAACTTCTTCATCCTTCCCTTCTTGCTGCTGTTGACACAGGCAAATCAGCTTCTGTTCATTTGCTTTAAGAAACTTCTTGTGGTTTGCAGGGTCACACCTAACACAAAACTGGCTTTTGGGAGCTCAAGTGTCTAACCTACAATTGTCTTGGGACAGTGATGACTTTGTGTGTGCAGTCTAGAGAATAAGCCTGGATCCTGGCAACTGTGAGTTTAGATGTAACTCAGGTGTTTCTGGAGTGTTTAAAGCCCTCAGACCTCAGAGGGCTGTGCAGGCTTCAGAAGGACCTCAATAGGCTGGAGAGATGGGCAGAGAGGAACCTTTGAAATTCAGCAAGGGCAAATGCAGGGTCCTGCACCTGGGGAGGAACAACCCCATGGACCAGCACAGGCTGGGGGATAACCTGCTGGAAGGCAGCACTGCAGAGAAGGACCTGGGGGTCCTGGTGGACACGAGCTGTCCATGGGCCAGCAGGGTGTCCTTGTGGCCAAGAGGCCAAAGGAATCCTGGGGTGCCTTAGGAGGAGCAGTGCCAGCAGGGCAAGGGAAGTGATCCTGCCCCTCTGCTCAGCCCTGGTGAGACACATCTGGAGTGCTGTGTCCAGTTCTGGGCTCCTCAGGACAAGGAGCTCCTAGAGCAGGTCCAGCAAAGAACTACTAAGTTGGTTAAGGGTCTGGAGAATCTCTTTTAGGAAGAAAGAATCAGGGAACTGGGCCTGCTCAGCCTTGAGAAGAAACAACTGAGAGGAGACCTCATCAGTGTTTATAAATATCCAAAGGGAGGGTGACAGAGGATGGAGTCAGACTCTGCTCAGTAGTGCTGAGCTATAGAACTTGAGGTGATGGCAGAAATCGATGCACAGGAAGTTCCACATGAATATGAGAAAGAACTTCTTTACTGTTCTGAGCACTGGGACAGGCTGAACAGAGGGTGTGGGGTCTCCCTCACTGGAGATATTCAACAACCATCTGGGACACAATCCTGTGCCATGTGCCCTGGGATGACCTTTCCTGAGCAGGGTGGTGGGATCAGATGCCCCACTGTGGTCCCTTCCAGCCGGCCCCATCCTGTGATTCAGTGATTCCGCAAAGTTGTTTCTTTTATTCTTGTCCTGTAAACTGTGGCACGTAATTGCTCTGTTGCAGTTTAGGATAGTGAACTACAACTTCAAATAATCCCTTACTAGGCTGCCAGAGAATTAAGCTCTAGCCAAGCAAAAATACTATCTCAGTAGGGTCTTGAAGACCCATTCAACTGAAGGAACATCTCCCATTCTGCCCCAGTGGAAGGTCTGTATTCTTCTCCTTCATCTTTGGGATTGCTGATGTGAGAATTTTTTTGTTCTAGAGGTGTACAAAATTATACTATGTAGTTATTTTTAATGAAATATTTTTAAAAACTCAGAAAAATGCTACATTAAGACATATACATTTTAGTATTTCACATTTATCTTTGAGATCTAGTGTTTAGTTACCTACATGGTACATCAGTAAGTCTCTTTGGTGGATGAATATCCCAGCTGACTATCGTAGAGCTTCAGGGAAGGTTGCAACATTGAAAACTGCTAAAACCAGAAGATATGTAACTCTCCTTTTTTGTGTATTTTTTGTTTTTAATTCTTCTGTTAGGTGCAAACAGAAAGAAAAATGATTCACAAGGGTCTTCAGGAAACTGCTGTGAGCAGACCTCTCACAAAGCAAAGCCCAGCAGAAGTTTTAATCCTCCTGGTGTGAGAGGGAACCCTGGAATGGAGCTCCCTGTGAACAGGATAATCGATGTGGATGGGGTCAAGCGGGAGGACTCTGGCACACGCTCCTGTGATGATTCTGAAGGGAACCTCAGCTTTGAAGGTTACATCTCTGAACTGAGATCTTGCCAAGGGAGGATGAGGACTGGAGTTTACAGGACATCAGACCTTCCATCTCTGATAGCTGTCAAGAGTGAGAAGAATAAGGCCACTGAGAATCAGTATAAAGCTACTTTTGTTTAAATCTCTTAATTAATTTTAATTAAATTTTCTGGTATTTTGCTTGGCATCAGCAGCAATGGAGATATGTCTTAGAGACATGTTTCTGCAAGGTATAAGTGGTTTTCAATATCCACTTGCCTTCGAAGAACCTGCTAGGGACCATCACTTCTGATATGAGTTGGAAGCCCTAGAATGAAAAAAAATAGTATTTCAATGAAAGTATTGAACTATTAGATTTTGCTTGTTTTCAATTTCTGTATTACTTTCCCTGGGATGATTCCATTGAACAGTGCAATTAAAATTATAATTTCGACCCCTATCTTTCTTGTCTTTATTCAAGACACGCTTATTATTTAAGAGAATTTCAGTTTAATCTTCTAATGGTTTTCCCTTGTCTTCAGGATTCCTTGTGTTTTAGTTTAGATTTTTGAAGTGTAGGAAAATCAGTTACTGGTGTGAAAATAATTAGGAATAATTCTTAATATCTTCCTAACTGTCTCATAACATTTGGGAAGAGGTCCAAGTGGAATTCAGTCTTGTCTAATGCATTGGCTGGATATATGCAATAAGACCATTGTTATACAAGCAGCAAGAAGTAAAAACCCCAACAACAAACCAACAAAACCCCGCCAAAATAACCCACCCAACAACAACAGAAAAAACTCAAAATAAACCAAAATTGTGAATTTCCTGTGCTGGGAATAGTAGCTGCTTTCATAGCCAACACTGGTGATGTTTCCACACCAGTGACATAAATCTAATTACACAGTGGTGTGACGGTCATTGGGTCCCTCCTCATCACTGCTCTCAGTGCCTGTTAACTTTGGGAAAAGGCAGTTTGGTTATTGCTCTTTCAATGAGGGTTGAGTGCTCCTCATTCTTCTTCTTGTTCATTTTAGTTGCAGTTAATTTTCTAGCCTTAGGTGGAGTTCTGAGAAGAGATATTTAAGACTGCTGAACATGTTGGTTTTGCCACCTGCTCCTTTTCTCCATTACCATTTATTCAGGAGAGGTTATAAGCCTGGACATGGAGAAGGGTACACAAAGAATTGAGAGTATTGGAAATCTGCCCATCATATTGAGTGGATATAGAGACACTTCTGGGGATTCATTGGTTTGAAATTATTGTGAGCCTTAAAAAGTCTCATACTGCAAATGTCCTGGACTGCAGATCCACACAGGCAATGAGTGTAAATCATCAAGGTAAATATTGATTGATATTGAATTCCTCTTTCTGTGCTCCTAAAGCATACAATGACTCATGAATTTTCTGAATAGCTAAGAGTACGGGATGCCTTCACTCAGTTTCTTAAAGTCAAATGTGTAATATGAGAAAGAAGGTGTGTATGATTTTGTAATTATAAATTCAGATTCCTAAAGCTTTAGTGTTATATTAAATACTCCAGTGAGATTAAGGGATACAACACCCATTAGCTTTAATACTTGATTTTTTTTTTCTACTGGTAAGTGATTTTGCTTTTAATATTGAGGAAAAATCCTTGTTGACATTAGACTCAACTGAGTGTGGGCCTGAATGGAGGGATATGCTGTGAAAATAGCCGTACTTTTTAAAGCTTTCAAGCTTTAAACTAATTTTAGAGTCATGATAAAATTGTAGTGGTGTAATGATACTAGAGATTTGGGAAATAGCAGGCAGAACATAGCCCAGTGATGTGAAAGTACTTAAATATTTATGTATTTTTAAAGATGTTTTGGGGTTTTTTTTTTGTGGTTTGGTTTGGTATGTTTGTTTGTTTTTTGGGGTTTTTTTGGTAGTATTTTGCTAATAGTAGCACTTGAGCAGATATTTCTTAGCAGAGATAAATGGATAAATGGCCATAATCTTTTTTCTGTCTTCTGGAAAATTAATTGCTTTGTTCCAATCAAAACTAAAATTACAGCAGTCAAACTCAAGAGAGGGCTTTTTGACATGGGATATGCTTTTCACTGGTTTTGTGTCTTGGAAAATTAAATCCTAACATCTGACAGCTAAAAACTTGAAATTAAAATGCAATAATTACAGTCTTTATTAATATCTGATCAATATTTTAGATTAAACAAGGTTGCTTATCTTAAATTGTGCAAGGGCACTCAAGTAACTGGGACTGAGCAATACTGAATTCTTCATCTGGAAAAAGACACGGCTGAGAGGAGATGCAAGAAGAGCTGAAAAACCTTGAGTGCCATGGAGAGGGGGATTGACTTTCACACTCCTTTCTAATGCAAGGATTAGGGGCTATCAGATGAAGCTAAGAGAAGCCAGGTGTAAATCAAAGAGCTGTTTCTCCACCCTCTCCTGTTTTCTATCCCCAAGCTGCTGTGCTCAGGAAAAACAAGCAAATGGAAGTGCTGTTCGTAAATTCTGAGTGCAACAAAATGGATTCGACTCTATCAAGGATTCAAAGGGAATTTGACAGCATGGGAGTCAAGCTGTGTGAAGGAAAATGAAGGATGTGAAAGAATGGAATTTTCTTTAACGTAGAGGAAACTCTTGGCATAATGCCTGGAAATCCTGTAAACAAAGGGACATGGGAAAAGCTGTTTCTCCCCATGCCACATTGTCATGCCAGTTAATGGCAGATTGTTTGAACGAGTGGCTTCTTAGCTAGAACTAATAGAAATTAATTTCTTAGTCTTAGAGATCATTAATAATATTAGTTTTCCTTTCAATATCTGGCAGAATATAAAAACTGAACCGGCTGGAATCAGGAGTTAATAAAAAAGAATCTGGGCAGGCTGTCTCTGGCTGATGGTTTCCAATATTTTACTAGGGATGTGGTCTAGTTTTAATTACTTCAACATTATAATATGATTTTAAGCTGCCTCCTCATACTGTTATTTACACTACTAATCAAATCTACTTACAGTTAAAAATCAGCCTAAATGAAGCCCTGCTTGATAACTTGATCCTTTATCTTGCCAGCTAGTTCCTAATGATAATTGAATTCTAGCTGGCTCTTTTTCTCTTTTATTCTTCCCCATTTTTCCATGTGGAAACTCCACTTGGGCAGAGGTACTCTTTTGTCTTCCTATTCCCATGATAATAAATAAAAGGGGTCCTTCTGTCCTTTTAGGTGGAAGAGGGAGATCTACTGACCTGTGTCAGTACTCAAACCTGAAACTGTAACAACCAGTGATATAAAAAAACTCCAATCCCAACACTCAGAAAATCCTGCAGCATTTCCAAATCTTATTTAATGTAGCAGTTATCTTATATTTCACTTGTTGTCATGGTATCTAATTTTCAATTGTAGTGGTTTCAGCCTCCTTGGTTCCACAAGTCACAGTTTTATTGTGGTTTAATTTTAAAGGCTTTGTGAAGAATAGAAAATATACATATAGGCAAACTTGCAACGAGACTTCCCCCACAGGATTACTGTAGTTTTGTGCCTTGTCAACAAGTTTGTGATATAACACACATGCAAAATAAATCACTGCACAGTTTAGCTCTGGGGGACTGTGTGACAAAGAACTAAGGGGTTTTGAAGACATATAAACAGGCTTTGCAAAGAGGCTTTGCAAGAGCTTTACTGCTCCGTGGGAAGGAGCCAATACCTGGCTGTATTGTCCTTTCTCATGCCCCTAGAAGTCTTCTGGGGGCCATTTAATGTCCTTCAAAGATTCTGTGTCCTTCTGGCACTACTTCTCTGCCTGCAAGTTTTGGTTCCTTTGTGCTTTTGCTGTAGCCTGAATTGCATTATTCCTGCTTCTCTTCTGATGCTGGAATTTAATGTTCTTAACAGAAATCTTCTAGAAGAAGTGGCTCAGCTGGCAAACTCCTTGTCTCATTGTAGCAGAGATAACTAGGACTTATGAGCATATTTTTGTTTTTTGGAATTAGCTTGATTTTCACCACAAAACTGAAATCCTTGCCAGTAGTTGTCTCTCTGCAATGACGCTGCTGCTCACCCCAGCCCTCTCCAACACAGATTTGATAGCAAATACTAATATAGTAATTTAAAACAGTCATTTAAAATGTGTGAATCTCCTAAGGTACCTGGTAGCTGGGAGACAGGGAGAGTGTGTGTGGTAGTGTGATGCAAACACCTAGAGGCATCTTTTCACAGTTCCTCAAAGATTTTGAAAAGTTTCCAAAGGCTCAGTTAGAGAGCAGCAGGTCCTTATCGAGGGGTGTGAGAAGCCCAAACAGTTGTGAGGCACCTCCCAACTCCCAACCACAGCTCAGTGACTTGGGTTTAGAAATGACCCTTCTTTCTGCATGAACAGGCAGATTTCCAAGCTTTGTGGGATTGTAGCAAACCTGTGTGACAACAAAGTTGCTCTGTGGACAGTGTGGGTGTTTACCCTGCAGCAAAACAAGTGGCACATCCAAGTGCTTCTCTACGTGTTCTTGGAATAGCTTTCCAAGTTTAGCACTGTGGGGTGATGAAGAACCGTGAGATTTGTGACCCCTAATCCAATGCCAATTAAAATACAGGAGAAGCTTTCATTGATCTTACTGAAATATTTCCTTTCTGTAGACCAACTGTCCCTTTTAGGCAGATCACTCTGGATTTTTTTCAGAGAGAAAAAAACTGTTGAGAAGTGCTGGATGATCACATGTCTGCAAATCTTACCTGCATTGCTCAACATATTAGCAAATACAAGATGTTGCACATGAACCAACATGCTTTCTGAACTGTTTGTGTGAAAGATAAAAAAATAGTTTGGTTTTTTTTGTCCCAATTGATAAATCTGTTGTACAGTCTAAAATCCTGCTGTACAGAATTTGTTTTGTATCCTTGTTTTATTTGTGGTTTTGTATTTAAATATCTATATGATCAGTTTTTAATATGAAAACACACATTGATTTTCTTTCTCATCCCTTGTCTCCCCAAAGTATTAAGAAATCCTGTACTGCACAGTAATGTTTATAGAATCTTAAGTGTGTCAAACTCATTCATATGTTATGTGTGTAGTAAGTAAATAATTTGTACCACTAGAGCTGATAATTTTTAATTGATATTTAATTTCAATGTAGGGAAAAAATGCGAAAATTTTTTTTTCAGTTATTCTGGGACCTGTTGCCATTTAGACATTGCAGTTTAAATGGAAGTATGAGACTACATAAAACCCACATGCATTTTATTAGATTCTGCAAAGATATCTTCTTAAACCTTAGCCTACATAAAGAAATTCCTTTAAAAGAGGATCATTAAGAATTCTTGCCAAATATTTATATACCTTAAAAATAGCTCATCCTCTGGAATTTAATAATAGTAGGGTATGTTTTTAGCCTTTAATTATTTCCTTTTGCTCTATTCTAGCAACACAAAGGGATTGCAAGCCTGAATAGCCGAATGTTTTCCAGGTACTGTGTAATCCTCCTCTGGCTTCTTGTCTGCATAGTCTTGGTGTGTTGTCTAGCTCTGTGTCTAGAGTGCATCAGAACTGCTCTGCCCTTGCTGCTAGCAAATTATAAAATATGCTAAAATGTACTAAAATATACAGATGCTCTGTCTACCAGAGATATATATACAGAGAGAAAGAGAGAGAAAAAGGAGAGAGAGAGAGAGAGAGAGAGAGAGAGAGAGAAAGAAAGAAAGAAAGAAAGAAAGAAAGAAAGAAAGAAAGAAAGAAAGAAAGAAAGAAAGAAAGAAAGAAAGAAAGAAAGAAAGAAAGAAAGAAAGAAAGAAAAGTTTCAGGGGTTCAATACCTGCGTAAACTAAGCTGCATCAGTGACACAATGGTGCTTCAGTCCTTCAAAGGTTCCCTTCTCATCCACATCCCTCTCTGTGCTTGGAACAATCTGTGCCAGAGCAAGAGGCATACAGGAGTTTAAGTACCAATAGTGGGAAAGACTGATGGGACTGGGATGAAACCTGTCTTCCAAGTCCATGCCAACACTATATTGCTGTCTGTGATAATCTCATCCCAGTTTCCAGTGATAATGTGAATCTCACCCCTGCAGGTACACAGAGCAGCAAAGCCACTGGAGCATTTTCATAGGTGCTCATAGCCTGTAGCAAGTGTCAGGGTGGGTGCTATAAAGGCATTCACTCACCTCCCTGGAGAAGGTCCTGAAGTCCAAGTTTGGGAAATGTATTCTTAAATACCTTGTGTCTGCCTTGCCAGGGAACACCGACCTGTTCCTCATTTGCATTCTTTGCCTGCAAAGATCTGCTCACAATCTCAAAATAGTCTAGAACTCAGTTATTGTGCAGATTCATACCTCAGTTGCAGAGCAGGCGGATAAACAAATGGAAGGCCTGATAGAGGTTCATCTGAATTGAGCTAATCTCTGTTGGAGTGACAAATTCTTAGGCCAGGGCACAAAATTGAAAGTAATGCTTCTCCCATTCCTGAAAGGGGCAACTGGAGTCTTTCTTAATGACTTGAGTATTTTCTTGAAAGATGAAACCATGTGATGAGGAGAAATTTAATTGCTATTATTTTAATTACTGTTCTCCCTCATTTATAGACTTGCACATACATCTTTTTCAGTAGTTATTTGCCATTATTTACCAGTATACCAACAGCATGAGCTCCCTCACCACCCACAGCTACGTAACATCAACCTCTTCCATGATTTAAAAATTTCCAGAGTCAGTGCTATGGCCAGGATGAAGCAATGCCTGGCTGAGATCAGCCTCTCTATGCAGAGCAGTTAGCTGAAACTTGTTTGCAAGCAGGAGATAATCCGTGGTGGTGGGAGCATATCTCTGATCTTGCCCTTGCTCATTTGAGTGTTGACTAAAGTTTGTGTGTTAGAAAATCCAGAGCAACACATGGTGCGATTTCATTCTGTGGTGAGATTGTGAAGGGAGGCAGATGTTCATCTCCTGTGGGATGGTGCTGGATGGTGAGGCTCTGTTGGTCTTGCACCACCTTCCTCTCCTGGAAAAAGCTGGTTCTCCCATTGCATCTTGCCTGTTTATTTTATATGCTTGTGAGATAGGAGTGACACAGATATATGAGATTCTACTGCCATTCATTGCAATGACATCAGCTTGTACCATTAAAACACCTAATCTGTGCTGTCATCAGAGGTAATTTTGCTTGCTAGACACTCTACAGTCAACAGGATTTGGCCTCCTGTTTGCAAAAGGATGTCCAGTTTACTTCAAAATACACCTGGCAGAGCTGATATGAAAGACATGATTTCTGATTTAGGAGAAACGTGTTGGGATCTTGCCTAACTTCAGTATCTACTCCAAAGCTGCCTTTGTATCCTAAACATGGGTGTTACTTTAGGTATTTGTTAGGGATGTAATTAATACTGTCTGTGGATATAAAGAATTGTTTGCTTAATACCTTCCATGTATATAAAGAATGATTTGTTTCATCCTTGAGCTGAAACATACTTTTGTACAGGTGACTCATACCTTAAATTTAACACTTCTATATTTTTGAAGTCTCCACTGCCTAATTGTGAGCCTTGATACCTACCTCAGATGTAAATACATATGCAGGAGGCCCCTGAAGCTAGGTGGAGTGACTCTCATATGCCAGTTCCTCCTGATCTGTGAACAATGTAAGTCAATGACAGCTCAGATTGTTTCAGCAGCAATTACACAGAGCAGCAATTACATTTCTGCAGCAATTACAAGGAGTGGCACTGGAAGTACAGGAAAATGAAGGGAAAAAGAGAGAGAAAAGGAAATAAAGCAGAGATATTGACCATGTTGTGAAATCTTTAGCCTAAGCCTGTTCTTGAGGATGTGAACTGGACACAGTCACGTTTGAAGTCAGGATTTGTGCAGTGAGGAAGACATCTGCTCGCCAGAAGGGAACCCAGGTTCTTCCTGGGGTGTCTCTGCCTGCCTTACCTTTAGGAGTGCAGGAAAAAATGGCCCCGGAGTTTTGCTAGGGACAGAATCCCTATTGATTTGGTCAAAAAAGTGTGCATCAGTCCCCAGAAGAATGAGACCATGGACTGGCAAGAGCAGAGGGAAATAACAGAGGCATCAGTAGTGGGTTTTTTGTATGCAGGGAGAGGGCAGCCCTGCTAAAGGGCACTGTGTCCCTCCTCCTACCTCAGAGAGATGTAGCTCTCTGATACATCACCAAATAAACCTCAGGACATGGGACTGAGATCCAATGGTGCTTTTCCTGCATAGGAACAAGACCTTAGCATCACGAAGACTGAAGGGAGAAGTATCCCTTACAGCTTTTCCACTAGATTTGGGATATAAAAACCCCAGGCAAAGCCAAGGCAAACACTGTGCTAGATCAACAAATGGACAAATTTAGGATGTGTATCCTTATGATGATATTGAAAAATGCAGTGTCCAAGCAGCTCTGCTGGCCCTGGGCAGCTGCCTCAGTGACCCTGAGGGATGGGAGCACTCCCTGCACAGGGCACAGGTTTAGTAGAGAGCACCTCTTTGTCTAGATTCCCCTGGTCACCATGGCCAAAAGGCTGATCAGCTGGTGTCAGCTGGCTCTTCAACCCTTGGCATAGGAGTTACTTGCAGAGCAGAAAAAACATATGGTTTATATATATATATATATATATACATATATATATATATATATACACACACACACACATACTTATATAGATATAGACACACATTTCAAAACCAGAAAATGTAGATATATACATACACACACACACACACACACACACATATATATATATATATATATATATATTTCCATACAGGATACTATTAGGCCTGAAAGCAGAACAACTGGAGCATTTTTGTGAACTCTGCTCTCCATCCTACCACAGGAAATCACCCCAAAGTCAAGGCAGGCTGTGGGGCTGGCATCCTTCCCATCAGGTTGTCCCTTCCTCGTTAGTGCTCTTTCCCCTTCAAAAGGGAAGACTTCAGCTGCCTTCAGCTGCAGAAGTGGAGCCACTTCCCTCACACATGCCTGACTTATAGACCATTTTAAAGTACGCCATGGGGGCGTCTAATATGCTAATGAAGAAAGTGGGTGGAATTGCAGGAATTTGAGCACAGCTAAAAATGTACATGCCTAACAATTGCAAATCAGCCTGTGCTCAAGTTACCTAAATGTGTTGGCATCGGTGGAAGGTGGGTGCCTCCACACCTCTCCTTGTCAGTTTTCAGTGAGTACACAGCTAAAAAAAACCCCACACGCCTCTGTATATGGGCCTACTGTTTCAGCCAGGGTTATCAGCAAAGGTTTATACCAAAGTCCTTGAAAAATACAGTTACCTACTTTCCACTCTTATTCATGCAGTAGGAGGAAGAGTCTCTTCATGCAAACACACCCTAGACTAGTTGCAGGCATAGTATTTTATGTATATCATGACATCTGGGCGTAACAGAACTGTTATCCTGAAATGGACTTCTAAAAAACTTGGTTACACCTGGGTCTGGGATGTGTAAATCAAGGTTCTGCATATTGTGGACCATATCAGAGCTTTAAATCACTCACAGATTTGTGTGATTAGGAGAGTAAAAGCACAGCTTGGTTTTGTTTCTGCAGCTGAGGCCCAGATCTTCCATTGTTATATTGATATGGTTTGTTTTCTCATAGCAGAACTAAAGTTTTTTTGGCTGCATCAAATAAACATTCATATGCACAGCTGCAGGTAAAGGCATTAAAAAGATGCACCTGCAATATAGGTTGCACCTGCAAAAAGATGCAACTGCAGTGGCTGTATCTGGCTAAAAGGACTGGGGAGAGAGGTGAATACAACACCCTCTGACTGGGGAGGGACTCACACAGTCCTGCACTTTTACTTGAGGGGTGGTACAGCTCTACAGAGTGCAGGCCCACAAGTGTGGGGAGAGAAGGTGCTAGTGCAGAGCAAGATCAAAGAGGTCATGTCTGAGGGGCAGCAGTGACATAAGAGAGCAGAAATGTCAGATAAACACCAGGGTGTGGGGTTTGCTGAAGTGTAATGTTTAACAGAAACATGGCAAAGCCAGCTGGAGGAACCATGTGGAGAAAATCCAGGAGCAGATCCGTCTCCATGCAGAGATATGATGGAAAGGTGAAGGCCTGCAGAGCTGCCAGAGGAGGTGCCAAGCCCTGCAGAAGGCAGTGGCAGGAGGAATACCCAATAACACCCTGAGACCATCTTGTGCACAGAAGGATGACATTCCCTCTGCTGCTGTGCTCTCTGAGGTGTTGGAGACTGCTGGCAAAGGTCATGGGCCAGGATGGGACATCCACAGCCAACATGTCAGAGGGGATGAGAGTGAGGAGTGAGTAAGATGGAAGAAATAACATGATAGATCTGAGAACTGCTTCAGTCTCTGGAGAGAAGAGAAAGGAAATCAGTGCAGAAAACCCCAGAGCTGTGAGCTTGTGGGTGAGGGAAGCCAGGAGAGCTGCTAGAGATTCTGGGGAAATGTGGGAGGTGAGAGGAGTGAGGAGGAGTAAACATTTGGCTGAAGGCATATCCTTCTGTCCCAGGGTTATCTGCTAAGTGCTGCAGCACCCAATCCATGTTTGCTGGATCCCAGCTGCTCAGCAGGCAGATTCTGGCAGCTGTGCTTTTCACAGCCTTGCTGCCTCCAGGAGTGGGGAGGGGCATTTGTAAAAGAGTTTGTTTGGCAGAGATTATTCCCAGTTTGGGGAGAGCAAAGTCAGGTGCAGGAGAGGACAGACTGGGACTCAGTTCTTTCTGAGAGCCAAAACCATGTCATTTTTTCCCCTGGGATTTCTGAAGCTCCCAGGGAAACAAGAAGGATGACACACAGAGATGCTTGTGGTTGTAATGTTGCTGGATTTCACACTGTTTAAGGCCCATATAAATAACTTAATTGTCCAGTTTGATTTGAGTCAATTTTTTTTTCTTGATGAAATAAGCAAACAAACAAAATGATTTCAGCTTTCTGTATTGGCTTTAGCAAAAGAAACACTATGGCTTTTCTCAAGGCAGCACCCCAGAAGATTTAAGAGAAGGTGGAGGTTCATTTGTCACCCAGTAATGAAGATGCTGGGTTTGGGTGTGAGTGACAAGATTGAGGTTGCACCATTTGCTGAGACAGGTGTGACCTGTGCCCTGCCAAGTTGGGACAAGTGAGAAGTTTGAAGGAGAGAAGAGGAAGGGTTCCTCATGCACTCGCAGTGCTTCTGTGTTGCCTTATTTATTAATAAAAAGTCACTATGCTTTTAGCCCATGAGTGTTGACCTATGTTCTGGTGATTTGAATATTATTAATTATGTAATTGTCAGAGACTCAAACTCTATTATTATGAGTTTTGGTAATGGCTCCCAGAATGATGGGAATGATATCAGGCAGCAGAGATGAAGGAAATCCCATATGACAGGGACAACGAGGTCTCTAGTGTGGTTTGCAGGTCCCACAGAGGAAAAGGGAGTTGGTTGGGTTTGTTCATCAGTCTCATGTTGGCACTGAGTCCTTTGTTAGTACAGAGGGAGCATTATTGCCACATATGATTGCTTGCACCCTACACATTCCTGAAAGATAAATCAAAAGTTGTATTTTTAATGCCAGAAATAGTTCTAATTACTTCCTGTTGACATGTGCTCATCGAGTTGTACAAAGGTCTTGGACAGAACATACTTGCATTGGCTTTAGAGCCTCATGCCAACAATGGTCCTGCAACTGTCTCCTTATCTGGGAAGCTGGGTCTGGGCTATGTAGCAATAATACAAACTAAGGCCATGAAATCAGATCATCTCAGGGGGCAGCACTACCCCATTAATTTGAGTTAATTTATCACTATGAAAAACCTTAGAAATTTGCAAAAATACAAGGGGAATCAGTCATTAGAAAAGTTTATAGATTTTCTTCAGTTTCGTAATAGCTGAGTGGAAGTTTCCTCAAAAAACATTTACAGTGGTCAGAAAGTAATTTAAAAATGGAGAACACATGAATATGCAGTCACAGCCCTCTCACTACCCTGGTAGCTGGTACAGAGGAATGAAAGCAAATGGATGTGTGTGTGTGTGTGTCTAGACTTGTCTTTTCCACTTATATCTAGTCAACTAATTGATGAAAAAAAACCCTCTGCAATTTCATTATTTCATATTGATGGCTGACTCAGTTAATTTACATTTTGATGATATTTAATGATTTAGGGTAGTTGTTAATATTGTTTCATTATTACTAAGGAGTTCAAAGGCTGGGCTTAGTCTGAGGTTTTATTAATTATTTTTAAATTTAAAGGAATAAAAAAAATTGCAATGTGGGAAATGAGGGAAAGGCAAATGTATGAGGCAGCATTATCAGTATCTGTCATAAAGCCACAGCAAGACTTCTGTCTCTTTCTCCTTGTTTATTGTGTGTTTATTTGCCTTTTCTTTTTCCCATGATGTCAGTATAAAGAGGAAAATAACTGCTGAAACTAATAGATTTTTGCCTTTGATACAGAAAGATTACAGTCTGCAAATATGAAAAAGAATTCCTTGTCTTATTTTGAAACTTTTCATTGTCTCAGTAGTAGCAGAATATGGCTCCAATTTCATTTGGGTTCTGTGTTCTGCAGGAAATCTTCAATATTATGTGCAGCAACATTAAGAATCAGAATGTGCCTTCCTTTAAAAGGAAAATGGAATTTTCTTTGAAAACAAGAGCCAGACTCTAGCTGGAAACTCTAGCTGGAGTTTCACTGGAGGGATGAATTGCAATGCCTCAAATATTCTATCACTCCTAAGCCAGGTTTTCCTCTGGCTTCTTTGTCCAGATATTCTCTTTCTTATTTATATTTATGTATATGTATACACACATATATTTATATCCATTTAGTATTTTACAGAGCCTCATTTTAAACGGGGACTAGGTGAAGTCTGAAATCTAATTTTAGGGAATTTATCTTGAATTCCATATGGATTGCTTCCACATCTTTATTTCTCCCATTGTTGTTATTAGCTCCATAGACACCTGAATCTTATTTCCCTCTATACAAAATTTCCATCACTAGGCTGGAAACAGTGAGTCACAGATGAATAGACTTGACATGGTGGTAGACAGCAGCTCTGCAGGCTCATCAGCCTGACCCATGGGACTATGGCTTTGGCACAATCATACTCTTTGCACCTATGGACTCCCAAATGCCCAAAGCCTTGTGAAGCTTATAAGAATTCAGTATCAAAACTGAGTCTGTAGTTTTCTGACTAGCTTCCTGCCATTGAGATAAAATCTTTCTCAAAAAAAACCCTCCAACATTTTAGCAATTCTACCAAATGCTTAAAGGAGGCAGACAGAGTTTCTTCTGTTTATAAACAGCTGAAAGATTCATTGATATTTTGACATAATTTACCAAAAATCACACCTCAAATTCTGCCTTTTTGCTATGGCCATAAGACCTGTTCAGACACCTCTCTGCTGAACAAAGGCAGGCATTGTACACGGAGCACTTCGGGTTTTTAGTGATTCAGATCCATCTGAACCCTGAAATCACTGCTCAGACCTTATTCAGGAGTAATTCCCATTTTATGGTGGGGCTTCTCTGGCAGTTGTTGCAGCTCCTGGCTTTGATGTCTTTGACTTTGTGCCAGCACCATCCTATCAGCAGAAGTGTCTCCTGATGTTGGTGTTCATTCCTTCTTCTCATGTTAAGGAATCAGTTAGAGCTAAAAGCTTGGAGTTGTCACTCCCCAGAAGGACACACTGCAGCTCTTGGTGGTGATCTACAGCAGGAACTGATCTGCTCCATGTTGGGAGTAGGCACACCAACAATGGATTGCATCCTTGCTTTTCTTCTCCTTACTTTTAAGCATGGAAAAATGCTTCCCTACAGCACACATTGGTCACCATAGAAACACAGTGTTTCTGGTCCTGGAAGTGGATGATTTTTATTCTGGAAATGGGTGGAAGAGGGTATTTCCACAGCCTTCAAGAAGTCGCTTTCTCCTCCCGTCACTCCCCTGCTCCTCCCTTTCTATAAAACTTTTGGGAACTCTTGAGTGAAATAGCAGGTAATGGCTTTTTTTTCCCCCTTTCTTTGCAAAATTTCAGTAAACTGCATGGTAACCAGATGTCTACAAGCCACTGAATAGGCATTATTGATTTGAAACCTGATGGCCAGACTGAAGAATGAGGAGAGGAAGTGGAAATCTATGTTTCAGCGTTGCTAGGTGTTCTCAGGCAGATCAGACTGTCTGTACATCCTATTTCCAGATTTGAAATGAGTGAAAATAAGAAAGATCTATTCCACAAGTCTATTCTGAAGCTTTATTTACTTCAAGTCTTCTGGAAAGAAGCAGTGCATAGAGGTAAAGATTTTTCTTCTGCCTCTTTGCTAGATTTTGGGAAGGAAATTCCAACTTTGCCTGACTCCTGCTGTTCCAAAGCTTGCTCCCAGTAAAGTTAAAAGCTTGAAGTTTAGTCCATAAACCTATATGGGCCTAGCTGAACTAACAGGAGTTCTTACTGTGATGAAAGACACAGCAGTGTGTAAATTCCCTTCACCATGTTAAACCATCATGTCAAAATTGTGCAGGGATAGCTTTGCATCACCACTGGGCCTTTTTTACTGTCATGGCTTCATTGGGTCAAAAAAATTAAAAATAATCATCCCTTTCCGTAGCTGTGCTGGTGAAACTTCAAAGGGTAGCACACAACTTAGGCAAGGATTATGGTATTCTTTCTGTTGTTGTGGCTCTGGGGATTTTGGGTGTGAAGAGGTGTGGTCCCTGATTGACAGGACATGGCAAAAGCTTTGAGCACAGGCACCATTGCACCAGCCAAACCTGTGGATTTTGGTTGTGGGGCAAGGTGGGGCTTAAATAGACTGCTCTGGTGAAATCTCAGTTTTAGCAATACCCTCTGCATCTGTATTAGAAATGATTCTGCAGTGCAGCTATTTCAGACAGGCACTTGCAACACAGAGATGGCTTTGCTTAGCTGGTGGCAAAAGGGAGCTTTTTAGTACACGAAATGTGTTATCAGAGTAATGTGTATTTTCTTTCTTTTTAACTTTCCCAGTCTGTTGCAGGAAGGCTGCTGCAAGTCACAGCTGGGCAGGCAAGCATCTGTTAATGAGTAATCCTTAGTATTGGCATTGATCATTGATATTTTGCAATGTAATGCCATCTCCTGAGTGGGCTTGCCTGGAGCTCCTTGTTGTAGCTATAACCATGCTTTTAATTAGCTCCTGAAGAGAAAGAAAAAGGAAACACCCAGATGATAAATCAGCTCTTGTTACAAGCAACATTGGATCAGCTGCTCTGGAGCTGCCTTTCAGTGATTACACCAGGGACCATTTCCAAGGGTCAGGCACTTGGTAAAGCCTTCACTCCTGGTGGTTTAGGCAGAGTCTCTCCCTCTGGGGCATTCCCTTCTACCCACAAAGACATTAATGATTAACAACGATAACAGCTCTGCTTAGAAAACTAAAGTACCCTAAAGTCAAGTAAATCCCTTGTGAGAGCTTGCTCCTGATTCACCCTCCTGCTTCATCCCATCCCTGGAAGTTTTCCTCTGCCAGGCAAAACCTCCATGAGAGGAGAGCAAAGATGAATGTCTGTGCTCCTCTCACTGTTGTTTTGGCTCTGAGTCTGAGCAGTGACTGTGCAAGGATGGTAAGTGATTCTTCTCTTTTGGAGTGGTGGATCAGCTGTGTGATGCCTGGCAGGACCAGGCTGTCATGGGGTTGGATGTGGGAAGCCACTGAACAGACCCAGAGAAAGAGAGATTCAAAGGGAACACAAAAGGGATTCTCCAGATGAAGGCTGACAGCAGTGCTCACCAACTGGGGGGACTGTGGGATAGCTGGTACTGAACCTTTCTCTGTTTAAAGCAGTTGCTTACTTCCATGCCTTGCTATAAAGGAGGAATGGGAGGGGAGGAAGTACCACAAAAATTGTAATCTCTTAAAAATATATCTCAGAAATGTGTTGACACAAGCAGGTACCTACTTGTAGCATGGAGGGAGAGTGCTCAACTGCCAGACATTACTGCTGTCTGGTAAATGAACAGGCCAGCTTAGTGGCTATCTTCTCTTCAGATTTCTCCCTGTTTCCATGCCAAACTCCTCAGTGATTTTGCATTATATATCTTGTGTCTTTTTTTGGGGTATGTCTGCCAAGCACATGAAGCCCTGCTGAGAAGGCTGTGAGGGTTTGAGTTTGCTAGTTTATTTATACCCCACCACAGGCTGGCATCTACCATGATGGACTAGCAGGGCAGTTAGTCCATTGATCGTTATGGTCAGCATTGTGGCTTAAGATCAGCCTTATTTCCCTAGCTGGGTTAAAACAAACTCAGATGTACTTAGGTGATGTTATAATCCTAACTATCTCAGCGAATTACAAAAATATGTCCTCAGATATTACATGTGGGAGCAGAGAGGAATGCTCATGTTGAGGGTAAAGATTATCCCTTGCTTGGTGGTGGCAGAGTCTGTGTACAGTGCAAAAACTGTTTTTTCCTCAGAACTGTTCAAGCTCTCTTTATATATTTTAACAAGAGCTGTTTCTTAATCCTCTCTTTATGTCCCCTGTCCAGTTTTATGTTCATGATGTGTGCTTCTTTGACTGCTTTTTGTGGTTTTTTTGCTATATTCAATTGCCAGCATCTTTGGTGGCAGCAGCACTTTATGTGAATTATCCATTTTTTATTCTTTCCTGTAGCTTAAAATCAGCTCAGTGCTCTCTTGCTGATTGGCAAACCCAAATACAGTTAGAAATTGCTTTTGTAACTAATGCCTGGGGGATACAGCTAAACAGCAGGAAAAGGCAAATGTTGGGATATTATTTGTAACTGTAAACTCACCCCAGAATGCATGTATGCTTCCTGCTGAGAGAAATAGGAGATGTGTCCCTTAGCAATAGAAAGATAAAATGGAGCAGAGCTTTGACCTTTGTTGTGTTGTGCTGGATTTTCCTCATTTAACTGGCACTTTCAAGAGTCAATGTGTATCTACCCTCTTTCACCAGACTGTGTCCAACCAAAAATCACAAGCAAATAATAAGATTTTCTCAGAAACATTGGGAGAAACACAATTCCAGGAAAGTAGGCTTTTACCAGTAGTACTGTTCCCAGAGTGAATTTGTGTCTCCAATCCACATTCTCTTTTTTTCTTTATAGCACTACAAATCTGGGGCAGGAAGAGGCTCAAAGCATGGGTTCACTCGCCCACAAGGTACCAAGTCAAATCCAACAGGTTTCATGACAGTAAGAATGGTCTGCCTGTCTGTATCCATGCTGTGCAAGTCGGTAGGAAGCCTGTCTTTGTTTCAACATGAATAAGGATTATAGAATGGGTATGCCAATATTAATTTCTGTTTAAAGGGGAATTTGAGACTAGCTCAGGAATCTCAGGTAATTTTCCTTCAGGTGCAGATTAATGGGAAGGTGTTGATGGGATTTTAGTTTGTCTGAGCTGGCATGGCTTTATATTATTTCACAAGGTGGTGTGGCTGAAGATGTGCAACAACCTTTAATCAGAGCTGCAGCTGCCCTGTAACTTTCAAGCACATGAAGTCTTTGTGTGGACAGGTTCAGTTTCTACCCTGCCCCTTGATCTCTCTGTGGGAGAAGGGTTTGAATTGCATGGTGGCACCCCAATGATCAGACATTCTGGATGTTGGAGAGCATTGCTGTTTCCATTTTTAAAGTTTTTATTGTCCCGTGCTTTTGTTCTTAAAGATTACATGCATTGGGCCATTAGTAGTGGCTTTATAGGTTATAACAGTCTTCAGTGACCTTTGGGATGAAATATATCTTCTGAATGGGGATGTATTTTTACAACTCTCCTGTATTTTTACTTCTCTCTAAAAATGCCTGTTTATACTGGGAATTATCAAACAGAGAAAGCTGATATTGGAACATTTGCTTAATTAGTTCAGAGAATGAAAACTGAGATTGACAAGGGGATGGCAGTGGCAATTTCACATTGATAGAGAAGGAGGCAGTTAGGGCAAATGGAGTGACCATAATTCCAACTGATTAAGAAGGGCTTCGATCACAGGGACACGTTATTTTTTCTGTAATGCCAATAACTGACCTCAGCAGCTCTTTGAGATGTCTGTACTCATGAGAGTTAACAGATATTTTAAGATTGTGCAGGAGCCCCAGCCATTCTGGGAGGGGTAAGCTCAGGACAAGGAGCAGTCATACATTGTCTCTGAGAAATGTTAATGTGCTGTGCTGCCTGTTTGGTTGAGTGCCCCATTTCTCTCTTACAGCAGTGGTTGGCTTCCCATTCAGACTTTGGGATTTCAAAATAGATTACTTTTAATTTAATGGTTAAATAAGCTCTGACAGTTTTTCATTGTCTTTTTTGTCTTCAGACTCTCTCAAGACTCATCTTGAAGGATTTTTTCTGATAGACTCCCACTAGCCTTCCTTAAACTCCCACTACCCTTCCTTAGACTGCCACCAATGATATGGAAAATACAAAACTTGCCCTTTTTAAACACTGGTCCCATCAGTTTCACCCCACTTGTAAGGAAACTGCTTATCCCAAAGGGAAGGTGGCATGATCAAAATTCTCTCTCTACCCCCAATTTTTAAAACCTTCTTCCTTCTGGCTGTTTTTATTTCAGCTTGTACTGTCTGGTTCCTTAATTATTTTAAACAGATGTTACAATGTGATATAGAGCCTGAAAGGATATAACTTCAGAAATTATTTTAATATGCAATTGCAATACTACATAATTAGAAATGATAATTGCAATTAATGAATATAATTGGCATTTGCTGTACCAGAAATGACAGTATATTTTGAACTGAAATGATCTGAGATCTTTTTTCCGCTGCAGAGTCCATTAATCTTTGTTGATTGAGTTATTATGTAGGATTTTTAAGCTTCTTCTTATGCACTAGACATTGCAGACACAGAGTCCAGAGTACAGCTGAAAAACTTGCAGATATCTATCTTCATAATTTCATATAATAGTATATAATATAATTTGTGGTTGTTTTTCAGCTGCATTACGAGTCTTTTATATTTGTATTTCAGTGTTTACAGAGGATGGTCATTTATGCAAATTTCCTTTCCGGTTTGGTGGAAGGTTTTATCACACGTGTTTATCAAATTCATTTTCCAGAAAGAAATGGTAAGTTGACATTGCTCATAAATGAAAACAGCATTCAAAAGAAATGTCATCCTTTTAGTGCTTTAATCTTGCTTTTGGAATAATTAACATGAGCTTGATGTGCCGAAGGAGACTGGTGCAGTTCTGCTGCTGTTAGCCATGGCCCTCGGGTCAAGATGTGTTCAGGGAGAAGGGAGCCCTGGCACTGGGTTTCCACGGCCACAGGAGGCTCAGGAACTGCAGAAATTTTTCCTTGCTGCCCTTCCTATTGGAACTGCAAGTTATCTGAGTGACAAGAGCTTGTACAGAAAGAGCAGGACTGATAGAATGACCTGGTAGAAACCCGCTGCTGAGGGAGAGAGACACAGACACCTGCGAGAGAGGACACTTGGTTAAGGCACTGTTTGATTTGTGCAGGCTGTACTGTACTGCAGCAGAGAGGCTCTGATTTTTGAGGAAAGCTGTTTTCTCCCTCCCCCATGTCTCTAACTTCTATCCATATTGGCACCAGCACCCCTTTGGACAGTGCAGTACTAAGAAGTGAAGTATTACTCCTGTATATTGGTTAATGATTTATTCTATTAGTGTGTTTAAGATCAGGTGTCCTTTTGGGCAAAGGTTACTCTTTTACTTTTGCAGAAGCTGTTAGATGTATTCGTGATCCACTTTTGGGGTAGGGGCAGTCAGATGGGAACCTTAATGAATTAAAGCACTGAATAAAACTGATAAACTTAGCAGACAAACTCATATGATAGGCATATATTACTGAAATCAAAGGCAACGAAGCAGAGAATACATGGGTACCAGTAATGTGAAAACTATGCCCAAATGAGCCATGTGAAAGGCAAACACTTGCCTGTTTTCAGGAGATAATATTTTAGAGTTTATTTTACTTTCCCAGGCAGGGCAGAACTCTCATTTTTTATACTGGACTGTCTAATTTTTTCATGATCTGTTGGCGTCTTTCTGATGACACATCTGTTTCAAGTGTAAGTGCTGGTGTAATGTAAACACACACTTGCTTACACAAAGGACAGTGAGCTTCAGGCTAGGAAACCACTTCAGAATTTCCCCAATATCCACCAATACAACCCAGCTAATAAAAGCCTCCAGGAAACAAGAATTTGAGACTATCTTAACTAGAGAAAGGAAACTGGAATAATTTACCAGTTTGAATCCTGTCTTTGATGAACTGTAGCCAGAAAAGATTTGACCTTAGTACCCACTTAATTTCATGCAATGCTTAAGAGGGATCCCTTTAATACATGACACTGTGTATTTGTTTTCAGCAAGTTAGGCCACAGAAATGGAAAAACCTGTGAATGGATGGGATCCAAGGTTAGAGAACACTTTAGAGCTGACCTTGAACAACTTGCTCTTATGCTTCCGACTTTTTAAAAGCCATTTACAAGCAGGAATACAAGGAGGAGGACAGCTGGAGTTATTTGGATTTGACAGACCATTTCACCCTATGGGTGACCTTCTGACCAGTGTTTACTCATCACTCATAAGCTAAAAGCAACTTAATGTGTGAGTTCAGGCACAGAGACGCCGGGAGAAGAGCCCTCAATAGCAGTTGGGAAGCCTGTTCTGTGCATTTTTGTGTGACTTGGCACTAACCCAGGCTGGACTTACACTGAATAACTGATCCCAGGGGAACTGGTAGGCAGCAGGTGAGGGCAAGGCTTGTGCCTTGTGCTTGTACCTGCTCCTGCCTTCTGCAAGCTGTTAGTAAGGGGTGATGGGAGGCTGGGACCAAACTGCTTATTTGGGGGTGAATTCCAGGAAACCCAGCCAGGAGAGCACTGACTTATGTGTTTAAATTCATGTCCTCAGTCCTCATGTCATGCTTGGAGTCAGGACTACAAGCAGGACTTTACAGTGCAGGCTAAACCCCACTCAAATTGGCATAATATTTATGTTTTCTTATACTACACACGAAACAGACACTGTGTTTCAACATAAATCTGCTTCTGACCACAGAAAGCTCTCCCAATTTTCTTTGAGAGCAACAAACAAGTTGTATCTTTATAAATATTTATTGAAAATACAGGGAAGAAGACAAAATAATTGCACTATATATATAACAGACTTCCTTTAAGAGAATCCTGTATTGCTTTCCGCCTTAATTATAATCTATTTTCACAGATATATTTCCATTTACAAAGTCTTACATGATATCTTGCTAAAGATATAGTGCAAATTTTCCTTTTTGTGTTGAGGAGAAAAAAAATAGCTGTAATTGCTACTGAGTTTCATTGGTACCTCCAGAAAGACAGAGAAGTGTAGGGTCAGACGGAATGGTGGTGCAGTGAACACTCGTGAGAGCAAAAGGGGAGGGTGGTCTGAACTGGACCAAGCTGAGGCTGCAGGGAAGCTGCCACCACCCTGTGGTGTCCCTGTGCCCCAGGGTGGGATGGGTTCCTCAGATTCTGCTTAAAGGAAATGGCAGGAGCAGACCTTGCCTGAGATTTTGGCTATAAATTGGAAGGTGTTAACTCATATCCTGCAGAAGCCTTATCCTCTGCTTGAGTTCTGGATGGGTGGAGCCCCTGTGCAAGGGTGAGCTTAGGTCTGTGTAGGAAGGACATGATCTTATCATCTTCCTTGGAAACAAGAAGACAACTTTTGATATGTTGGCCACAGACTGAAAACAGTGCAGAGGACAGATTTTTGGTCAGCTGGATTGCAAGATGGGGAGTTTATGGCAGACCTGGAAAGGAGAAGTACCTGTGGGCAGAGCTGGAAGGTGTCAAGCATCAGGCTCGGAGTTGTCCTGGAGCTGGTAGTGGTTGGTCTGGTGTTAGGCAAAGTCTGGCTGTGTTTCATGGTTAGGACAACACCTAAAAAGGTCTCAGGTAACCTCCAAGACTCAAACGTAGTGACAACACCAGGTGTGATGGTAAAACTCTTTCCTTACACCTGTCTGTCTGCCTCTGGCCTGGGGCTTTGCTTCTTCTCCAAAACACCTTATTGTTAAGGCTCCCTATGCTCCTGGTGAAAATAAAAGCCTACTTTCCATTTATCCTGCCTGCCAGTTAGACCTCATTTGTTACATATCCTTTTGCTTATCCATTCCCATGTTATTTACCATGTATGGACTTAAAATATTATTTAAATCAATCCTTTGTAGTGGACTTGTCTGATATAATTAGTTCAGTATCTCTGTCTTTATGTTTTCACTTTCATGTTAACAATTTTATATGACAAGCTGATGTAAAGATATTTGCTATCCCATAAATTTTGAGTGTGGGCACATTTACAAATAGCATAAAGAAATAACAAGGCCATTGGGCTGGTTTGGCTGTTGGAGATAATATTCCACAAGACTGAAATATCACCACATTTTTGGCAAACCTCCAATTATTTTTTAAACATTTTATAAAGAAAAGGAGGAATACAAGTGAAATAGCTTTGAGGATGAGCTGAGATTCTCACAGACAGTGAGATCTGTGGCAGGAAATATAAAAAGATTATGTCACTGTGCAAGAAGATTGGCTCCAAGGAAGCAGCTTGGCATCAGAAAGGAGGATTGACATCATTGTAGTCACTGCAAAGCAGTAGGGAAGGACTGGCTGTGGTGAGCATCCAGTGGGAGGACCAGTGGTTTGTGGAGAGCTGGTAGAAGAAGCCTCTGTCAGGGTCTCTGACAACAAAATGTCAGAGATGGAAGAATGTCTTTTAAGATGGAAAAATTGAGATTCCTCTTTGCTTAAAATTGGGTGCTGCTGGACAGTGATACAAGCAATACTGAGGACACTTTTAACTCATTTCTAATCTTCATTCTTGTGCTTTAAAGAAAGCATAACCTACTTCCTGCTGAAAGATCTTCAAGAAATTTCCATCTACTCCCAGCAGTTGCATCAACCTTAATTCCTGTGAGAGAACAGCCTCTTTAAGTATGTGCCACGTTATTCTGCACCAGAGTGCCAAGTACTTCTTTTAGTCTTATATGATTGAGGTCACCAAACCTAATATGCGTGGCCTATTCAGGTGCTCCATACGAATTATGCATTTGAAATACCACATAGAATCTAATTAAAAAGGAAAATAGGGCAGTTAAAAAGTAGACATGCACTACAATAAAATTTCAGTCTTACCTGTGACATCCTATGGTGAAAAATTTGACCACAGAACTGCTCAAGGAAAGATAAAACCATGCATAATAAAAATAGATCATCAGGCACATTAAGTAAACTCCAATGTCTTCTAATGTCATGTAGCTGATATCTATTATTCTGCATTATAACTGGCTGGGGGGATGTTTTGATGGATAGTGCACTGGGACAGGACATGGACCTCCAAGGTTCAACCTCAGTTCAGTCACGTGCTCCCTGTGTGTCCGTGGGGAAGCCTCCAAATCTACTCCTGCAAAAGAAGAAATAGCAGCTCAGTGCTCCTTGGAGTGCTCTGAGCCTGAGATAACAGACCGAGATAACAAACCACCCGTGAGGGTGTGCGGGACTCAGTCCCCTGCTCTGAAAAAAGGGGAGGTTTTATCTGTGCCTTTGGAAATCACCACTGTGTCAGTTATTTCCTCATTTCATCTTGCAAGTTCCAAAATAAGAATGCTTTAACGGAACTGAGTGTAAAAAGGGTGAAATATGCTTGTCACTGAAAGTCGGGGAAAAGTCCCTTTGTGGGACTCCTGCCTCCACAGACTATTACAGTAACTATCAAACATCAAAAACAGGCTGGGTCTTGTTTGCTTGTTTTGTAATAAGTAAAGAAGACATAATTTATTTACCTTGGTTTTGTTTTTTATTTGTGTCTTTCATTTTCTAATCACAGAAATAGAAAGAATGTTGAGGTTTTTTGAAGGATTCATTGAAAATCCCAGGTTCTGTATTTACATCTTATTTTTAATCTGTTTTTAATTTGAGGGAAGTGGAGCAGAGCAACTTTAACAAAAGAAAACATATTTTTTTCCTCTGCTCTCAAGAAAATTTGAATGAAACTGATGCTAATTAGAAAAAACCAGCATGAATTTCCAGGTTGCCAGAGTGTGAAGGCCCTGTAGTTTCAGTGCAAGCATCCAGATTGTTGAAAGATGGATTAAGCTGCACCTTTGATTCTTTTCAGGTGTTCAACAACACATAACTTTGATCGGGACAGGAGCTGGGGACACTGTGCTTTGCTGCCCAGAGACCACTCAGGTAAGGCAAGCCATTGCTGAGTTGCTCCACATACCTGACTCCCACGTGCAGGAAGGAGGGACAATGCCTTCAGTGCAACTTTTATTTGTGTATTTATTTTGAAGCAAGCCTTCACATCAGCTGTTTCTATAATCTCTCTGTGATGCTACACAACCATAGCATTACACTGTGAATATCACACAGTCTTTAATTCACTCTCTGTTGACTAACTCAAAGCTATGGAGAGAAAATTATGGTAATGTCAGCATGGAAATCCAAACTCCTGCTGGAGCCAAACACAAAGGTGATCATCTTCTCCTCCCTCATGGCTTGGATGTGCCTTCCCTTCATTTACACAGCTGCATTTTCTGTCTGACCAGATAATTTTTTAGAAGGCACAGAAACATTTGATACCCTGTACAACACACAGCCATCACTTCCAGCTTTCCTTTCTTGAGATCTCATGGGAAAGAGCAGATCTCAAACCCAGACTTCCTTGAGCTTTGGGCTGAGTCAGAGAAGACAAGAGGCCAGACATATTCATTGCAGGAGTCCTAAAGGATAATGAAAGATTTACTTAGCTGAACAGCTCTGTGGTTTCATGTGGTCGCCACACTCCAGTGCTACAATTACCTGGTTGCAAAAGTCTGTCTAAAAGGGGAAGTCAAGGCCTGTGGCAAAGTCACCTTTATATATAAAAGTCACTTTAATTGACACACTGGGTGAAAGTTCATCTGGGAATATGCATCCTTGTCCTCATCAGTCCCTCAGTGACTGGCCTTTGTTTATCTCTGTATCCCTGGCTCCATGTTTCATGAGCTGGATGCTGGGGAATCCCATTTTATAAGGAATATATATATATATATATATATATACACATATATATATATACACACACATATATATACATATATACGTATATATATACACATACACACACACACACACACACACACACACACACACACACACACACACACATATATATATATATATATATGAATTTGATATTGCACTGGTTGAACTTGATGCCCCCGAGGCTTTTTTTGGATGTCACTAAATGTTGTTCATGTTCCTCTTTTTGCCATCTCACTCTTTTCAAATGAGACACATCTTATTTAGACCAATAGCCTTCAATATTCATTTCCCACTTTCAAATGAAGGGCTTTTCCCACCAACCCCTTTCAGGGGGTTCTCCACAGTCATGAGTCTTATTGCCAAGCTGATTGCAATCTACCAGAGCACTTGAAAAGCCAAGTTAGCTGAATCATGCTGACAGTCTAAAATTAAGCAGTGCACAGCATCACCCTTTTTAAGTGTAACTACTTTAAATTATTTTCCACCCTGGCTTTAGAACAGACTAACAGCAGATCAGAGGCCAGTGACCTATACCAAAACAAGCAGCAATGTATACAACTTTGTAATGCAACTGTGCCAGACATGAACATAGACTTTATGGGCAGTTTATGCTTAAAAGACTCAGATTATGAGGGCTGCTCTTAATTATTCATCAGTGGATTCCCAGAGCTTAAAATGTTGGTAGCTGTGACTTGTGACTGCTTTAATCCTCCAGTGAAACATTCACTGTGATGGTGACAGCTGGCTGACTCAGGGAAACTCTTCCAGGAGCTGAAAGAGCCTAGTGTTACACATCTGGGGGTGCCTTTTGTCACCTCTTCCCTCTGTCTGCCCACCACTATTATCCTGCCAGACATCTGGCTGGCTGTAGACCTTTTTTGGCTTCCTGGCTCATTTTTGCCTGTTACCCACAGCAGTGTTGGATAGGATGGGTTGGAACAAGAATGCTGCCCTGTCTGCCTGCCAGGGTAACTCTGTTGATGTACCCTAACATCAGTGGGGGCTTTTCCTGGCTACATGTCTTCCTCCCAAAAAAAAAAAAAAAAAAAAAAAAAAGGAAGAGTTATATGTGTGAGAGAGGAAAGGGGAAAGGAAAGGGAAAAAAGGATGGGTAGCTAGAAGAGATCACTGCTGGCTGTTGCAAAATAAAAGATAACCCATTTTACTTCTGGAAGCATTTAGAATTTGAAAAAATGAAATAAAAGGGTTTTGCCTGTTATTTTATTTATAAATGTAAGTCTACTTAGGTGTTTTTTTTTTCAAGCAGCAAGCACTGTATTTGGACTTGGGAAATGTTTAACAGGTCATTAACCATAGCTTGAAGAGAACAGGCTTATGATGAAGTTGAAAGGAAAAACAACATAATGGATGACAGGAATTTGAAGAAAAAGAGGGAAAGTTTGCCTGCTGTGGAAGAAATAAGCAGTCAAACTTAACAATGCTAATCTTTGAAATGTAAAATAATAATTAAAAAAAAAATCCACTGAACTAATAAATATTTGGGTGTTTATTTTCTTGAAAAATGAGAAAAAAAATGGATTTTCAGGGAGAAAGTATCCTTTGGCCCTAAGAGGTTGGTAAGCAGTGTATCCATTGGCATGGAGAAGGAGCTTCTTTAGAGCAAAGTTTGGAACACAAACTCTCTCCAGCCCAAGAATACCTGTGACATGAATATGTAGAATATGTATGTGACCAGTCAACTTCAAAATGTTGGAGGTGATTACAAATCAATGTTAAGCAAGTGCTGGAGGCTTTGATCCAGAAAAAATCATCTGCCAAATTCAAGAGAAAGTTTAACCAAAAAGCCTTTAGCTTTAGGATGAAGTGAAGCTTGAAATTTCTCCTGGAGGGAGGTGTTAATACCATGTACATGGGCCAGCTGGGCTGTGCATGCATAGTTCACTGACATGTACAAATATCCATAAATGTGAAATGCCCCTGTGGGTTGGACTTCCAGATTTTGAGCAGTCTGGTAGGATTACTTCTCTGAATGTCTGGAAATCTTGGACAAATGGCCAAAACCCTAGGGAGACCCAAATATGGGGGAGAAAATATCCAGACAGTATTTTTAAGATTCCTCTGGACTGATACGGAAATAAGCAGTAGAGTAGTGTGGGCTGTGCAGGCAAGAGGAAGAGGCATCATCCCAGGAGGAGCTCTGAGGAAGGTGGGTGGCAGAAACAGAAAGTTTTGGTTGGGAAATACAGGCAGAAAGGTGAGACAAGGCTACTGCTCAATCAGCAGAGACTTGTAGAGGTGAAGCTGAAGTCAAGATGAGAGCTGGCAAACATGGAGTGTTTTACCCAGGAGGGTGCTTTAGGCAGTGCTGAGAAAGTGTGGACTTGGTACTGCCCTATTAATGGGTAGTTAATAGTGGGCAGGATTCCCCACTGGGAACTGAGATGTGTCCATCTGCTTGTGAACAGAAGTTGTTCCTGGGCTCCACGAAGGATGTGAAGCAACACAGAACATGCCTGGAAGGTCAGACTGGAGTGGTGGGTGGGATGTAGACAGGGACAGATTGAGAAAGAAATGAACGAGTGGAAGTGATTTTTTCAGATTTAACAAGGGTACAAAAATTTCTTGAGCATTTGTTGCAGCAGAAGATGGCTTGGAGATCAGTTCATGGTTTGAATATAATGGGAATAGGAAATACATGATTTTCCTTTGAGGAAACATTACAACACTAGAAGTTTCATAACTATCAACAGCAGGAAGAGTAGGAATGTCACTGACTTTCCTTGCTTTCCCTTGATGTTATCCTGGATTGAAACTACCAGTGAATACACCCAGACCTGCTGTCTGATAGGAATTGCATCATTCTCTTCTGAAGTAAATATTTTGATCCCTGCAGGGGAACCTCAGATTTACACTGCTGTAGCAAACTTCAGGATGCACCCTTTGTGCTTCACTTCAGCCCTGTCTGTGTGTGCCTGTGCCCCTACATGTTGCATCCCATGCTCAGGACACACTGTCTAGCAGAAGAACCACCTGGATTGAGTAACACTGGAGATGGCCTAGCAGAGTTTGACTACCATTAAAAAGGAAGATTTGAATCAAACTCTGGAGTCAGCTCTGGAGCAGGTGTAAATGTGCTGTTGGTCAACTTCAGGGGACTTACATGCCTTGGCACTGCCTGAAATCAGAAACACTGGCCACCAGGACTCTTACTACTTCTGCATTGCACATTGCCAAGTAAAACTTCTATTGAAGAGTTGTCTGGGCACCTACCTCCTCTCCCGTCGCATTTTCCAATCATTCAGAAAATTCCCTAGTAAATGGAGATACATTAGACTGGTCCAGTTTTCATTTTTCTTGGCGTGATTTACTTGGATGTGCTTTGTGATTTACTTTATAATTTTTCTCTTGGTTCCAGCTGTCCATTAGCTTTAGACATAACCCAAAATCCCATATCAAATTCTTCTGTTGAGGGCTGAAAGCGATGTATGATCCGGGTGGTGGATGTCGCAATGCGAAGGCTGCAGGGCAGAAAGCCCGGCAGAGGCAGCCCTGCAGCCTTCCTCCCTCCCCAATGTAAAGGCACAGCTCCATCTTGTGGGCACCTGTCCCGTCTTCTTCCACACCTCAGTGCCAGCTGTGGTGACTTCAGGTGTGGCTGGGCCTACCCCCTTCAGACAACTTGGTCTGGGTGGTGAAGGTTCAGCTCAGTGGTTTACCATATGGCTTTTAAAAGCTGGATAAATATGTTTCCAACTGTTTTACAACTGGAAACAAACCCACAGTCAATTGGTTAGACAAACTTTGGTTTACGTTAATAGATGGTATTAAACCCACTAAGCACTGAACCAAAATGGTTCATGGAACCAATAGGACAAAGCATGACATATACCATATTTATCAACAACAGCTTCTTATGTTGCCTTCCTAGATCACTGTGCAGACAACCCCTGCCAAAATGGAGGGACCTGTACTCTCACTCATAGCCACAGGATGTACCACTGTACCTGTCCAGAGGAATTCACAGGCGAGGACTGTCAGCTGAGTAAGTATCTTCTACCATGAGCATTACAACATGACATATGAATAGTGAGTAGAGCTCATTAATGTTTGCTTAATGAAAAGGTAGTGCTGTTGTGAGGGGAGAGACCACTGCAGCATGAATGTCTGTGTAGGTGGATTTCCAAATAGTTATGACAGACAATCCATTCCTGACGGGACAACTAAAAATAGCTTGGCTGTACAATTATAAATCCAATTATGTTCTGAGCATGTGAAACACAAAATGCATCTTCCCCTTCCTTTGCTGTTTTTAAGATTTAAATATCCCTTACATGTTTGGAAATGACTAATATCTAGTAGACAATGCACAGAGACATGAAAAACAACACAATTTCAGGTGATGCCTTATCCCTTATGTACATGCACATACTGGGTACAGTGATGCTGTCCTGCTCACAGGCCTTGAGGAGAAAGCCACCTCTCTCCTGAGGGTCCTGAAGGTGCTTCTCTACTGGCTCAGTGCCTCCACACTATGGAGGCTGGCTAGCTTGAGAAGCACTGTCAACAACCACGGATCTGCTCAGCAGGAAAAAACATGGATGAGCAGGGAATAATAATAGAGATTGTGGTGCTATTTCTTGCAAGTATTAACATATGAAAGCTTTTGTTGTTTGTAAAACTTCATTTCAGAGAAATGTTTTGACAACAGTCTCTACGAATTCTTTGATGTGGGTGTGAGCTGGTCAAGAGTCCAACAAGGAGTAGTGGAGCAGTGCATGTGTGTGAACGGCCAGATCGAGTGTGGGCGTGTGGAACACAAAAGTAAGACACTATTTTCTACCACAGCTGTAGGACTGCATGGAGTGGAAACAAACGACAGTGAGGGCATCAAAACCTGAGTGGTGTCTCACCCCCTTATGCTGCCCTTGTACCCTCTCTAAAAGACATTATTTTAGCTTTCCTTTCCAAGAGTGAGGGGTTATACTGACCCAGGAAATCCCTTCAATATCTCCATACTTATTTGAGGAAGCAACTATAAGCATTATAATGAATTTTAGGGACACACCTCAGTGTTTTCTTTGAGGGGGATGAAAATCTGATCTGCAGCATGTTAGACTATACAACAGGTTATATAATAGAAGTGGTAAACTTTTTTCTCCAAAACTAGAACCTCCCTGAGAGGCACACCCTGCATGCCAACAATCACTTCATATTGCTGTTTCACTTCTGTGTTCCTTCCCAGGCCCATCCCACTCTCAAACTGCCAGCATGTAAATTTTTCCCACCTCCAAGATCCCATAAGGCCTGTATTGGCCCCAGAGTCCCCATGATTTTTGCCCATTCCTAGCAGGGGTGATGTTTACATTATGAAGCCTCCTCATTTAGGGGCTGCCAGGAACACTACACCCTAGCCAGCCAGCACAGGATATGCACTTTGGGTTGTCACCCAAAAATTTGAAGAAGCCAGCACAGCACCTGGCATTTGGAGGAGAGATGTTGGGAAGCAAACCATGTACCTCACCTATATATGTGTTCTGGTATGGCTATTCCCTTACTCAGTCTGGCTAACTTTTACCCTGCCCAGATTCACAAGTAAGTTACAGTACAAATAGGCTTCATGAAAGTCCTTTGAAATATGTAGATGCTTTTATTCCCTCCTTATATAACTGGAAACTAAAGTATGTAGAGTCAGTGGCTTTCCAGGAGAGTCCATGTGAGAATTAGGAAATTTGATAGGACTTAGTACTTCCCAGTCACAGATCTTAAATACTTAACTGAGCTCCTTACTAGACATGTTATTATAAAATCTAATAGAGCTCAGTGGCAAGCCTGAAATTGGCAGAGCCCTCCATAGAGAAAGAAGTGTTAATACCATAACCACTAGTAATAATAATCACCACCCCCATTTTACCTATTGTTCATTGATAATATCTTTCAATAGCTGACATTATCCAATAGCAGTGAAAACAATGAGACAGACCTTTGTGGGCAGAAATCAGTTGAGTTTCCTTTTCTTTAATTTATCACAAGTGTAGGTTTGAGATAAGCAAAAGAGAAAAACTTCCCCCAAATGCATGTGAACAGAGGAGATGCACTAGAGTAAGTTAAAATGGACCAATTCTCTTGAATAATTTGTACCTTTGGTTTGATCTTTGGTTGTGTTTTCTTGTAGGTTGTGTTCATGATCCTTGCATGAATGGTGGAGAGTGCAAGATGGTTACCTCCACTGGGAAAATAGTATGTGATTGCAAAGAAAATTATGCAGGGAAGTATTGCAATATTGGTAAGTATAACAAACTACAGGCAGACCGAATTAGGAGTTTTCATCTGGGAATAAGGCTGGTGGGTTTGGCTCTGTTGTATTCTGCATTTGAAGACATTTCTTGTAACAGCTGAAGAGTCATGCAGAACAAAGGTTTAAAGTATTTCTCCAGAGTAAAACATAATATACATTTCACCACTGAGACTCGGGTTCTAAAATTATTTTTTCATGCCCTTTACTTTATAGAAAATCAAACACAGAAATTTTAATCCAATTACACATGCCTATAAAATAAGTGCATGCTTCCATTTTGCAGAATCAGTCACAGAATTGTACTCTAGACCTACTGCCTCCCTACAGATCCACGCATTTCCTCATAAAGCAGGGATTTACCTCTGACAAAATCTAGCAGCCTTTCTTTGGCAGCTCTAAATGACTGTAGGACAAAGAAAATGCTCACCCTTTGGACTACCTTAGACTTTAAGTTAATAGCGTATTTAGCCCAGTACAGGTTATATGAAACCCCTTCCTTTCTCTGGTGAGTCAGGGAAGAGAAATCTGTTTTTTAGTATCTATGTGTTAGTCCTGTTTTGCATTTTAGATGCTACATAGTTTTGATACAGCTTTCCTCCAGGAGAATTAACATTTATCCCTGCAGGGGTTAAATCTGCTTGCAAAGTTTGCTTGCATGGTATATCTGCAAGTTATACCAGCAACTTTTTAAATAAATGTGTGTTTTGGGCATAAATTTTAATAGACCTTCAATCACACCATCCTGTGACCCCATCAACTCATTGGCTGTGACTTTCTGAGTGCATAAATCCCATGGCCCATCAAAAGTGAGGACATGACTACCAGTAGCTCTGGTGGGCACTTTCTTAATCCAATGGGTGGTTGGGTAAAAACACCTGTTAATGAACACTGCAATTTGTATCTAGCATTGTTTTTGTTACTCTGATAGTTAACAAATGGTGTTGCCAACTCTAGCTGGGGGGAAGAAATCCGTTTGGGAGACCAGCAGTACAGATGAAATAGCAAATAACAGGAGTGAATGGGTAAACTGGACAGTGTATGAGCTGGTCCTGAGCATTCATTCACCAGGTACCTGACGAATCATGAGAAATGGGTTTGTGACTCTTTTAAGTCCTTCATAAGGAGCACTATTTCAACTCTGTTGTTTTGTCCTTTATTTACCCTAGTGAGACTGTCCCAGGCTTTGGGAATGCTCTGCAGGGATCTGGATGAGGGGCTGCACAGCACACGTGTGACCTGGAGCTCGGGGCAGGGCTCCACTCTGCCCATTTTCACATTAAACTGCTTTTCCAATTTCTGCTTTATTATCAGCTTCCCCTGCCTGAAGTGGCAGTGGTGCACAGAGACATCCACCCAGCAGGGCCTGGATCATAAATACCAGGATGGCAGTGTTATAGCTGTCATACCGGTTTCTGCCTGACTAGCTTAGAACAAGAAATAAGCTGGTGCTCTTTGATTACTTGAAAATAATAAGGCATACATTTGGTTTGCTAAACAAGTGGCTTTGGATGCTTACAATCCATCTGTGTTCAGCTGCCTAACACCCCTACACAGAATGGGAACTGAAGGATGGTGTTTATGTGTCAGGGCCTTGCAAAGAGTCTTAAAAAACAAAAAAGTCTTTGTCAAGATTTAGTCATTCTAAATTAATGCAAATAAATGAGTCTTCAGGTCTTCAGACCTAGTAGTATCACCACAGTAAGGCAATTGCACTCTGGTGAAAGTACTATAGGTTTGTATTTTCTGAGCACTCAAAAATGATTTTTAAATATTTGTTGGATTAATTTTTTTCTTTGACCCTTCAATTTGATGCAGTAAACAGAAATGGCTTTTTTCTTTATTTCCTTTCTACTGTCTTGTATAGTTTTCCTTGTTTAACAGGATATACTTGTGAGGTAACTCTTTAGTCAGAATAGCTGGTGGGTATAGTGCTTGATTCAGAGAAAGTGTTACAGTAATTCTGTTCCAAATGTACTTTATACTGAATTATCAGTTAAAAAGGCAACCTTAAAGCCAATAAAGCCAATGTGTGATGCATAAATCTCTTCTTATACTTCCTTTTTTTTTTTTTTTTTTTAATCAGAAATCAATCAATTTAATAAACAGGAAGTCTCCCAGACTCCTATTGAGCCGTAATGTGTCTGAGGTATCTCTGATGTCCTTTGCCCTCGGCTTACACAAACAATAACCAGCCTTCATATGTGTCTAATGGAAACCCAGCAAATTTATCTTAACATTATACTCAACAGATATTAATAAATGAAGTACCATTCTTCATCCATAAGATCATAAGCCTAAGTACTACTGTGACTCAAGCATTGGTACAGTAGACTGAGGAGCAGAAACAGCAGGAAAGTACTAAGAAACACTTCTCTTGGTTGAGGAATTACTTAGCAGATGCTTGGACTATCATATCTGTCAGACCTTTACCTATTTTCCATGAATTTGTCTAAACTCTTTAGTACTCCTTTATGATTTTCTCTTTCACAGCATTCCATGTCAAGAAGTTCCAGAATTTAAATAGATGTGATGAAAAGAAGTATTTTCTATTGTTAACAAAAAACCTACTGCCTGGTAATTTTATTCTTCTCCTTTGAACACTGAGTAACAGAATAATCATAACTTTTGTGATTTTAAATTTGCCTATTTATCTGTCCATTACCTTTTGGACTACAGTGTCTCTGTCAGTACTCAAAACTCATTCTTTGATCTTAAAATTCTTTTGCAAACAATCATTATATATATGTGTGTGTGTGTGTGTGTAGATATGTGTATATGTAAATATTTTTTTCCCTAGGCCATTATCATAAATGACCATATAGCTACTGAAAAATTATGAGCTGACTTGAAAAAAAGGAGAGAGGTGATAAAAGTAACAGAGGAGATATCCATAACAAAAGAGACTGATATACAAAAGACAGTTTCTAATATAGATTTCTATTCTTTGTGGTAATACATTATTTTCTTCTTAAAGGAGAAACTTTCAGTACTGAAGAAAGAACTGCCATTTTAAAATGTGTTCTGAGACAGTTTATATGCAAAGGAGTTCAGTGAAGTTTAATTTTGAAGGAAATTAGATACATTATCGACAAATCTCTCCCCAAACACATGCTGTTTAAAATAGTTCAAGGACCCATGCTTAATTAAGTTCAATTCATAATAATTGATAATAATTTAGCAGTGGTGAATGTGGGCAAGAAGTGAAACCTGAGAAAGATGTGAGTGGAATATTTTATCTCTGGCCCAGGTTGGAATAGGGAATGGAGAGTGAATTTATTTGGTAAAAAATTAACTTCAGAAATATTTAGCTTCACTGGAGGTGATAACTGATGACAAACAGTTATAAATATGTAACTGTAAAATTACTTTGACATTTTATATTTCTTTGAACAGATAGGAGCAATGGTGGAGAAGCTGGATGAACACAAAGGCATACACAGCTAAAGAGAAAGGAGAAGTTATCTGGTCAGAGGACAGATAATTCATTATAATATGCATTTATGGAGAAGTTAAAGGGGGTTAAACGGTAAAGGAAGGAGAAGTAGAATTTTTTTTCAGGGGTTAATGCCTTTAGGTTTCTGTGGTTGAAACCCCACCATTGCATTCACACTTTTTGCTTTAGTTGATAATATGTGAATGGAAATGAATACATATTTTGCCAGATTTCCATGTAAAAGCTCTTTTTTTTTCTTACCATTGCTTTGTAACTGTTGGTTGGATGTCGGTTGTTAGTAAATTTGGGGTGCTTATTTGTATTTTAAATTTATTCTTGATTTAGTCTTAATTATTCTGTATTTATATTCTGATATGTTAGTGGGGTATCTTTATTCTGTTTACTTAGTCACCAAGTCTTTTCCTGATGCATTTGCTCACTGTGGCTGTGGGCTGCACTAGCTTTGAGCATATTTGAGCATTGCACAGAGGATGGTATGTTCTGAGTTTTCTTTGGATTAAGGTTTTTTAAGGAAACCATAATGGTTTTGATAATATTTTGGTCATGATGAAATGTGAAGTTGGTGAAGGTATTTTTGAAAACTCTGCTTTGTAGTGTTTGGGGTATTTTCCTCGTTAGGCTATGGATAATGGAATTAGAGGGGTACCATAACTTTAAAGAAAGCATGAGTTGGAATGCTAATTGTGGAAGACTTCTGGTTATGTAAGGAGATGTGGTGTATGTCAGAAGTAGGTTGAGGATTTTCAAAAAAGGAAGATGATAGAATAGCTGAATATATAATTACATACAGGAAAAAAAGCCTTCTTGGCCACACCTTTGGGGGTTAAACTGGGGGAGTTTGAGGTAATAGAATTAGCAAAAAATGACAGCAAACCCACCTTTTTAGTGGTTCTTTTACTGAAGTGTGTTGGCAGTTTTCTACTAAAAAAGCTACTTTAGTAAAGGAAATTCAGCTCTGGAGGCTGGAAGGAAAGTTTTAATTTTTTTTTTTTTTTAATCTGAAGAAGATAAAAGATAATGAATTTTAACTTTCTGGTTTGTATTTACCCTCTGCTAGAATGCTTTTGGATTAGTGTTTAATTTTTTACTTTCTAGAAATGCAGGGGGAAACAGGGTGAAGTATAATAACAAGGTCAGTTGGCTGACAATCACAAATTGGCATTTAACTGGTCAGTCAGTCCCCCACTGAACTTGGACAAGTAGGCCTGTAAGTAAGCCTTGAAAAGGATTTCTAAGTGGGGTTGAGAAGATGCTTTCTGCTTGCATGCATGAAGTGCTGGGCTTAATAGGGTTGAAAAAGAATGAAGTCATTATTTCTCCAAAGTTGTGGAAAAATAGGTGGAAGAACAGATTAAAAAAGCAACATATTGCATTAATATGTCTTGGAAAGGTGATTGTGTTATTTGAACAGGACAAGTTTGATAGGTCACCATGGAATTTGAATGAGGGGAAGACATGGGTCAATTATGAAGAGAAAGCAAAGAATCACCACAGCAGAAAGAGTAATGATGGGTTGGATTTTCATCAGATTTTGAATTATTAAAAATAAAATTCTAGAATGCTGGAGTTACACAGATAAAAAAACTATGCCCAGTAGACTGTTGCTTGCAATGATCAATGGTAGGAGGCATTGGAAGATAAAGAAATGGGTGAGTATGGCATGGCCCACTCACCTCTGATTCATTGCACTGAGCCAGTGCCACTCCAGGGAATGGTGAGCAGGAGACCAGAGACAGCCGTGGCTTTGCAAAACAACCATAGCATGTCATTTATGGAGATGGCAGATGTGAGCAATGATAGACAGGCTCTTCTTATCTCCCAGCCTTCTTTATAATTTTAAGATAATAATAAAGCTTTTGGCGAATAGAGAGGAAAACAAAAATGAAGAAGGAAATACTGTTTGCATGGAGGTTATGGATTAGTAATTTATGTTTGACACCTTGGCAAATATAGGCTAGAGAGGAGAGCTGATGAGCTATGCTGGTAGCAGCTTGGCATACAGCAAGGACAAACCCTCTGTAAGAATTGAGAGAGAAGGTAGAAACCAAAGAAGAGGAAAAAAATTCTCCTGTCAGAGATAGGAGTAGGTTCAAGATCCACAGTGGACGTCTTTATTTTTACATAATCATGCATTTTCCAGATGCTGGTGGGCACTAAGCTTTCTGTGTTTTGCTCTATGTTCCTACAGTGTTGCCTTTTTAGTTGACAAGTCTTTGTTGTATTCCTAGTACAAACTAATATGATTAATTTTAGCAGCTGCTAATATGAAGCAGCTGCTTAGTCCTTATTCTTGTAAGAGTGCCTGACTGGGCAGCAGTGTTATTTGGTACCAGTTAATTGAAGCCATTAGGGTGCTTTTAATCCTATTTTTGATTTATTTGAGACATATTTGACAGTGGTTTCACTTCATTATATTTTATCGAGGAGACATCTTCTGTTGAAGTGTGAGGGGACTGACATCTCTTAATCCATGCAATCTGTTGTCCTGTATAATTGTCAGGAAGGTGGTTGAAGGGAAGATGTGGAAGATGTGATGCAGCTCATCTGTGGATTACTGCATTGTTTGTTTCTCCCATCTCCTGCTTTCTCCTCTCAGGCTACTCTGGAAGCTTTGGGGGCTCAAGAGACCCCCACCTCTCATTACAGTCCCCCTGCAGAGCAGCTGCTCATCTGCTGACCATCATTAACTGCTACACAGTCTGCTCCTTTTCCTGCCCAGACAGTTATTTTGGCTCATACTCTAAGCAGATCAGGACCTACAGGTATATTCAAAAGAATGAAAGCTTTCACTATGAATTAGGCACTCAGATAGTCTTGAAAATCCTGTATGGCAATCTGTGCAACTGTCAAAGAAATACAGCACTGATATTGGCTTGTTGTTGCTGGAATTTCTTTCCCCTGGCTCTTGAAAACCTATTTCCTAAATACATTGCTCCTATTAGTTTTATATATCAACCTATTGGACTGCATTTATGACTCTGTAAATCATAACTATTGTACTAGAATTGAAGACAATAAATAGAGAAATGAAATGGAAGAAGAGCCAGTCCTTTCTCTTATCTAGGATATTACTTTTCTAAGCTATAAGAAAATACTGGCAGAGTTTACAGATTTCTGGATTTAAACTTTCATATTAAAGAATTCAACTTATTCAGAAGGCAGCTTTGAACATTAGCTTTTATAACAGATATAAATCTCTTCAATGTTACCTCAGATGATCTAAGCGTTGCCAAATACGAAGGTACAAAGACACTTTGAAGAAGAAACATATTAAAAAATAAGTCTAGTTTCAGTAATTGCAGTGTGCCATCCTTATGTCAGGATGCAACTTAAAGAGATTTTCTTGCACATGTAAATCACTTTTTTTTCGTAGTCTAAAATCCATCCTTGTTTTACATGGTAATTTTCTGCTAGATTTATTGATTACAAAAAGATGCCAATTTTTCCACCTTTCTGCCTAGGTTTTAGCTCAGATAGATTGTTTGTGTCATCATCAGGCTGCAGTTTCAGCAGGGATTCATTCCACTGTTAGGTCACTGTCAGTCCAGACTGCTATTCAACAAACCAGAAAGTGCCACAATTACTTGAATCAGTTATTTGTATATATATGTACAATCTGCTGTTCATGATCCCAAACAGAAATATTGAAATCTAGGTAAATATTATAGGAGTATGATTGAATTATATTGAAATATAGATACATAGGTCCCCTTATATTTCACTTGTGATATGTGTTCATTAATTTTTAAGCTCTGAAACACAGTGGATGCTGTTACTTCTTACATTCACAGACAGGCAGGAAAATGTTGAAGCAATTTGCTTCAAGCCAGGAGCAGTCCAGTCCTGGTGCTGCTGCCATGCAATCCTCTGCCCCACATTATCAGACTTCACATTCTCATCATTAAAGAGTGAAAATAATGTCAACAGGTTTCTTCAGTGGAGTTTGGTGCCCAATCAGGCACCTTCCTGGGTATTTATAGAGATGTTCAGTGGCATAGGGACACACTGGAATATAAGTAAAATCTTCCTTTGGAAACAGTACTAGGTCCATGTGGATGTCTTTTAAAGCTCTCTTCATGGTGTTTCTTTCACTTAGCAAAGAAATGTTTGCCTTACTGCTTTCAGAACACCTGGCAGGGTGCATGTGTCAGTGTGTGTTGTGTTTCAGTGCACAATTTGATGAAATGAGATACCTGTAAGAGCAATCTCCACAAGTACTGGAGACTCCTTTCTCTCAGGCATTTATTGCCAGCCCAGAGTAGTGGCTGGCAGCCTGTGCAACAGAGGAACTGCAGCTCCCTAAAATCAAACGCTTTCACACCTTTCATCTCTGAGGGCAACTCACAGCCACCCAGGAAAGGAGAGTAGGGAACTTCTGGCAGAATGAAGAAAAGATAAACCCTTCTGTATGCACCAATGAATCATGTAGAAAGGAAATTTGGCTTATATCCTTGTAAAGGATGGCTTGAAGAGCAGCACATCCTGTAATGCTGAGGCCATGTAAGCAATAAAATTTATGCAGAGGCATAAAGCGCCATTGTCCATTGCTGTTCATCTCAAGGAAACAGTGTGAAGCTGAGTCAGGGGAGGTTTAGGTTAGTTATGTCCTTTTCCTCTTCCCCCCTCTCTGTTCCTGCCATCAGCTTATATAGAGCAATACAAAAAATTAATCTACCATTGTATTTAATAGAAGCATTTCATGTTGATTAGGGTTAAATCAAAGCATTGCTGAATGAAAGGGTTGCTTTAAGCCATCCTATCCCAGAATCAGAACCATTGGTGGAAAAGCATATTTTTATAAATAGAATGAAACCATTTATGTATATATGAAAAAAAAAAATACATTCAAAGCTCAAAAACATCAAGAAAATTGATGGTGAGGTGTTTTGGGGAAAAGAAAATGTGAAAGATTCATTGTTTTCTGCAGACAGACTTTCAGAAGAAATTCCTAAAAATGTTCAGGTGTGTAACTAAAGGACTTGAAACAAGATCTGGAGACAAAAAGTCTTGTGAAATGCTTTCAGGAAGTTAGCAATTAGAACTGGTTGGATAACGGCTATTTCAGATTGCTGTTCATTTTAAGACCTAAAAACTTTTATTGAAAATGGCAAAGATTTATTGTGACTTGCTTATAAAATATAAAATCTTAACACATGTAGACTGTTTTACATGAGCTATTGAAATACCTTAGATTTAAAAAAAAAAAATACAACAAGAAATTATTTCTAATTTTTAACATTTAATATTATATTTTCTGAAAAGAAGTGAACAGGAATAATAGTGGCATAAGACTGCAGAGTAAGTTGAATCTGCATTTGCATCAAAACTTTTGATAATCAAAATAATCTGAAAGTTTAGGTGATTTCTACTCTTAGCAGTGATTACACACTGGTGGTAGTACAGGGAGGTGAATGAACAAAAAACCCACATATTACATCTTCCATGACTTTCTTCTACATAATAAAAAATAAATATGTTTCAGAGTTATGAGACATTGTGGAAGCTATATGGATTTGGGACTGAACAATTCCCAGTCAGAGCAATCCATTAAGAACTGATGAAAGCAGACCACCTACACACTGTTTCTGAAAAAGAGGGAAAAAGAGAGTTTTTCAGGGCTGTAACAGTTAAAAAAAAAGAGAATTAGAGGCAAAAGATCCACATGACTGCAATAATTGCAGAGATATTTTTTTTTTGTTTTTCCTGATTTATAAGTGATAAAATATATGAAGTTTTGCAGATACTTCTCATGGTCTTAGTGGGTACCATGGTGCTGCTACCAACCAGACCGGTAAAGATTTCTGGAGTGGAGCACAGACCAATGGAAAACTACTAATGAAACAACTGTTTCACCTCAGAAGCCTCTCCACTAGATAGCAGATTAACTGAAGTTATGCCTGTGTCCAAAATATTCCTTATAAAATCAAAAAGAAACAAAAACCTTCTTGAGAGATATTACTTTCAACAAGATATTACTATCAACAAGTGCAAGATGCAATCTAAACTTCTTCGCTACAGAAGGAGAATGTGAGGGATGATTTAGAAAGAAGCCAAATTCTTCCAGTAAAAATATGCTGGCAGCTTTAGCAATGACTGGCAGACCTGATGAAACAGAGATACATTGGATTTTAAGCCTGACAAGGATAAGCACAACTTGTCAACACCATCTGCAAGATATCCAAACCATTGGTATTGCAGAATATGGCCCTGGGTCTGTCCTGAAATACAATCTCGTGTTTCATTCTCATAAGAGTAGTCATTCTAATTCTTTCTGAATGCAATAAATACAGTAAAAGTAATCACAGAACCTGGAACTTCCCTGCATAAACGAAAAAATTTAGCATCCAGTGTGATTGTGATATTTTCATGACACTGTTTCAGACAAACAAAGCAGTGTAACTTGCAACTTGCTCAGAAAATAAATGGCAGGTTTGCCAAGACATGATTACTCTTGCTAACAATACAAATGATAGAAAAATTATTTTCTGTGAGGTCCTAGATTATGGTTGTTAAAATATGCATTTGATTTAATGTTATATTCATAGTCATTGAATAAAGGGAATTTGATTCAGGTTGTGGGTGGGGGAAAATGTGGTCTCAGCATGTCAGAAGTGTCTGCCAGGCCAAGTAGAAAGAGGAAGTGTTAGCTAAGTGTTTGTATCCTAATCAATGTTTTTCCACCAAACTTCTTGACCTTCATCTCCCAAATTTATGCCGTATGCTTGCTTGTGGTTTTGATGATTGTCACTATACTGATGACTTGGCAGGGTAATTAACAGCAGCAGTTCAGTACCGTGGTTCATTATTTCAGTCCTGGTTATGTGTCCTGGTTCATGTGTCACCTTATTTCTGTCGAAATAAACAGATCTTTGGCAATAGCTGTCTGCACTGTGTGGTGTGATGGATCATCCTCAGGGGGTGCTTTTCAGCAGTTGGTCAATGATGTTATATCTTTAAGTATGTCTATAAGTTTAGAAGAAGATTCCACCAGTCTTGTGACATGTAAAGGACATGTCATGTTGACATGGCTGGGACGAGAAACCCTCTGAGGCTCAGTCACAATTAATCCTCTGTGCATTAGACGGTTTTGTGTTTCCTTTGGGATACTCTTAGCTGTGTTTTGAGGTGTAGGCTTTCTGTTCAGTGCAGCTATTTGTACACAAATGCATCCCCATATGTTTTTCAGCCATAATGCTGGTATGTACTGCTGATAGATCTTGGCAGCTGAGTATACAGGTCATAGAATATGTATGTGTCAGACCTATCTGAAGAAATAGCCCATATGCAGGTGACAAAGATGTGGATTTTGAATAAGAAAATTCATCCTACAGATTAGAATTTTGCAAAATTGATGTATCTGCAACATGTAGCTACATATTTGTAATAAACATGAGTATAAAGCATATATAAATATATGGATACATATGAGACCATTAAAAGAAGTATTTTCAAAAATCAGGCCTTTGAAGCACTTGCAGGGCAGGATTATTTTCATTACTATATCTCTGAGCTGGTTGCCTTAAGCATCCTTTATTTTCAATGGAGATTTAATCCATGTGGACTGGAGTGTATGGGGTCCACCTCATCTTAAACAAGTTATCTCAGACAGGCTGGATCAGCACTAGAAATCTGTTTCTCTTACTTAACTGAAAAGGAAACCTCCAGAGATGAGCTCAGTTGTGTCTATAATTAGACCAGAGGAATCCCAGCCATATTGCTGACTTTGCTGCAGATTGCTGACTGAAATCTTCCATACACAGTAAAAATTTTAGGTCTAATTTTCTGCCATTCTGTCTCTTGAGTAGTTAGTTGCTCCTGTGCAAAATAAGGCTAACTTACTACTAATTTTAAGCAGAGATAACTGCTCTTAGTTAATTAACTTTTTGTGTTCCTTTTTTCTTTATTAAAAATATCCTTGTTTGATGCATTCAGGTCCTGTGCAAGGTGAAAGGGACTACAGAGTTGGGCTCTCTGGATCTCATTTGGGACCTCAGCTGTGAAGTGAGTATTTAACATGCAATCAGCATTGATTCCTGACCAGTCTCTTCCTCTGCCAGTCCCGAGCCAACGGTGCTACATTGGCAATGGCACAGACTACAGAGGTACAGCCAAGACAACCATTTCTGGACACAGCTGCATGCCTTGGAATTCAGACCTGCTTTACCAAGAGCTTCATGTTGACAGCATTGGGAAAGCAGTGCAGCTTGGCCTGGGGCCATTCCCTTACTGCAGGTGAGGAAAGTTATTTTTTGTCCTGTATTTGTACATCAAGAGATGGACGTGTTGTGGAAATAAGGAGGGCCAGGGATCTCAAAGCAGGTGTTACCCCTGTCTGAGAAAAGCTAGACTGACTTTAGTAATCTGTCAGCCTGACAAGAGTGATTGTACAGAAGACAAGATCTGGTAGATAGGCTCAATCAATAGCTGGGTCTGCTGAGAGAAGCTCAGACACAAACTAGTGTTGGAAATTCCAGGTCCTTTTTCTCCCTGGGTAATGTTTTTTTTTTTCAAATGAGGCCATAATGCAAAGCTTTTGACATTGTTCATTAATGTTCATCCAAAAGGAAAAATCAAAGCAGTAGATAAATTGAAATAGCTAAATTTAATTTCTTATTCTTTGTCTGTAAAAGACATAAATATTTTCAAAAGAGAAAAGCTATTTGAAAATAAAAAAATCAAAGCACTATATTTAAATAAGTTTAAAATAGGATGTCAAATTTAAAAAAAAAATTACAAAGGGAAACTATTGCCAAACAAGATTTCAGTGTTTCAATTTTGATTGCATCACATAATAATAAACTACATTTCTGCTGAAGTTTTCTGTTAAGCTATAATAAAAATAGCTTGTGCTATGTAGGTTTGTGCCTTCTCCTCAGTCACGTTTTGTTCCTCCTGCTTCTTAGGTCTCCATGAGCTCAATGGATATCCACAAATAAAGGAAATGTTTCTATTTAGAGAGAACATTTCTCATCCTGGAGATGAGCAAATGCTAAATGTGCCAAACTGTAGATGATTCTCCATAAAGTACTGGTTGATGCATAAGATTTGGTTTGTTTGCTTGATTGCTTATTTTTGTGTGTGTTTTTGTTTTTTTAATGGAACTTCGACCAGTAATTCAGGAAAATCAGAACGTACTGCCCTTCCTGATTTGTTTGGTGATAAAAAGCATGCATGCATGCATGCTGAAAGTAGCTCTTCTCTATCTAACACAAACTAACAATTAACAATTCCTACCCCCTCCTTTAAGCCCTCCCACCTTGATTTCCAGGGCTTGGTCCTCACGCAAACACTTCAGTATTTGATTTATGTTGTCCCAGCACAGTGTAGCAATTTATCTGACACATATTTTGTGCTGTGATAAAACTTGAGCCCTTTGATTTACATCATTTATGCCCAATATTCACTTTCAGATTTGAAATGCAGAGAACAAAATGGTGTAGGAGCTGATGTGTTCATGTTCTGTAGAGCTGAGAAAAAAAGCTTTTCACTTTTTTTGTCAGCTTGTTACAATTTCTGGGGATATCTCTGCTGTACTATATAATCCTGCAGATATCTTCTTCAAATAGTCTAATTTAGAAACATTGTTGGCGGAAGATGACTCAACCTGTGTTGCTTCTTCAGTTCTGAGAATTTGAAAGTGCTCTAATCTTTTTCTGAAGAGGAGTCAGATTGAAAAAGAAAAAAATAATCGAAGAACCTTACAATAACAGATAGTGCCTGTGATAAATCCAACTGAAATTAGAATTACTGCTTATCTGGAACTCTGAATTACCTTACCAGAGATGTCTATTTCTCTTGGTCTAATAAAGTCTCTCTATATTCTTGGAGGTGCAAACTGGGCAGATTTCTGGTTACTTATAATGCACTGAATAAAGATGGGCTTTAGCACAGAGAAACCCTAATGGAATCAAACCAAAATCTGTTTAACACCAAGGAACAAAGGGCTAAACAGTTTCCATTACTCCTTTTTTTTTTCTCTTACCTTTCTGAGGAATACAATATTTTCTTGAAATAGACTTTCATTTCCTCAGACTCTCCAGGGAATGTGAACCTGAGAATTGCAAATTCATTTTTTGCTAGCTATTCTTGTTATGTATTTTCTATGGTTTTACCTGTGTTGGAATCTCCTTGCCTAAAAAATAACCTAAAACAGGAATCTCTCCCATGGGATTTAGTTCTGAAAATAGCTGAGCTGATACCTGTGAAAGCACTTCAGTGTGGGCTGTAGTTAAACGCTGTGAACGTGCTCATGCATCCAAATACTTGTAGGCAAGTTTTACAGGTGTTCAGTCGTGTCTGTATTTCAGGTCCTAGAGAACCTTAGTCTTCGTTAGTTTAAGACAAAGAATTGTATTGAAAGGCTGCTCACCCTTGTATGTGAGCACTTTGTCAAATGGCTCAAAATCTGAGAGTCCTGTCTGTGCTCTGTATGGTGCAAGAGGAAAAAGCAGAAAACCTTTGGGAAGCTTGGAACAACACTGGTTAATCCTTGTACTTCCCTCTTCCCCTGAATTAACTAGAAATCCAGATGATGATGATAAGCCCTGGTGTTACATCATGAAGGACAACAGTTTGTCTTGGGAGTATTGTGACCTTCCAAATTGTGGTATGTAAAGGCTTTCTTAAAATCCATGTTAAGAATTAATGAAGATTTATTGATACTACAACACGGTTTCACTGTATAATTTTGAATGTTCTACTGTTCCAGGAGTGTTGAATGTTTTACTGTTTCCAGTAAACAGTGGACTTTTGCATTTTTTAGAGTTGTGATACAACGTGTGATTCTTGTCCTGAAATAGCAGTAGTGTCATACTTTTTGGTCACAATCATGCCAATATCCCCAAATTTTGTGCTCAAACGTGCAAGGTGCCAGAAGTGACTGATGCTATGGTAAAAATTTTCATCACCCTGGGGATTAAAGGCGCTGAAAACGGAGTGGGCCTCTGTGAGCAATGAGAGGTCTACATCCTGGAGATGTGTGAGATATGGTGTTTAATTCCAAAACATGCAGATTCTGGTAGTCTGATGCTGTATCCCTTTTTATCTCAGCAAGCAGGGAAAGGAGGCCACCAGTTCCAGACAAAGCAGATACTTCTGCAAGTACCAAAAGACCATGTGGAAGAAGACATAAGAAAAGAAATTTTGTGAGACCTAGGATTGTTGGGGGATCTTCATCTCTGCCTGGATCTCACCCCTGGACAGCAGCTATATATATTGGAGAGAGTTTCTGTGGTGGAAGCCTGGTTCAGACCTGCTGGGTTGTGTCAGCAGCACACTGCTTTGCTAACAGGTAAACTCAGCCTGTGTGACAGTGGGTCCTCACAACAAAGCTGAACTGAAACAAGAAAGATGAGGTTATAAAAGACCAATGTGTCAAAAAGAAATTCTGGCAATTTGAGTACTCTTCATGATCTAAAAAATGGCTTGGACTACTATATTCTCATAAGATAACACCCTTATCTTGTTCCTTAAGGAGTCTCAAAGAATCTAAATACCGTGACTAAAGAGATAAGGTAGGGTGAAGCAACACATAGAATGGAGTATCGCATGTGCAAGAATCTGCAGGGGAATAGAAGCATTTAGCTTCTTCTCGGTTACTTTTCTGAATATTTATGCCTGTTTTGAGCTATAACAGAGATGACTATGCTCACTGCTATGTCTTGTTCAGAAAGGTTGAGACAGCCAAGCAATGATTTATTGGAGACGATAAATTACTGTTGGTTGACACAAACAGAGTGGGCTGAGTTTTACAAAAAGCCACATGGAAGAACTGTCAAACTTCTGAAGCTGATTTTCTTGAGAGATTTTTTTTTTCCTGTGGGACACTAGAAAAAATATTGATTATATGATGCTCTTACTTTATTCTAAATGCTTAATTTTCTATAAATGTTCAACACTTCCCCTGATTTCAGTTTGATCACATTGAAGGGACAAATATTACATCATTTGATACCCATTGTTCCTTTGCATAGTAAAGAAGCCAAGAGAAACAGAAAACCTTTTGCCAGAATATAGATACTGATAGCTTGTAGAGCTAATAATACCACTGTGAATGCTGTACTGAAGCATTTGGAGCTCAAGCCACAATGCATTTGTTTTTCAAATGTTGTGAAATAGCTACTAACTTTGGCAGCTGTTCAGGACATTTCCACCCACTTCCAGCTGGTCGTTTGGTACATACAGATTTTCCATAATTACTGCATTGTAATTTGCACTCTTCTGTTTGTTTAGTACCTCTGGTAGTCACAATTCCAACTGTTTTCCACTAGGCGACAATAGATACCTGTGCAGCTCAATTATTTCTTTTTTCTTTTCTGTAACCCCTCCTGTTTTATTTCTTTTCCTGAATGAACCATCTGTAAGTCATAGTAGAACCATTCAGTGCTTCCAAGATTATCCTAAATACTGTTTCAGAAAGTGAAATTCCACTGTTTTACAGGCCCAAAATTTGATTTTCAAGTAGGTTGATTTACTACTGCAGAATACCGAGAAAATCATGGCCTTACATACTGATCAAAGAACACTTCATTGTTTTCTTGTGTTCCAGTAATATAGAAAACACTTTGTCCTTTCCTTTTTAACCTTAAGCATAGTTCATGTAGCAGGGTTGCTGCTGTCTCTCTGCATTGCAATTGCCCAGAATCTCTTTCCTCTGAGTCCATGGCTGCTGGTCATTGCTGTGTACTCAGTACTGGGGAAGGTTCTGTGGTGCTTTTGTATCTGATGGGCACAGAAATGCAACCAGGGAAACTGCAATGATGCAAACCACTCTGCATCTCTGCAAGGTGTGTGACACCAGGTATTTTCTTCTCCTGCACTGGATAATAAAACATGGGAATGGTCCAATGTTAAACTTGCTAACTAAGCTAATGAATATATTGCCTTTCCTAAACGCTTCCTGATTATTCCCAATGTCCCTTACTTCCCAGCTGCTGTACTTGTTCTTACAAATTTTATTTCCTAGGACACTGGATATCAGAGGACTGTAGTCTTCTTAAAGTAATAAACTGATAGTTGGAAAAGATGATGTGAATTGCAAATACTGTATTCTTCTCTGGCTGTGAAGTTTCCCATTAAATCCATGTGCTTTTGGGACTTCACCAGGTTGCTTTTGATTCTGGACAACAGATTTAACACAGATAAGCAAATCTCAGAACTGGTGATATCTTTTAGGTGAAAGCTTCCCAGATGTTCCTGAATTGTCAATATGCCAGCACCTTTAAATCTTGGCCCATGTTTTTTCAGGAGACTGTTTTCCCAGAGAAACAAGATATCCACCACTGACTCATCTTTTGATCCCTCATTTCTTTCTGAGCAGTTTTTGTAATTATTGGCAAAGTTGAGTTTAAGTTGACTCAGTTAAGTTTCTAGAAGAGAGGTTTACACTCCCCAAAGATGCTTGTTAGCCTAACAGCAGCTAGGCAGCAGTGCCTGTGCTGGCCTTCTCCTTCTTTCAAGAAGCAGCAGCCTTTAATTAGGCTAATCAGGACCCAGAGAGTAATATCTTTTTCCTTGCCCTCTGTAGGCAGGAAACCTGGGAAACAGGTAAAGGCGTTAGGAGAGGGTAAACAATGGACACATTGAGAGGCTGAAGTTATAATGGTTCATAAGATATCCAGCTGCTGGAAAATCAGCTGCATTTGTCCTGCTAATCACAGAACTGCTTGTCTCTCTTTTTGTATTACAGTCCACTAAAATCCACTATTAGAGTAGTTCTGGGTCAACAAATATTTAATAAAACGACTGATGTAACACAGACGTTTGAAATAGAGAAATACATCTTGCATCCTCAGTATTCTGTGTTCAATCCTACTGAACATGATATTGGTGAGTATTTTTGTTCAGACAGTTTTATTTTCCATTTACTGGACCTTATTTCAAGTTTAGATGGTGTGTTAGAAACTGCCTTTAGAATGGAAAAATCGTAGATACTAAGAGAGGTTTTTGAATGCAGGGGGTTCTTAGTTCTACCAGAGTTATAACAGCATCTGAAAGCTAGACAAATTCAGATGAAAAATAAATTGCAAATTTTAAATAATTATGATAATTAGCCTTTGGAGCAATTTATCTAGATGTGTGGCAGATTCATCATCACTTCAAGTCTTTGTGAGATTAGGCATTTTTTCAACTGAACCAGAAGCAGTAGGCTTGATGCAGGAATTACTTGGTAAAATTCTATTGTCTGTATTGTATAAAGAATCTGACTAGATGAATGTAATAACCCCATCTGCTCTGAAAATCTGTGGTACTAAGAATCATTTTTTACACTGAGATAGATTTAAAAAATCATCTGTCTTATCAGTCAGAAGTTAAATGCCCTTCTGATTGGCCTTATAATATTAGTCAGAATGACAATGGAGCAGCAACTTCTCATTTTTAATCTGCTCTTGTGAAAGTTGTCACATCACCCCAGGGCATCAAGCTGTGTGTGCACTTTGTCTATGAGACTATTTAATAGCCTGACATTGGGAATATTTTAGGTCAGGCAGGTGCTGGCTTTTTTTGTTCACAGATGGTGAGTATTTTCTATTCTATAGCAAAAAGCATTCAAGTTCTATGTTGGTGGGAGCTCTGTCACAATATACAAGGAGACAAACTAGGTTTGAGGCATTACTCTGCTCTGAAATACCCTGGTGAAAAACACCCATGACACTTTGAGATCTCATAGCTTTTTTAATTATTCTGAAATTAGGTAGGCATGCCTCACTAGTGTGCTATGTCCAAATCTAGGAAGAGCTGAACATGGAGTGCCTAAGACAAGCCCAATTTCAAAAATAAACCAGAAGAAAAAAACTGTGTTGCAGGGGGAAGATGAAGGTGCTGGTTCTGTCCAGTTAGAGATTTCTACTGATGCAACAGAAGACTTATGTCCTGCTGAAAGAATTATGTCCTGTCCTTTTCTAAAGGAAACAACTATCACATGAGTGTTTGCTAGGGAATTCAGAAGCAGGCAGAGTTAGTGGGGAAGAGAAGCAAGGTGAGGAAGAGCAAGCTGCTGAGTGTGGGAGCAAGGTTTGTGTGGGCTTCTCAGATAATGCTTCTATGTGCCACTAAGGCCAAAAACTGTAGCTGGAAGAGAAATAAGACTATCTGGTGAGGTCACTTGCTTTCTGCACAGCTGTGCTCACAAAACTTTGAGCTTCCAAAAGGCCTGATGAGAAGGTTTAATAGGTGTGTCCACATTACCTCAGCTCTGCTCTCTGAGTGGTGTGGCCAAACCAACATGCTGCCCATGTTCCACCTAGTACAAAACCCCCTTTGCTGCTTTACAGCCAAATGAAAGAAATGTTTTGTAGGGAACCAATTTTTGAAATCTTTCAGTATCAATCTCATGATGATGCACAGCTACGTATTTATACTGTTTTCAGCCCCATGACTGTTAGTAAAGATTGTGTAGTTTATGTCATATTTTGTAGCTTCAAGAAGCTTGGTTTTGAAATGTCCTGAGGTTTTATTCCTTATTTTTAAAGATCTTGAATTTCGCTGAACTCAGTGATAACAGGACATGAAACGCACCAGCTCTTGGAGTAATTAATTTTTTAATGGTATTGGAACTAGGCCAGTGGCCAGGCTTTCAGAAGCAATGAGTATTTGCACATCCTACTTATTTCAGCTGAAAGCTGGGGATATGTCACTGTTATTTAACAATAAGGTGGGAGGACATACATGTATTTTCTATCTTCCCCCTTCTCTACAGAGGCAGTGAAGCAAAATCTGCTCAGTGAGCATAGCATAAAATAAATATTCCCACAAGGGGAGTAGCTGAATATTTCAGCCTTCAATTTGCTGTGAAATCAGGTGCTGTTGAGATGAGTCTGTCTGTCTTTGATTGAAATATCTTAATTAAGAGAGGCTTAGGGGATAATTAAATTTGTATCTGAGACCCATTACTGCCAATCCCATTAAAGAAAGAGAACAGTTACTTTCTTCCTCCTGTATTTTCTGTTCTGCAGCTTTGATTAAGCTGAAGAAGAACGGCCAACGTTGTGCTGTCAAGTCCCAGTTCGTTCAGCCCATCTGCCTGCCAGAAAGTAACACTGTTTTCACTGACCAGTTGAAATGCCAGATTTCTGGATGGGGACACAAGCATGAGAGTGAGTACAACGAGAGCTGGTGTCTGTAGACAAAAATGATGACAATAAAAAAATAATGCTCAGGTGTATGTTATACAACTGAGAGTTTGATAAAAAGCTTTGCAAGGGACTTCTGGTGGAATTCTTTTTACCTGCCTTTGGAGTTCACAACATTTGCATCTGAAATAGTCATCCTGAACTTTCTTTATAGGCCTTGGAAATTGGAGTGTGGTTCCCTTGACCAAATGTTTGCACCAGTTTCAGAATGGAATGAGCTAGGAGCTAGCTAGATCTCAGTGAACTGGGAGGGGAGAAAGTAGCTTGTTGAAGTGCCAACACCCGGAATTTCAGTAAAGTGAATCCTTCCCCTGATTTCTCCAGGTAGAGACTTTCAATTTCACCATCAAGAAACTTTGAAAACATTGATAGGAAAAGGCCAGATAGACTTTAGGCTAAGAAGTGCTTACACCCAGCTTGAGAAAGGTGGAAAAAATCACTCCATCCTTTCAGAGGAGAAATTTCAGGATTATGAGGCTGGACCATGTGGCTTCAATGCTGAGCTAGCAAAGAGCTATGTAGGTAGATGAAAAGGATTGAGGAGCTGGCAACCACATTTTGGTGACAGATATAGTATGAGCAAATATCTCACTCTAAATGTGTAGTCAAAGGACAAAACGAAGAGCCTTTGAAAAATGAATGATTTATTATCACATCTAGAAAGAGGTGAGGACAGGAGTCCTGGGGTACTGTTCCTGAGTCCCTAGAAAATGAGAGAAGCCAAAATGGATTAATGGCTGAACATTGCAATACTGTTATTTTATGGAGTCTGACTGGAGGATCAGAAAGTGATCACTACAAGAATTATTTTATTTTAAAGCTGTCCATAACATGAATATTATAGAGAGGTGTTAAATATGTTGATTATGTGTTAAATGTGTTGTATTGTGCCTTGTGTTTTCCTATTAACGCTCTTGACATAAAAATTACTTTCTTTTTCCTCTCTGGAAATTTTTAAAAGATATATCTGGTTATTCAGATGTCCTGCAAGAAACACTGGTTCCACTTATTCCAGAGGAGAAGTGCAGAAGTCCTGAAATTTATGGAACAGAGCTCACAGAAAACATGTTCTGTGCTGGCTACTTTGATAGCAAATCTGATGCTTGTCAGGTAATGCTGGGTGATAGAAATGTATTTTGGTCATGAATGTTGCTGTGTTACAATTCTTATTTTTATAGTGTTCCTAAAGAAAAGAAATGTTCCTAAAGAAAATAATAGTCACATAAGGCTCTGACTGCTTCCACCTTATTTTTTTATCATGTTCAATGCAATTAAGCTTTAAAGAAGGGCTCCAGAGTACTCTATTCCTCCTCCCTTCACATAAGGCAGTGGCTGTGCACTGAAGGGTGTGTTACTCTAGCTCCTGTCTGAGCCTGCAGGTGGTGGCAATGGATTTCTGCCCAGCTGGCAGGGATGTGCTGGTAGGAAAACCAGCATGAACCTGTGTGGGGACAAATCCCAGAGCTGCTGCCTCCTGCCTGAGGGAAAATGAGGACACCTGGGTAGGAGGTGAGGAGCAGTGGTGAGCCTTGGAGGAGGGAGCTGAGGTTTCTATAGTGGATGTGACTGAATGGTGTAGAATGTCAGTCAATTGGAAACTGTGTTATGTAACCTCAGTCTTTCATGGAATGACCTCATGCTCTTACTACTTTCAGTTATGTCACACCTTGGCTCTGAATAAGGATGCAAAATTGTTGTAGTGATAGATGCGACTTCTTAAAATGAAGGATCAGATTATTCCTTACATAAAACTTCAGATTTCATCTACAGTTCATTTTGAAGGAGGAGGGTTTTGCTCTATTAACATAAATTCCTGAAAAGGCAGCAGATAGCTGGCAGTGTAAGTGGAGGAAAGACTATCATGTGTGCTGGAAGCCCCATCGAGGTCATAAACATCTCCAAAGAAAGGTGTCAAGAGTGAAATGGCAGCAGCCAGCAGTGGCTCAAGGCCAGGGCTGAAACTGAGGCTACAAGGGTTCACATGAACCAAAGAGATGGAAACTACTCTGCTTGCCCAGCGCTCCTTGGCTTTTCCAGAAAGTGCAAATACAAGAGACAGCATTACAGCTGATTCTCTTTCCCTGGCCTGGAAAAACAGAAATCGGAAATGAGAAGGAGAAAAGAAAGTGGAGGGAAGGAGAAAGGAGTTGCACAAAGACAAGTGGTCTGGAGAGAATTAAAAAGTCTGAGAAGCAGTGATTTAGTCACAGATGTTGCTGAAGAATAGTGCTTGTGACTAGAAATCATTATTAGTGAATCAATAATTCATTTTTCCCTATTGTCTTGTAGTGGAATCTGAGGAGAAATAATGTAGACCTCTTAATGTAACAACAGATGTAGCTGACCCATCAGTTTTCTTAATGTGCACTTAGAATATTAACCTGTAAACCCCCTGTTCTATATAAAAAAAATTCCAAGACCAAGAAACTTCAAACAGACAATGTGTATTTCCTTGTATTATTTTAAAAAGATTTTCCTGGAAACTTTTCTTCATTTAATCAGTTCACTGATGCCAAAATTGCAATCAATTAGACTAATAGTGAAAAATACACAAACAAGAAAGACTTCATCAGATGTCCCTTACTTATTGCTGAAATCTTCAGCATAAAGGCAACAAAATATTCCTATGGATTTTACTCTCCATAGGAATTTTCTTTTGAGATAGGAAAAAATATATTTCTCTTTGATCTCAAATAACAAGTGATGGCTGCTTTCACCAGTACCATTTACTAGGTCACATTTTAATTTCTAACATTCAAATTTCTCTAGAAAGTCAAGAGTAACAATAATAATAATAATAATAATAATAATAATAATAATAATACCTCTGTTTTGAATGTTTTCAAGGTTTAAAATAAGTAGAAATGTTCAAAATTAACCCTTGCTGTAATGTAGTTTGTGCTGCTTTTTGTTTATGGTTTAATGACAAGGTAAATACTCAGCAGCAAATTCAAACACTCGCAAGACCATATGCCACATAAAATTACAGCATCCCACAGTCACAAAGTGTGGCTGTATGATACACCTTTCTTTGGAAACTCTCATTTTCTCTGAAAGTTGCAATAAACTGCATCAAGAAACTCTTCAAATGCACCCATGTAACCCCTCTGTGCTTATATTACAACACAGTGCCAAGCCTCAAAGGCTTTTTCACTTCCATTGAAGATGATTTAAATCAACCATGCTTTTCAGTAGGTGCCCGAATCTAAAAATCTCACATTTTTAAACAAAATCTGATATTTTGATACTTTTGTTTAACTCATATTTAAAAATCCACAATTAAATTTGAATGTGACTAAAAATGCTTTCTATTATGAAACTTCAGTAAACTGCTGCTTCCATTTTTTTTTTTAAGTTGCTTTTTTTTTTTTAGTCTCATGTGCAAACAGTCCTATTATAGGATTTTTCCAAACTGATCTTCTGACTGCTTTCTATCAAATTAGATAACTTTTGCTTACTTCTGATGCAGGGAGATTCTGGTGGACCTCTGGCTTGTGAGAAAAATGACATCTCTTACCTCTATGGAATTATCAGCTGGGGAGATGGCTGTGGCAGAGTCAACAAACCTGGAGTATATACAAGAGTGACAAACTATGTGAAGTGGATTAATGAGAAAATAGCCCCCCGAAAAACTAGTTGAACAGTTAAATAAACTAACATTTGAAGCAGGGTTCAGGTGTCTTTTGGTTTTATTAAAGTGGCATAAATGCTTTATTATAAGCTGGTATGAAAACTGTCATGGTAATTCTTAGCAGTTCCAAGCCAGACCACCAAAAGCAGGTCTGCTCCATGTGATGTCAGAAGCTTTGATCTAGCATTCTAGGGCTGTGGATTGCTTAACACACAACTGCCTCTATTTGTTTTAATAAAAAAAGATGCCAAACATATCGAGACAGTGCACAAAAATCTACAAACCTGTCTGCTTGGTGAATTACACAACAAGTGATTTGATGTGTTTTGCAGTTTCTGGTGGAGCTGTCATGCTCCAAACCAACCTGCAACAATACTGTCCTTGTATTCTCAGTTGAAATAAGAAAATAAACAGGAGAATCAAAAATGAAATTCCCTCTCCCTGAGAAATGATCTTTTGAAGCTCAGGGCAAGAGACACCAAGAAAATAGTGAAGGTAAAGCTGCTCCTCAGCTAACTGAAACAACAGTTCTGGGGAAAGAAACCAGAGGGTTTTGGTTTTGTTTCAACCAAACACGTAAGCATATTTTTACATAAACATATTTCTATGTTCCACTGACGTAAAATCAGGAACATGCCTCAGAGCTCTGCTGAATGTGGTGTGCAATTTTCCAGCAAGGTTAATGCAGCCCCTCCTGAGAGCTCAAAATCTTTTGCTGAAAAATGTTGGAAGTTGGAGCAGCTGATTTAGTTTGATGCACCCAGGACCTTTTGCAGACTGTGATCTGCTCCTTGCCCTGAGGATAACAATGGAAATACTTCACCTTGATGATAAATCCCTAAACATTTCTTTAATTTGACAGTGTTTTGAAGATGTCTTGGGTTTTGTACTAACAAGTTGTTCAACTATTTAGATAATTCAGAAAGGAGGTTTCTTGTAACAGATTTTTCAACTGGATGGCTGGGATGCAGCTTGACATTTCCCTTAGGGATTTGGTGATACCATAAACCATGGGCTTTACTGGCATGTTCTATGGAATTGTTATGGGAAATTATGTAATAATTATAGCAATTATTACAATATACAGCTGTTTAGAGGCAGTGGACTCAGCTGTATTAGCAAAAACAGGCAGAAAATGATTCAGCAGAAAAAGTCTGACAAAGAATGGAAAATTCTTTTTTTTTTGCATATTACAGGGAACCTTTAACCATGTCAGATATGTACATTTAAGTGCTGATGAGAAACATATTTCTTCCCTAGCAGTGAACATTTATGAACTCCGTAAAATGTTTCAAGCAAAGTTGTGTTTTAAAATAATAGAATTTTAAGTGGTGCCTAGATATTCAGGTATGTATTTTGTTTTATAGTACTTGCAGTGTCCTCGTGGGTTTCTTAGTAGTGGTGAATGTTATCTGCAGTTAAAAGAGATCTTTTAAGGAATAATAACCAAAACCTGCATCTTTTTAAGTACAAATATACAACAGTGCTAATCTATATAAATGATGTAAGATATTTAATAAAAACATTTACCTTCTGTTTCTCGAACTTAGTCTGCTATGTATAAAATTACAGTGAGATCTCCGAATTCCTCTGTAGGTTGTTCTAGAGGCTGAGAGCTGGTAGAAAGGTGAAATAACACTTTGTGCTGGAAGGCATCTGAAAATCTCTCTGTCAGGGTCAATTTCAGCTGGTGGTGCTCCCAGTTTAATGGAAGTGTTGTACACATTTCCAGTAGGCCAGTGTAAGCAGCACCTGGATATGTTTTTCAGCTATCGATACTGTGAGTCCCAAGATTAAAGCCTTTAGTTTGTTATTCTGAGCCACTAAACACTAGCTTGAAAAACTGAAATCCACCTCAGGGATCTTGATTTCAAAACAAGCTGAAGACTCTTGTGTGGCTCTGCCTTCCTGGCCATTTGCAGAGAGAGTCTGACTTGTTTAATGCCCTAAAATGAATGTGGCCATGTGACAGGACTAACTGTACCTGCTGCTGCAGGAAGGAACTCTTTGATCTTCTTTGGAAGGGATTCATCAGGAACAGGTTACCACTCAAAGATGAAGCCATTCTGAATGTCTGTATTTGCTCTATGACTTCAGTTTCACTTTGAAATTAATATCTACCCACACTGTGCACAGTTTTGATCTTGCAGTTTTGTTTGTATATTCTTCTCTTGGTCTTCTCTTGCAGTAAAGAAGGAGGCTGTTTGACAGGAAAGGTGTTAGACTGGTGTTTCTGACAATTTGTGTGGAGTTTTTTTAGCTGCCCTGTTTTCAAAATCCATGCTGCTTGTATCAGTACACAGCAACACCACTATAAACAATAACATACTTAAAAAAGATATATGGAATGGTCTATTTTCTGCCTTCAAAAGTCTGAATGACAAATCTCCAGATGATACTATGAATACTTTGAATGCATTAAAATTAATTTATGGCTTTATAATATTGCTGATAAGCAGCCTGTTTATCCACTGTGACTGCATTGATTTGGTGAAAGTAAATGAAAATCATTCGAGCATCAGTTGTGAGGGGATTAGCACTGCGTTACAAGCACAGAGTAGGGGTGGCAAGGGGATGTGCAGGTTATGTGAGATGTCCTGGCCTCTCACACCCTGACATCAGTCACTTTCCTATGGGGCACTCCAGCACCCGCCTCCTGCCTTTCCGTTGAGCATTACCCCATAGAAAAAAAATTCTCAGTATTTTTCACTCCCTTTAAGTGATTATTGCTTTCATTAAAATGAAAACCAAACTCAAATGTACTAGTGAAACTTTATCTGGTACTCTTGCTAAGTATATATTGAAATTGAATTAGAACGCAAAACCAGTTGAACAAACACTTCCCTAAATCATTATGAAACACACTTAAAAGATGCTTTTATTAAATTGTATGTTATTCCATGAAAACTGACCGATTTAAAAGGAAGAAATAAATGCAGACATCTAAAAAACCCCCTTCCATTATGCTACTGAAAGAAAAATGTGCTGCAGTGCTGTTTAAAAAAAGCTGAAGAACTAATTACCATCAAATAAGATGCAGCAGGAGTATTTTTGGAATAATGGACTCTAATTAGTCCATTGCTTGTGGAAATAAATCTGAGGGCATCATTAACACATCTTATTCTATTAATTGTAGCTGTTTCGGGTTTGGTGTAAGCGGGTTGTTATCTCGTGACAGTTGCATTGCAAAGAAGGGGGAAAAAAGTGAGAAGAGTATTTTTATCTGGGGTAGTTGGCAGTGTCTTCTGGGAGCTAAGGAGAGCTGTAATTATACTTTTGAAAAGTGAAAATTGGGCATTATGAGGAAGGTGCGGGAAGGGGGCGTTTTGGCCGGCCAGAGGCTGGCCCCGCTCCACGAAACAAATCCGGTGCGGGCTTTGCGGCCACCCGGGCGGGGGGCAGCCCCTGCGGTCAGCGGCAAAGTCCGGAGCCGGATCGGAGCGGGGGTCGCGCCCGCAGCCGGTCCGCGGCGCTCCGGGAGCTCCGGCCCGCGCCTCGCGCTCTGAAAGCCCGGGAAAAAAAAAAAAATTAAAAAAAAAAAAAAATCAAAGACTCCCCCCAACCCAGAAGTAAAAGACGTGAACAAAGAGTTCTTGAGGCGGTGCGCAGACCCCCTTTCCCAGGCGGCAGGTCGGGGCCGGGCAGTGCTCGCTGGCCGCCCGCACGGGGCCCTAATAAAGCTATTTTGGAAGTGACCCCTCGGGCGGCCGGAGCGCGGGGCGGGCGCAGCGAGCCGGCGCAGCTGTCCGGAATCATGACTGAAGATGACGGATTCCGTGGTGGTGGAGGGTCACGTCAAGTTGAGAGACGGAAAAAAGGTCCCCGCTCCCGGCGCCCCTTCGGCCCGCGGGGGTCCCCGACCGCCGCCCCTTTGCCCTCAGGGGAGAGAGCCCGCTCTCCCCTGCCCGGCCCCGGCTAACTCTGTCCCTTTGCCTCTCGTTGCAGTGGAAGAGCAGGTGGCTGGTGCTGCGCAAGCCCTCCCCGGTGGCAGGTAAGAGGGGCCCGGCGGTGGGGACGGGGCTCGGGGCCCCGCAGCCTGCCCGGTCCCCCCGGGCCGAGCGCCCGCAGAGCCCTCGGCGGGGCCGCCCCAGCGCTGCGCTGCCCGGGAGCCGCGTCCGGCCTCGGGGCGAGCTCCTGCACACACTGAAAACAACGGGAAAAGTGACTTTCCAAGGCACAGCCATCGGATTTGCTGCCCGTTCAAAATAAGTGTATTTTTTTTTTTTTAAATTTAAAAAAAATTTTTTTTTTCGGCAGCGGGGGAGCTTATTTCTTCAGGGTGATTGCTGGCTGTGGGAAAAAAAAAAAAAAAAAAGAAACTGACATTGTAAGCTCGGTAGTTATTTTTGATCAGTGTTTTGACAGAAAATATCTTTTCAATTTAAAAATAAAATGACATTTTGAATTAAGGAAGAAAAAAAAAATAGGATCGTTTCCATGCTTCTGAAGGGGAAATTGAAAACGTTACACGGAGCTGATGTTTTACATCTGCAGAGGGAAAAGTAGGCTTCAGGTTTCCCCATCTATTCCCAACAGGGAAAACAGTTGGGCCCAAAAGTATATCTTTCCAGGGCTACATGTTGCCTACACTTAGAAAGCTTGAATCCACATTGCAGAATGGATTACAGCAGCCTGTCTTGGCTCTTGCAAGAAAGACTGAAGGCTTCTTTGTAATTCTTTGTTACTTGAGTTATTACAGTAATATTTTACCTGTACCTCATCTAAATCTGTGAAACCTCTCTGTATGAAAGGGCATCTGTTGTTGTAGAGCTGGCATATAGATCTGTGAACATGGGCCTGAGTTTCTAATGTGAGTAACCCAGCTTTGAAGGGTGTAGATGGTGGAGTCTGACTGATAATGTAGCTTATTCCTCGAAAATACTATTTTTATTCTAGCTAAATTAGCCAGGCTTACTAAAAAAGCCCCTGATGATTTGCTTTTCTTGGTATGTAAATCATAGCCATTCTTCAGAGACACAACTGTATTGCAGAATGTTTAAATACTGTGGTTGCAGCTGTTTTTGTTAACAGGTGCACAAAGACAATTGGGGATCCATGCAAAGCTCTGCATTAGTTAGCAGGCAGTTCAGTCTTTCAGTCTTTTCCCATCTCTGTGGATGGAGAATTTGCCAGTCCCTTGCCTAGCTGAGAGCTGCAGGGCACCTGAGCAGGGCTGGGAGCACCATCCCCAGTATTTATAAAACGGTGCATGGGGCTCTTTGTCTTCTGTAGTTTGTAGCTCATCTTAACCTGTGTCTGTTGCAGCTTTGATATTGACCATTAATTTCATCTACATCTGAGTGCTGTGTGACAGGAAATGAACGTGGGGGAAAGAGGGCTGCTTTTGTCATAAATGCAAAAAAGGTGGGAGAGGTCACTCCCCTTTTCTTTTGTGTTTGCTTGTGAAATTCTTCCTCTCCTTATGGAGCTATGGAATTTGAACTAGTTTCTTCCATTGCATAGTTCTTGTGTAATAAACACCTCTGGGAGGGGGTTAATAACAACTGGTGACACAAGCAAACACTAAAAAGTAAATAAATAAAAGAAGGTGTGGCACATAATGATTTTTAGCAATGGCTGCTGTGTAGCATTTAACTGGGAAATCTGAGCCACCAGGAACAATCTCGCAGCACAGTCTGCTTGCCTTTCAGTGGTTGGGTAATCTGTGAGCTACTATAAGAATTTCATTTGTGGTTCAGTATGTTCTAATGAAAATACAGACAACAATAGCCTCTTGGTCTTCAGAGTCTGTAATGTGAACAGCTATCCTAGCATAGCTCCTAATGCTCAGAATTAACGAGTCAGTCCCTGCCAGACTCAGGATCTGAAATGTCACTGGACTTCGAAAAAAATAGGGAAGATTTATTACTGGCCTCCTTATTTCTGAGCCTGCAGATTACCCTTGAAACACACCTTCAGGGTTTGCTTCCTGAAAACAAGAACTGTAAACTGCCTGGTGGTGGGCTGGGAAAAGAAATCTGAGTTTTGCATTGACTTGATCAAGCTGATCCTGCAGTTGTCTAAAGCTCCTTTGTATTGCAGCAGAGTGCTGAGAAATTTGTTATGGGCTGTGCCCTGCATCATCATCTCTGACAGTTTTGCTCCTTTTAGACTGTTTGCTCATGCTGGTGTACAAGGATAAATCTGAACGAGCAAAAGGGCACAAGGAGAGGAGCAGCATGACCTTAGAAGACATCTGTGGCTTGGATCCTGGGCTCTCCTATGAGGGCCTGAATCACACGCTCGCAATCATCTGTCTCTCCCAAGTTGTGATGCTGGGATTTGAGAACAAGGAAACAATGTATGCGTGGGATGTACGAATACGCTACAGTTTGGGGGAAGGTAACCTTTGTCTTCTCACACTGTTCTTTTTTTTAGCCCCACAGGGTAAAAAACCAAAAGTGATGCTAAAATGCAAAAAAACCCCAGTACAGTTCAGGACAAGACTGTCACTCATTTGAGAGTGGAGAAACTCTTCTCCCCCTTGCATGTTAAAGCAGGTATCCCTTACAATAGGTTTTGACTGCAGAAGCACCCAGTACTGATGGATAGCTTTGACAGCTCTTAACTTGGGGTTTTGATTTTGACTTTGACAGTGTGTAGCTTTGAAACAAAGTAATCAAACTTCTACTTCTGGTCCTACAACTCACTCAGGGTCTCTGTCAAAAGGACTCGGAGGGAGCCTGAATTGAGAGATGCAAAGTCCTGAGTAGAACTTTGCCAGTTCATGCCCAGTTTGCTGAGCAGCCTCCTGGGTGAGTGTTGCATTGATAATTGTCATTGCTCATTTAAAAAAGAGAATTATTGCAGCAAGTAGTGTCATCAGACACATTCTTTCCATATATCTTCCCCTTTCTCCATCCTCCTATTTTATTTTCTTGGTTAGCAGCTCTAGTATGTACTGTGGTGAACAAAGAGTGATAGTGTTGGTAATCCATAGTATCTGTCTTATGTTTGTTTAGTCATAACTAGGGAAGGAGGGTAGGTGTGTGGGAGACACACATTAGCAATCTTTATCATTTGTTACATATGCTCTGCCATCTGTTGGGTTTGTGGGCTCGTTCCTTTGCAGTACATATGTAGAGAGATGGCCTGGGAATTTTACAGTAAAAATATTTAGAACTATCAGAAGAGAGATATGTGGATGTACCTCTCAGGGCTATCAAATATGAAGCCTTGTGTGAAGGAAAGTTTAGTGGGGTTGCTGAACAATACAAGCACGAGTAGCTGTAATGGTTGGTGCACTTTGATGATCCAGCTCTGTAGACTTCCAGTGCTATTTTTTTTTTTTTTTTACTAGTTTTGGGAACTGTTTATAGCATAGACTTGTCCTAAATGCTGAAGGAGTATTTGAATATGACAGAGTAGGTCTGTTTTTATGATCTTACACTGATGTAGTGCTGGAGTAATCTCAGTCTGGGTGTGAAGGTTATGGTTGGGGTAGGAGGACATGCAAAAGCAGTGAAGAGTTTTTTTCAAGGAAAGCTGTGAATGAAGTAGGAATAGACCCTACTGGATTATGATATGGAGTAAAGGTGAAGTGGGAGAGACTGTGTGTATGGAAGTGAAGAAATGCAGAAGTAGGAAAACAAGTGTAATTAGTTGAACTGGCAGTAAGTTATATAAAATTAACTGCAAAAAAAGCTTAGGGGCAGGAGAATAAGCCAAAGCATTGAAAATTTTTTCAGAATTTTCTCTTTCAGTGCATGTTTAATTAGAAGAATGAAGCCAAAGTGAGTCTAGTTTGAGTAGAAAGAAATGAAAAGATAGAAGATGTAGATGAAGGGAGGATGGTAACTGGTGTTTTTTCTTGAAGTGTAGTAAGGGTGCCTTTGTGTGTCTTGAAAATAGGGTAGCTGGATGATAAAAATAGGCTAGGAAGAGATGACCTCAGAGTCTGGGAAGCAAAAAAAAAAAAAAAAGTGAAAGGAGCTGACACTGTTCTTGAATGAGGACCACAGAATGGAGGCGTTCACACTGGAGTTCCCAGTGTTTTCTCAGTTTTTAGCAGATGAAGTGGATGTGACTCCTGGAATGTGATTGAGCTCACAACTCATTTTGAGAAGTTAGCATACTGCAGGTCAGTCATAGCTGTGAAAAGGAAAAGATGGGCTGAAGAAAGTAATGGATTTAAGTAGTACCTTTTGTTTGAGGATATACTCAGCTCTGTCTTCAGAATTTTCTTTAATAGAGTAGGGGAAGTCAATAACTGGGGAAAATTTTGGAAAAAATTCCAATTTACCAAGAAAGCAGTGTACGGAAAAAGTTTCATTTTCAAATATGCTTTTACTTTTACTTTGGCTTTGGCTTTGTTCAGATTTTGACAGTGGTCTAGAATTTGGGCTGGAGCTCTTTGTTTTCAGCAGCTGTTGTAACTTGCAACTGATCATATGAAGAGTGGGCTTCATTCCTCAGTTATGGAGCAGAAAGAATCCTGCTGCTGCTTCTCCCATAGTTTAATTGCCAGCAAAATACTGGGCAGAGTTAATTGAGCAGAGGAGTGCAAATGACATTAAAGCTTTGTTTCTGAGAATTATTTATCACAATGGTTTTGCTGTCTACTTCATAGCTTATGTTTAAGCAGGTTGCGTAACAACTGTGTGCCCAAAAGGGGACATGGTGTGACTATTGATTTGCTCCCTTGCAGTGCTGCTGGCAGAGCTGTAAGCAGAGCTGTGGTTGGTTAGATCTATCTCTGTCTCCTTGCACATTTCACTCGAATGACTTTGTGGCTAATTCTGCTGGAGCCTTAGGGAACTTAGCAAATGCGTGTCATAGATGAGGAGTTGGCTTACAGCTCAGATCGTGACTAAGAATATAGCAAGCAGTTAGATGAGAAGCAAGACTCAGACCCAGATGAAATTTGTGGTGCTTGAAGAAGCATGGGTAAGAAACTGAGAAGAGTGGAAGTAAGAACTGAGAGTACCTGGAAGTTGCCCTGTAGATTTCATAGGCAGGGAGCTGTTTGTGTGATCTCTGATACATAACCAAAAGCTATGTCTATGTGCTTCTTAATAAACACCCCAAAAACCTTTTCTCTACCAAGACAAGTTTTTTTTTTTTTTTTTTTTTCTTTAAATTTATTGTGGATTTTCTGTTTTAATTTTGTTTGTTGGTTTTGGGGTTTTTTTGTGTCTAATCACTGTATGAAAGAAACTAGAGCAGTAGTGGAGGTCAAAACAATTGCTTGAGAATTATATGCTTGCTCACTTAAATTGCTCCCTTTGAAACACTGAGATTTGAGCTCTTGAAGTGATCCCAATAACTTATTATTTAGAATGCAATAGCCCTGGAAGAGAAAATGGGAGACCAGCCTAGAACAACTACTTTAGGTAGGGATATTGCAATATAGACGATGCTGGAATTGGAATTTGAACCTGGGTTTTGTAAACTTGAATGATATAGGTGTTTCTTTTTCTTTCTCCACTCTTAAAATTCAGGATGTGGAACATGAAAAATTAACTGACATCTAAAAGTGTTTGCTACTTATAAATCACTTAGCTTCCTAGTCATTTTATATGTCTGGCATCTACCATCACCAACTCATGAAAGAATCACAAAGGTGGAAAAATATAATTTTCCTCATTTTATTGCTAGGGAGGAAGTGAAGCAGTTTATTAAAGGTTGCAGATGAGTCAGTGATAGAGAGATTTCTTTAGTTTCTTTGAGCCTTGGCATTTGGGTTCCTTGAACACCATTTTATTTTTGTGCATGCATGTGGGAAAGGAGAGACACAGGTTAGAGGAGGAGACAGAAAGTAACCCATGTAATGATGCAAGGATTTAAGAGGTAAGTGAAGTCTGGGCTTGATGATTGACTAATCTGAGGGATTAGCCTGGAAGATTTAGGATAAATTAATGTACCATTACAACTTCAAGAATTTGTAGCGTTAGGCCAAGATATGGTGGATTTTTTCCAATCCTAAACTGGCATAATAGGGAATAATGATCTTACAGCTATTTAGATGTGGCTGTCTGGGCTCCGTGTAGATCTTTGTGCCAGAGGTTTGTGGTGGGGGCAGGATTTGGTCCAAGTACCACAGCTGTACAGAATGACTTGCATAACACTTGTATATTCTGTAGTAATTTTTTTTCCCTTTATTTGATAGTTCATAGATTTCAAGTCTTTGTAGCCCCTGGCACAAAACTAGAGAGTGGGCCTGCTACCCTGCATTTCTGCAACGACATCCTTGTCCTTGTGAAAGACCTTCCTCCCAGTGTCATGGGGCAGTGGAAGCTCTCAGATCTGCGTCGCTACGGAGCTGTCCCAAACGGATTCATCTTTGAAGGGGGTACCAGGTGCGGCTTCTGTAAGTACAGATGGAACCTGTCTTCTAAATGTGCTTGATGCCTTTTGCAGAAATGTAAAAGCACTCTCATTCCAAGTGGAGACTGCAGAACCAGCTGTGCTACTTTGTCAAACAGGCAGCCTCGTATCAGAGGGTCTGTTCTGAGTAGGTTTCTGCAGGCTTCAACCCTGGTGTTCAGGAGAAATGTGACTGTGTGCAGTCCTGGCTGAAAATTGCCCTGTGGCTCTCCAGAAGATGTTTAATCAAAAGCTGCTATTGAACACAAATAGAGGTAATGAATATGTTTTGGCTTGTGTTATGCAAGAGATAAGGTAAAATGGCTTAATGTTCAGATTATTAAATTATGATTAATTATTTTGTTGTTTGCTGAGGGGAAAGTAATATGGAGCTTTGAGGTTACAGGGAGTATCAATGTTCTCATTATGTAAATGCTAATTTCTAAATCCCATAGAGGACTTTTTGCTCCTAAAAGTTGGAACAACTCTCTGGTCCCTTCTCTATCAGCAGCTTTGTAACTGTGGGGTAGAGCCATGTGATTTATGGGGTCAATGTGAAAGCAAGCAAGCTGAAGCTAGTTTTCATAGCCTAGTCACTAAATTTTACCTTTATGTGGAGATAAATCTCTTGTTCCAATGGCAAATTTAGGACTTCTCAAATTCTCACTTCAGATAAAATGTGTGCAAGATCTGAAAAGGATAGTTAATTATTGCACAGGTATAATAACATATCATTAGGTTTGTATTAATTAGGTTTTAATTTCATAACCAGAGTTTGAAGCCATGCTGAATTGATGATCTGTGAGCACAGGTGGGTATGCAGATTGCCAGTTTGGATGTGAAGTTGTTTGACTTGCGTACTTTCTTCCATAAGCAAACTGCAAAATTAGAAGATTGCGGAGTTGATCCAAATCCAAATATATTCTTTCTGGGACTTGCATACTGTTGCTCTGCATATAAATTCTGTTGCTATTCTTCTATGGAGTGGAAATGCAAGTTCCTGACCACTTTCTGACCTGATAGGAGGGTATGGCCAGGTGGGGATTGGTCTCTTCTCCCAGGCAACAAGGGGCATGATGGGAGGAAGTGGCCTCAGGCTGTGCCAGGGGAGGTTTAGGTTGGCTTTGAGAGGAATTTCTACACAGGAAGGGTTGTCAGGCATTGAAATGAGATGCCCGGAGAGGTGGTGAAATCAGCATCCCTGAAGGTCTTTAAGAAATGACTGGACATGACACTTAGTTGATATGATGGTGTCCAGTCCAACCTTTGACTTGATTATGTCAGGATCTTTTCCAGCCTCAATGATTCTGTGAAATGAGGAACTGTATGATGAACTTATGGAACTTATCTGTGGTAGTTTTGCTTCAGTTTTTTTTTTTTTTTTTTTTTTTTTTTCCTCCCTTAAGCTTACGTTGGTTTCTGGTAAGGAACAGGAGGTCAGCAGCAGCTCTCCTGTGTGCATGCTTTTTAAAATATGTAATTCTTATTTCTTTTAAGGTTACAAGTGAACAGAATTAGAGAAGTGCTTTGGAAAAGGTCACACTACTTTGTGGATCATTCTTAAGCAATGTGTGTGTTGGTAGCTGAGACCTATCAGTTGCCAGGAAAGGGTATTTTTGCCTTTCCCCAGCATGTGTGCATTCAAAGAGAAGAACAGCATAGAAAATTTGGTACAAAATAGCCTGCCACAGTTGGAAACTCTTTACAAGTTCAAGCTGATCTTGTTAAAGGAGTTGTTGCCCTTAACTAAACAGTCAAACATATCTGCAGGCATAGCAACATTTAAATATGTGTTTAGTCTAAACATTTGATTTAATATTGCCACTACAAGAAAAGGCTTTTTGAAAATAGAACCTAAAGAAAAACATAACTGGTTATTCTTGATAGAAGTGTGTTGGAAAAGAGAAAGACCATCTTTCTTCACATATCTTTTACCTCAGCCCTCTGGAATTCTTGAGGCAAACAAGCAGTGTTAAGGAAAAAAAATTGATATGTTATTACAGAAGTTGTCTTAATTCCTAAACAAAAGTACTGTGTATTACCCTGTCACATAAGTGTTATATAATATTATGCAGACTCTATTATTAATGTTACTTTCCTACAGGTTAAACCATATCTTTGCTCACATTCATCCTGTGGAGCTCTGAATGCAGAGGATTGGTGAATTTAAAGTTTAAATATCACTGTAATAAATATCTAATTAAAAGGAACCAATAATCTTGTAGTTTGATTGCCTTACCTCTCCATAATAAAACACATGAAGCCCCAAACTGAAGCAGAGCTTTTTTGGTATATCTGTGGTAGAACTGATGTCTAAAAGGATATAAATTTGTTTTAGCTTTCTGTTTCTTGCTTCCTCACAAAAGTTTTATAAATATGAAATACTTCATTATGTTCTGTTGCCTAGTACAGGTATAATTCAGCTCCAAAGGCTTTGTTACTCAATCCAGGAAGAGGGAAACGATCTGAGATATTGCTGATATTTCAAATATTAAATCTAGATGCATTTTCAGGAAGGTTCACACAAGTTTATTCATAAATAGGAAGAAGAGCATTTGAATTCTCAACTCCTCTTGCTTGACAATTGTACTGCTAGATGTTGAAAAAATAATTTTTTCTGCTTCTGAAAGCTGCAAATAAGTTATTTTCTGGGCCATAATTTTGTTCTCTCTGTAGCTTAAGCTTAGTCACACACCATTTACAAAAAAGCAGGTATCTTGGCCTAGCAGTCAATTGAGCAGTTTACATGGAGGAACAGGCTGGAAAAAAAGGAACCTTTCATTTTCCCTTGTTCCCAGCTCAATTAGTGTGCACCAGCTAAAATGACCAGTTGCCAGGAGAATCTTCACTTGAAGATAAGTGTGATAAAATTCAAGTAGGGTAATAAAAGGACACATTAACACCATGAGAATTCAGGCTCTTCAATGTTCAAGTGCTTCAGGATTACCTGCCTCATATTTTCTGACAGCATCTCCTTGAAGAAAGAAATTTGTAGGATCCTTAGTAGCCTTTGAAAGAACAAATGCTAATTGCAGGATAAGCAGGGGTGCTTCTGTGATTCTTTTGGTGTTTTGATAAAATTTGATACTTCCTTCTTTCCTTTCTTGCTTCTCTTACTGCATTTATTTGAAATTTAGAAGTTTTAAACTGGGGAAAGATCTGGAATTTTTTGAAAAATCCTGGGTTGCACGGATTAAGACTTCTGTTTACATTGCAGCAATTCTGTGCTCTTACTTGGCCTACTGCAGACTACCAACATTATCTCTATTTGTCTGGTTTGAGTTGTCATGCCCATATCTTAGCTGGCAATAATAGGAATGCTCTTTGTCATTTTCCCCAGAGAAGAGCAGTGTGATTTACCCTCTGAAGGGGGCTGCTCAAGGCCAGGGTTGGGATGTACATGGTGATCACCATGGAATGAGTGATGGAATGGAATTCCTACCTGCAGCTAAAAGGCTTCAGGCTCTAGTATTGTCTGGCACCTGGTAGGAGTAGTAAGTAATGGGAAAGGACTGACTCTTCCTCCCTGCTTTCACACACACTACAGAGACTGAAGTAATTTTTTGCTATTGTCCATTTTGAAAGTGTGATTGTCCATGGGTTTGCTTTTTAAATATGATGAGTTAAAATCAACATTGGCAAGATTAAGTACTACCTGTAAGTTTCATGAAATTGGCAACTTGTCCTGAATGTTTGAGGGACTGTACAATGCAGAAAACTGCTGACTGCCACGGAGGACTGGCTGAGTGTTTCAGCCTTGTGCAAGCATTGGAGGCTGCTTTTCACCAAGTCTCATAGCCCATGGAGAGAGCTGAGTGAGCCCTTCAGTCTGGTGAACAGCTGCATGGTATTACAGTGATGCATACCTCACATTCCTTGGCTTCTAAATGCCTGTGCACCAAACCTGTTCCAACACATGACTGAGATATGTAATTTCCAGTAGTGAATTTCTCAGTTTTCTCAAGAAAGTAGAAAAGAGATATAATTGCTTGCTTTAATGTATGCTTTAGTTAAGCCCTCATTCATCTCACTTGATGTTTTTTGCAAGGACCCTCAGATGCCTTCCTTCCCTTGCAATCTAAGGGATCTAAAAAGTTCTACCTACCAAAACTAGAAAGCAAATGTTTCCTGTGTGAGTCAGTCAGCAGTTAAGGTGCTCATATGAATAACAGAATCTACAAAAAATTACTGTATTTATGAGTTGGATTTGTATCCACACACACATAGACATACACTCTTTGCACTGGTTATATAAAGGTCATCACATTTGGTTTTGGGATTTCCAAATAACTGATAGTTATTTGCAGAAGAAGTCCTTTGAGTTAAGCAGCCAGCACACATGCACACATTTACTTTCTTTGTTTCCATTAAAGTCAAAGGCTTGTAGAACCTCTTAGGAGTTTAAGTAACTCTTGAAAAAGGTTATAAAAGAACAAAGTGGTCCAGATGTACTTTTTATGTACAGAAATATTTGAGGAATCTTTTTTTTTTGCCCTGAGTGGCAACAGCGAGGTGTAGGATTCTGCTGAATTATCAAGCCATATAGTATATCATTGTGCTTGAGACCTGATTGTCCTCTGCTCTGTTGTGTCTAAATCCTGTTTGCGTATGTGCATGGAATGAAAAGGTCATTCCTGTAGACTCTGTTCAGGGAGAAGTCAGCTCAAAGAAAAAGCTGAATTTCAAATTATTCCTGAACACATTGTGCTCAGGATTTTTTTCTCCTAAGACAATGTTCTCTGACTTTGGCATCTCCTGGGCAGGGGAAATGGGGCAAGACTACAAGTGAGTCATCAGCAGAAACCTTCATATCTGTCAGGCTGTGTGAGTAGTGTTGTAGTCTCCTAGATGGCTTCTGATCCTGAAGCCAGGGTGTGTTCATGTTTCTTTGGCAGAAGAGTTCTTGATAGGTAAGATCTGAAGATATGCAAATGTGGTGGAGTGACAAATCAAGTTATGAAGATGCCTGTAGGAATGCTGTCTTGTATAGATTTAAGCAGAACTGGCAAAGACCTGGATGTGACATAAATTGAGAATGACAAAAGGTTATGGACCAGCATATGTTTTTCCTGGAGAGGTCAGTTTACAGCTTGCTGGTTATACCTAATTTACTCTAATAGGCATTGTGGTTTGTGGTCCATTCTCTATTATCCTTGCTGTTTGAACCCCAGAGCCCTTTGTCAAGCTGTCAAAAGTGTATCCACTGCTTAAGTGAAATGTGAGTATCCTGTTGGATATGACAAGGTATATGTTTGGAAAGTGGTGAGGATGCAGTCATCCTGGTCAAGATCAGTTCAGCTTCTTTGAGAAAAACTGGAAAAAATATACATGCAACTCAGAATTGGGTAGAGAGATGCTGTAGTCAAACATATGTCCGAATTAGGGGCCTGAGCCACAAGGAAAGTAATGTACAAAACCCTAATGCAGGTCTGAGATTTGATGTTGGAGTTTTCTAGTATGCTTAGCTCTGGAGAAGTGGCAACGCTTCTCCAAGGTCTATATAAATTTAATTTCCCTTTTTGCCTAGTACTGAAGTTTTATTTCCCTGAAATTGCTGGTTACCGGGGTAGTCTTTTGTCTGATGTTTTAAGATAATAATTTTTTTTCCCCTGATGTGATTTATATTTGGACTGACAGTTTACGAAGTGGTCTGTGGAGCCCTTCTAGTCTTTCGTGTTGTTCATGTAGCCATGTGTCATGGAACTCATGGCTTGTTTGTTTATTTAGCGATTCTCATTCTAATTTTGCTTGGGGCTATTCTTAATGAATGGAAAGCAAATATCAGAATAGAGCAAAGGGTAAAGATCTGATGACAACCTGTGGAGTTGTGTTACGCTCTGTTAATAATAGACACATGGGACTTAGTCTAGGAAAATTTATACTATAATCCAGCAATATAAGTAAATTCTAATTTGTTGGTATGTAAAAAGCTCCTTTTGCTTAAAACTGGTTAAAAGTAGAATTAACTTGGTTTATTCTTTTAAAGACACTTTTAAGTATCGCTGATACTTCCTGCATAGTTAAATTTAACCTACAAAATTTTAGGGGTAAAAAAGAATAAAAGACCTGGACAGCTGTTGAGAACCAGGTGTCTGTTTCAACATTCAGAGGGGATTGGAATTAGATGATCCTTAAGGTCCCTTCCAACCCAAGCCATTCTATCATTCTAGAACCCTACTCTAACAGCCTGAATGTCATAAAATTAAAATAAATTATTTGACAGCTATTGAATTTATATGTGTGTTTGGTACAGAGTATGTGTGTTGACTTGAATTTTTTCTTTCTTTTCCTAGGAGAAAATCTTGCTGACTTCTTTTCATGGCTTGCATGAAAAGCATTAAAACTCTTTTGCTATGTTATAAATAGCTTCAGCTAAATATATTTCTAGTGTTTCCAGGTGAAAACCATACATTTTTATGTTGTGCTTTCTTTCAGGGGCTGGTGTTTTTTTCCTCTCTTGTGCTGAAGGGGAGCAGATCAGCTTCCTGTTTGACTGCATCGTCCGTGGCATCTCCCCGACCAAAGGCCCTTTTGGTTTGCGTCCAGTGCTCCCAGGTTAATACAGGAAGCATAGAGTAACCAAGTGAAGTAGGAACTTGTTGTGTCTCACACCTGCTGCTGCTGTAAGGACAGCTCGCAGGCACTGAGGCTGTGTAGAGTGCAAAGTGGTTTCCATTCTGAAATGTCACCAGAGAGATTTATAAGCTGGATGTACCCATTTTCCCCCTGCTGCTCTGGCTGATTCGTATTTCTGGTTGTATTGCTAACTTCAGCCCTCTCTTATTTAACAGTACTAAAAGATGGCAACTGGAATTGAAAGGGACATTAACTTTTAGATTTAAACTTACACATTTAACTTGGATCCATGTCTACATTGCTATTTTGATAGTTTAATGGAAAACTAACTTCTGGAGCATTTTATAAAAAATACAGTGTTCTAAGTCTTGTGAGCTGTAGAAAACTTTGTCAAGCTTCCACATGGCTTTTAAGTTTTTCTACTTGAGCTTTTTTCCTGATGTGTGAGGATTAAATTACTTTCCCTATTTCGTGGTAAATGTTGCATGTACTGCAATGTTCAAAGAGTAATTTGGATGACATCATAATGAAGCCTATTGCCTTTTGATTTCAGCAGATGAAATACAGTATTGAGTCAGAATGACTGTCAAACAGGACAAAAGTGTATAAATGAGATTGCAGAAAATTGTCTGTGATTTGTGTGGTGGAATACCACAAAAATTCGGTTGCAAGAATGAAGGATGAGCTGGGATTTGTGGAATACTTAATTTCTGTGTAAGTGTTAGGCAGTTAATAAGTGTTCGACAGGGTTTTATTTTATAAGATTAAGATAATTGCAGGAAGGAAATGTGATGAAAAAGATTAGATCTTTAGATTATTAGATCATTAGAATATGTGAAGCTTGTGAAAATAAACTATGAAAAATAATTATTAGTTAAAAATTAGTAAATGCAGTAAACACAAGGTCTGTTTATGTTGTCTTTCTCATGATTATAAGGCAGAAATTAAATAATCAAGCAGAATAGTAGACAAAAAAGTTATTCTTGTGTGATGATATATGTTTGCATTCAATTAACTGGAGTGTTTAAAAAAAAAGAAGCAAATGGAAAAAAACCAACAACAGAAACACAAAAATCAATATTTATACTTAAAACTTTGATATTGAGCACATTTTTCTGCATATCTAATACTATGTGTGTATATATGCACACATGTATACAACCCCTAAATCTTTCATGTAACAAAAATTTCTGTCCAGAAAAGTTAAGCCTACAAACAACTATTCTGTTGCCTTTTTTTTTTTTAATTAATATTTTAAATTTTAATTTTAGCACAATCTTTGAAAATTTGTTTTTCAGAAGCATGTAGGAGTAAATCTTTCACATGTTAGTTATCACTTCTGATGTTTGTGGGTTGTTGTGCCACATAGCACAATCTCTTCCCTCCTTCAGGAGTTGTGACCTCACTGAGGTGCATGTAGTGGATGTGGAATGTCCTGGGGAGTATCTGGTGTTTTTTGTAAGAGAAGATCTTGTTCCTGAGGTCTTTTCATTTCTCTTCTGTCCTTGATGTACTTGCCATTAAAATCTCATCTTGTTTCCCTGGACAGGAGAAATGTTTTGTCAAGAATTGTGCTCATCTACTTGCAGACTCCTCTGCTTTATTTATCCAAGCTACCTTGAGCCCTCTAACTTTCATTCCTGTGTTTTACCCTTGTGTCTTCCAGTTTGTTTTCCCTTCCTATGTACATGTTCCTTGGAAAAAAAAAATTTTTTTACGTTCTCCTTTATTTATTATCCCATGGAGAAGCTTGTACAGATCTGTTTAAGGCACACGCACATGTACAGTTTGGTGATTCATCCATAAACTAATTTTCCTTATCAAGCATGTTGTTACACAGAATGTACTGTATTGCTTGAAAAGGTCAAGTCTACCAGCTGCACACCATGTGTCAGGTATTGAAATTCGCTCAACCTTTGAAAGCATCAGCTTGTAAACAGATTAATTATCTGTACAGTTCAGGTAACTAGATCAAAACTTCCAGACTGGGGATTCTACCAAGAAACCTCTTGTGTATGTAATTCATATTTTCTGCAGTGCCTCAGCTGTACTTTATGTATGCAATATTCTGCTTTTGTGCAATTTAAAAGCTTTTAGAGAAACCTTCTCTTCACAGTTTGCTACTTGAATTTGGCATCTTGCCTTTGCCTGTACCTTTCCAACTTAAACATGAAGTATGCGTGAAGCACAGTGTTTTTTTCAAGCAAGGAAAGCACACAAAGGGCAGATGTGCAAGGAAAGAATGTAATATGGTAAAAACAGTCACAGTGACAGTGTTGGACACCAAAACCCACAGCACAAATATAACCTAGAGATGATATGTAATCATATACTCTGTGTAGAAAAGATGAATGAATGAAGTCCGTTGCTTCATGTACAAACAGCTCAACAATATGGTTAAGAGGGGTGCTGAAATATTTGTGTTAGCATGAAATTAGGACATGGTAGAGAATGGTTTGAAGAGGACTGAAAAATGACCAGTTTTCTTGCTTGCCATAGTGATTCTTAAACAAATATAAAATAGCCAGTATCCAAATGGAATTTGTAAACTGTGTGTGCAAGGGGAGTTTGCTCAAGGACAGTATTCATATATTCTTTTCAGGATTGTACTTTTAGAAACTGTATCTTATTTCTTTAGAAGCATGATGTTCTTATCACATGGATATATGATTGCTGTATATATTTTAGAATGTCGTCTATAAAATATGCAATGAAAATCCAGTGCAGTGGAACTCATAAACTTGACATACACTTGCAAGGTATCACAATCTGGTCTAATCTCTCAGTAGACCAGCTCTGAGCAGAGGTCAGACTAGAGAACTCCTGAGATTCTCTCCAACCTAAATTATTCTGTAATGTTTTGGAAATTAATCAACTTATAATTCTCATGATAAAAAATAATTCTACTATATGTACATCCAAAATAAATTGGAAGAGGAAAAGAACATTAGATGTTTATGGTTTATTACTTGTCATACTTATTTTGGGAGTCAATTAGTTTTTCAGAATTGTACCAAAATAGTCTTATTGATATCTCCATTAGCAGATTGGAGGTTTTGATTTGTTAAAAGCTGCATGATCAGGTCCCATAAAACCACCCCAAAGACATAGAAGACAGCAAGTGAAGGTCATGTAGGTATAGGTGTATCTGTAGCTATTTTTAGGAAGTGTAATATTTTAAATAAAGGACTCAAATGGGTGGCAGCTTTGGAAGGCTTGTTTTTCCCAGCTACTACTTGGAAGGGAACTGCTGTAACTGACTACTAGCACAATCTCTTTTTTTTTCCTTGAAGAGATATTTAGAAAACAGTCCAGGGAATTTTGCATTCAGTCTTGACAGAAATCTAGATATGACTTAGTAATGAATCATTGATTGCATGGTCTGTAATCTATACTGAATTGCATGCTTATTATTTGAGACATGTTTGTTTATTGGGTGTGTTGAACTCCTTTTTTTCACTAGCAAGTTTCATGTTGAATGCCAAACCTGAACACAGCAAGGGCCCAAGAGCCCATCAGTGGTATCTTTGATCAGTGGGCAGACCAGTACTCTCTATATCTGATTATGGGACAGTCTAGTCCTTCAGTCTAGTCCCCAGGTGCAATGTTGGTAGTCTGGATTCTCTCTTTTAATTTTGGAAGCTTTTTCAGGCTGCTTTGTGACTGACTGGAGAGTGTACAGTGCTGCTTGCTGAGGATCCATCTGATGCTCTTTCTTTTTGTTGAAGCTTGATACACCTTTGGCCATTGCAAGACAGCTCTGTGGCTGCCTTCTGCAGTATCTGTACCAAGTGGATCCTCCTCAAATTTTTAGGACATCTTTTCATTCCTCCAGACATCTTACAAGGTGTGGAGATGTTAGCAAGAAGGTGAGGAGGGTCCAGGCCTGATCTACAAATGTGCCTACAATTACACAGGAAGAAAGAGAGATTTTCAGCCTAACTTATTTAATTTTGTTAAAAGAGTAATTAACCAATGTTGCATTTTAAAGATACATATAATCAATTAGGTAGCTGCTGACTGAACTGGATACAATACATTTTTTCCTGACAGGTGCTTATTGAACAACCCTAGAGCTTTGAATTACTGTGACACTTTATTCATGTGTTACCAAAGTATTCAAAATCTCCCACGATGAGCAGCTGATGTGGCTTTAATGAACACCCACCAACGTAATGTAAAAATAAAATCTCCAGCAGAGGCATTTTTAGTCCAGTTAAATTTGATGTAATCCTTCCCCTTTGCCCCAAAGCAGTGTTTAAGAAGATTTTGATGACTGCCTCAGATAAAAGATTATTTTCCTCATAGCAGGTATAGCATGTATGATTGGAAAATGATAAAAAATTTATTAATTGAAGAACTTGAGTGAATCACAGGACAGGATACATTTGTTAGGGGTTTGGGAAATGAAGGTACTAATAGTTCTTGGAGCTGTTCTCAGATGTTGTGTGGGCAGAACAAAACATTGGAACTTCCTTGGGCAGCTGTCTCCCTATCGGTCATGCTGCCTCTGTCCCCCTGAGTTACTAATGTGGTAATTTGCCGCACAGTTATTTAGGGGTTGTGTGTTTGGCATGCAAAAGGTAGAGGATGATGCCAAAAAAATCCAAATTTGTAGCATTATGGCCTAAAAACTTATTAAAAAGGGTTATCACAAGAACACTCATGGGAGGTCATAGTTATGCACTCCAGTAAAGACTTGTCCCTAAAAAGTGTCTGCCAGTGACTTCTGTCCATAGTTTGATCCTGTAGGACAACTTCTTGATTAGAGTTTGGTAATCTCTGACCAAAATTTGTGGTGCAAGAGTCTGTTACTTCTGGGGAATATTATTGTGTGTTTTTTTCATAGAATTCTGGCTTATTAGCAGAGATTAAAGGTGAAACAAAGACTTGGGTAAGACTGATAGATAATTACCTGAAACTTAGATTCTGTATATGTTTGTCAGGTTTTGAAGTTATTTCTCTAGGTATTTCCTAGAACTTGCTGAGGAGGGTTTTTCTGCTCAATCTTCCACAATACTGGGCAATGAGAGGTCACAGCATGTAACCGTGAACACAATTTTATGCTCCTTACGCATACATTTTATCCATAGGCAATCCTTAAGGGAAAGTTTAACCAAAAACTTATCAGTTCTGTTGGATGGGCAGTATACCTACAGAGCTCATGTTGTTGGGTGAAACCTGCTGTGTTCTGTAGCTGTGCAGCTGATAGGGAATTTGGCTTCTGGAAGCAATTAATGTGAAGTGCAAACTTTCTGACTTCAGTTTCCCTCCTACCTCATTTTGTATTTTATCACAAGCCAGTTTTTTACAAGATCAGTTGTTTGACTAGTTTGGTTTTGGTTTTTTTTTTTAAAGTTATATTTTTTCTGTCTGTAAGAGAGACATCATTTACTGAAAAAACTAGTTGTGTAGGTGCCCTAGTAATGTTCTGAAAATCTGCATTTGTCAGGTAGTCATATTCTGAGGAAAGTGAAAGGACCTTTCCTATTGACAGTTCCTTGGTGTGGGAAGGGTTAGTGTCTGCTTGCATCTTGGTTTGACCAATTTGCTGATCTGTTATGACAACTTTTTACTCGAAGTATTCTTGGAACATCTTTCTCGGACCTTTTTTGGACATAAAGCATTTAACTAGATACGGCAGAGTAACTGGAACAGAAACATTGAAAAATAGGCAGCAGCTTGTAATGCTGTATGCTGCTGAGCAGATCCTTGCATGGACCTGTCTGGGTTACACCACATAGGTGCTGGTGGCCAAATGTTGTGTTTTATTTGGCAGAGGTCCATATGGGAGCATTGGGGGTTTCGTTTGAGTAAGCAGTTGCACAGGTTCGAACTAGTCAATGTGAGCTGTCTTGCAGGGTAAATAAAATGGACACCTAACAAAATAATCCACATAAAACTGTCCTGTTTTCTGTTCTTGAGTTTGAAGTGTGTCAAGCACTGTCTGATCTGGGAGACACAGAGGTCTCAGACCCTGTTTGTTGTGGGCATTGTTGCCTTGTCCCTGTTAGAACATCCTTGGGTTCCAGTGTATGTTGTTATAGATGGATTTTGTATATCTTGGTTTTTCTGCTCATCTTACCCAGACTGCAGACTGCCAAAGATGGAAACCTCCTTGACATGGGAAAGAAAGTTAGAAAGTTCAGCACTGTTATTTCTGTTCCTACCTAGGTCAGGTCAGAAAGTGGATATGGTTAGGGAGGAGAGATGTGGGAGTTCGTTTCTCAGGGCAGTTGATAATGTAGGGAGCTCCCATGGAGCTCCAGCTGACCTGGCAGTGCTCCTTCCCCTGATTATGAACTTGCTTTGAGTGTTGTATTGACAATCTCAAAACCAAGTCTTTTAAAACTAAAAGACCTGGGGTGAAAATGAAACTTTTCTTTTGTCTTACGAACTGTTTTTTGTCCTACTAACTCAATCACAGCTATGTATAGCCTTTTTTGTCCTTTATTCCCCTCTTATTAAATGATTCAGTGTTTTTGTGGCATGCTTCTACTGCCCAGTTGATCAGATACACAAGAGCAGTAGTTGTAAGGAAGGTAATCTGTTTTCACAGTCATTAATTATTTTCCCTGTGTATTAGTAAGAATTAATGAAGTTTCTGATGATGAACAAGTTAACAGACCATTTCTTCTGCAACTGCTGAACCTGACGTGCTTATTAGTGCTATTTGAAGGAATCCATAAGGTTTCTCTTGGTATAATGGTTATGATTACTTCCAACATTTGGTTTTATTGTTCTGCCTGATGGAAATAAAATTATTTAGAGGAAACTGGCCTGTTTTACTATGAGACTTCTTCCACATTCTGTTTAACTTTTGGTCTTTCTACTTTTTTTTTTAATATAATGAGCCACCTTCAGTAAAATAATTTCAGCTGGAATGGCAAACTCACTAAAATATATGGGGAAAACCCATGACAATACATTTTAGAAGTGGTTTATGTCATCCTGTCTTGTATTAAATATGAAGACAGAGAGCCATCAGGTTACTTATTTTATTTCTGACATCTCAACTTAATGACCTTCTGAACATCCAGCTTGAAAGCAAAGACTTTGTAAATAGATGATCTGGATTGGAAGATGTCAGTTTAATCACTGGGATTCTGACTTTATGATGTAGATTTGTGAATTTCTAGGATGAAAAATTTGGTCTTTCTGAATGTTAAAATTCCCAGTGAATCCAGGACAGATTTTATGTGGGTGAAATTAGCGTTCAAGTCCTCTAGACTTGTTGAATGCTACTTGTTTCTGTAGCTATTGACTTTGGTGCTGTGCTCATCAGTGTTGTGTCCCTGGTGCTAACTATTACAGACATTGGGTGTAATCTCTGAAAATCTTTGACATTTTAGTTTTAACTTACTGTGTGGCACAGCCAGGGCATGCTTGAAGTCAGATTGTCCCATACGTTTTTCTAGCATTTCAAGTATAAGAATGTCTTTTGCTCTTTCCTTCTTTTTATTTATTTTCTATGTTGCCTTGTTTATTTATTTATTTATTTATTTTCTCTTTCTTTTAAAGATCCAAGTACAAACCCAGCCTACTCGGAAGAAAGATTGGCTCATGAAGCTTTGCAATTAGAAAAGCGTTTGAGCTTGCTGTCCCATACAAGTCGCCAAGGTAGTGGAGGTAAGAAATACTTTTAATTAAATAAAAATACATTATGTCCCTTTTTGCCCAGGCTTTAAAAGTTATATGGCCTGTGTTATAAGATGTGGAGCTTACAAAAAAATAATAGAGAAATGTTCAAGATATTCGATTTATGTTTCTTGTGAGGCAGTTCTTTAACAGCATTGTCTGAAGTCCTTCGATGTGGATTGCAGGTTTTCATCTCAGCAGACTGAGTTTTGAATTAAGCACTATTAACTCAGGAAGAACATTAAGGATGCTGAGCCTTACTGAATTTTTGCATGTATAACTTAATAAGAACTGTCTGCATCAAATCTGATATCTGCTTAAGTACCTTAGAGCAGCCTGCAAGATGGACTCACTTGTATGGTTTGCACATCAGGCTTACAGCAGATTTTTGCAGTAAAACATAGGATTCCTGTGGTTTCCTCTGCTATCTGTACAAGCCTCTTCTGGAGTTGTTAGTGTATCAAAGTAGAATTGTGTCTAGCACTGGATTTGTAAAAGGGCCTGTGCCCTAACTGCCATTTGAACTGGTTTAATAGGTGAAGTTAGGTCACCCAAACATCTGCTTTGCTCCTGACTCTAAAGCCTACAAGCCTAAAAAATGTCCTTGTGAAGATCCTCAGGAGTTTAATTATGTGTTTATATACATGTCCATGGCTGCCTTGGCCTAGACACTGCTGGGTAATATGGTTTGTGACTCAATTCTAGTGAAACTTCCTGAGGTTTTTCTTAATTAGCACATAACTACTACACTTATCGAAATGGATAGAAACTAAATGAGACTTGATACATAAGCGTGTCTGGTTTGTTTTTATTCAGTCCTTCTGGTCAGAAATCATCGTCTAATTTCATAAACATAAAGTTTCTGCCTTTGTTTTCACATTGGTATTGTTAAGAAAGTCCACAATGTTATTTTCTTCTATGTGTGTGCTACAAGAAAGTGGGTTTGTATTTGTTTTTTTTTTTTTTGTTTTTTTTTTTTTGGTGATGTTTGTGTTTTGTCCTTGTGCCCTTTCATGCCAATGTTTAAGTTTTTTCATTCATATTCTATATTTGATGGCAGTTATATACCTTTTAAAATGCCTTTCTTGCAACTATCATTGAGGAAAACAATCTTGCAATATAGGCATAAATGAATCACAGAAGATACTTTTGTATATAGATATGTAAACATTTTAATAACAGTATTCTTATTTTTATTTGTACAGTGATGTATGATTATATTTTGGTACAGCAACTCAATTAACTGTATGAAAGTAAAATACGTTTGAAAAGGGAAGAACTTGGTGCATAAACTTAAAAAATTTAGCCTTGAATGCATTATGTTCCACAGTGTGGTAGGGTTCTGGCAAGGTAACATACTACTGCATTTTATTCTTCCCGTGGGGCTATGAGTTATTGCAGGAATTCTGGCTTTCTGACAGCAGTTCCACTGACAAAAAGCAGATGGAATCTCAGGGCCCTTCCTGTTTGTACATACTTGCCATGCTTGAGTCTGTTGATTGTGTTTTAAGCATAGGTTGATGTTTCCTTCTTTCCTAGGAGATGATAGGAGTATTTCAAGCTCCTCTTCAGATACCAGCCACTCGGATGTCAGTGTTGGGAGCAGGTTGACAGTGTGGCCTGAGCAATCTTCAGCCAGCACCTCTCAGGAGAGCCACGGCCTGGCAGCTGCAAAGGGCATTCACCTGGGAGAAGAAAAGAGCCTTCCAGAAGGGGCACGTGGCACCACTAAACCCCCTCTGAAGCCCCTCCGATCCAGACAGCTGCAGGAAATAGGTCGTCAGAGTTCTTCTGACAGTGGAATAGCTACTGGTAGTCACTCTTCCTACTCTGGGAGCTTCTCTTCCTATGCTGGGAGCTTAGACATTTGCCATGGTGATGAGTTTGGATCATTGCTAAGCTTGCCATTGAACTTTCCTTCAGATCAGAGCCTATGTACTTGTCCTCACAGTGAGTCCCAGAGGGGTGTGGGATCAGAGTATCAGGTTCCCAGCTCTCTCAGACACGTTTATGATATACCCAGGAGTGTGTTACAGGCAGCTTCTAGAGAAGTGCAGCCGAAGAGTGCAGATTCCACGCTACCTAAGGACCAGGCCCTGCCTGCTCAAGGTGCCAGTGACCCGAAGCTGCTACGACCACACTTGGAGGCACAGAGGGGACCTGAGCATAGCCAGCACAGAGGGAGGCCTTCATCCTTACTCACAGAAAGCAGCAAGGACTCAAGTGATGAGACATATGTGGATTTTGTTTCAAGGTGGTCAGACTCAAAGCCACAAGGACAGGTGTCAGACTCCAAAAGTAGTGAGCTGTCACCACCTGGTGGGGCCTCAGCTGACCCCTGTGACACATGTAGCCCCCACCTTGGGATGACAAGAGCTCTTTTTTCATCTTGTCCAATCTGTGGTGGACTAAAGGTAAATACCTAACTCTGAGCGGATGCTAATGAACCTTAATTAATATAGCATGATTACTTTAAAGTTACCTAAGTTGTACATCATAAGTAATATTGTTTCCTTTATGCTCTGAACAGTAATAACTTTTTCTGTTTTTTATGCTGAAATGGAGAGGCTTACATGATTTCCCAAAAATCTGAGCCTGGTCAAGGAAACACTGAACAATATAGACCACAATCATTACTTTTAAATCAACCAATTTTGGCCTTGGGTACATGTAAATGAAAGAGAAAAGTTTTGCAGACACTGGATTTCTCATGCAATGGCAAGCAAGCATGAAAGACACTGACCTGTCTTGCTGCTGGTATTTACAAAGAAAGAATGGAGGTCAAATAGTATGTGCTGCTCTTAAGGAGATCTGAGTGCATACATTGATTTTATTGATGTTTTTCTTTTCTTTATCACTGTAGTTTGAACATGCCTTGCACAAGAAGCAAGGTTAGACCCGTTTCTCACTGGGGAAATACAATATAATCAAGTCAGCATGGCAGTCCAGTAATGTGGCTGGTCACTGACAGGTACTTTAGGTACACAAAAACTCACTGGCAGCCTACGAACAGGACAGTTGATTTGCAATTGATTTTTGATCATTAGTCACATAAAGACTTAGTACCTAAACTGTGGAGGTTCACTCGCCTTTCCAAGCACATTTGCCAGTATCTGTTACTAAGACTTTGATATTCTTAAAAATCTTTTTTGGACCTGCTACATTCTTGTCTTTTTATGGCAGTAAACTTTATACATTAATTATACATTGCATGAAAATATATCTGATTTTATCCTTGCTGGAGAAGATTTTTTTTTTGTGTGTGAATCTGCTAAACTAGAAGGTAAAACTGCTTGTATTAGTGAGCTGTTGAAAGGCTGAGAAGGTTAGAGGGAATGCTTAATTTAGGGAATGTGTGAAGCAAGGATTCAGCAAGAGAGACTTCTGCATAAGGAATTAAACATTGCCATTGAAGTGTGCACATTTAATTAAATGTGAGATTACATAAACCACTGCTATGAAAAGGGCTTGAATGCCTAGTAGGTGATGAAAGAAAAACTAAAAGGTGATAAATTTGAGGGATTGTTTTCTTCTCATGAGGCATTTCATGCATTTGCATCGTTGAGTGCCTTCACATATTTGCAAACCAGAAAGCTCTGTCTGCCTGGGCCACTTGTACAGCCCCATCCCAGCACCTCGGATGTTACTGTGCCAGGTGCCTGCAGCACTTGGCAGGTAGGGAGGCACTTGTGGGACAAGTTCTCTAAGGCTGTGCTCAGTAGGATCAGTGATTTTCCGGGGCCATCCTTGCCAGCCACCTGCACCACAGGCCCTCAGGAGCCCTCTAGCCCAGCTCTGGAAGTGTGGCTGCAGAGAACGTGTATCAGCTGCTGGCTTCCTGTGCCTGCTCCCTGTAGTTAGGGAGAATTTGGGAAAAACGACCAAGACTGATTTCTGGAAAGGGCTCTGCTTTGGGATTAGAAAGCTCAAAGGTGATTTTGTTGTAGGCAGGGAGGAAAGAAGTAATTCAGGTACAATTAGCTCACATGGTCTGAATGTTTCTGGGTGATCTGAATTGTTGGTTTAGATGTGAATTTATCAGATCTTACCCTGGATATCTGTGGAAGATGTGAAGCTGAAAGTGAGTATTCCATTAGGTATCTTCAAAATCATTAAAAGCTAAAGTATATCACTACAACTGCCTGCTGACCCCAATGACATAAATACCCACATCTTTTATTGCAAAGTGCTGTCATGTTTAACAGTGTATCTAGCTGCTCTAATAAGATAAGTTGGCAAAAATTTCAGATATTGTCTATAATTAAACAAATTCAGTGATAAACACTGGTGCAGCCTTCTTACCAACTTTTGTTTTAGCATGAGATATGCACATCTGCTATTTTTTTTTTTAAGAATCCATTTATAAGCAGTCACGAAAGAAGTCTCATTAAATGGAATGAATCATGGGTTTGTTTTTACTTTTGTAAGAAAAAATAACCCTTTGATGCACTCTCTTGAACTGTCAAGAATGAGTTATTTTAGCAGTATTTAATGGACGCTGTCTTTGGCACTTCTCCTGATGAGTACAGTGAAAGCACAAATCCATAGGCTTTAACTGAAAAATAATTATTACTCCTTGTACTTTGAAAAAAACATGTTTAAGTTAGGGCCAGGAAGGGTTGATTTATGGACTGATGAAAACACCAGGTTTTCATGTTTATTCAAATTCGTGTTCAAGAAGCTTTAATGTGCCAGTGTTTGGAGTTCCTTTGCAATTTTGAGTTAAACTGTTAATTAAATTGTGTTAATGGCTTTTAAATGCCTACTATTTAAAGTGACCCGAGTAGAGGAAGGTCTGCAGCAATAATTAAGGCTATGAGCACTTGTTTGTTTTGTGCCCTGTATGTTATCTTTGGCAAATGGAAGTTAGGTTTGGGCATGTTGTGTGTGCATGTTGGAATTCAGCATGTGGAGAGTTGGAGAGAGTGGCAGGATGAAGATGTGCATATTTGGAGGGCATGGTGGGTCCTGACTGGGATTGACTTGTTAAGAACCATCTGCTCCTCTAATGACAAGGATGATGATGAAAACAGGGAGAACAGACCCTGGGAAAGTGCCAAGGCTCAAACAGAAAACAGGGCAAGGAAACCTTTCTGTCACTCTGCATGAAAAATAGAACCAGCATGAAAAGTTACTAAATATTGCTTCTATTATTTGTATATTGTATTTCATATTAGACTTTGGGGACTAAGAAGCAAGCATGCAGGGTGATTTGCTTTCTGTTGTATGTAATTGTGCTGTGCTCAAGATGTCCTTTACAGACTTCCCAAGGTGTGTCTTTGCTATGTAATTTGACCTAGTTGATTTCAGTGCTGTAGATGATTGCAGAGGTGAATTCATTGTCTATTGTAAGTATAATTTAAACTCAGAATTGATTGTTACAATTTCTGAGTAAGCTGTAGAGATTTGTTGCTAGACTTATTACATTTTTAACTACTTAACTAATACTAATTTGATGAATATAATTTCATTGTATGCTTGTTGCTCTGTAACTTCCTTTGATGCTATAGTTTGAGAAATGTCAACTTTTTTTATAGGGTGTTCCATTTTTTTTTTTTTTTACATCACCATTGTTTGTAAATTTTCTTAGAAGTCTGAAAAATAAAATTATTTTCCAACTGGTTCTGTCCTTTTCCATCTGACAAGTTCTGGGTTTCATTTTGCTTTGCTTTTTGTCCCCTGACCTTCTTCTTGCAAGTTGAATTAATATGGAGTGTTTATGGCTGTCTATGTTCATGCTTCTTAGTGTTATACTCAAATCACTGTTGACAGCTCCAAATGTGCCTATTAGTAGGAATTACATTTATGTATGTCTAGCTCATGCTAAACTCATATTTATGTCAGTGGGAGTTCTTATTTATGTAGAAATATAGTCATTGGTACTGCTTTAGTAGTTAACTTGCTATGATAGAGGGGGAAAAGAAGTTGTCAGTTTGTGTGTGGATGTTGTCATTAATCTCTATTTGTATTCAGCCACCTACTTAAGCTGATAAATTTAAAATACCAAGGCCTCCTTGAGGACAATATGGCCCCAAATTAGGAGCTGATCTACCCAAATTATCTCTGAGGTGCTTTTATAATTCCTGCTACCACAGTGACTCTGTGCCTCAAACTTTGAATCTCCCAGAATATCTGTAGTAGTGTAAAAACAGAAATGTTGTGGTCTTGATGGATAAAAGGGGTTATGTCAGGCAGCAGGATCCACAGCAGTGAGGGGCTGAGAGTCTTTCCCTACACCATACAGGGAGAACTGGCACCTGCCTTGGGGACACGTGAATCTCAGTTGAAGTGAGGAGTTGGTTTGGCTACATGATAGGGTATTTAACTCTTTTGTCTGTCCTGAAACTGCTTTATTTTGCATTACAACTCCACAGGAAGGCATGTGCGTGCCTTACTGACATCCTCGATCAGGCTCCTGTGTTTGATCGAGCAGCACCATGTGCCCCTTTCAGAGCTGGTTAATCACCTGCAGTCTCTGTGTTCTGAGATCTGTGTGTCCCTTGTGCATTGCAGACCAGGGAGAGAGACTAAGCCTAAGGAGAAGCACAGCTGCTGTGACTTCAGGCAGAGAAGGGGCTTGAACTCTAAGATCATCCTACACTGAGGTCTCTTGCTGTCTTGCCTGAACTAATTTCACCAGGGTCATGTGCAGCCTGTCACTGGGTTGGGAATATAGATTTAGTCTTCAAAATCCTGTACAAACCCTTTAACCCTAGAATCAGCTGGTGTTTCTCCTTTCATTGTAGATGCTGCTTTTGAAAGTGGTGAAAGAGAAGGCCTGTAAGGTGTTAACTTGTGTGGTGAAATCTGAGAAATGGCAGCTTGCATGACTACATGGCCATATCTGTGTAACTGAGAATGTTTTAATTTTTTTTGGCTTTTAATCAAGTACTTTTCTAATGTAGTACTAAAACAGATGCTAAAGAAATCACAATGTACAACCTTAATTTAGCTATTTTTTTTTTTTTTTCTGTTGGGAGTCATTATCTCTTTCCTCAGGAGTCTGAAAACCTTATGTGTTTATCTTGTACTGTGTTTATTTCCATGCTTTCTCTGAGAGTGTAGGAACATGATTACTTGTAATTGCACATCTTTTACATCTCTTTTCAAAGACTTTTTTTTTTTTTTCAGTATTGATGTGTGGTGCTGTAACATTTTATGCTTCCTCCCACCTTTAAAAAAGCTACAAGCTTTCTAAATTCTCAGCTGAGAAGGATGTGTTTGTCATCTTCTACAGCATTGTTGCTGTTTTATTTCTGCACTAATCTCTGAGCTCTGGGCAGTTGGGTAACACTGTCAGAACTATAACAGGAACAGTTTGCGCCTCAGAGGAATCTGGAAGTCAGTTTCATTACTGACCTGAATGATGTGTTTGTGAGGTTTCTGTATCTGGGTCTTGCTGACTTTTTGCATGAATTAGAAAACTTGCTTTTGTGCTGTTTTCTTTCAAGATTTAATTCCAGTTGTTTTTCTATGAGTCCTGACTGATACATGAACCAGCAGTGACATTCATCTCCCAGCACGTGTCACCACTAAATGAGGTGCCTGCACTGGACAATGATTTGGCCATCTGACATTTTACTTACATTACTGTTGTAAAAGGCTCTGAAGGCTCTGAAATTTTTGCAATAAAACAGTGTTATTCTTCAGACTTTTCAGAGATTCAAAAACATCTTAAGGCCCACCAATTTTCCCACAGCATCTTTCTGAAGTAGAAGAAACCCGTGATCATTGCTGCTCTTGGCAATGAAATGCAGTCATTACTGGAGCTGGCTATGCTGACAAAAGCACCCAGTGCTGTGTAGCTCAAAGATGAACAAAAGTATGTTCTCTAGTTGAAGCTTACAGGGAAAAATGGAATAAAACAAGTGGATTTTGTGTCAGACTTAGAGCTACATTTGTTTTGTTTTCCTCTTTGTAGTTTTGGCTAGGAGCCCAGGTCTGTTGTAGAGATGATCTCCATCCTCTTGATCTCATCTCCCATCCAGGTCTGCTTATACACTGTGTAGAGACATTGCTTAATGTCAGCTTGCAGGAAAGGAAGAATTTTTTTTTCTTCCTAGTTCCCCAGTTAACTTGTACAGTATTGTAATGCTTTTAGCAGTAGGCTGCACTCCCAAGTGATTAAGAAGAGACCCAGCTTCCTTTCCCATGGCTGTTGCTGGTAAGAGCTCATATAAGTGACCCAGCTCTTCCAAAGGTGTGCCTGGAGGAGGTCAAGGGATAAGAATTTGGATTTGAGATGCACAGTAACATGAGACATGCCAACCCTACCAGAGAAGACCAGATCTGACTTTCTTTCAGCCCTGTAGGAGGTTACCTTATATTTTATCTAAAAAACTATACTCAAGGTAATCTCCATCTATCATAAAAGAATCCTCACAACTTTTGTTCAAAGAATAAGGGTTTTAATCTAAATTTGGAATAATAAAGTTGGACCTTCTTGGGATCTGGCACTAAGGGGAACAGACAGCCTGTGGCCTGTAATGGGAAAAGAAGTGCCTGCCACAGAAGCACTGGTAAGTGAAATAATAACAATGTCAGGAGAAGAGAGCATCTTTCCTTACTTGAGAGAATGCAGGCAATGTAACTCAGCAGAATTAATTCTTCTGTACCAAACACAAGTGTTGCTGGATTGCTTTTCTGTCAGAAAGCCTTGGAGATATTGATAAACCACAGTATTGACCTTCTATCTCCATGACAATGAACAAATGGGAAAATTGGCTTCCTCCCCTAAATACAATCAAGCTGGATAATAGCTTTTATTATTACTAATACCAATGGCTACTTCTTCCTCTGTTGGGAGCAGTAGCTTTTTCTGAAGAGAGAGAAAGAAATGATTTGAAGGAGGAGTTGTCTCCCAATAAAAGCTGGAAAAAATTATTCCATTTGGAGTGTAGGGTTTGTGAGATTTCTGGTTTTGATCCAGCTGTAAAGGAGACTCTTCAGATTGCTTGGAATGTGGCCAAAATGAGAAAATGGAAAGCTTTTTTTTCTCTTTCTGTCTTCCCCCCCCCCGCCCCCCCCCCCCCCCCGCATTAAATAGAAATCCATTTATTTCTGGAAAAATTCAACAGAATCCTACAAAGTGTTAACAGATACTCTCTATCTTCATTTTCCAAAAGGGAGAAAGTACAATTCGCCTGCAGAGGAAGGAAACACAAAAAGCTGTAAGGAAAGCATAGATTACGTGGAGCTGAACTCAGGGGTAGTGAATAACTCCAGTAGCAGCACCAGACTGAGATTCCCAAGTTTGGTTCCCATATGGTTTATCTCCTTCTGGAAGATCATAAACAAAATTACTTTCAAAAAACCTCAATACCTTGACTTGCATTTCTGAAAAATGTTTGTAATGTATGCCAACATTCTATTTTTAAGTTTGTGCATTAAAAAGACTATGCAGGAAATATTTTGTTTTGATTAACAGTCAGTGATATCAAAGTAATTGCATGGCTCAGAAGGAATTGGTGAGTGTCAGTAGGATAGCAATCACTTAGATGGGATGTCTGGAGGGCTGACAGCAGCTCACTGTGAGTAGATGAGAGGACTGAAAATAGATGCTCAGTAGGGGTGTGACCTTTCCAACCAACCTTTTTTGACAGAGCCACTTAAAACTGGAAGTATGCAAATTAGAAGGGTGAAACATTTTCCAACAACATTATACAAACTGTGCTTAAGCTTGTCCACAACTCAGGAGAAGACATAGGAGTGGAATTAGTTTTGGTAATTCAAGATTCCCAATATACTTATTACTTCAAGATATCCATGGAAGTACTTTGAGTCTGGCAGATGATATATCATCAGAATTACAATGAGTTGTAATTACTTGTAATCAGTTTATATCTGAAGGTGTTGTGGTGTAGGCAAATCTATACTGTTTGTCATATTCAACCCTGTTCCAAGTTGCTTTACTTTAGTCATAAGGAACAAATAATTTTTCCAGCTATTATGTTTGTGAAATGTAGTAATATGGTAACAACATTTTCATATGGGTAATGCAATTTTGGCATTTGTTAGCACGAAAATATATGGCAACAAATCTACTGAATAGAAAACGGTTTATTACCTGCTCCGTTGAACCTGCTCCATGGTTTCATTATACTGAAGCCAATTTGAGGAATGAATCACTGAAATATATTTATATGTTCAGAACTGAATGAATGCTTCCCATAGGCAAAGAAGGTAGTAAATGTGCAAAAGCCATTCTGATACCAAAATTCCTACCAGTTTTCAGGATTTTACCAGTTTTTAAAACTCCTCGAGATTTTATGTATTGCTTTATTATGCAGAGTTCTGAATGCTTCTGCTGAAATGCCAGGAGACTTGTCTAGAGGAGAAAGAAGAAGGAATTTTTTAAAAGCCAATAAGGAAGAAAAGACTGTCAAATTTACCTCTTATACAATTGTACAGTTCTGACCAAAATGTCCCTCAGAGTTCAGCAGAAGTCTTGTGCAGACTTCAGCTCCTTTCCTCTGATTCTCCTAAAAACAAGGCCACTGAAATCAGTGTAGCTAAAATGTTCACTTCATTAGAACATCATAGAGATTGGAACTGCATGCGAGTTAAAATAGTTAAGATGGATCTTTGATATTTAAACCAGGCAGATTTCAAACCCTGTCCCATAGTAGAAGAGTGGAATTGACTGCTCTGGACCTCAGGGAATACAGAGAGAATCCATACTGAAATCTCGTGTTCTTGCTCTGCCTGGCTTAGTGTTGAATGCATTTGACAAACCTGCCCACTGTGCTATAAAGATGCTTGTCTATAGCAGACAGACTCCTGGCAGGAGTTTGTGATGGCAAAGTGGTGTTTTGGGCACTGTCTAACTTTATAAAGAGAGGGAAGAAGCTTGAGATTTGGACTGATGCAGGGATTTTGTGTTAGGGTTTTCTTGTGTATCTGTGATATCTGTATTTGCTTCCCAAGGCTGTTGTCTGATTGGATGGTGTTTCTACAGGACTTTAGACCTTGAAAATTCTGTCCAAGTGCTAAAGATTATATTAAATGCAATGTAGTCTACATGGCAGTGAGAGAGACAGAAAGTTATTTGCCTTTTAAGAGAACTATGGACAGAAAAGGAAGTAATTAATGAGAGCTGTTAAAGGAAAAAATCAACCTGCCAGCATGAAGCAGCTGCTCCACATTTTTTGTTTTAAAATGGTGGCAAGTTTATCACTTATTTTTATAACATCAACAAATAGTTGAAAGCTGTTTTCTATTTAATGAAAGACCACAAAGCAGTGGCACTGAATAAGTTATTTCAAGAGATTTTTGTTTTGTGGGTGAAATTGAGCTAGAAGAATGGTGTCTTTCAAGAACTGCAGTTACCGGAAAAAAGTTATGAATGTGGGAGCCCTGACACTCAGTTGATTCAGAAAATCTGAGACTGAGGATATGGCAGTTGAAGATCAGTTCTTTCTAAGAAAGGGATTAGCCTGAGGACTGAGCGAATTTTTAGTATTTAGAAAGGAACAAGGTATCAAGAACGTGCTTGAGGATATGCCTGAACTTCAAGCCAAGTTGTAATAACAGAGGGATGGAAAAACTATACCGGTATTATGTTTTCTTAATCTATTCTTTTCTAAGATCCTTACAGCGAGGCATATTGCATTAAATCTAATTTTGCAAATTGTTTTGATGCAAAGACTTTTTTTTCCTCCCCAGTTTGTCTTTTAGATCAAAACCCATTTTGCTCAAACAGGGATTAGGTAAAACTGAGCTCTTTCCCAGTAAGAGGTGTGAGAGCAGATGACTGCAGGGAACTTCTGGAGCAGTGTTTTTGGTAGCCAATTGACCCAATTGAGTTCCCTTGGTTCTGGCTAAACTTAGCTTTGAAATGAAGGAACTCTGGGTAAGAACCAAGGTGATACAGTGAAACCTCAGTTACTTCACCTGACCAACTGAGTAAATCTTTCTTAAAGTGTGAAAAAAGCTCTTTTTGCCAGTTGCACACAAGCTTTTCTTTTCCATTCCTAAAAGACACTGCAGAGGGAAGTGCTTCCTTGCATTCTGGCCAAGCCTGCTAGAGTTACAACATTTTGTGCCTTGAAAAACTCTCTTATTTCAGCCAGTAATTCAACCTGTAAGTGTAGGACAGAAGCGTAGAGAAAAATGTTATGTGGAGCTACTCTTCTTTTTCTGTCCCTTCTAGTTCAGCTCCAGGGAAATTTGATGCATCAATAAAACAAAATTTGTGTGTGTGTATCAAAGGTAGACTGAACTTCCTAGGGTGGGATGAGGATGTTAAGGTCAAAATAAGTGTGATTGGTATGATAAATGAAAGCCAGAGTGGGGTGAGTGAACACCAGTCACATATAGGGCTTCTAGGCTGCAGTAAAATGCCTTTACTGCATGCAAGCTCTGCTTGTATATCTTCCTTGGAGTGGTCTTTTATGTCTTTCCATTATTTTTTCTGAAAACGGGCTAGATGAAAGAAAGCAGACCTTGGGACTTTTCTCTGCAGAAGTTCAATTCCACATGAGTCCAAAGTGTAGATGGAAAAGGGGATTTAAAGTTGACTCTGTGCTCCTAAGTCTTGTCACATGAGGATATTGGGCTATTCACAGGATGAAGTGCAGCAGCCAGCTGTCAGTCAACTAAAATGACTGTTTCAACAGCTGGGAATCAGTGGGACGTGAACTCTGGCTGTGTTCCCTCTCCCCTAGCCACATCCTCTGCAGTAGTCTGGATTCTGTGGAATCCTCTGCTAATTCAATGCTGATTGGAAGCAATTTTGGATGTACTAGAAATTTGAGCCTGGAAAATATTAAGGAAATAGAAACCTTTTCCAGATCTGGTTAATTAGAAGGACAGAGGAGTGCTAAGTGGGCTATATCAGGGCCAGTAACTGTACACCTGAATCCCCTGTAGCACAAGGAAAACATTTCCAGATGAAGCTTGCTGATTCATCTCATTCCTGGAGACACCAAGTTAAGCAGAACACACGTGCTATAGAGATAACTACTATAGGAGGCTTTGGAAAAGACCTACAGATATAACTGTGCCTAATAATTTATTGCACTGCTCTCTGATATAGAAGAAGCCTGGGAGCAGCCCCCATGTACACTTAAGTATCTGCATCTGTGAAGCTGTGCTGCTTAATTATAGTTTCATTACTTTTGACAAACCATAATTTCAGTGATGGGCCAGGGATAAAGAAAAACACTTGTCTTAATTTTACTATTTTGAGCTTTTCCTCCCTTATTTGTCCTTTTCCTTCCATCCATTTCTTTTACCTGATGATCACTGATTATCTTGTTAATAATTTTTTTCTGGAAGAAGTTGACTAACTATAGCTCTAAATGTGAGGTTGAAAAAGGCGGAAAATGAATGTGAAGATCATATTGCAAGGCTTTCATTTTTATTCTACATAGGCCCATAATTAAACCCACTCTAGTTCTCTCTCTGTGGAACAGGATGCACAGGTTATAACAAGGATTCTTTTCTCTGTGTCTTTATGTGGAATGGGCTGGAAGGAAGGAATCAAGTAACTAGTCTAATGTAAATTGGCATAGCTCCATTAGCTACAAGACAGGCACAAGTGTATTTTTAGTGCCAGCAGAAGCTAAGCTCACACTGTGGAACAACAGTCTTTGGGGAAGTAGAGGAAGAAAAAGACTTTTCTTATGGCTTTCCTCAGGTGTATGTTTCAAAACAGTAATTAAAGCTTAACATAAACTTTCTCCATCTCTAAGAACCCACAGGGGCAGGTTTAATTTGTCTCTAAGATCTGAAATTTCACTTTTCCAGCTTTTCAAATGTTTTCATTTGGGTGCTTCTCTATTTACTGTCTGTTACTACAGCTGTAGAGTTGTAGCTGAACTCCTTATTTGCAAAAAGGGATCCCTTTTTTTTATGAATAGCTGACTTGGATTTTAAATCTTGTTGCTAGCAGAAAACTTGTGTAAAGAAAGTAAAAAAGTAAAGTAGTAAAAAAACTTCATGCACTTTTGTGTGTAAATTTTCCATAAATTGCTGCTTTGCTAACCACAAGAGCAAGGCCACCTGAATCCTTTTGTGAGTACATGTCCATAGGTCCATATGTTAATGATGGTCCTTCTTGTTTATTTGCAGCCTCACCAAGCTCCCTGCTTCACAGTACTTGTATACTGACTTTTACTGTCTTGAAGTGGGTTAATGCCCTGACTCAGAACTCTGTGGTTTCCATTGGGCTGTGCTGTTCTGAGAAAATGTGCAACAGTACTTCCCATTAGTCAGGCTTTCATAAAACCTGTGCAGGTGTTTCTGCAGTACTGAGATGCTCAGTGGGGGCATTGTCAGTCTTGTGAACTTTAAAATGCAAAGGGAATGGATTTGAGGTGTTACATCCCATCTGTGTGCACCTTTCCTCTCCTGTTTATGTGCAGAACAAGAAGAATGAGCTGAGAACCACACACTGATTATTTGCACAATAGTCAAATCTGCTGTTTTTCATACCTGTTTGGGCCCATCTGAGCCTCATTTCAGCATAGGGGAGTTTTGCTGGAGTCTCTGCCTTATGTGGTTTCCTTGGGTGCAAAATGAGTGGAAATTAACATATCTGTTGTACAAGAAAGCTCAGACTATCAAATGTGGGGAAACTGAGTGTATTCTAAATAACAAATATTCTTTCAGAAGTGTAATGCTACCCCCTGTTGGAATTTGGGATATATGAAATATAAACCAGAATACATGGAATTGAAGCCTCTGAATTTGCGTACGATACTTTGTTTCCATTGCACTTGAAAAAATTTTAGAAGTGCCAGTCTCTCTAAAAAAAAATGTATTTTTTTAACATAAATACAAAAGTTTTTTTCCTTACAGTTATCAGCACTGAATTAAATTTAAAGTATTCTTTCATGGTAAGATACAGCTGCAGGCACAGATGCCTGTAATTTTACTATCTTTCTATAAGACTACAAATGTATAACTTCTAAATGTTGATTTTTATTGTTCACAAACATCTCTTCATAAAGGCCTTGCAATTTCTGAAAGAGAAATGCATCCTCTCTCTTTGCATGGCTAAAGCTACAGTGTTTACTGTGATTCAGCTGCAAGCTGAAGAAGAGCACTGGTGTTCACCTGTGGAAATGGCACTGGCTAAAGCAATGCTGTAGGTACACTGCTGGACATTAAACAGTCTGGAAAAGTGTGTGTTTGAACTCTTGTGCATGAGCATAGCAGCAGGAGTTTCTGTCTGTGCCTTAGGAGAGGTAACTTAAAGGAACCGAGCTGAACAAGGCTCTGGGAAGGGGAAAAGAGAATGTAATGTTTCTATGAAAACATCTCTAAAAAGCTGACAACACTGTTTTGAATTGCAAAATCTGCTGTGTGTCTTAATGCCTAAATTAAAAATTGTTCCTTTTCATAAAACTGCAGAACATCATCTGCTACTGTAAATCAGGAGAGCTCAGCTGAGGAGTTAGGGGGAACAATGCAGGTGATTCTAATTACCTGGAAGAATTGGTTGTCTTTATTTTCACCCTAAGAATATATGACATACTGAACTTCAGATTATATTGGGGTATTTGCCTTCATTCTTAGACCTCACAGTTGGAGAGAAAGCATTTATCATTTCTGAGCTGAATGTGGTTTATTTTAATGGTAATTGTGTAAGGAGTTTTAATGTCCTGAATGGTAGGATGATTATTATTAGATACCTGGCGAAAGATGAGGCAGTGGAGGCTGATGTTAATGGATTGTATTATGTACCTAGAATCAATGCACAGGTGTATTTGCTTAGGGTTCTGTGCTCTCAACTCAGGAGATGCTGTGACCCCACTGTTAAGTTTGAGAAATATACCCTGTGATATTTGCATATGGTGTTTTTATTTTTAATGAATAATTGTTTTTAGTTCCTGTCTTCTAACTCCTCCACCATTCTGGCTGTGTTTATCAAATACATTGGATTAAAATTGAGAGGCAGTGTGCTATGTCTGGTGTGGCCATTTCCTCTGGCTGGTGGATTTCTTCAGCTTAGTCCTGGCTCCTGCTGTGAAAAGTCCTCCTGTATCATGAACCAGGAGTGAAGTGTTCTCTCTGTATTTCAGTGTCTTTGTCCAGTGAAGTCTCTTCAGAATCTTGGATGAGCTCATCTCTTCAGCAATATTCATACCCATTAGTCTCCATCTTTCAATTTGAGTTTCTCATACAGCTCTCCCTAGAGGGTTTGCTACTGCAGCCTCTCTTTCTGCAGATTGTCACTGTATTTATCCCTACAAAATCTCTAGGAAATAATTAAGTGCTTCTACCTATATAGAAACCAGTGCTTCAGAATTTTACCTGTGGTTAAATGAGACCCTCAAATTTACAGAAGTATTAAATAATTTTTTTTTTGATCTGGAGCCATCATACCAATCTTTGAGGAACCATAAGAAACTCAAACCTTGTGAAATTGGTAAGAAATGGTAAGACAAACCCAAACCCTCAGTTTGATGGAGGTGGCAGAGTGCCTTTATTTTATTTATGTGTTATAAGTTGTAGTTTTGGGCATGTCTCTGTAATCACAAGCTGTTTAGCGGATACTGGTGTTAGGACAGTTTAGGAGGGTTTGATATTGTGTGCCTTCAGACTTTGCTATTGACTTGGAGTGTTACTGCTTTGGGCCAGCTGTACATTCTCCTGACTTATTTTTTTGTCTAGCAAGTATGCAAACTTGGCTTGTAGCAGTGCCTGGAGACAGACACAAACATCACTGGTGTGTTTAAACCAGGTATTTTATATGCCTTGGATGGTATTGCATAGCTGCTTCCTCTAGAGTTCTGTCTGAATACTTCTGTACATAATGAGATATGTGTGTGATGTTAAAAGGATGTTGTTTAAGTTCAAAAGTTAAGCTCCTCACTGTAAAGGAATTGACAGATTTATCGTTGCTCATGCCATCTTGATTGTACCCATACATGTGTCTCTCTCGTGCAGTGAATGAGACAGATGTCCCATGGAAAAATTGGTATGTGACCATGTAATTACATTACAGTCCAGTTGTTCAGCACACTCCTAGTGTGGTTGTCCAGTGTATAGTGATTCTAAGTCTGGTTTTGAAAAGCAAGAGACAGGAGCAAATCATGTGCCTTGTTGCTGTGTCAGTTTTCCTGTGGGCTCATATATTATCAGTAGCAGGGCTTGAAATTTGATCCTTCAGTGTTGCAACTGAGACTCCACCCTCTGAATTTCTGCTGCCTGGCAGATGGATCCTGCTGCTGGCTTTTGTGGTAAGGAACTCAGCCCAGGTTTTTTCTCTCCCGTGAGTGGGCAGCTTCAGAGTGTGCTATAGACAAGTTGTGTCATTTTTGGAGGTAATGATCACGTTCTGATGTTAATGGTTGTGTTCTGGGTTTGTGACAAGTGGCCCCTGGCTGCAGGCAGCTTGGAAACCCAGAGCAAGGAGCAGGAGATGCCTCTCAACAGAAGCATAAAAGAATCAGAACTGCAGAGGCCTGTGTGAAAAATGCGTGAGAGAGGAGATAGCGACACAAATCTGGACTAGAATTAAACAATACTTTTGGTTGGTTTTTACCTCTTGTTTTTTAAACAAGACCTGTGTCTTGTAGATGAGTGGAGCTTGATTATCCTACAGGGCTATATTTGAAGGGAAATATTTTAATGTGGCACAGCCCACGGCTTGCCCGTGCCACTGAAATTGTCATCTTCATGCCACATAAAATAGCTGATGTTTGGGCTTGGCTGAGCAAGTGGAGATGTTTCTGAACTGACTTCAGCAATCTTTCTGTCAGGGCAGTTGGCTTGGGACAGATGAAATTGAGTAATCAGGAGTTTGTGACTGAAATTGGAGCCCTGCACCTGAAACATGCTATGGGCAAGAGTTTGTTTCATTTGGATTTGTTAAGAAGGATCATAGAGTTTAAAAATTTTGTATAGTTTGTTCTGAATCTGATCAACTGCTGGGTGAAACAGCCTATCAAGGCAGATGACCTTTAAAGGTAGCTCCATGTGCCTCTATTTATTGACCTTTCCGGGAACTTTGTTTCTCTTGTGGCAGCCTAAGCATTCAAGCTATAGACTTTACTGTGATTTAGAGTAATAAAATAAGTCATAGTTTTTTAATTCTTACAAGAAGAGTACTGTCAGTTTCATTAGGGAATGGTTACTTTGGACATACTTTTTCTCTTCCATTTTCTAAAAGAATTTTTAACTTTCCTTTTTGACACTGATTTCAAAATCCTCATTCAGGATCTCTCATTGAGCCCTTTGCTCCTTTGTGAAGTTTCTGATAGTTCAAGTTTATTATAATAAACTGTATTAGGTGACCGTAATCTGCTGCCTTCCTCTACACACAATGTGAAGCAGTCAGAGGGTTGTGATGATGTGCCATAAGCTACACTCAGCAGGCAGGAGAGTGTTTGTTCACTGTTGTTGAAGTCTGCTTCACAGTTCCTGCTTTTCAGGAACCCAGGGATTTTGAGTCACGATTTTCATGGTTACCTCTTGAAAAACTGGGTATTTTGTGTAGCCTTGTTACTATGTAATAGCTTTAAAATAGAGGAAGGGAGAGGAGAAAAAACCATCTTGATTATCTCCTCTGCAAAAATTAAGCATTTGACCAAAGTTGCAATCAAACCTCTGTTTATGAGTGCATTTTTGGTATGTGCAGAATAAAAAAATCTCACAATGCAAATATTTGCTTCTATTACTGTCAAGTACAAAGTCCTGTTTCATAACAAGAAGAATCTGGGTGCCTCTCATTTATGTTGAGCCTTTCCTCTTCCAGTCTGAGGACTCAGACTGGGACAAAACTTCATATATGTGCTTAGACTAAAGCAAAAGAGACCTAAAAAGCATAGAATATTTTGTGCTGGAAGGGACCTTTAAAGGTCACCTAGTTTCACCCTCTGCAGTGAGGGACTTTCCACTAGGTCAGCTTCCTCAGAGCCCCATACAGCCTAATCTTGAGTGTTTTCAGGGATGGGGCATCCACAACTTCTCTGGGTGACCTGTGCCAGTGTTTCACCACCCTAATAGTAAAAAAAAAATATTCCTTATATCCAGTTGAAATCTATCTTCTTTTATTTTAAAACCATTACACTTTGTCCTGTCCACAACACAATCTGCTAAAATGTCTGTCCCCATCTTCCTTATAATGCCCTGTAAGTACTGAAGGGCTGCTCCAAGGTCTCCCTGGAGCCTTCTCTTTTTCAGGCTGGACAACTCCAACTCTCTCAGCCTTTCCTCAAAGGAGAGGTGCTCCAGCCCTTCCATCATTTTCTGTCCATCCTCTAGACCTGCTCCAAGAGGTGCACCTTTCCTGTGCTCAGAACTCTTAACTCTCAGTAGGCGCAGAATAATGGAGCTATAAAAAGCTGCCAAACTTAGATGAGCTGAAAGAAAAGCTTTATTTCTAAGATACACAAAGGGAATTACATAAGCTGTGGCTGATGAGGTGTGTCTGAAACGTTGACACAGTCATCAGGTGACTGGCATTTCATTCCTCTTGCCAGTGATGATGGAGCCCTGCTGAGCATTCAAACCTACAGAAGCTAGTCTGCTTTTGCTTGGAATTGTAAGTAATTCCTTTTTAAGAGGCAAAATAGAAAACAAAAATATTTTGGCTCTGTAAAATTGCTTGGCTAATATTCATCAGCTATCCATCATAGCAAATAATAGAAAGAATCCACTTTAATACAATATTTTCTCTCTTTTTTTTTTTTTTTTTTTTTTTCTATCTACCTAACTTGCAAGTTTCTGGCTGTTTTTTACACCACGGAGGTGAGCTTGAAAAGATGTTCTAGTGCCTTTTGTCACTGTGAGTCTGGCAAAACTTCTTCCATAGCCAGGAAACTGTGCACTACAGTATCTTTGCTCCTTGTTGTGGAGGTTACTCAAAGACTAAAACTCCCATAAGCATTGTCAGAGCAGGGGTAGGTATGTAATCATTGAAAAGTTGTATATAGATGGGTAGGTCTGCTCCTCTTCACATGGGACAATATTTTTAACTGCTGATATTTTATTTTTATTTTTTTTAAATAGAACTGGTGTGATCAATCACATATTTCATGTGATTGAAATGTAAAGTGGAAGTTTGAATATAATAAAATGTAATTTTAAGAGAAAAATAAAACAGTGAGAAGAAGGCAACGATATTCCAAATATACACAGAAGGGGGAAAAGAAAATCCCATTTTGATTGTGAAAAGGATTATGTGCCATGGTGGTTATTTGTACACACAGAAGGCAATGCCAGGCTTAAGTTCTCTTTAGCTTTTTAGGGCAACAGAGCTTGTCTATGAATAATGACCCAGCATATCAAACCAGTGGGTTCTCCTAACATTGAACTCTACCCAAGATATTTGAAAGCAGAACATAAAAAATGAATGTCATCTGACAGCAGCCAGATCACTACCAGAGCTAAAATAGCCCTGGCCATGCAGCTCATGGTGTGTGATACACGAATGGTGCATATCTGCTTACTGTGGGTGTTGTGGTGGGGTAGCTGCAGCCAACAGCTGTGCAGCACAGACCCCAGCACCCAGCTCCTGGGCCACTGAGAAAAGATTATATATGGATATTTAACTTATATTTATGAGTAATACCATGAGGCATGCAGGCCTTAGATAATCACGTTATTAGTTTTTGTCTGAGTATCATAGCAGGTGTAACAAAAGCATATGATTTGAGTGAGGTCACTTACCCCTTTTCTCCTTTGATGTCATCATAGTGTGCATTGAAATCTGCATTATGCTCTGCATTTGACAACCATGCACTTATGTTTGTATGTGATGCCATAATAATTTTAAAAGGTTCTCCTACAGGCAAAAGCATGTTTTGCTGTGTTTTGTTGAATTATAAAAAGTAGCTTTTCTTTTTCTTGTTCAAAGTTGCCTTTGCAGTTGCCACTGTTAGTGAAGTCTCTGCCTTACAAAGGGCTGCAGCAGGAGGCCTCAGTGTTGCAAAAGTACTGAAAGGGAAATGAAGACAATCTTAAAGACTGAAAAAATCAATTAATAACAAAACACTTCTTTTATATTTTTAATTATCTCAGGCTCATTTCTTTATCTAATCAAAGCTGATCCTTGCAGTTATTTGTTGTCTTTCCTGTATTTTCAGTGATACTTCAACTGTGTCCCACATCTGATGTAATTTCACACATCAAACTTCTGTTGACATTTTTGTGTCTTTGTCAAGGATAATCTAATATTTTCTAAAATGCTGTGGGATGTTTCTTCTCTTTCAAAAATGAAATCTTGGCCACGTTTCTGACCTCCTCCGCTCCCTTCTACTTTTATATGCTTCCTATATTTTGTCAAGTTTCTACTTCTTGTAAAGATTTTTCATTCTAAAATTTTCTGTTTTCTTTAGGGAACAGCAGTATTACAGTCTGGAGTCTTACCAGCTATATCAGGTAGGAGCCATTTAGTTATTTGCTGTGTTTAACAATGATGTTTAAGTCTCAAATGGTGATTAGAGAAACAGAAGATTTATGGAAGCAGAACTAAATACTATATTGAGGTGTGTCCTGCTTGTGGATGGTTTTGCTGCTGCGATTAGTGACTGGCAGTTATGAAATACATTGTAATCTGTAATAACCTTCATTGAAAAGATTAATATAGTTGTTCTCCCCTTTCTTTTGCTAGTCTGAAGAGGTTCAAAGTTGTCAGCTTCTTTAAAAAGCAGTTTAAAAAGAAGTATGTTTTCTAGTTAAATATTCAAAGAACAGCAAGAAATTTTTCATTTTAGTCTATATTAGCACCAAAGGCAAACTTGATTCATATCTTCAGTGTGTATAGCCAGTTTCCTAAATAACACAAAATCACAGGAATGAATCTTTCCCAGAAGCAACTGGGAGATGCTTCTCTCATGTCAGTGAAACTATTGATTTACCAAGAAAATCATTAATGAGATGACACTGAGTATCTGGCCTTTAAAGATTATTTAAGGAAAAGACACTGACCATCCTTGCATTGTAATCTTCTCTGTCTATCTAGAATGTGTTGGTCACTTGAGCTCCCTGTCTAATGCAACCAAACTGGTCTGGCACCTTTGAATTATCATTTTACTTGAAGGAAAACATTTCATAAGCATTTAGTTTTGTGTGTTTTCTCTCCATCTAAGACCTTGGAGAGATCTGTGCAATGAATTTGGTTAGTATCTTAAATGCCTTTTCATTCCTTAAATTGTTAACCTGATAATTCATCAGATCCATCAAATTTCATAGGATGTCTGCCTCCAATAGACATGGAACAGATCATTGTGCTTGGGTTTCTTTACTACTTTAAAAATCCTTGGCAATTTCATAAAGTAGTGTAACTGATGGGTACTTGTGTGAACAAATCCAGTAAGATACTCAGGATCAGGAGGTGTCTCTGGAGAAGGTTAAAAGTAACTTGCTTCCTTTGTCTGTCTTAGCAGGAGAAAATCCAGAAGCATTTAGCAGATATTTTTGCTAGTTATTCCACTCAAGTCAGTGGAATTGCTCTTGATTTATAGAGGTGTAAGTAGAAGCTCAATTTGGATCATTAATTTTATCTTTCCCTCTGGTACTCAAGTTTCTAGTCCTCCACTCAAACCAAGGAAACCAGAACACTTAAAGTGTGCATAAATACAGGGAAACTTCTGCTGCATGTGGTGGGCAGAATGTTATTTCTGTATTAATTTCAGTGTCAATTTAATTTTGGATGCAAACAACATCTGACAAAAAACTTAATTTCAGACTATTCATGCATGTGAGGGAGATAGGTTTTATCAAAATAGCTACCATGAAGCAAACTGGAACTGCAGAAATACAGGACAGATTTTTATATCAACAGAAAGAGAAGATACAAGACTGAAGAAGTTTGAGCAGGTGCATTTTATTGTCTGGTACACTGGGAAAATATAATTTAAGAAAAGAACTCTTGCAGGAATAAGTATAAATGCTTAAGGCAAATGCAGCATGTAAAGTCAGGGACTGAAGTTTTCCTTATGGGGTTTCACCTCCAAATGTTACAGTATACCAGTACAATTTTATTCTTCATTGCTTAAACTATTTTTCAGAGTACAAAAGTAGCTGAAGTTTTCTGTGTCTCATTGCAATATTTAATTTAAATATTATTATTATTATTACTATTTTATATTAAAGCTTTGTCTCTCATATGTGTGAAATTTTAAGTATAATTGAACTTGGCATTACAGAGCTTTCAAAGTAATTCTGCAGCATTTGAATATTTAATCTAAGCTGTTAACTGATGGTCCCAGGGTGCTGAGCAGTCATTCACGCTGTTCTGTTGGACTAAAGGAACTGCATTAGAACTTGTCTATAGTTCTCTATTATGAGAGATTATTACCCATTGTTGAGAATAAAATAAAGGCACACTAATTTTAGGTAACTACTTTCAAAACCTGTTTTGTGCATATACATGGCAAGATACCTCTGCTTGCATGGATAATTATACAATGACCCAGATTTCCTAGTGTACCAGTTCACTTACTCGCAAACACATTTTTTGTTTATCATATTTTCATTCAAAACACTGCAAAATGCAAACCCATTCCTTCCTGGGCTACAGGTGCCCACACATTCTTTATTCAATATTTTTGCTGTTGAATGTCTCCGTTCTGCAGCAACACATGGAATTAAACAGTCACGGATCAATTGTTTGCATATATTTCTATTTATTTGTAGGGAATACAAATTCTCCTTTTAGTTAGATATGCTGAGCAACAGACTTAGGAACTTTAGAAAATTGTGTTTCATTCTAATGGCAAACAGAAAAGTGTTCTAAATATGGCAACAATTCTAAAGTTGTATTGCTAGATGGAAAAAAACAAGTTGGCATGAATCATTTAATTCTGGTTTAAATAATTTGGTTGCCTTTGTTATAAATAACTTTGTAAATATTGATTAGAAAGACAGACTGAATTAGATTACTTGAGTTTGTAGGAGGAAAATGTTCCCATTGTTATCACAGCTTCGTACTACAGATAAAGGTAAGGGATTCTTTGGAGTTGTATGATGTGTTAATGTGTGCTCTTAAGCATAATAGATTGCATTTATAGTTATGATGGACTTCAAAATATCATGACAGAATAGAGGTTCAAAAATATGGTTCAGATTTCCTGAGACTGCTGGTGTCTGGAGACGCCTCAGTTTATTACTTTTTGTGTGAGCAGTTCTCATGGGACCTGTACAGGGACTCTCCTGACTGCTTAAGAAATCCTGTAGCTTGATCAGGAGGTTGCAATTTCAGAGATATGTATGTAGGTCTTTTTCTCAGGAACTACTTACTTTGAGTTAATGGATGATGCTTTGAGTAAAGGGATTGTGAATAAGATCCACATTCGGTGTTGGGAGGTGAAACAATAGACTGCACATTCCTTTACAGAATGGTGAGCTGAAGAGCTGTCATTATCTTCATTATGTTTCTGTACTATAAACCAAAGTATTGTAGGAAAAGTAGGACTGAAGCAGTTGTCTAGCAAGAGTCTCTGCCCTAAGGTTTGGATGTTCTTTTATGTATGTCTGACAGATGTTTGTCTAATTGTGCAGTGAGAATCCTTAGTCTACCTTGAACCATCCAAAGGCCTCCACTATTCTAACATTTACAATGTATTTCTTAGCAGTCATGCTGTTTCTCATTGTAAATTAGGCCTCTTATTAAAATTTTGTTCTCCTTTCTATTCTATTGCAACACCTTAGATAAGGAACCTCCAGCTCTTACCCATAAGGGCGAATGATTTCCTTCAAAATATTTCTATTTTCTCAGATGAGTAGAAGTCTGTCACAGCAATCTTCTTTCATGAATGATGTTTAAACCATGAGGCTGTTTTGTGTGGAGGGGAAATGCCACTATTTTTGTCCTTAGGGAAATGCCACTATTTCTGTCCTTAGCTGCCAACCCTTTCCAACTGAGCTGAGCAGACTGAATCCCAAGACTCCTGTTTAGAGAAGGGAGGCTGGGAGCTGGAATAGCTTGCAGAGGTGCTTAGGGACACTGCAGTCCCTGGAGAAGGCATTTCATGCCAGCTCTGTGCACCATATTTCAGAAACTTTTATCCTTTCCCAGTTCCCACAGAGGAGCTGGTTGCCTGGGCATTCCCATGAGCCAGTCCCAACCCTGAGTATTTCAATACAAATTAAACTTCCCTGGAGGGAGGTCAGATCTCCCTGTACCTCTGTGCCATGGGCTCTGGCTTTGCAAAAGCCAGTAGTTGAATGGGCAAATAACAAATATGCTCTCAGGGAAGCAATGCACTTTCAATATTGCTTTTTGACTTGTAAATTGTCTCTCCCATTTTTCCCCTTATTCCGTAGGAGCAAATTAATCAGCATTGCAACAGACAGCTTTGCTCTCTGACAGCCTCTTTGCTTGCAATACGAAACCTACACAATGCTTGATGGGAAATGTTCTGTGGGGATGAATTAAGGAATAAACATAAAACAATGCTGTGGATTGGAATTCAGCTAAAATATCACTTGAATGCTGATTATGAACACTTATCTCTATTAAATTTTTCTTAGGTAGATAGGGACTCAAAGCAGGCAGACAAGAAGAAAGAATAAAATTAAGTATATAGCAGGTGCTGAAAATGAAGTCAGCTGTCTGACAGCTTAGCTTTTCTGATGGAAAACTAGGTTCTTTTTTGTGCATTTAAAAATATTTTTATTGCATACCTATGCAGCATGATACTTTTATTCCAAGCTTAGGAGTCAGCTTTTAAGGAATTAATTCAGAACAATGAGAAAGAAGAATCTGGGCCATACTGTGGTGGTTATTATTGCTTAAGTTGAAAATAGTTTACAATTCTCACTTTTTTTCAGGATTTGTGCTGTCAGTTCAGATATTTTATTAAGCCAGTAAAGGACTTTGTGTTGAACAGTGTTCACCATAGATATGTCATGTCTTTCCTTATAGGACTAAACACTGTAACAGAAGAACATCATTCTAATGGGAAACTGAATAATGAAACATGCCATAATATGGCATGTTCTTTCTTGGTCCTGCTTTATTCTACAAGTCCATTCAAAATATTTCTGTGGGGGAAGAAATATAGGAGCTCAGAAAATGTAAACTGATCAAAATACATATTGCATTTACAAGCTAAATGTTGGCGTTGGTGACTACCTGAAGTAAGAGGGGCCTTTTCCCAGGGGAGGGGGGGAAAGAAAACTGTGGGGAAACCATGCCAGGGAATGATCCCAAAGCTGCTGCTTCATCTTCTGGGCTGAGCAGATCCAGCAGTTCCTGTTCTCTGTATTGGGGGTGACAGAAGGTGGTGAGTCCATGCCACATTAACCCTCTAGTCCTCTCCTTTATTTATTTGTGATTTGCTTCCCCATGCCTTCTCTACACTGAAACCTGGGGAAATTACATCCCAGCCTTCTAGAACACAGAGGTGTGGACCTTATTTGCACAAAAAGTGATTATTTCAAATTTTTAAGAAAATTTTTTTGTCTTTTGTGGGACCACCATCCCTGGCCAGTGTAAATCCTGAGCCTCACATGTATCAAGATTTTTGAATTAAATGTATGTAAAGCATCCTTGAAGGTGTATTTTTCAAAAATACCTCAGACACTGAATTTGCTGGCACAGGAAAATGGTAATAATTCTACCTTAATGTTTTTAAATTTTTAAGGATAGGAGGCTGGGCTGGAATGGCCTACAGCATGGGAAGATGGATAATAGCTAGAGGTAGTTAGCTCCTCTGTTATTTTTTGCACAGACTAAATAGACATCTTTGATGAGCAATATTTGAACAGAATGCTTGAATGCATTTCTAATTTTGAGATATTCTCTCACTTTAAAATTGTCTGTTAGAGAGACAGGAAGCATTTCTGAATACGGAGAAATCTGTAGAGCAAGTTAACATTTTTAAGTATCCCCTTCAGCTTTTATGTCTTGCAGATAATGCTATTTGTATGGCAGAAGATACATAAAATTGCTTTGAAAATTTAAGAGAATGAACAGGGAAGTTTTGTAGAGCAAATAGACAGCAGCAGGAAGTCTCCTATTACATTTACATGAAACAACCTCCTGGTGAACTTGCAGTGTTCCTCCTGTCAATCAGTCAATTTGGCCTTTGGACGCTCTTTTAAGCAAGGTATCTGTTTTCAAAGGAGGAGATGAGAATGTTACTTGGGTGAGTGGGTTAAAGTTCTTCATAATAAAGATAATTTCAATTCTACAAGAAGCAGGGTTTTATCACAGAATGTGGTGTTTTCTTCTGTCAGGAAATTTAATAGCCCGGACCTGAAGAGTTTGTGACCTACCCCTTGAAGGCAGAGTAGAGGCTGGGCAGTGCGAAGTGATCACTTGGTGAATGCAGTGCAGGGTTCTGTGTGTTTCCTCAATGGTCACGCAATGATAGGTCAGAAGATTTGAAAATGTAAACTGTCTGGGCTCAGTTTATAGTTTCTATTCCATCTTCCCTCTGTATTTTTTTTTTTTCCCATGGCTCTTTCTTGTAGCACATGTGCTGTAAACTGTCCTTATTTTGGAAGAATGGACATAAAGCAATAGCTATAAAGTTAATAAAATATTTCAAATAGTTGTTGTCTTCACTGAGCTACATTAAACTTTTGAGTGTAATGAAGTCAGAATTCAAAATATCTTGCAGATTATTTTAATTTTGTCGCATTTTGAATACCTTTTGCCTCTTACATATTGAGGAAAGTAGGGCAGAAATAACTTTCTTGATGAGATACTCACTTCTGACAAAGACTTGAGCAAGTCAGCCACACAGAACTAGATGGCAGGGGAAACTAAAAAATAAAAATAAAAATAAAAAAAAAAAAAAAAAAAAAAAGAATTCTTAACAATCCCTTGTAAAATGAAAAGAATAATGGAAGGTGTTGGAGTCTAGAATTCCGAGCATCTGTCTCCTGCTGGATACTTTATTTGCTCAGAAATTTATCTTGCTAACTTGCTTTTTCCATCCCTGCAAATGTTATCCTAGAATTCATGAATAAGAAACAAGCCAGTTTATACAGTAGTTGAAAAGAAGGAAGAAAATATCTAGGTTGATCTCTGTTGACATGTGTTTATATGCTGAAGTTCAAAGCTTAAAAAAAATTCCCTGAGAGATTTGACTATGTAAATATTTTTTAGTTGCCAGATTTTAAAACGAGGAAAACACAACAGTTCAAATCCTGAAACATTAACATGGTTCTTTTAAATAAGCTCTGAATGGGAAAATTTAAAGTTGACCATAAATGGATTGGAATATCTTATTGTTTTAAATCTCCTTTCCTGTCCTGGGTGTTCTTCAAAAATCCTAAAAATGTTGCTTAAAAATCCACAATGCCTCTGGGATAATTTCTGCTGAATTGCAATAAGTTTTTGAGGGAAGAAAAAACCCAACCCCACACTAGTTTTGTGATGAAGCTAGAATTAGCATAAGGCTGTAATCTTTCTTCAAAGTAAGGTGAGGCTTTTGGCTTCAAAGAACATATTCTGTTGTTTTTAATGCAGAGAGAGGATGCACTGATGTGAGAAAAAGGAAGCTGAGTTACGGTGAAAATACAAGTAAATCAGCTAGCCTGGGGCTGTGCTATTTTTGCATTTATTTTTATCATCAGTCCTGTTAAAAGCAAAATTCCAAATAACATATTTAGTTATTAAGTCCTCACCAGAGTTCTACAATCTGTAAAGATTCTACAGCCTGATCGCATTTGTTAAAATAAAAAATCACATTCTCAGTAAGGGATACTTTAAAATTGAATTTAGTAGCCTTGGATTGCCCTATATATGTACACAAAGATGTACATTACCCTTCCATGTACATAAAGACAACAAACTAAAGGCTTTATTTCAGTTGTGCCATTTTGAAACAGTTTTTTATTATTGTTTTAATTCATTGTCCTCATAAAGTGAAATAATGATTAATTTTTTATATTTATTTTATAAAACTGTAGGATTAATTTTACAAGCTTAGAAACTCTTAGATTTAGAATTAAAATTGTATGTATACTTTATACAGGAGGGAAAAAAAAGAAATTGGCATATTCTTTATATTCCCAGCCATGCAGTTTTCTTATATATTTCAGAATATTTATCTTACAGAATTTCTTCATGTTGCATAAGAGCTGTGGTAATTTTTGGATGCTATTTTAAAAACAATTTGCAGAGCAGTGTCTCACCTGCTCAGAGACGATTCATCAGCTTAGAGGAGTGTTAATTCTACGTGTGAGCCCCAGCAGCCTGCAGCACATGGCAGAGCCCCTGTCACCAGTGGCAGGGTTACTCATACCCACAGCCTCCCACCAGATTCCTGTTCAGTTCCATCTACTGCACAAGAAGTTCCCTCACAATTATTCATGGAAGTAAATGCCACTCAACTCTCCTGAGGTGTCCATAGTGACACCAGCAGAGAGCAGAGATTCAGGGCTGCATGGGGTGATGTAACCCCACACCCAACAGGTGGGGATGCTGCTGCTGAGTTGGCTGGTTAAAGAAGGAATGTGTGTGTGCAGAGAAGCCACACTGCATGGGTACCACCCTGCAGGTTTCGGAGTTGAAAGCTCTTGTTTCCTCAAATTTTCCTAACAAAGCTTCCTGCTGGGCAGAATCAGGCTGGGGAAGGGAGGCTGGCTGTGCCATCTGGTGTGTCCATGGTAAAGCTTTCCTGGCTGGAATGTTGGGAGGGTGTTTCACAAGAACATGCTGTGACCTGGATTCAATCCCTGTGGACCAGATCCCTTGTGTTCCCTTGCCCCATGCCTGGTTTATCCATCTCTAAACATGGATGGGGGACTGCTGAAGTGTGGCAGTTTTCTCATTCGCTTAGACAGGTTTTGGATCCAGTCTGACCAAATTTTAATGAACACTTTAAACTTTGTTGCTGCTTAAGCTACATTATGGATTGCAAAGGCATCTCCCAACTCAGTTCTCATTGCCATTTTACTTCTTAGCTGAAGACAACTTTCCCTGTGAGGAAGGTAGTACTCACCACAAAAAGGGGAGAGACAGCATCCTTAGGTTTTATAGAAGGCATCCTTTCTCTCTAAAGAAAGAAAACAACAAAATTAGATTTTAACGCCACAAACTCGGGATAAAGAATTTAGCAAAAAAGTTTTTAAAAATTGCCTACATGAAGAACAATGACTTGTAATTCTTTGTGTTTTGTTTAATTTTTTTTTTTTTTTTTTGTCTCAGAAACATCTACTAAAAATGAAACCGTTGTTTAGATTTAATGTAAATCTCTGTCTTTGAAAACAGGTGGTGCTTCTGTCATGGCAGCTTCTGGGTCTTTAAAAGTGCATAGAGGGCACAGTCTCCAAGCTGGTAAGTAAAAGTAATTATGAGGTATGTGTGTGCATGTAAATTGAAACTAATTTAAACTTAAATTATTTTAAACTTCAGAAAATATTAAAGGTAATGCATGATTTGATTCCCTATTGTAAGGCTTACGTATTTCTTTGGGTTTTTTACTTTGAGGAGTTTTTGTCAGAAAGGCATTGACAGATGGGATAAGTTTAGAAGAGGCAGTGACAGATGAGATAAGTGACAGAGTATAAGCAGTAATCTTATTCACAGGAGTAAAATGCTGCCATCAGTTTAACAAAGGGCACCCACCAAAAAAATTCACCTCAGGCCATGAGAAATCCTGTACCCTAACAATGCTGGGAAAAAACACCCACCATATTTAAATATACTTTATGATAATGGAGGAAAAAACCCACTGCCAGCAGATAGAATTATGTGTGTTTGTCATTCAAACTTAATTACAATATGTTCATTCTATGGACACAGAACTTTTGCTTGCCTGGTTTTAACTGGGGTGAGATCATGAAGAAACGTGGGCATCACTTTTCAGCTTCATGCTTGGGAAAGACTAGTGATGTTGTGCTGCCTGGCTTCTTTCTAAAAATGGTGATTTGCACTTGCAAAGCACAGTTGTCTTTGTAAGGGCTAGCTTAAGCATTTTCAATGGTTTTTCAGAAATCAAGAAGTTATCTATCATGCTGGAGGTGGAATTTTAACAAGAGTCTTCCAGATGCTCCCAAGATCACCCACGCATTGCTCCCTGATTCATGCATGCAAGATAGCTCTGCTCCCACACTGATGTACAGCAAAATGCACTGCTGTTGACTTCAGTGGCCTGCAGAGTGAACAGTTGTAAAAGTGTCCTGAATTTTACTTCTTTGGTGTTACGGTCAGGAGGAAATGCTGACATCACCCATCACAGAACAGGCAGCACTATCCTCTGTTTATGCTTTCTGAGATTATTCTGAATGATTTATTTTAAAAGGTTACAAGTCTAAACCAGAAAAGCATAAGCTTTGATTATATTATAAAAATTTCTAAATCCAAAGCCATTAACAGTGTTCCTCTATTCTAGGTCCTAAAGGTGGCTATGAGATGCTAACACTTCCTTCAGAACCTGGAACTCCTACTAGTTCTGAGGAACCTGGTGAGTACAGATTTTTGTGTCAGAGGTCACTAACACCTCTTGCTTCTTTTTCATTTTCCTTTTTTTTTTTTAATTGTTGAGATCTCCTCTAAGTGTCATTTTGAAGTATTGCCCTTTGAACATGTCAGCTTTATATGCATGCTCACACACTTATCTTTGGGCTGTATTTATAGTGCTGGTTTTCTCTCTGTGTAATTTATTGTTCATTTCTGAGAACGGTGCCTATATTGGGTAGAAAATATGAATGGAACTTACTGAAAGAAAGACTGCAACACCAGTTTCAAATATAACTTTCTTTTTCCCTCCCAATTATATTCTTTTCCTTTCTTTTCCCCTCAGTTGAGTGCCACTGAATTTTCACGTTTACTCTTCTCCTGTTACTTGTTTGACTCTTTTTTTGATTCCTACAGTTTCCCCCTTTCTCTTCAAGCAATCATGATATTCTACCAATTCTTCCAGAATGTTGTAGCCATGCATTGTGGTCTTTTTTTCTCTCAAATCCTCCTTCCACAATGTTCTCAAATACAGGGCCCTCTGTCCCCTCTTGGAAGCACCTCCTGTCTCTGTCCCCCCAGGAGGGACTGCTGAAAGCACTGTCCATGACTTGCTCTGTGCACCATGATTTCAATAGTAGGAACATTTGACTATTTTGTGCTTTTTAAATACACCCTTCTCTTCAAACAAATAACAGTCAGTTTTCAGTGCCTAATAAGGTTATTTTTTTTGTTTGATTGAGTTTTTAAGGAAAAATGAGAATCAAGTATTCCTATGTTTACAAAGAAAGCACAGTTTCTATTGAGACAGCACTGACTCAGCAACAGAAGGCTTTTCCTTTCCTTCCATTCCAGTTTGCCCAACTATTTTTTCACTTTTTTTTTCTTTCCTTATATTTTCTCCTTTGAGAAGAATATTCTACTGTTGCCAGGTTGGTTGTTTGTTTGGGGTGTTTTTTTTTTGTTTTTGGTTTTGTTTTTTTTTTTTTTTTTTTTTTTTTTTTTTTCCTGTGTGTTTCTTTTGCCTTTCTTGCACAAGGATCTAACAAGACTCCATGTGTAGTTTTTTTAGTTCTCAGGAAAATCATTTGGCTTGTTTGCATTAAGTATGACATTCAGCTTCCTTAAACCTGTTAAATGTTTATTCCATAGGGGATCTTGCTAGTTTCATGCTAGCTGACTTTGAGGTTGCTTCACTTAACACTTCTGTTACATCACTTTAACAGCACATTCACAACAGAAAATCTTCAAAAATTATCTTTTCCTTCACGACTGTTCGTGAGACTGTACTTAAGATTGTCACTGGCTCAAAACTTCTACAGGTTTTCAGTGCTATGATTTTTCTGTGTCCCTTCTTGCTCAATCAGGCCAAATTCTTTTGCAATACTTCGGACACAAGAATTGAAAATAATTTCTGAGAATGATGTTTGATGAAAATATAAAAATTCCTTCTGCATTCAGTTCTGCACTGATTTTGTCATTTTGTTCCTAACATCTTGCTTTGCAGCACCAACTTGAAATCTGACTGACAGAGAAATATTTGTATACTTTTTGGATTTCCTATGTTTTTAAATGAACATCTATGAGAAAATTGGCCAAATTTCCACTCTTTTCAGTTTTTGGACTGTATAATAGACTCCCTTGATTTAAAGCTTAACCCTGAGGAGATTCTATTATCCTGGAACATACCCATACTGTTGCTAGCATTGTATAAGTTATCTGTGCTACTCATAATACTTACAAGAAGATGAAAAGGTTTTCATCAATGGTTATTCACTGCTGCTGTTATCTGGATATAAGAATTTATTCCTATGCTCTAAAATGCCTTGAGATCCTACTGCCTCTCCATTCCCATCTCAATAGTGTCTAAATGGGAAAAAAGGAAAAGCAGCAGTTTGGACAAAAAAAAAAATAAAAATTGAACTCTTTTTGGAGACAAGGAAGGGCTTCAGAGAACTTCACAGGAAAGGAGAACCTCGGAGTGATACTGTTTGTCCTCTGCACTCTTCTGTCTCAAACTGACTTCAGCATAGAAAGTCTTTAAGGCTAAGGACTCCAACTGGACTGAATAGGCAGACAAGATTAAAATAATTGTAAGCAGAGCTAGTCTTGAGAATTAAACCAGTAGACAAAAAAAAGTTGTTTTTAAGTCAAAATTGTTTTATAGGGACTGTTTCCTAGTAGGTGTTAGTCTTTGTCTTTTTTTAGAAATTTCTAGAAAACTCTGTGGGATTTCTTCTAAAGTTCTTGTGATCTTTACTATTTAGAGGGGTTTTGCCACTATTTTTTTTCTTGCAATGAAAGTCCTTTAGTACTTTGTTGTCCTCACTTGGCATCATTCCTATCTTTTTCAATTCTGCACCGGGAAGCTGTCAAGGTTGTTTCCTCAAGTTTGCCCTCCCTTTGCTTGAAACAGTTATTCAGTCCCTGTTTTTGGGACATGCTTCAAGAACCTCTACTGATTTTGCTTTCTGTCTTGCAGATGATCTAGTAGTTCACATCTTCCTAGAACAAATTTTTTCATATAAAGCTTTACTAACCTAAGGTAGCACTGGAAGCCTTGTGAGGTAGTGCTGCTGTTAGAAATACCTGCAGTGTTTGCCTTCTGCCACAACTCAGCAAGGTCCCTGACTGTGGTCTGTGGCCTTCTTCTCAGATCCTGACTTGATCAGTGTCTCAGGATTGTTAAAGTAGGAACTATAGTTTTCTCATGTCCCATCTGCCTCTGGGGAATGTCCTGTTTGGCAAGAAGAGTTGTTGCTGCTCAGTGTTTGCTTTCAGCGTGTCTGTGTGAACTGGATGTTCGGTCATTGCAAACAGTGCCTGTTGTAACTTGTTACTCATTTCAGAAGGGGCAGTAGGTTATTCAGCTGATGTTCCTACACCAGATCGACCCCACAGTGAGACAGCCACCTATGTTAATATTCCTGTCAGCCCTACTTCCAAAAAACAGCTTCACTACATGGAACTGGAACTTCAAGAATCTAGCACAAGCATAAGAGGTAAGGAAGTCCATGATACTTTTAAACAGCAAAGAATATGCAGAATGTATGGGGTGTGTGGAATCCTGATTTCATACAGGGAGCAGATGAGGGAACTGGGGGTGTTCAGTCTGGAGAAAAGAAGGCTCAGGGGGGAACCTTATCACTCTTACAACTACCTGAAAGGAGGTTGTATTCAAGTGGCGGTCAGCCTCTTCTCCCAGGCAACAGTGACAGGAGAGAACATGGCCTCAAGCTGCCCAAGAGGAGGTTCATGTTGGATATAAGGAAGAATTTTCTCACTGACAGGATGGTCAGGCATTGGAACAGGCTTCCCAGGGAAGTGATGGAGTCATCATTCCTGCAACTGTTCAAGAAACAACTTGATGTGGCACTTAGTGCTGTCACATAGTTGATGGTGGTGTGTGGTCAAAGCTTGGACTTGATGATTTGTACGTCTTTTTCAACCTTAATGATTCCATGATCTACCCACAGGCTTCTGCTAACAGAGGAGTTGAACCCTGTTATGTTTCTGAGGCAGTGTTTTAATTGGCATCACTTCTTGGAAAAGATTTTTGAGTAATGAAATTCTATAAGATGTTGCATGCCTTTGACAGATGATTGTATGTGCTTTCCTTCTAAAGTGAACATTTCAAACTCTGGAGTTTGAAAGACAGTAATTTGCTTATGTTCTCAAGATTTTCATTGCATATTAGGACTACACTTACCTCATTTTTCTTTCTTGGCTTCAGAAACAGGGCTGTGGGTGTTCAGGGCTTGCTCCTGAAGACACTGGCTCTGGAGCCATGCAGCAAATGATTCAGAACAGAACACAGTGTTCTTCTATCTGCTCTCCATGAGAGCATGCAAATAATTTAAATTTTTTTTGTTTTTTTGGCTTTTTAAAAAAAATTATTTTGTTTGAATTGGATATTTTACTTCTAATGCTGAAGTTGGGCAATTAGCACATAAACATGCAAGAGATCTGCCATGTGTCATTTAGAGATGAAGTCCATGCTACAGCAAGCCCCTCATCAGAATCTGGCATTTAATTGCTTCATTTGATATTGATGGGGTTTTCAGCTTAACTTCTCAGCTATAAAGATTTTAATTTTTGTACTTCTAATTTCTGTAATTCTTTTAACTTTGAAATGCTAGCACTTTTCCCATTGCTTTTTAAATGCTTTTATGTTTTTCATAATGTAATTCTAAGCTTCTCCCAGACTTTACTGTAGTTTTTCTCTACAACATTGTGTTTAAATGTAAAAGCAATATTTTCTCTTAATTTTAAAGACAATGAAACAGGGCATTAAAAATGAAGAGTTAAATGCTATATTATTTCCTAAACATTAACTACCCTCCCAATCTCAAATTGTGTAACTTTAAAGGTGCCTGTAATGACCATAAATATTTTACTTTTTTATGTTAAAGTTTTCCCAGCTTCTAGCTTTACAGGAGTATTTTACTGCTCAATAGACTGAGCAGTTTTTGTCTCCCCCATTGCCAAGAAAAATGAGCTGAAGTGTCACTCTGTGAGGTTGAAGGTGGTTGATCTGGTAAACATTCACAGGGTGCCTAATATAGACATAGAACAGTGCCAGCTGCCACAGGTGTTTTCTGTTCAAATACCAGGTGTTCATTTACTGATTCATAGCCTGGTGAGGAAGACTCGCAGAAGTGGGAGAGCCAAGTTCAATTTTGTCATTGACTGGGAGTAATAGGGATGGAGATTCAAACCTCGGGCAGAAATGCAAGTGGTTCATTTGCTTATTTGAGGAAACCCAGACAGCTAGGATGTGCAGGTAACAAAGCTTTCGAGGTGTCTTGTTTTAGTGGTGGTGAACACCTTACTCCATTTATACAGCTTTCTCTAAGACTGGACAAAGATAATCCAGGAAATCTGCGGAGGAAGTGTCACAACAGATTTTTGCCTCAGGAATATGTGAGGGTGTAGCCTTTTACAGGATTCCATTTGGGTTTCAGGGAGTGGATCATCCCGCTATGCCCAGATTGACATTGCAGCCACCGAGACAGCGCACAAAGTGGGGACGCAGCATGCGCAGTGCCGCGAGGAACGCCTGCAGGAGCTGGAGCAGAAGAGGAAAGGAGCACAGCAGTGACCTGCCTAGGAAAGAACTTTGTGCTCAGCACAAATTCATCCTAATTCATCTTCCAAAAGATTCACATTTATTGTAAAAAAACCACTCACACAAAACGCTGCCATTGCTTCTTGCAGTTATACCAGATTCATTCCGATGTCGATTCCTAATTGGAAAGCTGGTAGCATGAGGGGTGTGTTTGGTCTTTCCTTTTATTTTAATTTGATTGTGAAGTTCAGATTTTTTTGTCATATGCAATGACAGATGTAAGTTACCTTTTTCTATAATTCTAAAACCATGGAGAACCTGGAACCAATTTCAGTGTTTATTTTAAATGGTGGCATTTTCTTTGAAAATAAAGAACTTGAATGTGTGTAGATAAGGGAATGTGAGTGTGTGTGTGTGGTAAGTGTACACATATTTTGCATATGTCTGTATGTAAGCACACATTACTGATCAAATATATGTATATATTTGAGTGTATAAAATACGTAAAACCTCTATTAATATATTAATGGACTCCTACAAAAGCAAGAAAATTCAGTACCTGCTCTTTTTGCAGGTACAGTTTTGTTCAATTTATGTGCTTATTTATGAACATGCTCAACTATACCTATGGATAATTCAGTTTTATACCTCATCAAATCCTGCAGCTTTGACTAAAGTTGTTCAGATGTAAAAGCTGTAGTGTCAGGGATGCACATGTGTATGCAAACAGACAAGAGCACATGAACAAGTTATTAAATTATGTCTATAAACCACAGTAATGTGAAGGGGCATTTGGGTGCTTCAGTTCTTAAAAAGCCTAGGACAAACCATGAGTTTGATTTTGTAGTTGCTGGGTACCTGTAATTCTTAGCAATTTTCCTGGAGCTGAACATATGTATCACTTTGAAAATCAGGTCTCAGTTTTATCCCACAGCATATTTTAAAACCAATGTATTGAAAAGAAACATCTGCTTTTCAAAATTGAGTCTTTTATGTCACAAAAACTATTCCTAATGTAAAACCAGCATCTAACTTAAATCTAAAACTTTATTGAATAATCCTCTGCTTTCCCTAAGTAGCATAAAACCAGTTCTGTGTAAGAGGGTGATGTCTTCAGAGATGCTACAGAATTGAGGCACAACAGGATTTTATCTTGTAAAATAGGCTTCACCATAAGTCTGCCACCTCTTGCTTTTGTACAGTGAGATTTTATGACTCAAAACTGAGTTTCCCATATTGTGTTGTCTGTGTAATTCTTCTGTTCTTTTTCTTGTCCTCATATAAAATTTTATTTAAATAATATGTTATATAAAATGTATGTCAGTGACACTAAACTAACAAAGAAATATACTTATGAAGGAAACAATTTTTTTTTCTGGTACATATCTGCTTTGGCTTCCACAAGTTACCAGGAGTGATGTCTTGATATCTTGGGTTTTATGACTTTTTGATTGTGTCCTCTTAAGATCTAATATTAACACCAAATTTTGTTGTCTAGATATGCATCATAATTTATATCGGTGGGTGGAAGTATTGTGCTAGTGAGGGTTTCACTAAGTGACTTAAAATGAGAAGTGGGTTTTGGTTTTGACGCAGAATTTCACTATACATTAATTTGAATGTAGCCTCAACAGTAATGTAAAATATCAGAAATCTCTCAAATAAAAAAAAAAAAAATGTTTGAGAGTTGACAATTGCCATTCTTATCTGTCTTGTGTTCAGATGTATTTTTCTGCCGATCCACCTAGCATATTTCTGAGATATTTCTTATGAGATTCTAAGTTTAGAAGATTTTTCTTTGATAAATGGACAGTGGTGACGTGCTTTTTGAATTTCAGTACAACTAGAATGGCCTGTGTTTCCTGGGCCAGGTTATCTGACTGTTCTTCAGTCAAGGATCCTCCACTGGAGGACGTGCAAGATTAAATCTCTTTTTATGTGGCTGTTTAGTATTTAGGATGAGCATAGCTTGACAGTTGCACTGAAATAGTGTTTTCTGTTTACCAGGAAAATGTATTACCCAAGGTCTCCACAAAGGCTGCCTTTCTGAATGTTGCTTGCATTAAATCTGGGACTTGTAGCATGGGTAAGGATTTGACACAATAGTACAGGCCATCAGGCTGCTGCTGGCCTCACAGAACAATCACAGTTTAAAAAAATGTATTTTTCGGGTTGAGTAGGCTGTGAATCTGTGCATGCCTATGGTTATCTGTGTTTGTGTATGTCATAGGAATTTCTGTTTCTTTTAAATTATTTTTACTTCACTTAAATAGGACAAATAGAACAGATGACTTTCACTTAGTTTTTAAATTCACTTTATATTCTCATGCACTAAGTTATATTAGGAGCTGAAGCAGGAGGCTAAACCATACTGTTACATCTGTTAAAATCTGATTAGTTGTTGTCTTGGTAGTACCTTGCAGGTCATATGTCCCTGTCAAGTTACAGGCTTGACAATTCCGTTAAAGAAAGTAGAGCTTTCTCATTTGAACAACAGGAGCTCACAGAAATGGAAACCTTTTTTTCCTAAATAAATAAAATCATGTGCCTTGAACTTCCACTAGTGAGCTGGGGGCAATGGAAATCAAACCATAGTCCTACGAGCAGTCTTGTGCTTGTTCACACACCTTGCATAAAACATGTGCATGAGTGACCTAAAATAGAATTTGTGATTTCTATGGGATGAGTCCAGATGCAGAGCTCTTTGGAAAAAAAAAAAAAATCTCCCACACTTTTGGAAATAAATGCAGTTTGTAATTTCTGATGATAAAAAGAAGGATTTGCTCATTTTGAACTTAGCGTTCTGTAAGTCAGATCTCCTCCTGTTTTTTACCAGGAGCACGAAGTACTAATTACCAGAAGAACAAAAGAATGTGATGTGGCTGGTACTTCTGTAAGGTGTTCTTGAAGGGCTTTAACATGACAAAAGTGCTGTTGGTGATAAGAAAAAGCTGTCATCAAGTGCAGTGTTTGGGTATAAGCATTGGTGTGCTGTGTGTTTACCTCTTCCTGTGATAGACCTACTGCCAAATGTAACAGCTGATTCACAGGGGTTTATGGAATTGTTCGTAAGATGCTTTGGAATAGTTTTATATGCAAATATTTGGGTGATGGAATTTTCTCCAAGGTAACGTGCTGCAGGATATAGGGCTGGAGTTTGGAGGGATTTAATTTTCCAACAATGCAAATAGTTGTCTGGGCTTTAATAGCACTCCGGCACCTAATTGTGGAAAATGCCAGTAGGTGTCTTTAGGCATGTAAATGTTTGTGAAAATCTGCCCTGAGAGTTGTTTTTAGCAAATAGCTTGGAAAAAAATCCTCATTTTTCCTCTCTGCTGTAAACAAAGCAGTTTTAATTAGTGTAGCTTGGAAAACTATATTTGAATTTGAATTATGAGTGATTACATTTTTTGTGAGATGCTGAAACATGCTGCCTTTGGTAAGTTTCTCTTCTAGTTTGTCTGGAATAAGACACATACTTTCTAAAATAACCACAGTATTTTATGAGTTACTGTTAAAAATTATGGGTTTTTTTAAAGATGCCAATGCTGTTACATTTTTATGTCACCTTTTCTTTGGAAAGATCCTCAGCTCTCATTTGACCAGTCATACAAACAATGTTCTGCAATCTAGGTTGAAAGGAAATGTTAATTAAATCTCATACACCAATTGGAACAAGCAAAGCAGACTAATGCTGGGAGAGTGAAAAGCAATTTAAAGGAATTTTTCTAAGGAGCAGGTCTGAACCAAACACAGCACAAAAAGCTGAGCAAAAGAGGTGAATGTGTGAATACCTCGGTACAGCCTCCCTTTGAGCACTGTGTGCAGTGCTTGGCCTTACAGTTTAAGAATTAAGGGAAGGTCCCTGAATGTGTCCAGAGAACAACAAAGCTGGTGAAAGGGCTGAAAGTGCTGTGAGAGGAGGCTGAGGGCAGTGGGTTTGTGTTTTTTGGAGCAAAAGAGACTGAGGGATGACCTCATTGCTCTCTGCAACCTCCTAAGAGGAAGCAGAGAAAGTGCTGAGTATCCAGAGATAGGATGTGCAGGAATGGTTCAAAACTGCCCCACGAATGTTTAGATTGGACTTTGGGAGGCATTTCTTTACCAAGAGCCTGGCCAAACACTGGAATTGGCTTCCCAGAGAGGTGATTCTTGCCCTAGGCCTGTCACTGCTTAAGAGGCATTTGGAAAATACCCTTAATAACATGATTTAACTTTTGGTCAGCCCTGAATTGGTCAGGCAGGGGGATTAGTTGGTTGTTAGTGCTCCTTCCCAATTGAAGTATCCCATCCCATCCCAAAGATGACAGGCTTCAGAGTAGCCTCACTCTGAGTGATATCAGTTGGTTATTGATAAATCAGTTATCAGTTTTCTCTGAAAGGCTGGAATATAAGAGACAGGAAAATACGTGTAATCTTGACCTGGATTCTGATACAAGGAATAGCTTTGTAAGACAGTGAGCAGGTTTAGGAAAGTGCAGCTGACATGTGAGCTTTGAATTTAGTAAAAACTTGAGGGTGAGTGAACTTCAAAACTTTATATACTTTCAAGCATTCGCCTGCATCAGAGCATCTAGAAATAATTCAAATTTATTATCCCACTGTGTACACAGAGGCGTATGTAACATTACCATTTTACTGAAATAATACGTGTCAATTTATTTGAGGAATATGCAGTGGGGGGGTTGGATCAGAAAGCAGATTTAGCATGACAGTAATTTTTCTCTACATTATATAGTTGTGAAATCCTTAAAAAGAAAAATAAATAAATAAAAAAGCCCTAGCATCTGCTATTGTATAAGTTAAATTTTACTCATCTGTGGGCTGAGCTGGCAATTTATGGATAGTCCATACACAGAAAATAGAGCTGATTAGATGCTCAGAAAGGAACCTGGTCTTTGGATGATGGAGCTTTGTTATGTAATGAATCACTCAAATGCATCTTCCCCCATGTCTCTGCACATTTGGAGGGTTTGGATGCACATGACCTGCCTTTGGCTTCTGTAACACTTTGTCCTTTTACTGCAAACAGCCAGCAGTACTGGGCACAAATTAGGAAGTATTATCCTGGGAATTTGATGAAGTAGGTAGGTGTCAGCAGAGAGCCAGAAAGCAGCAGCTGTCCTTTGCCAGCACTGGCAGAAGGGCAGTACCAGATGTGTGTCTGTAAAGAGCAGAAAGTGCTGAGAAACAGAGAGCACTGTAACCTGAGAGGGGCGTACCCCTAATTCTGTGTTCAGCTGCACCGCTGTCATTTGCAGGGGCTGTGACGTTTGCTAGCGACAGATCAGGCCTGCTGAAAGCCCAGGTTTGCTGTCTTGGGTTTGCTGTCTCTGCGCTTTCTGTGGTGAAGGTTTGATAGTAGTGACCATAAGCACCAGCTGTGGGAATGCCTTCCCTGCAGTGACAGCCCTGGGTGTGATGCTTTGGAGCTCTGCAGACAGCGAATACTCTTCAACAAGCCTCCCGCTGGCCGAGCCCTTTACAGTGGCAACATTTAACAAGCTTAGAACCTCTCATTGCTGTTGCTCTGTCTGGGGATTTGCTGAGGTGCAAGTTACAGCCTGCAGCTGGCCACATCTGCAGTGAGGACTGTGAGAGGAACCCTGTCAGCCCATCAGCACGGAGCTTGCCCTGAGCACTACAGGAAGGGACAGAACAAGTGGATAACACAAAACCTGGTGGCCAAGCAGCAACACTGCCCATGTGAAGATGCCAAACTAACCACACCCTGCTCTCTCTGCTGGAAGTGGTCAGAGCTGAACAGGGTGAGTTGCTTTGTTCCTAGGTTGGAAGGAGCTGATGGAAATTCATGTTTTTCTCATGGCACGCTTGTGACTAAACAGGGTCACTCCTGTTCCTTCTGAAATCCCAGACACATACTGTGGCAGCACTTTGATTTGGAATTCTGACTGTCCTATTTGGTTACATTGACTGTTTTGTTCTTTCAAAAATTCTACTACAGCTGTTTGTGCATACGGCATTAAAATGAGAAGGAAAACAATTCCTAAGAACATCTCTGGAAAATCGTTTTCTCATCCTGAATTAATAATCATGAATAAAAACTTTGTTTTGCAGTTCTGCAAAGAATGAGGGTCAGTTTGTGCAAGGCCTAAAACAACAGATTGGTGCAAGGGTTTAGTGACATCAGCAAACTGAGGCTAACATAAACATTGTTTAAGACATAACCATCCCAGACATAAATGTGTGACCTAAACTTGGATCTGAAATGGTTGGAAAACAGACTTCTTCCCCACTGAAGGACCATTTTGGTTTTGGTTCAGATGTCTTCTTGAATTAGAAACTGAAATTTGAATTTTGAGGCTGAAGGATCCAGTGCCAGGCATTGTAAATTATTGATTTTCATATGCCAGTTTCCAGTTCTCAGTGTGTTTATTCTTAAAATAAACATTAAATTAACATTAAAATAAACATTCTTAAAATAAACAGTATAGCTCTCTTCTCTCTTTAAAGTGCCTGGGAAATTACAACTGTAGAACATTAAACAGCATTTTATTTCAGTAGGAAGCTTATTTCGAGTGATTAAATGCTCACTTTGCCTATAGAAATTGGCAGGTTTAAGTTACAGTAGATCAGTTATTGAGAGAACCTTTGAGACTGAAATGGCTACGTTTATTAAAATGGACAGCTTTTGCGATAAATTAATGCATCAGTAAAGGAACAAAGTTCACATATTAAGCATTAATATCACATCTGATTTAGGAGAATGCTCTTTTGTTGAGTGGTAGGATAATATACTTGAACATTTGGATATGAAAGTGCTTTAAGGGCTATTGATAAAAGCATTTGGGTTGCAATTGTTGCTGTACCAAATATGGCTCAACTTGAAATATTCACTATGGAGGAAAGCTTATGAATTTATTTTGGCTTTACTGGACAGATTTTATGAATGCTTCCATTTTATGCCTGTAGATACTAGTAAAAGAAATCAATTTTTTTTCTGTAGATTAAATTCCTGCTTCCCAATAGGCACTAGGTGAATGGACTGAAATACATATTAACTGTATGGCATATTTGGGAATGTTGGTTTTGGTATTTGGACACCATAATGCATACAGAAAATGCAGCATCCAGCTCTCAGTTACAAAGGTAGGTCTGTTTGTATTGAAAGCAACCATCTATTCTATTTATTGGCTTAAATTACTTCTTCAATTCTCATTAAACCCTATGAAATGGAAAAAAAAATTACAATATATTTTAGTACTTTCTTTGTACTACTCACTAGTCAGCTGTTGAGACAGCATGTTCTGGAAGCTAAGGTGGTTTCTCTGTCTCTTGCTTTTTACCTTAATCTGCATTAACCCTGGCCTGAGGGAACCCCGCAGGGAGCAGGACACACAGCAACCAGGAGAGCCCAGCCAAGGATCCTGCTCCCACCAGCTCCTGAGCACGGGGATCCCTACCTGCAGAAACAGGATCTGAGAAGGCAGATGGCACTTCACCTGACAAGATGTAAATGATCTCTACTTGGTGAATTTAAATACTCCTGCTATTGCCAGATGTATCATTGATCAGGATCCCATGGGAGGAGAGAGGGAAAATTACTGCAGCAGTGAATCTGCTACAGTGCTGTTCCTTATCTGTCTTGGTAGAATGATGCCATCTTAGCTGCTGTACCAGCATGTAGGATGTGCTTTTTTGAAGGAAGACTTGGCTATTTTTGTTGCATTTAATGTCTTATGTATTTATTTCCTCACCTTTCCACCCCCCTTTTTAACAAATAAAATCCATCCTACATGAAGCCACTGACATGTTTACTTAAATTGAGGTTCTTTTCAGGGCAGAATTTAACTGAACATAAAATGTGAAATGTTCTGGTTTTTTCCCTAAGAAATGCAGCTCTTTTCTCCTTTTTTTGGCTCCTGCTTTTGTATTTCAAATTGTTTCTCAGAGTGGTTTAAAAACTTGTTAATTTGAAAAATTACAAAAAGATCAGATAAAACATCTATCAAGGAAGAGAAGATTCAACCACTGCATAAAAGTGTTCTTTCCTTTCCAGATGCCTCTTCCATGAAATCTATGAACTGCATTATTCACCTCTCACAGGGTACAGGACTGTAGGTGTATCTCATTCATACCTTTTTTCTTGGCTTTGAATTTTTGTTGCTATTGATATAGAAACACAGGAGTGGTGACTCAAGTAATTTTTTAACCTTTATCCACTCTTGTTATTTTGACCATATGAGTCTTTGGAGGATTAAAACTGCAACAAAGAACTGAATTGTATATACATTGATGTGTGTGTGGTGCAGACCATAGAAACTAGAGTGGAATCAGACTTTACATCTCCCTAGCCTGTCCCAAATCTTAAAAAGCAGGGAAAGCCCTGAGGAGCCTTGACAGGAACAGAGACTATTGCTCATGTTTTCCCTTATGCTGTTACAGACTCTAACTCAGCCACAGACTGTTTCAGGGGGAAGCTGGGTGCAGGAGCAGCAAAAGCCTTTTGATTTTTGTTCTCTCTAGGTTTGTGTGCCCAGTCTTTGGGCCTGATGACTCATTCAGCCTGTTCAGTTCAGTTCTGAGGTGAGGTGGCTGTGCTGACCCCAGTCTCCAATCTTTGCCTCTGATGAGCTGTGACTTGTTCCATTTTAAATTACTGTGCCTTCAAGTATTTTGTCAGCCTCTGGTACTTTGCAGCACTTGCCAAGCATTCACTCTGCTTGAGCCCAGCTGGCCTTTGAGCCCAATTACTGTCACGGTGTGGTAGGTAATGACACAGCACAGCCACTGCCTGGTTCAGCTAGTGCCTCTGCTGAAGCACTCCTGACTTGTTCACTAACTGATCAGACCCTGGTTATTTTTTCCATGAATCCAGCACCTTCTGCTGTTCCAGACTTCTTCAGAAATTCTTGGATAAGCATATTCTACTTCAGGCACACGCTGAGGATGAAACCCAGCTATGTGCTGTGCCCTTTTGTGTGGAGCCCACAGTCCCTGTGCCTGCCTTCAGTGCAGGCTGATATGTTGCTTTCCCATGTGCAGCACATCTCCCTCAGCAGCACGATCTGAATGTGCTCTGGGAAAGCTGTTCCATTCCCTGTAACCCAGCCAGGACTGCTCAGCAGCAGTGGCTCAGTGCTCAGTGCTTTGTGGAACTCCTCTCCTCTGCTGATGCATTTATTGCACGTATCCAAATTCTTCACCCAGGGGCCAGTGCAGCAGGACCCTCCACACCCAGGCTACAGCCACCAAACTGACCTGTGGCTCACAGATTTAGTTCTCACTCTGCCAAAATGGAAATTGAAGGACATAGTGAAGTCTTTGCTGTCTAACATAATACAGAACACATTTCTGTTCTGCATTTACAGGGAATTGATGAAGACAAACTCATAAGATAATACAGCTACGGCTCTAATATAGAACAGCCCTTAAAGCCTTAATCTGGGGAAGAAATAGTGTGTAGCATTTGAAGAAAAAAGCAAACAGTTTTTTCATAAATGGCTTGTAGTCATTTTTGGATTTACTTTTTTTAGCTTGCCAATCAAAGGTATACCATAAACTACATGAACAGAACCGTCTCTAAGGAGACTGCTAATATTAGTGGTAGCCTGTTTTTGTGATGGACAAGGATTCTCTGCAATATAAATAACTCTTGGATTACATTAAATTTAAGAGGTAAAAAAATATTAAAATTCCAGCTTTAAAGAAAATCTCAAAGTAAGACTGCTACCACAGTTTTGGTTCAGATCACTTGCACATATCACAAAATAAGTAGGCTGGAAGAGACCTTCAAGATCATGGAGTCCCACATGAAGATACAATTTTTAAGTAAAGAATCATGTTACTTTTAACCCATGATGACCCAGGACGAGTGGCCTATTCTGAGTGAATGGGTCTCTTCAGTATTTCTCAAGGAACAGGCAGGGATGCAATGGTACAGGACAGCTCAAGGACAGCTGCCTGATCCAGCACACCTCAGCACTGCCACCTGTGAGGGACAGAGCTCCTCAGCCAAGCAGTTGCAATGATTCACCCTCACGGACCTTGGTCTTGGCCTTGTTCCTGGAACAGTTTCGTATGAAGCTTTCATTTGAAATAAAGGGTCAGCATTGATATTACAGACAATTTCAACCCAGGTGTCTGATGTCAGCCAAAGTTCTGACCAGAAAAATCTGGTCTTGAAAGGGGAAGTGATAATAATCTTTACTGGAGTTTGCACTGGAATATATGCTCAGAGATGAGCTGCTTTAGAAATCCTTCTGCCTATTCAGAATACTCTTGTGGTGCAAAACTACCCCTCCTCTCTTAAAAATTAACGTGTGAATGAACATTACACAATGTTTAGCAGTTAATTTAGGAATTAGCAATACACTCAAAAACCAGATCTGGTTACTTCTCACTATATGAAAGGGAAGGTGAAAAAAGAAGCCTCACCAGTATCTTGTTTTGATTTTTTAATGACCATGTGTAGCAAAACCAAAGCAACCATGAACAAGATAATTGTTCACACACGTGTTAGCCATTAACTAAATTGTGCAAATTGACCTCAGTACTTGTTCCCTCCTTACTCTTCCTCCCCCTCTCTCATGAAAGATTCATATACAGTGCAGCAGTACAGCTCTGAGCCACTGCTAAAAGTCAGTAAAAATATTTTTGTTACCGTAAGTAGGAAATGTGATAGGCCAAGCGTTAAAATAACGACTTTTCTGGCCTCTCTTTAACCTCACTGTACCTCAGTTTGTATTCACTGATCAGAATACCTTACCTGACTATAAGATTAGTACTTTTTTACTAGCAGGAATCCTTGAGAGTTCACATATTTTTTTCTTTTGACAATACTGATTATTTCAATGGCTGCTACTTGATTCAGATGTAAGATTTAGACGATCCAAGATGTGCAACCTAAATATATAATCTAATTTAATTTTATAGTGCAAATACAAAATTGGTAATTAAGTAGACAAAAAAAAATTCTTACAGGACACATCTGTTCAATCCTTACTATTTCAGAAAGACTCCTTGGTAAGCCCTGTTCAAAAAATCAGATTAACTGCTTTATGTTAACAGACTGATCCCAAGAAGCATAACAAATTTTTATAGTTCATTGTGTTGAAGACCTTGAGAAATTCTGCTGGATAAATCTTGCAAGTGCTTCTTTACCTATCAGAAAAACAAAACAGATGAAACAAATTTCAGGAAGACAATAAATTATCAATATAGTAATATATTCAGATTTTGCTACAAGTATTTGTAACAACAGAAAGAGCAAAGAGCACGAAGACTTTAGACCTTTTAGAATTAGGTCCATATTAAAAAAAATATGTGTATGCTGTACTAAACATGAAGAACAGATGTGCCTTGAACTCCCCTTCTGGAAGTCATTCAACTTGCATGAAGAATCAGCACTGGATAATCTACTTCTCCTCTGCTACTGAGTTAAACTTTCAACATGTGTGTAACACTGGACTTATACAGACCTTATATCCTAGTTCTTTTGTCTTTTCTTGCAGCATGGCATATTTCTCTTTGTTTCTGTTCAGATGATCCTTGTCTCCAGTTCCCTCTACGTGCTTCAATTTCTGGTGTGAAATCTCTAATTGCTTCTGGTAATGATGGTGCTTTTCAATTTTTGCCTCGAAATGTTTCAGCTCTTCCTAAGATAACAAATACACAGCTTCAGAAAAGTTTCTTTTCTTTCCAAGCCTTCATTTCTCTTGCCAAGACACTACTAATATTTTACTGAGTCAGGCACAGAAAGCTTTTTCAGTTCCCTGCTTCTTGAGAATGTCTGGACAATCCATTACCATCACCACCAGACTGCTGATTTTGAAAGCAGGTGCTGAAAATGACCCATTGCAGAGTCCTGAAAAGGAGACTGTGGGTGGCTGTGAAGTGCTACAAGATGAGAGCAGTGAACACCACATAAAAATTTAGGCATAACTTTAATTATAGTACACTGAGGGGAGAGAGACAAATTTTTAAAGCCTCTTTTTAAAATCTGATAGGTAGAGTCAGATTAAAAAAAAAAAAATCTTTTCTCTATTCAACTTGAATAAAAGCGGTATAAATGCACAGGACTGAATTTCTGTATTATTTCCTTGAAAAGCAGTCTTTATTACAGTAGTTTTGGGTCAGTTCAACACAGCTCCAACATGGGAAGTTAAGAGGTGGGCATGAGGGGGAATTGCTGGGTGTACAGATTACAGTGCTTCCCAAGGACATAAGACATTGGGTAAGAGGGGTAGATCTGTTGCACTGGCAATAAAGAAGTAGTGCCTGATCTTTCAAAGATTCAAAATATGCAACACTTGTTTTTGAGAATTTTCATTCTGCTGCTTAGAACAGAACCAGAATATGATTAGTCCATATGTGTCTATATATACATGTCTATATATCTCAAGTATTAAAAAGGCAGCATGATCCTTTTTCATGGTGTCTGGAGTCTAACACAGAAGTGGCTGCAAACAGAGTAACACTGAGTGTTTCTTCATGTAACAAAATATCTTTCTGCAAAAGTCACTGGAATGTTACTTACTCGAAAAGATTCAAGTTCTTTCTCAGTGAAATTAGCTGATTTGGCCATGTCCCACAAATCAATCACTCTTGGTTCTTCAAATTCTAAACAAACACATAAAATGAAATGAAAATTTGGACACAATGCTTCAAACGCCCAACTTCTATGAAAGATGAAGAGATGCTTTCTCACATACATACAGATATTAAGAACAGAGACATTAAGCACTGCATTTCTAATAGATCTATTTAGATGAAAAGGGAGAAGTATCCAAGTACTGGATAAAACTAGACACTAGCACAAGGTAAAACAAGTAGGTTTTTAAAAGCAAAAAAGCCCAAACCTGAGGAAGTGGATAAAGGCATTGCTTGCCCTGTATGTTGTCTCATTTACTTGCCCTCTTAGGGCAATGTCCCTTCTCATGGGGGCATGGAAGACAGAACTATCCTCTTATCACACTGGCTGTATCCCTTCATTAGGCTTCCAGTGTTTGGTTCTAATTAGGACTGGCTGGCTTTGTCTCTTCAGCCCACTGTGGTACACGATGCACTGTGATACCATGTCTGTTTTACCTTTTACTTGCCCACTGATTTTAATTTTTTTTTAAATGAAATGAATCCCAAATAAGCACAAACCCCACCATATCATACCACTGGTTGTGTCATATCCCTGGTGACTGACTTTACGCAAACGCTCAAATCCCTGATTGATGCTTCTTAACTTCTCCTTGAGTTCTCTGTGTTTGTTGTGCAAGATTTCCTCTTTCACCAGGTTCTCCTCAGATGGATTGATAACATTTTTGTGGATATCTGCTAAAGAACAGTGTTATTGATTGTGGGCCAAATCTTGATAGGTCAAAAACTCCAGAAATCCCCCAAAACTGAGGTGAATAAAAGATGCTAAGCTCTTAGGATTTGAGTGCAAATAAAGCATCAAAACCAGACTTTAAGAAGTAATTCTTTTTTCAGGTCAGTATTCAGATCAATGTCCCTTGGTGCTCTGGAGGTGATGTTACAGAAACACCTTATAACTCCTACTAGCCACCCAATTATAGTAAGGAAATGCTCTTATTTTCCCAGGTTAGCAACATTCCAAGAAAATAGGGTAAGGATGGTTAATGAGTTCTTCCCTGGACATTTCATGAACCAAGACACCTGATGGTGATTTTCAGCAGCTTCCAGCTTGGACTATATAAATCAAACATGAAACTGTCAGCTTTAGAATTCTTCAGCTCTAACAATTTTTAGCTCAGTTTAGTACAGCAAGCTGGGTTCATATCCTTGATGCTCTAATAAATTTCAGGCTTGGTGCCTAAGATATTCAGTATCTCCTCTTGGGCTCCCAGCTGGTGAGATAAAACATGCATGTTCTGCAGACTTTAGAACAGCATTTTGCAGCAGTGGATTTATGCTTGCTGCATAATTTCCTGTAAATTACATTGGCCATCATTGTTAATCTGATGGCATTGTCCCTGCTTGAAATGCAGGCAGAATCAGAAACCTGAAATGGCAACATTTTCATTAGCTGGCAAGAATTTTGGCAGCTAATGCAGAACTAAACCCAGGAAGTATCTGAAAATGCCAGCATCTGCAAGCGGCTCTGACAGAAATGTCAGGAGTTTCAAAGAGATTTGGAAGTGATGGAAACAATGGGCAGAGAAAAGAGTGGTGCTGATTTTGAAACAACAGAGAAATGTTCAGGCACCTTCTGTTCTGCTCACAGTCTCCAGCAGAATATTGTATTCACGAATCTTTTCTTTGTGATGCTTAAATTCTCGCCAAAGCTTATCCAACTCCTCATCAGAGAACTTCCCAGAGGTCTTGGCCTGAAAGAAAGATGAGCTCATTATGCTTTCCAGGCCAAGGGCTTTCAAGTGCCCCCAACTGCCAGAATGTCTTCCCACTTCTCACCACATTTAGAAAATAATATATTAAGTGCAGCTTTTCTTTAGATCTTTTGTTTTAATTCTCTTAATATTAGTATGTTGTCAGGATTTAGATGTTGATGGATAAGATGCCTTTAATCATGTCGAAAGAAGTTTGCTTCAGAGTTATAAAGAGGGACTTGCTAAGGACTACGCAGTGAAAGGTGTCTGGCATTTCTATTGCATGGGGAACAATTTAATACAGAAATAAGGGCCATGGAGCTCCACAGACAACTGTAAGGGTACTGTCTGCATAAGGGATGCAGCCTGATATTAAACACTCTTTACTTCATCTTACTCTAGTGGCATGTGAAGATTTTATCACTGCTGTGCACTTGTTCTCTAACTATTAAGGAAGCATTGCTCACACAGCTGGGACACTACCTACAGATCTGGTGGCATACTTGCTGCAATGCCTGATCAAAAGTGAATGTTTTTGAAACCTACTCAAACCCCTTTTTTTGCTTAGGGAATATTTCTCCTATTGCACTTCACTGTTCCCCAAAGCACAGGACATCATGCTCCTTGCCAGAGCTGTACCTAGTTACAGTAACATTTTAAAATCCAGCAAATCTTTTTTTCTGCTTTACTACCAGTGCACTAGACTTAAGGGAGAATTCTTTAGATTTACCTTACTAGTTCCTTCTTAAAATTTGAATTATTTAGTTTCTGTAGAATATTATGACTTTGCCAGTTTTAACTGCCCAAACTTGACAGTAAATCTACCACTTCTTATGCATGAATGCAAATCCTGGAAATTTTAGGTTGAATACTAGGTTTAAAAAGTCCTTATTTAAAACCCTTCCGCACAATACAGTTCACTTTTGGACAGTATACAAAATGGTTCTATTTTAATTCATCTTTTTAAAAACATCCACAAACAACAAAAAGAAAACTGGGAAAAACACCATAGATACACTACCACACAGTGTGACAGTCACACTAAAGGAAGCCATGAGTTCAGGGAAATATGAGGAAATACTGTTTGACCTCAGGGGACCCAGGGTCCACCCTTCAGATTAATGTGGGTGTTTATTTGCCAAAGGCTGGATGGCCTGGATGCAGGTGGGGTACCCTCAGAGCATGAAGATGTGAGCTACAGAGCAAGGCAGATTGGTCAGTACTTAACAAAAGAGTAGTAAAGCTAATAATTTCCAAGTCTGAGTGCTCTGAGAAGACACAGCTATGAGTTCAATGAAGAAATACTGGTTTCTTACACTCCAGTTCCTGAAAATCTTACCTTGCTCCATAATTTTTCCAGTCTTGGGTCATCTAGCGTGTCACTTTCTGTGCCATCTTTAATATAGTTGGTATCAACTAGTTGAGAGTCCTTCTTTCCATTCATTCCATATTTAGTCATAATGACTGCATGGGAATAGAAGATACAGAAACACGAGAACCAGCTATGGATGTATCAAAGGTGAGAGATGGGCTACCCCTGTGACTTGCAGAGCTGGATTTTGCAGCTCATGGAGGAAAAGCTAACAGTTCAAGACACAGTGGTCCCAAGTTCAAAGACCTCTTCTGAAATTATTAGGAGCAAAGGACTCTTCTGCTCCCTACTGATCTCCAAAGAACTTGTGTGCTCAGTGTCCAGAAAGACAACCTGTTATTTAATAGTTTAAACACAAGTGTCTAACCATGCATGTGTCTGATGCAAAGTATAAACCCCTTCTTCCCAAGACAGCCCTTACCATTTAAGTTGCGTCTGAGCTTGGCTTCCTTCTCTCCATCTTCATCCAGCCCTTCAGCCTTCAGTTTTTTCCAGCTTAGCTCATCCTTTTCTTGTATTTTTAGATCACTGTGCAACTCTGCCAGTTTCACAGCAGAGAGATGGAGCTAGCAAGAACAGAGAAAGGTTTGTATCAGTTATGTGGAGACCCCTTCTGCTTCAGAGCTACCTCAGGAACCAGTATAGATAAATAACAACCAGTATGGCACAGCAATTCTTCTCAAACAATGTGTCATTGCCACCACATGTGTTTTCTTGTGGACCATCTTCCAACCATACAGTTAGAGTGAGTTGAAAAACTTTATTGGTTAGTACAGTTTTTCAGTCTACCAGGTCACTGAAGTCAGCTTTGCAGGTCAAAAAGCCACTTCATCAGCAATTTTTACTATGATCAAAATGAAAAAAAAATCTCAGATAATTTCCTTACATGGTTTCTGTGCATTAAAACATACAAAACCTAGAGGTATTCCTGTCTGACATACTAGGAAAAAGAAAGGTAAGACATTGAGGCTGAAGATAGGAAAGAAAAAATTCGTTTAAATGAATGCTTGGTCAGCTTGAAATTTTGTGAGCTACAGAGAAAACAGGAAAATCACGAATATGCAATTGGCTAAGGAACACTGCTGCTGAGTTGATCCTGAACTTCCAGACTTTAGATACCTTATTTATTCAGTTTAAAACAAAGAAATGTAACAAACAATCTTAATACTTCAGAACTACTTTTGTCTGTGTCTATATGCACATCAATAAACAGGAGGTGAGGTGAGGAGAAACCCAGAGAAGAGAGGTGATAAAACCCCTCCAGCTACTGTGCACCCAGCTCCTGGGAGCCCAGATCCAGCTTGAAACCACCTGGGCTCATCAGTCCTAGAACAAGTTTATCTATTGGAGGGTTTTTCAAATCATTAAAACCAGCTTACAGATTATAAAAATTCTCATTTTCAGTGAGGAAGTATTATGTTTAATAAACACAGACTCAGAACTCAGCATTGTTTTTAAACATCAGAATGATACTGAGAAGATTCAGCAGTTCCTTTGTGTGTCAGTAGGTTATTTTAAAGTAACAAGGAAATGTGTCATTACTTTGAGCTAATGCATTTCTTCCTATTGACAGGAATTCAGGAAACTATCCACATTATTGTTTATGCTTCCATCATAGGCTGTCCTTTAAATTAATCTTGTGGCACTGCATATAATTATTTTGATCTTTAAACTATTTTTTTCCTCTGCATTTTGCACTTGGCTCACTGAAATTACTGAAATCTAGAGTAGTTAGAATCACAGGTAAATATAATACGAATAGAACACATTAAAACTTCTGATCCCTCTAATACTAAAGCAAATGAGTGTCCCTGTAATTTTCTTTCTACTTTTGGGGAACTGCTTTATAGAAACAAAGCACTTAGAAGGAACCACTTTATATCTGGTTCTTAGTATGTGCTAAAGTAAAAGAAAAAACCTTAATCACGTACTTATTTGCTTTTCTGGTGCAGGATGACCTGGACAGCCCTAGTGTCACTGCTGCAGTGGCACCAAGTATCAACATTTTCCTCAGCAAAAATAGTGCCCTGAAGCTTCAAGACTGAGGGAAAGGTTTGCTACAAATTGTGAAGGGAATGGCCAAGCTCCTTGGTAGTTATGTACTCTAGTATTAGTCAATGTTCAAGTAGTGTGGACATCATATGTAGTTGGGCTGAGGACATACAGAATAAATAGCCAGGCATAATTAGATAAGAAGTAATTTAGTTCCTAAGTGTTGCAAATATAATAAAATAAAATCTTTCATATGTGACCTTGTCATCAGAAGCACACTGCTGTGTAAAGGATTACACAGTGCAGTTTAAGTTAGAGCCCCTCTGCAGTTAGTGCAATCCCATAAACATGCACAGATTTCTGTTTTCTAAAAGTTATGGAAAAGAATATCAGAAAGTTCTAAACATAAAGTATCAAACATGTTAAAGTCTTAATAAAAACTAAGGAACTACATTAAGTCCACTGTTCCTTAAGAGAATACAGGATTCTATTAAAATTTCTCCCAATTAAAGCAATATTTTTCTAATCCTCATAATAATTTAGTAGGAAACTGAAGTAACTGTCCTTGTAAGCATTATAAATCTTTTGAAATCTTTTGGAAGCCCTTTGCCTGTCCCATGTATGTAATACAGAGTGAATACATAAGTTAATTTAAAGTATTCAGTTCAAGAACTACTTCCTTTAATGTCATTGCTTAATGTTATTTTACGTTGGACCCTGAATACACCAGGTAAAAAATGTCAATGCTAAGACACCTCATCACTTTACTAACATCACTCACATGTTGGAATAACTAACTAGAAGCAGAGGTGAAAAGTTAAGTTTAATGATTAAATAACTAAGCAACAAGCTCCTTAAACTCATTCCTTATTCCTCATTCCTTATGCTGCCTGAACATTAACATCCAAGATAGGTAACTGGCAATTCTAAGAATGAGTGCTGGAAATTTGTCAAACATTACAACAACCACATCATTTGCTGTTGGGCTGCAATCACTACCTGCAACATCCTTACCTACACTCATGCCTCCAAGAGGAAAGAGCTCTTTATTACAAATTTACTACTTATGAGAAGAGATTCTGGAGAAAGATCAAGCCCTCCCTCCTCCCCTCAGGGAAACCAGAAGGAAGTCTGGCTTGCCAGCCCCTGGTCCCACTCAAAACATTTTGGGGCTTTTCTAAGGACTGCTCCTCCAGCTGTGTGTTGCAATGCTAAATTGCAGTATCTGACTTTTATGTCAAAACAAAGAAGTTCCCTATTTTCAATACTTTCTCTTTCACTACCAAAATAAAGGAATGAAGAGTTCTGCATTGACACATGGAAGTATTTCAAAGCAGATTTCAAGGCATAGTTTTCCTCTTATTTCATATATTGCCCAGACACACTGAAAAATCACTTTATGAAACACATGCTGGGTGACCATAGTACTCAGAGGTGAAATATAGATGGTGGCAAATTCAGTTCAAGTAGGTTTTGCATCTCTAAAATCTAGCTCACACACACAGAATTTACTAAGCTTTATTTTTTTACTGACAGAGTTAATCCATTTTATATTTTAATATCTTAATATAGCTAACGTAAAGTACCTCAAATATTAACTCCAGAAGAGCCAGGTTTGAACATGAGAAATTATTGTAATTGGAAAAGTGAGAGGTAACTGTCATTACTATCATTACAGATTATTTCTAGGACTAGTGTTGTTTCTTTTTCAGCTGACAGTTCAACAGAGTTTCATTAACACACACTTTCCTATGCCCCATTCCATCCTTCTCCCATCAAAGAAAGGAGAATTTTTGATACCTTCCTTTAGCACACTGGGAGGAAGCACTATGGCAGAGTTCTAGTTTTTTGCTGAATCCAGGGATGCCCTACATCCAATTCACTAGCTCAGGCTATTCAGGATACAGAAGATCCAAAATTAATATAAATTATATATCTTTGCCTGAAAGAACTGAAACTTTGCCAGCCATGACCCTAATCCTCATGGTCCAATATTCAGGGGATATGCGCAGTGCATTCTTATCCTTCTGCTGGAGCTATTCTTTTTAGTTCTAAGTAAGTATTTCCACTGTAATGAAATAACTTTACTGCATTTTCACTTAAACATTTTTTGTGGTCCATTGTGAAAGAAACTCAAGTATCACTGTCAAAATTAAGGCTCTCATCTGGGAACGGTGATACCCATTTGCTGGTCCTCTTGCGTTTGTCTACATGACTTGATGTGAGTGTAGGCAACACGACCACCAGGGTGGAGTTCCTCTTCTCCTGCAGTGAACTTGTGCCCAGTGCAGAGCAGGAACCGAGGCCATCGGCTTCAGACAGATGAGAGCATCCCAGTCCTGAACAACACGGCTAAAGCAATCCACCAGCGAGCTCGGGAGCCAACCGCAGATCCTCCACGGCACCAGAGGGGCTTCCCCCTCTCTTGGGCATGTGGTTTAGCTGCTGTGTTTGAACAGGGGCAGGTCAACACTTCCCAGGGCTCAGATCCACATCCCCTCTCCCGGGAGAAGGCTGCTCCCCGTTGGGACAGCCCGGAGCGGGGCTCAGCGGAGCGCTCGCTGCGCCACGGTCGGGGACAGCCATGCCCGAGAACTGAGCAAAAATCACCGCAGCCCCGAGCCGGGGCCAGACAGCCTGGATCTCTCCTCACACACAGGTCCCCGCTCCTCCCCATCTCCCTCACGGGGAATGAGTGTCTGAAGCGGCCCGGGCCCACCTTGGAGCCCCCTCCGTGCGCCGCCATCGCCCCGCACCGCCGCACTCACCCGCTGCGCCTTCTCCCAGACTTGGTTCAGCCTCACCACCCGGAACTCCCCGGCCTCCCGCCGCTTGTCGCCGGCGGCCGCCAGCCCCTCGTTGGCCTCCCGGGAGTACTTGCTAGCCTGGCCGGCGGCAGCCAGGAGCAGCGCGGCGGCGAGGGCCGGCAGCGCCCGCAGAGCCGCCATGTCGCGCCGCACGGGGAACTACAACTCCCGAGATGCCTTGCGGGCCGGGCCGGGCCGGTCGGTGCGGGAAGGGGGAGGCAAGGCCGAATATTGGGAGTCTGGTTTGGGGTGTGCGGAGAGTGAGAAAACTAAGGTTTGAACTGCTTCTGTTCGTGCCATTATCCTCAGTGCTTCACAAAATATCCTGAACGTGGCAGGTTTTGTGAGTAGTTTTCCCCCCAACACTCGTCGTTGTCAGCTGTGCGAGAACAAGGGGACAGGGTGCGTTCGAACACCACTACTTTCATCAAACAGAATTTTCAGATATTAACACAACGTCTAGGAGTACACAGAAAAACAAAAGGCAGCTCCGGGAGGACGTGATAGAAATGAGGAGCTTGACTCAGACAATATATCAAGCAGTAATTAAATTTATTAATTAATATGGTAAAATATAAGCAAAACAGCGCTGGATGCAGAAGTGGGATCTCTCCCTCTTCATACCGAATGCTGAGGACTGCTGATATTTATATGTATGTCTGTAGGCTTTCTCAGCAGTTTCTAATTCAGGTTTTTGCATCATAATTCTATACTTCAGATAGCTAGTCCCTTCACACTTTCTATACTCCATTGCGACCCATTCCTCCCAGGATCCGTACTTCAGGATGCAAATCAATGATAATGATAGCTGATGTCTTCACAATTTCTAATACTCCATTGATCCATTTTTCCCAGAATATACACTTCGTGATGTGTTATTCCAGATGTTGGGGTCCAACTTCCAGATATGAGATACAGCTTCTATTTTCTAGGACTATTAGTCTATAATAGTAATGTGTAACTTCCTTTTTTGAAACCATTAGTCAGTGGGTTGATGTCCGCCTTCCCTTCTTAGGCTGTTTTCTTCACTGTTTTGTTAGAACTTGTGAGATAGGCTCACTTCCTTCTTTTGTTTAAATCTTTTACACATTCTAAAGCTACAGGTTTAAAAATCTTTAGTACAAAGCAATATTCTAAACCTACAATTCAGAAGTTTTTATTACAGAACAGCTTAAAGCTTAAGTACAAGTAGAAAGCATTTGTTAACAGCAGCTTCTAAAGTCATAATTCACATATTCTTACAACTTAAGATCTATAGTGGTTAATTGTGAGCAAAAGATTAGTTCAAAAGGCTTTCTTCCATGCTTTGCTTTCCATGTTTATTATAACTCATCTTTATAACTGTCCCATGACTGTATTCCACATATTTCACAATCACAATTGCATCAATTATTTTTATTTACCTGACATGAACTATAACTTTGTATTTCACAGACAGAAGGCAAGAGCGGTTCCCCGTGCTCCCTTGGTGGTGGCAGAGAAGGACACCTCTGCCCAGGCCAGCACAGAGGGATGGATGGGGATGGCGGTGTGGGCAAGAGGAGGGCTGTGACAAACACCGGGACACACACAGAGGTTGGGTTCTTCTCAAGGGGTGAGGTGTGGGAAGGGCTCTGGGCTCAGTGGCATGTGCTCAGAGCGCAGCTCTTGGGCAACACAGCCTGTCCTGGTGGTGCCAGCCTCCTTCCTCAGTGTGCCCTCCTCAAGGAGCCTGCCAAAGAATGCACTGGTCAACAGGCAGTTTTGGGAGGGGATTAATTCAAGCTGTATCAAGAAAAAAACCTCCACGATGCTGTGAAAATGCACAGTATTTAATCCAGGGTTGATGTATATATAAGAACAAACAGATTGCCTAAACTATAATGATATTTGTAAAAACAGTGCCCCAGGGAGGATTTTTATTGGACTGTAATTTTTGCCTTGTAAGTAATATAAAAGTCTTGTGTTTTCTCTTTCACATTTTTCCTGAGTCAGAGATTTTCAGTGTTATTAATCTAGAAGCTGTTGCTCTAAGACTGAATTGCAGAAGTGGGCAAAAGCATTGTGCTATACATTGCATCGAAGAGTAGTTGAAGCGAGCTTTGAAGTACACATTGAAGTACAGCAAACTGATGATGCAGAAAGAAGCCCATCAGCCTTGCCCAAGTCTTGTGCAGCTCTACACATCAGTTTTAGGATTTAGAGCTTCTTTTGGTCTCATTATTACAGTGCATATATGTATTTCTGAGTCATTTTGGAATAGGTGGTTTTATCTTCTCTGTCATTTGAAATACCAGTTGAGTTTTCAGGCTCTGTGCAAATAAATTCAACTTCTATGCTCTATGAACTCCAACAGGTTACCAATCTTCTAGTATTGAGTGTACTTGTGCACAGCTTTAGGCATTTGTTTGCCTGAGTTTTTTGAGCTCCACTAAAATTTTTTAGAAATAGAGAGGGCCTGCAGCACCATTAGTTTGCTTATGTTGGTTTGTTGGATGTCATTCTCCAGTGCCTTTACCTCTGTGACCTCAAATGACCAGTTTTGGTATAGTTCTGTGTCCTGGACCAAGCAGAAGTGGTGCAGGGCAGAGTGTGGCCCAGGGGCAGAGCTGGTGTCACCTGCAGAGATGTCTCACTCATGTCCCCAGTGCTGGGCAATGTCAAGAGGACAGAGGTGGTGTCAGTGGTGGGGACAATGCTGTCTGCTCCCTCCTGCTCCTCTGGCAGCACTGTGGCACAGAGTGTGTGTGTGGGGACAGCAGCACCCAGGAGCACCAGGACCTCAGCTCCACTACTGCAGGGAGCTGTAATGTAGGAGGGGGCTAGGAGTGGGGATGTCAGGTAGTCAAAGACTGACCTGATCCTCTAGTCTTTTGGGAAAACATATCAAAGAGCCGGTCACAGATGCACAGCAGGGCTGCCTGGCCCAGGGGGTTTGTTACTGGGCTTCACATGTGCTGTGTGGGGAGGGCCCCAAGAAATGGATGAGATGCCAATGTCACCCCACAGGTGTGTCTGGGTCATGCTGAGATGCAGGAGCTGTGTCCAGGCTGGGGAGAGGGAAGTACTGTGGGAGCTGTCATGGGGCCACTCTGCACAGTGGGCAGCAGTGAAACCAGGGAGTAGGGAGGGCAAGAGGCTCCCCTTTGGTCCCTTCTGTCATATTGGGGCTCCAGCAGGGATATCAGAGACACCAAAGGGTTTGACAAGCCAAACACTTTATTCAAGCAATTACCAAGCAAAATTCAGTTAAACAAGCATAGGTCAATTGTAATAAATTTTCCCTTTGAAGAAGGATGCAGCTCAAGCACTCTTATTGCATGTCTCATTCTGGGAGCCAAAGAGGAAGAGTCAGTACTCCAGAAGCTCCAAGTGCTCCAGGTATTCCTGCACCCAGCGAGCCTTGGGGTCTGCACACACCTTCCTCCCCTTCCTGGTGACCAGGCTGTTGGGGAAAAAAAAGTGTTGAGCCACTCAAGCAGGGCATCAGGGTTCCTGTGCTAGTTCCTGCTGGTAGCACACTGCTTGTCCCTGTCCATGCCCTTCCCCATCCTGGACAACCTTGTCCACCCTTGGGGTGCTGTCCTGGCTGGCACACCCTGGACCCTGGCAAAGTTGGGTACTTACACCACGGCTTGCTTTGGGCAGCTGGCGCTGGTCCTGTAGGCAGAGAGGATCCTGCTGCGTGGAATGGGGCGTGAGGTGTAGATGGAGCAGCAGATGAGTCTGGTTTCTATGAGGGAAGAGAGATGGGACCTGTGAGACCCCACACTGCGGCAGAGGCTCTGCCTGTGGCTCCCAGGGGATTTGCCATCACCTGTGCTATGTCCTCTGGGAACACCCCCTGAAAACATCCATCTCTGAGGCTTAGCCCCTGCACTGATGATGACCATCTGCTCCCAGCCTTCCCCATGGACATGAGGGTCTAATCAGTGGGGATGGGGCTCTCTCCTACCGTTCTTTTTGGAAAGCGCAGCATTCCTGGAGACTCTGAGATCAGCCTCTGCCAGGGAGCAGATGGCAACAAGGAGCAGAACAGCCAGGGTGGCTGCAAGGACCCTCATGGTGCTGGAGGGCTGGAGGGAGTGAGGCTCAAGCTGGGGTGTCTGTAGGGCACTCCTCTGCATGGTAGCCCCTGCTCCTGCTGATCTTTTTATAACCCTGCCACCGGGTGGGCACAGGGTTCAAGAAAGAAAATGAGTGTATCATACCAGGAAAATTATGTAAGGCAAAGAAGCTGAGAAAAGGGAAGGCACATGGCTGCAATTTTCGGATTCAAGAGGGAACAAGTCTTATGAGGGGCAGCTGAAGGAGCTGGGTTTATGTGATGGTAGGAGGCCCCCCGAGGGCGAACCTTACTGCTCTCTGCAACTTCTTGAAAGGAGAGCTGTAGTGAAGTGGAGGTTGCTCTCTTCTCCCAGGTAGCAAGTGACAGGATGAGACAAAATGGCTTCACATTGAACCAGGGCATGTTATGAAAACATTCTTCTCTGAAAGGGTTGTCAAGCACTGGAACAGGCTGCCTGGGGAAGTGGCAGAGTCACCATCCCTAAAGACATTTAAAAGACACGTAGATGTGGTGCTTAGGGACATAGTTTAGTGGTGGACCTCGTAATGCTGGGTTAACGGTTGGACTTGGTGATCTTAAAGGCCATTCCATAAATGATCCTACAATTTGTTTCTGTGAACCTCATGGTGCCTCAGGGACTGAGGGAACACAAGCAGGGCTGGAGCTGGGGTGTCTGCAGGGTTTTCCTCTACACAATGCTCAGTCCCTGCTGCTACTTCCCTCCTATTCACCCAGAGTTTCAGGGAGAGAAAATGAGTGCATCATGAGAGGTAAACTATGCTGGGATTTCCCACTTATGCTGAGCTGGAGACAGCAAGGAAACCACAGAAGAAAGGGAAGCGCTGGCCACAATCTGCAGAAACTCAGATTCCATTTGAGGGTCTGGTGAGAATGGCCAGAGCCCAGGCTCTTGTGACATAAGCCCTGCTGGTGCTGCAATGACCTGTTGGCTGAGAGCCAGGCTGGGACATGAAGTTCTCTGACCAGAGTTCTGAGGAAAACCAGAACAAGGCCAGACACAGGAAAAGAAGGAGTAAGTAGCAAGTTTCATATCTTGGTTTCTGAGTGTGCTCTGTTGGGGTCTCTCCAGTGTTGAGGAATTGATTATATCCTACCTTTGTCAAGCAAGAATTTTGCTGTAGTGTTGTGTCCGAGGTGCCCCCCAGTTGGTAGATGATACCCCCAGGGTAGATCCCCTGAGGGGATGGCACAGAGGCAGCTGGTGTCAGTGCCACACTCCCCTGTTGAGCCTGGTTACCCCTAGTGGGTTACTGCTATTGGGCTGCCTGGCTAGTGAGAACCACTATCCGCAGGAACCACTGATAAAATCATGTACCCTCTCAAATACCTAATTTTGCAGAAATGAGCCTCTTTGGGTAGATGAGGGTCTGGTGGATGATTTCCAATTGGCTGCCAGGGCATCCCTGGTGGGTTGTTGGCCTGTGCACAGCCAGATATGGGGTATGAAGACCCCTAGCCTCACCTTCTGTGCCAACTGTGTCAGCTCCTGTTTCATATAGGTAAAACATTACAAAAGAAAGACCTTGTAAAATCATGTTTCAGGTCTTGCTGCTTTGTCTGGGTATAGCTACCAGCTAGCTTGATAAGTTCCCATGAGAAAGGAATCTGTAACATGGAGAATCAGCCTGCATATCAATCTATTCATCTGGGAATCAATTTGCACCTGTGAGGAGAGATTCTACCCATATGAAACATCTTCTTCCCAGGAGATAAGAATGTATACATCTCTAGAGAGGAAAGTTTTAGACAGATGTGTACACTAGCCATTACTAACCAATGAACTGAGTTGCAATAAGTTATTAACCAATTAGAATTAAGCATGATGCCTGTAGAAAACCATATAAATATGAGCTGTGAAGAAAAATGATAGGCTATGGTGGATAAAGAAACAGGTGTCTTTGTTCATCCTTACTGCAATAAGCTCCTGCTGGTTATTGGGGAAAACTTGTAGAATCCCTCTTCACTGGTCTCTGTCTGGCTCATCTTGCTGGCCTGGTACTGCAGGAAGGGAAAAGAGGGTATGTGCCAGGGAATATTGGAGGTATGGGGCTGGGGGTGTCAGCTCTGAGGAATCACCAGTTCTTGTGGACACTGAGTGTGTGCAGCTGGCACAGACCCCCAGAGCCATGCTGGGGTGCCAGTGGGGTTAATACCAGGAACTGGATGAGGGAGAGACCAGAACACCTTCCACAGTTCAGGGGCCTCAGCTTGCACAGCTGGGCACCAGCTAAAATCCACTCTGGCAGGTGCTCAGGGGGATGTTCTGCGCTCACCTTCCTCCTTGGGGACCTGATGATTCATTTTTGTGGGGGAGAGGTGCACAGGAGTATCCCACTTGCTGCTCTAGCAGCACTCACTCCCAGCTCTCCATGGGGAGAGTCTTGGGGTCTCATCAATGGGGATGGGGTTGTCTCCTGGGGAGGGAGAGCACACCTGGCTTCTGGGAGGACTCAGCAATGCTAAGATCACATAGATGGGCCTCAGATGGGGAAATTGCAAGAAAATAAGAGCATCATAATGGGGAAATGGAAAGAAAAAGAGTGCATCATAACAAGGACATTGTCAGGAGCACCCAGATTTGCTGAGCTGGTGAAAGCAAGGAAACCACAGAAGGAGAAACACCAGTCCTGTGTTGTGACTTTCAGATTCCATTTGATCCCTGGCATGGACTGGCCAGAACCCAAACCTGCAGCTCCATAATAACAGCCCCAAGGAAAATCAGGGCAAGACTAGCAAAAGGGAAAAAAAAAGGAGGAAGTAGCAATTTTATCTGTCATTACACTCCCTGATTAAGAGTGCCTCTCCAGCTCTCTTGCAGGGCCTCTCTAGGCTCTGGAAGCTTCTTTAAGATCCCCCAAAAGCTTTTTCTTCTCCAGGCTGAACAAACTGAACTCACTCAGCAGTGAGCTACACAGCCTGTAGTGTTGTGAAGAGCCACAAGGGTACCTTAAACACTGAGTGTAATCCTACTGGCTCTACTTGCACCTGCAGGTTTTTTTTTTTTTTTATATTTTGGATTAGGTATTAGTAGTTTGAAGGCTTTTTGGCCCTATACAGATCCAGGTTCATTCTTGACAAATTCTCCTGAGTTAATGTTAGGAATTGATAGCACAGGAGTTTTACAAATCAAAATGGGTTTGGAGAGGCCTGGTTTTCTTTACTTGGTGGCACAAAACATTCTCTGTGTCTGGCATCCATCTCTCAGTATGGTTTTTGTAAACAGAGAGGGAACCTATTTCTTCTTTTAATTTCTTTTAGTAATAAGACAGAAAGCATTTTTGTGGATCTTATGCATTGATTTTTAGAGAGATATGTAGTACCTTGTACTCTAATTCACCTTAAATTAAAGAGAATTTATTCACAGGTGCTTTAAGTTTTCCAGGACAAGACAGTTTCAGAGATATGTATCTGGACTAATTGAGCTGAGCTCTCTCACTGAAGACACAATCCTGTTTGTCAAGGGATTAAGCCTGTTATTTCACTGTATGCTGTTCTGTAAATCTCAGGCCAAGGTCAGAATCAGCTTCTAGACATCAATTTTTGACTACTTCAGCAGGGCTTAAAGGATCTGGATTCCTCTGATATTCCCTTAAGGCATCTGCAATAGCTCACTGGGATGGAAAATCGAAGTTGTCTTAAAAGCACTTTACACACTCATCCCTCAGTGGCCTGGAGGCTGGAAGCTGTACCTGAGACATTGCTGTAAACTTGCCTCCTCTGGAAAAACTCCATTTTCAGCTCACAGAAGAGCAGGCTGCATCACAGCTCCTGTCTCCATGATTCTCTGCATGAGCCACTCTCATTTTCCTGTTCAAACTAACCCAGAGAATATGTCCTTTTCTAACATCAGAAGTTTTATGTCTGCTTTGTTCCAAGTCTGAATTGTAGGAAAACTACTCTGTTGTAGTGTGAGTGAGACTTTTTATTTGGGCAAATTTAAATTAAGTTAATCTATGTAACTGTTTTCTTTTTCTGAAATAGCTTATTTATTTTCCTTGGATTTAATTCTGTGCATTCAAGCAGAAAGTTAAACAATGTCAGACTGAAGAAAATTAATTGCATAACATGCTAAAATGATGAACTGGGGAAATGCTTGTTTTTACATTCACTTCTTACCTATGTCTTTAATGTGAATTACTGGAACATCAAAGAGAACTAACCAGTTTGGAATTTATTTTAAAATATGTATTCTCATAAAGTGAATAATTTCCTCTATGCACTTAATTTTAGTGGAAGAAAAAATCAAGCAACATCCCTCTAGAGTAATTAATTTTCAGAAGTTATAACAGCTTACTATTGCTGTTTTCCCCCTGAAATTACTTCCTCAGCTAAATTGTTTAGGGCTGATGCTGAAGATAAGTGTATGAAACCCAGCTTATCAATTCTGTCCTTTCAGAAATGATCTTTGCAGCTGATTAAAGTGAGCCATGGCTTGTTTTGAGAAGAAACAAAGAACTCACTGGCATTCTTGGCTCTTGGTTTTAGTGCTCCTGACTGCAGCTCTAGATGACTTTAGGTTGCAGGGGTGAATCCATCTTTCCTTTCTATCCAATTTTCAACACAATTTTTTTTTTTAAGGAAGCAGGAAATAAGGATTTTTAAGGTGGTATCTTGACTTTTTTCAATGAGATGAAGTTTAGATACTGAATATGTTCAAGATTTGAAATGAGAAGTGGTTTCAAAAGAACTCAGAATCCCAAGAAACATCTTTGATTTATAATTCTGGTATTAATGTTTTATAATCCATGAACTATACTGTTATGAGACTACTTGCATATTTAATAGTAATTATATAGGTAACTTTTGTATAGAATTTGGGCTGTAGATTATTAGCATAAAGTAAACAATGAATGTAAAATTAACAAATGAATTGCTAACATGTATCTCACCTGCTTGTAAAATGCTGCTCCCCTCTGAGGTGAAGCCCATCAGTAGAACTCATGGTTGGGTCTAGTTCAATAAAAAAAATGCAAGAGCCATTCAGTGAAAGAGAACATGAAGTAACAAAAAGTATTCTGAAGAATGCCAAGTGCTATCTCCTTGAAAACCATATGCTTAAGTGCTGTATTTTTCTCTCATCATCCTATTATAGATAATTGATTGTAACTCCATTCCTCCTGAATTATCCTTTCTGGAATTTGAGAGTGCAGTATAGAAGCTAACCTGACAGATGTGCTCCTTTACATCAGTTTTCTGTCAGAGCAACTGTGTCCTTTCTGTCAGGAATTTAGTTAAGGGCTCCTTCCAAGTGTGGTTGCAGTTTCACTTGTTTCCCATTTCTACTCAAAAATATAGGACAGTAATGTCAATGGCTCCTGCAGTGCTGATTTTCACAGTGAGCTGTGACAGCAGAAGGTCTTCAGCAAGTACCTGTGTGTCCTGCTGCCTTGGATCAGTTCAGCCTCTTGCTTCTCTGCCTTGCTTACTTTCTTCTTCTTCTTCCTCTTCCCATCTCCCTTAGGTCATGCTATTCCTTGTTTATATCCCTTCATGAGCTCCCTTCATTTTTTCCCTTTAGTGTTGACCCCACAGATTTCTAAGTTTATATTCATAATAGGTATATTATTTTTCTCCTATTCTTTTACATGGTGTATATAGCTTTCAAACTTTATCAAACACCTGTGGCTTTCAAAACTCCTGGCTCTCTTTTCCTAGATGTGCAAGGAAGAGTTGTATGTTGCAGTTTGCATTATTCAGATGTAGCTCAGTATCTTTTTTTATATCTGTTGAGACATAGAGAAGCATCTCTATTTTCTGACATGTCTGTTATCAGAACTTGTGAAGAAAAGCAACAGTATTTTTCAAGTTGCTGTTATATGTGAAATTTAATGTTCGGTGAGCAGCCTGCAGCAGTGTCTTGGCATTTTAGAATATTACAAGCTCTGATATAAACAGTTGAGCATGTTAAAAGGAGTAGTTTCCATTTTCGTTACATTTAATTCTCATTACTGTTCCTGAATTTTCAGCTATTTAGGCAGAAGAAAGGTCATGGGAGCTATAGAAAATGGAGCAAATATGCAGATGGGTTCTTCCAGTGCAGCTGAAATAACTACTCTTCCTATAGAAGGTTCAAAGGGAGGATTTCAGAGCTAGAAAAAAATCTACATCCCTTGCTATGTCTGAGATCTTAGTGCATCCTAGTGGGCATCACAGAGAATTCCTCAAGGAGTGAGTGACTGCATTTGCGTTAGGAGGACTTCACCAGCCAAAAACTGATTTCAGAGTATTTTGTTATCCTTATTGGCTATGAGGCATTCAGATGTACATCTGGTCAAGAGGAATGATCCCAAAAGGACAATAATTGTAGAGGGAGATGAGGTCATACCATTCTCAGGAATAGGAGCAATTCTCATAGATTTGAAAGTTCCTGTGTACAACAGCCTGAAAGAGGACTTAGGAGCCAGAAGAAGAAACTTGTTCCTTACCTGAAGTACACACTATCCAGGTAGAGATGTGCTGCGAAGGACAGCAGGAAGGGTTTTACAGCACAGCAAGGAGTACTGAGTTTGCAAATAGAAGAGAAGTGGTGAGTGTGTGCTATGGGAGGGATGATGAACTGACTTTCTGTGTCATAGCTGGGTCAAAAAGCAAGAGAAGAGGCAGAATAGCCTGCACTAGCTGGTGGCATGATGTTATCCTCACTTTTTCAATTGGATTCTGTTGCTTCTGCAGGATGGGCTACCACAAGAAAAGAAATCAGGGTAATTGTCAAGAATATTGTTTTCTGGGGAAAAGTGGTTAAATGAAAAGAATGATTTTGGAGAGCGTTACATGTGGCATAACTAATATTGAGCACTACAGATGACAAATCCAGCAGCCAAAAATAAAAATAAATGGGAATCTAAATATGAGCCACTTACTAATTTTTATTTGTTTTTCCTAGATAGCATCCAAAATAAAAAGTGATCAGAAAAGATGGAAAATTAAAATGAACAATCAAAAATTTACTGCACTTGGGAGTAAGTAGCAACATCTAAATGTGGCTGTTCATTGCCATAGGGATAGGAAGAAGGTACACAAAAGGAAATGGATGATGTCTCCAGGGTTCCCAGAAGAAATCTGATGTCCTTGTTCACCTGTCCTACAGGACACACTGGTGAAAGGTGTGGCCAGTGCATGCGCTTGCTACAAGACTGCAATGGAGCTTGAGCTGGAAAAGTGCTGTTGCTTTTTCATACCTCCATTCAGAAGACATGGTTGCTGTGCCCAATTAAACAAAATTCCAGCAAGCCTGTGACTTTTAATATAGATTACACAGAATTCATGAGCAAGTGAACTGTGTTCACTGTCATCTTCTGGATAAAAGCTTTTCAAATGTTCCCCTTCTTTGCAGACTGCAGTTCTATATCCTTGGTCTGTACAAAATGTTCTTGGAAGGGAAGCACAGGTAAAAACCTTTTCAGATATTTCCAAGAGATTTAGAATTATTCCTTATCCTGCCCTCCCTGTCTTTATGTACTCAGCTGGGTATGAAGTTCTCATTTTTCATCACATTCTACAGACCCTTCTGGAACCTAATGCTAAGCAGATGCAGTTTCTCTTGTGATGATCATTAACATTAATTGTTCATAAATTAGGTAGCAAGTAAAACTTGCTGTGAAAGTTTTTTACTTACGTGAAACACAAGTTTTTTTTATTTTAACCAGAACAAAATTGTATTTTGGAGTGGGCATTGTTAGCTGCATTTCAGTGCATTGAAAAGCTATGGCTATGTCCAAGGAAGTTTGTTGTCGCCCAGGATTCCTATTGGTCCCCTGTTTTGGGCTGTTTGTTTTCCAAAACTTACAGTATTTTTGCTTATTTTGTGCACAGATATATTCCCAAACTTTCTCTGGCTATATGGATTATTTACAACTTTAACTTGAATGGGGCAGCACAAAAATCCAGTGTAGAAGATACTGGATCATATATATAAGTTGAAATCAGACTTGATTAAAGACACATATTTTGAAAAGGAAAGATAAATCGTTCTTGTGCTGCATAGCTGGCAATCAGAAAAGATGGAGCTGCTTATCCTTATTTATTCAGCCTTTGACAGCTGGGCAGAAAAGCTGAGTCATATTAACTGACTGTTGGCAGGTAAAATAGATTGGGCCAAGCCCATTACATGAAATATGTGAAGTGAAATTAATCTCCACAGAAAGTGTATCTTGGCTTTCAACAACACTTCGACATAATGGTGAAGAATTTAAGACTGCTTTAAGCTACATTTGTCCTGCCATTTATGTAAATCCTTTATTGCAACAGTGTTTTCTCAGGTGTATGACTGATCAATATTTAAGAGGTTTTTATTATTTCCAAGTATTTCATCCAAGAAAAAGTTGTAATTTTGTTGGTTAAGCTATACTTTTTTTGGCTACATTCTTGGGATTTCAGAGAGAACTTTATGTATTCAACGGTGGGATGATGTCATCTGCTTTGCACATCAATTCTGTAGCCTGGGGACTTGGGTGTTGCCATGGGGAGCTGTGTGTCAGTCCTGTTGTAGTCTCTGTTACTGCTGTGTGTGTCTACAAACTCTTATTTTGTGTTTGCTAAGTCATTCAGGACCTGATCTGAAAGACTTTTAAATCTGAGAAAATCAGTTTTCTTTCGTGGGTTTGGGGAAGGTCTGGAAGGTTCATGCTTGATCCAAATGGAGAAATAGATTGTCTCTTAGTCTGAAAATGGGCATATTACACTTTTGGATTATTAAAAAGGCAGTAAATCTAAGGTAGAAGAGGACTGATTAATGACAGTGAAATGCTGTCACTATCAAACGTCACCACTGAAGACGAATGTAGGTAATGATTTCTGATGTGAAGAGCATCATCAGGAGAAATGTAAGGAGCCAGAAGGACTGGGGTGATGTCTACTGCTTACTTTTCTGTTCAGCTTCTATGCCTTGACATGCCCAAACAGCTTTGGATATAGGTTTTGCAGAGGCTTGCAGGTGAGTCTCTCTGTTGTCAGTTCCTTTCAGAAAGGTGGGTAGCAGGCTGTGCATGAGAAAGAAAGAGAAACAAATAAATAAATACAGAGCAACCCTCAGAAGATTTGCTTCTTTGGAATAGTCTTTGACCACAGGAGGGCAATACTGTTCTATAATAAATTTGGCAAGCTTTATTCCCTGAAAGTCTGTCAGCAGGTACCTGAGGGGGAATAGGATTGATCATAGTTAACAATCATCAAAGTTATATTGATCAGGAAGTGGATTTATGCCTTTAGCTATGTTTGCAGGGGCTGAGCAGTTGGTGCTCCCAGTCCTCCTTTCCAGAGGAGGAAACTGCAGTAAACTGCAGCACAGAATCTGAGAGCTGTGATGACATCTAAGGAGCTACTGCTTCTGCATCCCTGGTTCAGATTGGTACTGGTTTGTGCTGTCCTCCCTTCCATCATCTCAGCTGGATGCCAGAACCAGAAGGTGGCACAAGCAATATAACAGTGATTATGGCAGCCCCCGTGGTCCTGGTGGAGGGCTCTTTGTCCCTTGTCTCTCAGCTGTTTCAAACTGAAGTAAGGAGAATTTCAATTGGATAATGATGAGAATCTCAGGGTGTGTGACTCTAATATGGTAGGAGTATTCAACTGGGAAGGGTGAATTTAATTTTAATTTTTTCCTTCAGAAACTTTTTGTGTTTTCCCCAGAGGCTGAGGGCATGTTCTTCTCTACTAGAATCCAGGCACAGGAGTCCTAACTTATTAGGCTGTTGATTTATGCCCTTGCTCTTTGTTGATTCATGCCCTTGCTCTTAGCTGGTCAGATAAATCTCATTAGTTAGAAGATTCTCCAGAGAAGCAAGTGTTGTGGGTTTTAATTCCCCAAAGGAGATGATTGAGTTGAGTGTGCATTTTGTGGCTCTTAGAAGAATAGGAGATACCACTGTTTAGTCTTATGAGAGAAAATGAAAGCTCCACTGTTCTTTATGAAGATTAATCTGCTAGGAGTGCTTTGAGACCAGTGGATTTAAGTTTTAAAGGGAGGGGAACATTGCAAAGACTAAGTTTAGTTTGAGAATGCTGTTTGGCAGAGTCAGACATTTAAGTGCTTAATACATCAACAAACATACTTCAAGTACTTAAACACTGAATATGGAAATAATTTATGCAGTCTGGGTATCTCTTTATTTTGGAGACAGCTGTAGTCCCCAGACTAATAGAGACGAGCAGGGAGCTTCTTAAGGGCCAGCTCTGTCATCAGTGTTATTAGTATGACAGGAACAGTCTTCAAGAAAAATTAAAGTAATATTAAAAGTTAAAAAGGTATATTTATGAAGCATAGATTGCTAGCTTCCAAACTAGCAATTTAGGTCATGTGAAAATGTAAATGTTTCAGAGAATGAATGCTACACTGCTGCTGCCCTTTTAGCTTCTATTTCTGAATAAAGATTCAAAGAGATCCCCCTTCTGAAAGACAGTTCTTCTGAATGGTGTTTTCAGTTTGTGGTTTGTACACTGCTTCTGATCTGTGAGTGCTGAAAAATCTAGCTTTTCTTCAGAACTTCAACTGAATGTTGAATCTAAGGAAAGAAAGAGCATTTATGCCAGGTTAATCTTAAATGTCAATTTATTTATTTTATGCTTTACATTTTCAAGTGTGTTTTAAGTATCATAATCAAGAAAAAAGTGTTTTATTTTGCAGAGATACTTTTTAAGGCTTTTATTTTTAGGGTGAACTGAAACAAATCTTACAATTTCAAGGTGATTGCCTTGGCAAGGAGGCCAGGAACCCTAGGAAAATGGGAAGTCCTTTGCAGGGCTTGTGGCCCAAACTGGTAGATAGCATCTTCCAAACTACTGAGTAATTCTGGGAGCTGGTATCCTCAAGTGCTCTGAAAAAGAGAGGAATTCCTACAGGTGAGTGACAGCCAATGTCTTTTTTGGCAAAGGGTGGGTGTGTTCATGGTGTTCATATGTTGCAGTGCAAATTGTAATCAAAACTCTGTATTCTATCACCATCTGAAACTGAGGTGTGTGTGGGTGCTGTAATTGTCTGTCAATGGCCAAATGTCAATAAACCTGCTGGGGCAGTTTTCTTATCTCTTCACAACTCATCCTCCCTCCAGGGAGAGATCTTCTGCTGATGGGCCATTGAGTCTCACTGATAGAATTCCATCATCCCACTGGGAAATGCTCCAACCAGGGGGAGGAGCCAAGTATTCCTATATATATCCTGGATAAAAATCTGGGAGTTGGAACACCAAGCAGCCTTTCCACTGGATTCTCAGAGGAAGACCAGGCCCATCTATCACCACTGGACCTTCAGTGAAAAACTCCACTTTTCTACAGGAGCATCACTTCAACAGAGCCACATCTGCCACTGGGACTGCAGCCACCATGGAATGGCACTGCCACCAACATCCTGACCCACAGGGTATCAGGTTGTTTCCTGACTGTCAGTGGGGTCTGTTTGTTCCTTTCTTTCTTTTTTGTTTTTGAAATACTGCATGTGTTTTGGTTTTACTGTTTATTTTAGTTCCCCTAATAAAGAACTGTTATTCCTATTCCCATATCTTTGCCTGAGAGCCCCTTAATTTCAAAGTTATAATAATTTGGAGGGAGTGGGTTTAAATTCTCCATTCCAAGGGAGGCTCCTGCCTTCCTTAGCAGACTCCTGTCATTCAAACCATGACAGTGGGCAATGATGATACAAACTACGATATGATGAAGTTTTTCCAGCTAAGTCTTTTTTTCTAGGGGAATATACATTCTGCATTTAGACCATTAGGTAAGACCCCTTTTATTTCATTTTACCTATCACATAATTTGTATGTATAGTGAAGATAAAACAAATGGAGCCAGTCACCCAATTCTTTTGTGCACTTTTGAATGTAATCCCTTTCTCACTGCAGTCCATAGTCATTTTTTCTGCTCAAACCACTACATTAAAAATCCTGTTATTGACTTTACTGTCTTAAGTATTGAAGAAGAGTTGGAGTAGTGCTTTTTTCAGTTTTTATTTCTTCAAACACTTAAAGCATGTGATAACAGTCTTGTCGAAGATGATTCTGATGTTGCTTCCACCTGAATTTTTTCCCACTCTCTACCACACATGTAGTGTATTCCTAGGTAGATTTGCACATCTTTTCTGTCATTTCAGGAGATGTCATGAACAGTCAAATGTCAACTGAATATCAGAGAAATGGCCCTTATAATGAAATCTATTAAGGTGTCCAATAGCCCCGTGTGGAAGAGAAGATAATCTTGCATTGTGACCTTTAGGACAAATCAAAGAAAATAGTAGAAGACGCAGAAAGCAATGCCCTTCCTGAGGCTGAAGCAGATTTCCAGAGTTGGTAGAAGTTTTTTGCTTTATTGTTGCTTATATTTTTCTTTGTTTTTTTTAAATAATTTGCAATTATTATTGCTTTAAGTGATTATTTTTGTCACACTTCTGAATATTAGTAGACAAACCCAACCTTTTCATTCTTTTGATCCTTTGTTTTTATTGTGATCCACCTATTTTTATGACTAGTCATGGAGATATTTGCTGTTTCTTTATTCACTGATTTAGAGGCTAGAATAGACCATTAGGATTGTCTTATCTGACCTCCTGTACAAGCCAGACTAGGGTACTGAACTCCATAACTCCAGCATAGATTCTTATTGAGATAAGAAACACAGCTTTTAAAATGACATTACATTTTGTTTCAAAACTTCCAGTGACAAAAAAAAAAAAAAAAATAAAAAAAAAAAAAATCACTATATTAACTAGTAAGCCTTTGAAATCCCTAGTTACCTTTGCTTATGAATTGTATCTTCTGTCTGTCCTGGATGTAATTAGTGTCAGGTGGCTGCTATGGCATCTGGATATATCTGTTTTTTTGCTCATGAGAGAATACTTGAGAAGAATGACAAAGAATAACTTACCTTGTTCCTCCAGGACACTGATGCCTTTGGCAGTCCAGCTGAACTATCCATAAACATTTTTGGTTTAAACTCAGAAAACTATCCTCACCAGGGATTTAAAGGTCTGTGTTTTGAAGGTAGGTGGGACAGGAGAATTAGCATTCCCAAAGGCTAACTTTATCCAAAAGTCCAAGTGTTCCTCTGTCAGCAACTAAATAGAATTTTATTTCCAAACACCTAAGTTAGAATATTTGAAGTTAGGCTCCTGATTATCCAAGGCTCAGGAGGATGATCTATAAATATTCCATTGTATCCACAATATACTCTTTTAAGAGGTTTAGTTTTGTTCCTTTTTTTTTTTTAGTAGTATTTAGCTGCATGTGGGGAACTGTGAAGGAAGTGTACTTCCAAAAAGAATGGATTGACTTTCACTGAAGAACCTGTTGATAAAGAAAAAATTACTTATACCTGAAATAAGGGTAGCTTTTTTACCTCTGCCAGATGAATTCCTATCTGGAGAGTGGGAGGTGCCTGTTTATGCTTTTAGATGAGGGAATAGTTCCGTTGATGTAGGTCAAGGACATTTAAAGTCTCTAATTATCAATTACATAAACTTAAACACCTCTGACCTCAGTCTGCAGAGATGCTGTGTACCATTTTTTTAGGCTATTGTGCTTAGTGAATAGTGAATAGTTTTATATTTTTTTCAGTTTTATTGTTACATTTGGTTTTGTTTTATATTTTCATCTCATTTGGTGATGAACAAGAACAAGCAGACTGTTTCTGAGCTTTAGAAATATGGTAGTGCTTTGTCACTTTTCACTTACACAAGGCCACAGTGACATTCAAGCTGGAGAAAAGTATTATTCCTAAAATTTGGGGCACATGAATCACAGATATTTATTGATACAAAGAATAATACACTTTAGTGAGCCAGCTGTTCAACATAACCCATTAACTTAAGAGACCAGAGAGGTTTTTAGCAACATGGCCAGCACATGCTGGAGTGGCATGATGTTTTTTCTATAAGCTTTCCTAGAACTGCTGATATATTCCAGTAAAAGCCTCTCATGACTTCTATTCAGTCTTTTGAAATCTCATGTAGCAGCTAAAAGTCCCCGAGCAGTGCTGTCTTTGGCTGTCTAATGGCTTGGTACTGATTCAGTTCTCCTTCTGGATCATGCACAGAACTTTACTGGCTGATGACTGCTGTCACCACAGGTAAACAAAAGGAATCCCTGTAATCCAAAATAGAGGAAAATTATGCTGATGGTAAAATCTTCTTGGCTGCTCTACAGATTTTCATGGATGTCATGAAAATCTTAAAATAATAGATATTTCAGTCAGAGTTGGAATTAAGGAGAAATAAATAGAATTGATCACTTAAAATATGCATGTTCTGTTCCCAGCTTTGGCAGTGTTCTGCTCATTACATTTAGAAAGGCTTTTTCATCATTTTTCTCTTGCATACTGTTGTTGGTTAAAAGGGTGGGCCTTTTGGGATTGGAGCCCTCTCAATGTCCTGCTGTTTGATCACACCCACTCTTTTTCTTTCATGGCTTCTACACTCTTCTAGTAAACAAATGCTAACAGGAAGCTCCAAGGCTGTAGAGACACACAAGTCTGTACTCTTTTGCAATTGATTTTTTTTCAGGAGTTATTATCATCACAAGACACAGGCAATGGATCCAAAGCTGTGCTGAAGGCTGATCCTTGGTGACATACTGCAATAAGGGGTGCTTATTTCTATTTGTTAGTTAGCTATTCCAGGGGAAAAAAACCCCAAAGCTGCTTAAGTTTTTAAACCTATTATGTGGTATTCCAAAAGGTCAAGTTGCTGTTCTTTTAAAATACAATTTAATTGAAAATGGACAGTAGCCTGGATCTTCTTGAGGCGTAATGAAGTAGACTATTGATATGCACCATGTGTTCCTGATTAAAATCAGAAGGCTAGGAATGTTCAGCCAATTATGCAATTTGTGAGACATTGCCCAATTAGTTTAGGACCATGCAGAAGCAGGTGCACAGAAAGATATTTTGTGTGTTTCCTGTAAGCAAAAAAGCCCAAATTGAAAAGAGCTGAATTATGCACAGGCTATAAAGGCAAGTAATTGTTTGAACTCTGTTGTTGCATTTTATTTATCTCTTAGAAAGATTTGTCTGTAGTAGAAATTTACAGTATAGCATAATAACGTTTACAGTTAAACATAAGAGTAAGGAAACACAGATATTAACGCAAAGAACATGAATCAAGGATACAGTTTAACATCTGGAAAAATCCTCTTATTTTCTATAGTGAATGTAGCAGTTTCTGCCTGACTCATTTTACAAATCTACCTAAGAGCAGGTGTTGGCGGTTGTCAAATTCTCTAGTTAAAAGAACAGCATTTAAAGAATACAGGTGTGGTTTTCATGATTAATGAACTTTTGGATCATCTTAAACAGGAAAATATTCACTGTGGAAGATGTTTCAACCATAAACAAGTAATTCCATGTATTTTGAGTTTCATCTTTGTTTTTATGGTTTATCAGTTTGTACTGACCCCTATAAAGTATAAAGACACATCTGGTGATATTTTGCAAGAGTGTGCCTTTGCATGCATTTATCCAAAATACAGAAAAATCTCAGTGTGTTTAAAACATCAGAATTATCTTTTTTAATAAATGCTTTTTTATTATAGAAAAAGGGAATGTTTAATTATCTCTAGCCTTGGAGTCACACATGGGATGTTCAGCAGATTTGTGCAATTTGTTAGAGCGCAGTTGTTTCTTAACTGAAGGAAATATTGACACTGGCAAGTAAAGACAGGATAGCGAGCAATTCAGTCTCCCCCATGGAAATAAAACACCCCTTTGCAGAGGCTTTAACTGAAAATTAAAGCTTTCTGCAGTTTGCTTAGCTGGTTATAAAATGTGCTTCAGAGCTCCTGAGTGTCTGAAAAACAGGTTGATTTAATCATGGACTCAGGGGCTTTATTCACATGAGTGAGAGAATTAAAGTTCAGCTACTTTGTTGTGAGCTAATCACTAATCCCAGGGTGGCTGGTACCAAGGGCCTGAGAGATAGGACTCAGGGAGATGAAGGGCATTTGGCAGCCTGATGCCTGTTCATTGCATTTCTGCTGAACAAGGAAGCAACAGGAACAAAAAAACCCCGCTACCATGAATCCTTCAGGGAGTTTATCAGGTCAGAATTAAGGAGTTTGTTTCTTTGGCCAGCCTAAAAGTTTCAGTGGAAACTGATTTTTGTGAGGAGTGCAGTCGCACAGTGGAATCTGACAAACACCTGTGGAATATTTGTGTTGCTATAAGGGCAGCAAGCATAGGGACATTTGCCTATGTCCCAGTCCTGTCTCTAAAGAAACATTAAGCTCCTCTGAAGAAATTTTAAGTGAACTGTGTGTTAAAAATACCTTCATACAGGAGTGGGTAAGCAAGAAAAATTCCATATAAGTTAGGTGGATACACTGGCAGTCAGGCCAGTGAGTTAGCAGGGGTTGCACCCTTTTGTGAATGGGTTTAGCTTTACTAAAAAGCTACCTGGTAACCCCAGTCTCTGGTTTGGATAGTTACTTCTGCAGCTTTGAAGGCTGTTTGGGTGCTTAGAAAGTACTCAGGTATTTGGTTCATTATTTTTGGTATTTTCTGGGCTGTAAAAGCTGATACTGACCCTTCCTGTCCATCCTTTTCACTTACAATATCAAGATAAACATTAAACTGTTTTTTTAACTAGTTCATCTCTATTCAGATATAGCAATACACTTTACAAAACCCCTTTTCTTAGCTTTGTACCATTTGCAACTAAAAAGAATTAAAAATAAATCCCATAGCATCATATAATTTACAGTAGCTGTGAGGTCCTCATACAAATACTGGAAATCAGCAGTGCAAGTATCAGACTAGATAACAGAAAATTTAGGCATTCTCCTACCCTCCTCACCATATTTTGTTTCCAGTGCCATGTGGGAAGAATAGAAGAGCCCCAGGCAGGTCTCCAACTTCCAGTGTTTAGGAGAAAGCAGCATGCAAAGCACGTAAACACACAATACGCAGAGGCACAGCAGTGAACGTGTTGATATATGGCACACATTTTTCAGTCTGCTGTTACTGTTTCCCTTGAAGGCACTAAAACATTGAAATGCCCTCTTCCAAGTAATCCTGATCAAATCATAATTTCCTAAATGTTTCATACAACCAAATACTTCACAAGTCTATTCATTTCATCAGGAACAAGCACTAGCATTCACCTCTTAGTGGCAATTTTGCATGACTGATACAATGATTTTGTAGGTCTTCTTGTTGAACATATTGACCATACCTTTTGCAAAATGAGGGATATTTCTCCAGGACTGGAATCTTAGGTCCTTTGGTAGCAAGTACTACATAAATCTTTTCTTACAGGTGGAGATTTTATGAGGTGATTCTGCCTTGCAGATTTTCTGTGTGAGGTCTTCTAGAAACTCTGTTCTCTTTTTGGCCATCTCTTTTTTTTATTTTTTTTTGTGATGACAGTAAGAGCATAATCATCTTTGAAATGTCAACTCCTCTTTCTTCTTGGACAGAAAAATGACCAATAGTGCTACAGTTCACTAGGAAAGACAGATGATATTATCTGTCCTATTTCCAATGAAAATAAGTAAAAAATAGATATGAACTGTGACTATGAATGCTGAAGACACCATTTCCTGTTACAAAACTATACTAATACACTAATCACTGTGTATAAGGCTCTGTTACTGCTTTGGAGAATAAATCTATTAAATTATATCTATAATAATTACTAGAATATTAAAAACTGATTTTACTCTCACAAGAACCTGCTAAGTATATATCCTAGCTAGTGTCAGACTGTCAGTTTATTTTTATACTATTTACAGCTCAGAAAATGTTGCAAATTTTTTTTCATTGCCCAAAAAATTGTACTTGGTGAATTTAAATTTTTATTTTGCGTGAAATTTGTATTTTGCTTGTTTCCTCAAAGTCTCACTGATGTACTCATATATTCTCTTTAAATTTTGGGTCACCAGGTGTAGCAACTCTCCGGCAAGGGCCTGGATGGTATGGCTGGGTTGCTACCTTGGGATATTTGGGCAAAAATCCCTTAGGTGGTAAATATAAATAGGGATGGGCAGGATCCAGTGATCCGAAACAAACCAACTTTAAAAAGAGGAAAATAACAAACTGCAACAACATACGAGAAGCCAAACACTGCATGGTGTGCACTAGGAAAGGCAAGGGCCAGGGTGAAACAGTAATTTATATAGGTTAGGCTAAGGGCAGAGTCTGAGGGCAGGGTTCCAATGGGATGTGAGAATTAGGAATATGTAAAACATTGCAGGGGCAACGCAACCAATGGGAGTAACAAGAATTGTGAACTTTCTAGAAACATTAACACATATTAACTCCCAGGGGGTGACAGGAGTGAGCTTTTGCTCACCATAGCCAAGGTGATTATTCATTACAACTTGTATCCAAGGCTGCTAGCAAAAGTCCATGGCTTGCTCGACCCCAACAACTGGGAAAGTTCATTGACGTAATTTTCTTTTGGTTGATGTAATTATTAAAAACATTAGCTAACATCTGCTGCAAGACTGATTCTTCAAAAACTCAAAAAATAGAATCCCACCATCCTTGTCAACATTCCAATTCTTTATTTGTCTTAGAAAATTTGCCTCCATTTCTGAATATCTCTTTTGAGGCAGTATTACAGGCTTTGCACCATATTCAGTACTTTACTGAAAGATTAGATGTATTTTCAATCCTATTGTTAAATTCCTGGGTCTTAGCTCTCACCCCCACATCACTTTTATTCTTTAAAAGACACCTGCCACTTGCCAAGTGCTTTATGCTTTACTTTGATTGTAGTAATAAGCTGAAAAAATGTGCCTGTGTTTATTTACCAAACCTAAAATGTAATTCAAAGGAGAAACTGCAACTTTCTCTTCTAAGTTAAATCTACCAGATAATCATGTATTTAGGGTTGCGATAACAGATGCATAGTGTCTATGAGTCACACATATTTTTTTATGTCAGATCCAAAATTATAGCTCTCTTTTGATAATTTGTACTCAAGAATCTTGCCTCCAGAGGAAAAAGGTAAAGGAACAGCATCTGAGAATTAAATACCATGTGGAGAACATGACAATTCACCTTTCCTGCGTTGAAATTAGTGTTTAATTACAATCAAAGTACCTTTCAACCTAAATTGCAATTGCAGATCTCACAGCCACATCTGGTGGTTCATGTCTTGCAAGTAGTTTCATAGAATGATTTGCATCAGTTTATACTCAGTTTGCTAATAATACTTCTCTAAGAAAGCTCTCCAGCAGAGATGATGGGCAGTGCTTTTGAAATCTCCAGGTCTTCACTCGTTCTGAATTTGTTTCTCCTTCAGTTTTCAGATATGATATTGTTCCACAGCTGTGCACCCCTGATAGCAAAAGTCTGATTTTTACTTCAGCCCTGACTAGAAAAATCTGAAGCTGTAGTTCTAATGAATTGTCATAGCAAATGCCGCAGTTTATCTGGTCAAGCAGGTCACCATATATATATATTCAGTCTATAAGAAACCTGCATTATTCTTCTTCAGACAAAATGATAATGGGCTGTACCAATAAAGACTTTACACTGATTCCAGCCTCCACCTACATCAATATCTTATAGCTGATATTTTTGTGATGAGAGAGTTGGTTAGGATACATTATTTACTTTTAGCTGCTTGGCCAACTGGGAGTGTTTCAGCTGTGGATTTAGGGTCTTAACACAAATTGGGTACAGAAGGAAATGACTTCTCTTTGAGAAAAGCCAAGTTCCTTTCTGTATAGTAAAAGAACAGGAGAGGAAGTCTGAGCAGGCTCAGGTAGAATTAACAATAACACCCAAGAATAGTGAGCATAGCAGGTTGGTTTCATGTAGGTAAAACCAGATTTTTCAGCCTAAAATACAAAAGAAAATTTTTGTTTGCATGTGTTATATAATGAATTGTAACTGATTTTGCCCATCTAATTTGAGAATCCTTCTTTCAGAAATTAGAGTGGAGAAATCCAGGCCTGAATATTTAATTGTTTCCACTGTGCTCTTGATTTTTCTGCATGTTGGTTTGCATAACAACATCAGAGAGAGCCATCCTGGTTACATGAAGGGCATTGTATTCCTGTTAAATTCATTTTACATCAGTATTAATGAAATATAAACCAAGCCTAACCTTTGTCTTTTCTACATCTTCAGAACTGGCTTAATCCTGAATTATTAGTAATAATCCTCATTAGTAATAACTCATGAGCACTTAAGTAGCACTTCTGGATCCTCATGAAGAAAGACTAAAAGAAGGTTAGCCCTTAAGCTGCATTTAAATTTCCTTTGTAGTTGAAAAATCTCAAAGCTTTTTATAAATATTATCAGTCAAGTGCTCAGAACATGGAGGAATATAGGCTGTTTTTTTGAAGGCTATTGCAAGGGAGAGCTCATGTACTCATCATCTTATTCTCTCCAAGCAGGGAAGATACTGAGATGCTCTAAATCCTAACTATACTTACCACCCTACAGTGCTTGTTCCACATGCTTTCATAGCAGGTGTGTTTAGTTGTCCTACTCATCAATTTTAAATTCAAAATAAATACATTTGCTTAGCTGCTTCTTTCAACAAACATCCCCAAAAAGATTAGTATCACCAAGATCACTCTAAATCACTCCCAGCTGATGAGCACAAACATAATATGATTTGGAAGCTTCAATTTTAAGATTGCTTTAATACCTCCAAGCTGATCACAGCCTTTTACAACTACTTGTATACCAGTTATACATCTAAGTGCTGTCCTATTTCTTCTCCCACCTGTTTATGAGAAAACCTCTTTACAGCAATCTTTTTTTTTTAATACAAAAGTATCCTGTTTCAACACCTTTATTTCAAAGTGACTGCTGCCAGAGGAAATGCACCACTGTGAATACTTAGATTGTTATGGACATGCTGGAATAAGGAGTTTGACTGAAAACCATTAAACAATTGACAAATTTTTTATCTCCTTGCCAACTATGTGTTCTCTTCAATTTCCATCAGAGGGGGCTGTTTAGTAAATGGCATGACATCAGAGTGGTCTGCACACCAAAGTGATTGTTCTCTGTGTGCCACAGAATTTGGGGATTTTTAAGATTTGAATGGTGGCGGCAGCAGCAGTTTTGAGAGAAGAATGGTTTCTTAATCAATCACAGCATATCCAACCAAAAGCTCCCTTCTCTCTAAACATGTAACTTGCCTGAATTTAGTGGGGAGGGGCAGAAAACATAGTGAAATAATGGAGATGTATGGGGAGGCTTTCTTCAAGAAGAAATGCCATAAAGACAGCTTTGAGAATGAGATATTGATGAGGATTTGACTGTGTTGAAAATGAAATGTGTAAATGCATTACTTTTCTTCAAAAATACAATTTTTAATCTCTTGAAACGTACCTGAAATCATTCTGCTTCTTGTCAGACCTCTGTCAGATGTTCTTTAAAAAGGCTATTTGGCAGACGTATGAAACAACACATACAGAAGGCCTTAAAGGTTTCAGGATAGTGACTGATAGATGTGTGAGCTACTGACCAAATAGACAATTGCAAATATCTTGTGGCACATTTTGCTCTTTGCTGTTGTATCACCTCTCCCTTTCTATGTCTGAAACAAGACCCCTGAGGAAAGACTTGGCGGGGGGGAATGGGGTGTCAATATCTCCTGTTCTTACAAAGCAATTTCAACAGCATGGCTGAATCCACTACCATAATGGGTTTCAGAGAAAAAATGTGTGGCAAAAATAGGTTGCTGACACTTTATATGCATTGAGAAGCATTAAGTTTACAAAAATATTAGGCATGCCCATTAATCTGTTATGAGCAATTGCATTTCTGGTAATTCATCCATTCTGCTATTCATTGTATTCTGTCCCAGCCAAATTGCCAGCATTTCAGAACAACGTGCCAAATATCAGCTGAGGCAGTAGTTTACAACTGGCAGAAAAGGGGCCTATTAAATTCAGAAGAGCTTTGGAAACCAACCTATGCAAGTCTAAGTACATCCCAGTTCAGAGAGGCAACAAGCATTACAATTTTTTATTGCTATTTCACCAGTCAATAAACGAGGTCTCTGGAATGTTTGAACTCTTCATAAGGCTTTAGACTGTACTGTCATGTAGACAACCAGCTTTAATGAAGATCAATGTAAAACCGAATGTGCTCATGATTTATGCTAAAGACTTCAAACTCTGGAGAATACTTAAGGATTTCAAAAGAGAAAATTCAGAATGTTGGCACATTAGATCACTGTAACTCTTCTACATCGAGTTCAAATATTTTTTTATGGTTGAAATGTTAAATGTAATTTTCAGTAATACGCTTTAATGCATGTACATTGTTTTATGGTTGCTTTTAGCCAATTTAAAAATAGCAAAGTGTGTATGTATGTCCATTAATAACTATGCAAATATGATAGTTTAAAATAATGTTATTTATTTCTTCTAATTTGGTATCACAAATTAACCCAAAATTGTTGTTATGTAGAAGGAAAAAATCAAATGAGGGAGGTTCAAACTCAGCATGAGTTTCATGAGATAATACTGTCTAGTAATATAATTGTCAATTCTGACAAGCTGGGTTAAAAAGCCAGAAAATCTCTGTGCAATACAAAATTCTTCACCCCTGTCAATAGCTATTAACATAACTATATTTGCTCTTTCTTCTAGGCTTTTGAGACTCTCACTTTTGTTTGCTGGTTTTTCCATCTTGAGGCTTAGTCAATAAGTTCTCAGTGGGCATTTCTATACTGTTAATGTATTTAATTATCAGATATTTGTTATTTCCTTATCCTAAAGGGATGTATTACAACAGTACATTTCTTCTCTGGGATGAGTGTATAGATTTTGAATTCTAGTGGATTACACAATGCTTTTAGAGGAGTTATATAATTTATAGCAGTTAAAAAGCTTATACTGTTTTGGCACATGTTCTTATATTAAGAGCAAGCATATATTTTGACTCTCATATCCTCAGTCCTTTAGTTCTTCTGCCTGAGTAACAAGCAAAAAATAAAGCATGCCTGTGTAAGTGGCAAAACTATTTATTACCACAAGACCTCTGTACTTCTGACTGTGTGTGATGGGTTCTGGCACTAGGGGAAGGTAAAGTGAAGGATTTTTCCTGTAATGTGACTCTTCTCTACATGCTGCAGTTCCTTCCATAGCACAGGATTTGTCCCTTCCCATTAATTTTGCCTTGCAGAAGGCAACAAGAGTGTGAGGGACTCCTGTTCTGAAGGTCACAGAGGCTGCTCTGCACAATTTATTCCACACCTCTGCTGACACACCTGTCTGACCCCGGGCTCCCCTCTCAGCAGGCAATAATTCTGCCAGACTGGAAGCTAGAGGTTTGGATGTAATTCCATTTAGGCTAGATATGAAGATCATTGCTGCATTTTCTGTGAGAATGTGTTTGGTTTTTACTAAAACAAATGAAGAAAACTAGTCAATAGAGCAATTTATGAAGTGTTTGATGGAGTGACACTGGCAATTGTAAGAGAATGCAGTTTTTCTAAAGCAACTTGGGCCAGTCATGATTGAAACCAGAGAATGTTGTCAGCCTGGCTTATGCAGAAATTAGACACTGATTTCCCAAAGGTCTTTCAGAGGAAGAGCACCTTTTTCTTGTCATTAAATAAGGGCCATTTCTGCATAATAATGAACTAATTGTTTATAATTGTTAATTGCTTTGGCTTAGTGTCTGTTAAAATTCTGCCACTTCCAAACTTAATAATGATTTTCCACTTGTAACATTTTGTAAAAATGAGCAACAACAACATCCAGGATTTTTAAAAATTTTTTCTCCATCCTGCAAACATCCTTATGTGCTGGTGACTTCGTTAACCATAATTTGGATTTTTTTAATCACTTTGATAAAGACAACATTAATTTGTAGGTAGTGCCAGAATTTTAATATCAGACTGTTGAATGGCATTGAGTGAAATGCTTTACAGAAATCTCAACATATTATGTCAACACAATTACATTTATGAGAGATTAAAATCTTGTCAGGGACTCTGCCTTCTGTAAGATTTACAACTTCCAGCTTTAGTGAAGGGGAAAAAAATCAAGATAGCTTTTCACTTTAATCATTGAAGTCAATTGAAGGATTAACCTATCTTTCCCAAAAGACAGACATTGTTCTGCATAACTATATCTGTGGCATGTTCATTTTCAGGAGCTTAGACCTCTTTTATGCTGCTTCAGTAACTGACAGATGAACTGGAAGACAGGTTTCATTTCACATTCTTTAATTGTATCACAGCTCTTGGACCATCCAGCTTGCTTGCTGAAGCAGTGAAATGTTGCAGACTTTCATTAATACCTGTCAGAAGTTTTAATTTACCAAAAAAGAGTACTGATTCAGAAACAGCTTGCTGGATACTCACAGTTTTAGAACATGCACTTGTCCAAAATCTTCTCAAAGCTGATGGAAGTGGTAATAATTTTTGTTTCAGAGGTAATAAATTTTCTACATCTGTGAGCAATCTCTGCTTTGATAAAGAGAGACAGCACAAGACATAACGACTGTGCTCAGACAATGTTCTAGAGTAGCACTTTGGCTTTTGCAAGTTGTCAGAGCTTGATTGACTTCAGTGGCATAGTTCCAGTTTGCACAGTCTGATATTTGACTCTGCTTCTGACTGCACTTTTTTCCCCCTTTCTCATCTGAACTTCTCATCTAAAACTGCAGGTGTTTCAAATGCAGGTGTTACAATTCCCAGCTGTTTGCTTCCTTGCACTGAATCCCAGTCTCTGAGTGGAGTCCTGTACATCCTGCGGTACCCTGTGTATAATGCAGAGATATGCTGCTGTGTTTTGTTTATGGCAATGTCAAAAATTTACATCTATTTTTTTACTCATCATTATTACATAAATATACAGATATCCAGGTTGAGTGCCTGCATTTGTCTGGGATATTCAAAACAGAAATAACTATATTTTCCTGTCTTTGTACTGACAAGTGCTTGGGAGGTACAGAGGTTTTCAGTGCTTGTTTAGTTAGCATTCAGCATCATCTGTGATTCAACACCATTTTCATTTAGCATCACATCACATCATACACTCACAAAGGCAGAGATATCCTTTCTGTCTGCTTCCCCACACCCCAGAAGCTATTGATCAATAAAAAAGAAAGCTACCTTCACTTCTTAAGGGACTTTAGGCTCTGGAGTTCAAGCAGAATGAGAAAAGTAACAGAAACACCTCTACCAATACAAAATCCCTTTCTGACTCAGAAGATAAGGTGTGTAAAACTCTTTCTTCCTTAGCCCCAAACACCAAATAAGCCAAAAGATGGAATATATTTCTGTTTCCATCTCACAGGAGAAATGACTATTATTAGTGAAAAAACCAGTTAATTCCCATGTAGCTGAAGGTAAATTCTGGTTTAGGTAGCCGTCAAAGCAAGAGGGAAGTCCAGCATGTCAAGACTCTTAGTACCTATATGTTATCTGTATCTAGTAAGAATTGAAGAAGTTCAGCCCTTCTGAAAACCAGATCATGTCCACAGGTGGCCTAAACTCTACTCCTAAGCATGGGAATTTGAATGCTTCTGTCATATTTCCTCACTGGCAAGACAGTGAATTCAGACAAACCTGCTAACTTAACCCCGTGTCGCTGTTTGACAAGAACACACACGCACAACAACTCTCTTCACAGAGAAGGGAGGGGAAAAAAAAAAGAAGTTTATTGTGTGACCTCGATATATATATCTTTTCAAAGGTGCCCAGGGATTGGAGAATAAACTCTAACCTCTCTAATCCCCACAGGTCAAACCAACAGTCCATCAGGTTTCACATCCTCTAGAGAGGAATGCAAAACAATTATTTACATTAAAAATGTGTGAGAAAACTGTCTCCTAGAATTCACAAAATCAGAAGGCTAAAAGAAACAAGCAAAAACAGGGTGACAACCCCACTCTATCCACTGCCCTAAGCTGAGATGAAAAAAACAGCTGAAATATTTCCTAGCAGATACTTGAGCTTTCTTTAAAGACTCCTCAGTAGTGGCAAGGCCAGTTTTCCTGAAAGTCTTATCAGATTTTTAATTATCCTGGATAATTAAACATTTTCTCCTTTGCAGCAGTTTGTGCTCATTACTCTCTGTCCTGTCCTCAGTGGAACTGAATAATGGTTTGCTGCCTTCATTTTTGTTCCAGTCTTTGACAAGCTTTAAGTTTTCTCACTCTTGTCTTCTCTATGTACAATCAGTGCAGTCCTTCCATATTTTCTTGTTTCACATGTTATGTATAACACTCCTCTCTGGCATTTTTAATGGCTTGTTTGCTTCTATGGTAGAAGTAGGCAAAAAAACCCCAAGTGCATGGGAATTACTAGGGGAATTACCAGGGGAAATCTTGCCTTTTGATATTCTCAATGTATTAAAACACATAGCCAAAACAAACTTTGTCCTTGATGCATTTCCACCAGATTGCTACTGGGGATTCTTTTTATGTCATCTGTACAGGGACATGAACATTACAAAGTGTGCAGAGAGAGTAGGTTATTCATGGTAATAAAAGTGACACCTGTCTAGGAGACATGATGGGAGGAACAAGTCTGAATGATCAGTCAACAGAATGGCAGATTGGATTCAGGGCAGATGAACTGATGAATGTAGGAAAAAGTTGTGAGAACTTCCCTAATGGGCCCCAAATTGGTGTCACCACTTGGTGGGAAGGTTAGGGTTTGGCATGGTCAGGTTCAAGGAAAGAAAACAGGGATCAAGAAAGTAAGATGGAGTTGTGTAACTGGTGAATCTTCTGAAAGGAAGAGACCCTTGGGGTGACAGCCACAAAATTACAGCAAGCTTGGGGAAAAAGGTGGAGACTTTATACAAATAAACAAGTATTGAACAGAAGTAATGGGAAGTGCTGTTCAGACAGGAGGAAGCAGTACATTGCATGTGTGATTTGTGAACACCCTTGTCCAGGGTGTTGTGGCTGCTGGATTCAAGGGAGTTTGTCATGGACTCAGAGATAGATTGGACAATTTAATGGAAAAGTGCTTAGAGTAACTAAATACACAGAAAAGAGCATACAGCCCAGGGATCTCCTGAAGAGGACAATGCTAGATGACAGGAAATCAGTATAAAGAATTCTTGTACTGAAATTTGAGGCAATTTTTTTGTGGAGAATATTAGATGACATGGATACTTGACATCACCCAATGACACCTGGATTCCTAAAGTCAGAGCAGTGAACTGGATTTTTGCCAGATGCAAACAGTATTTCTTCTGAGGAGATAGAAATTAAATTCTGGACTTGTTAAAGACAACAACAACTTTCTCACTGACATCAGCAGATGGGCACTTCATTCCAGGAACTTCATCTACAATAGATTGTCCTGGAAGCAAGCATTACGAAGGTATTTCTGAGAAAATAGTGCAAAATTCAAGGTGCAGTACAATATTCATTATCCCAAATGCACAGGAAAAATGCAGTGAATGGCAACTGTCAGAGACAAACTTCATCAGAGAAATATTTTGATTTATCATATTTAAACTTTGAGATGTTATGCTTTCTCACAAAAGCTCAAAAACATTATTATAGAAACAATAGCTTTCTGAAAATAATGTTACTGTGACCAGAACAAGATAAAATTGTCTCATTCCTGTTTTGAATTAGAGCAGTTGAGAAACTCACAAGATTCTAGTGAAAAGTGGAAGTGTCAGGGTAGAAAATGGTGTTTCATTCTAGGAAATATTCTTGTAGAGTTCATACTGCTGCCCTGTTAATGGCTTTATTGTTATTTCTATGTTATGATAGATAAGGAGAAACTTAATTGGAAGTTTAACTTTTTGCTAATCTAAAAGTGTTTTCTCTGTGCCTGAGGTGTGACAACCTCATGCATTTGTTCTGATTGTGATATTGATCACTGCAGTTTCAGCTCTGATCCCCTGCAGAGATGTAACCAAGATTTTCTCTCTAAGGAAGATGCAAAATTTTTGTACAAGCCTATGGCACAAACACTGCCTCTCCTCTCTTGTGCGTACACTACTGAGGACCAGATACTGTGTGAAGTGTCACAAATGGTGTGAAATTCAAGGAAGTGCTGGATCACTTAACAGCACTTTTGATGCTTTAAAAAATCTCTAAAGTTTTATGGAATTGTAATGAGATTGCATCAGTTCCCAGAAGGGGCTCAGACACCAAAAGAAAATGCATATGTTTTAGTGCCCAGAATAGGATTTCAATTTTCCAGTTAATCTTCTCTCTACAAGAACCATAAAACCATGATTTATATAGTTAGGTATCTAAAGTGAAAACACGTACAGAGATATGTGAAGTAAGATGCTTTTCTTATTTATTGCTTGTTCTATAACAGTGTCCAGTAATCCAGTTCAGGGCAGAGCCTGATGCATGAGAAGCACTCCATACACAAGTATCAGGGAAGTTGCGTATTTGCAAAACAGTATATTACAAAAGTTATTTCAAAGTAAATTTTTTACATCTGGAAATTTAGCTAGTCTTTTAAAATTAGATGGAAACATCACTTAAAAAATTATTTATTTGAAAACTGTTTTCAACAGTTTTGAAAGCCATGTAAATACTGCTAAAATAGAAAAACCATCTTTAAATGATTTAGCAATATTTTTCTTATGAGGCTTCTGAATTCTACTTCCCATTGTAGACAGCTTTCAATTGGTATGGTTTTCAGTTCCTCACAGAGGTTCTCATTCCAAATTTTAGGTTTTGACAAAGTGACCAAGTGCAATGTTATCTTGGATGAACATCACTCAAATGAATGTGACTGCATTTGAAAGTGTTCTACCCTGAATATTATTATGTAATCTTTTGAACTCAAAACACTCTGTTGATTTCAGAGAAAGGTGAATCAGGGTCTCATGTGGCACACTGATGTATATTTTCAATAAAGGTGTGCTTTGTGTATAAGATTGAAGAAGTCGTGTGATGCATGGTTCTGTGGCTGCTAAGAAATCAAGAACATGCCCCTTTCCTGTGATGGCTTTTGTGAACAGAGGTGACACAGACTGACATTCCTGGGGCTTTTCTTCCAGGTACTTCTGAACATTGGGTTAATGTGCTTGGTATGATTATATCACACCCTTGTCAAGCAAGGATTTTGCTGTAGTGGTGTGCCAATGGTTTATGGAGGAGCAAGGGCCTATCAGCCTGAGTTGGGAAATAAGTCAGAGCCAGCTTTAGTGGGAATGGGACAGAAGAGATCTCTGCAGCCACAGCCACATCAGTGAACTGGGACTGTGTGTGTCACACTGCACACGGTACAAGAGTAGTGAAGAAAGGAGCAGCTGCTGTCTCAATAATGATCTTCAGAAATCACCTTTCACTTATCTGCATGGTGGTTGGGCACTGGAACAGCTCCCCAGGGCAGTGCTCACAGCACCAAGCCTGTCTGAGTTCAGGAAGCCTTTGGACAGTGCTCTCAGGCACATGGTGGGATTCTTGGCATGTCTTGAGCAGGGTCAGGAGCTGGACTTCAATGATCTTTGTAAGTCCCTTACAAATCAGTATATTCCATGATTTTATGATTTTAACTCACCTTATCCATTCACAATATACTGATTCACAACTGTGAATCACACAGCTGACTGCGAAAGGACCCAGAAGTTTAGACTTCTCATTTTATCCAGAAGGCTAAAGCCTACATTAGCATAAGCAGTACGTAACTCTACAATCTTTCAGAGAAAAGCATCCAGGCTAAAAACAGAGGATTTAAAGCAAGAAATAAAGTACATTTTTATTTGTTTATCTTTGTTTATTTTAAGCAGTGAACAAACAGGTCCTAGAACAATTTATCTAAGTAAAAGTATTTTCTTTAGCCTTAAAATCGTTGGCTGTGATACTTAGGTCAAATAGCTAAGCAGATTAAGTCTCCATTGTCTTCTTGGATTTAATTCTAGGTGTTTTTTGTATTATAAAATACATTATATCAAAATTTAAAATCTGTCACAATGTTCTGTCAGTTTTTAATTCTTATTATTTATTTTTGCCAGCACATTCTCCTGACTCAGATACTTGTTTTTTGATATTAATTTTGAAATAGACATGCAGCTGCCAAGTTGATGTACTGGTAAGCATGCTCTGGGGTATGGATAAATTAGATAGAAGCCATAGTTCTTTGAGTAAATATATACTTGAGAGGGTGAAGTGGCTTTAATTAGAAAGCTGTGTTCAAAGGACATTTGGAGAGATAATACTAGGTATATCATCAAGGTATAACATCTAGCTATATCAGATTGTAGATATATTCTAGTATTTAATCTGAAGGCTCTGAAATGAGCTCATTTCAGACCAGTGGTGCTGGGAAAGATTGACTGATGGTCTGACAATTTCTAAATTCTCCTTTTAGAAATTATTTTGCAAAAATGTTTTCTACCTGACACTCACCAATATTATATTTTTATCCAATTAAAATGTGCACTGAAGTGTTCCATTATCTAATAAGTAAATTTGCTAATGTTGTAGGAAAATCATATTTGAATGCAATATATTTTCTGTTTCATAGCTGTGAAAAAGTGCACATTCTTTACTCCACTGTAGCATAGCAGTGTCTCACAGCCTGCCACCTCCAGAAAGAAGTGCTGAGACTCACAAGATTCTTACTTCTCCAAAGCCATTTATCCAAACTGACACGTAGGCTTTAAAAGAAATGTTAGAGCTGGGATGGTTAAAATTTGTGAGCTTCATATAATTCCCTTTTCATAAGAGGCACAAAGCTCTTTGTTATGCAGATCTGTGTCTGTGCCAGTGATGTACTGCATATCTCGTGCTGCTGTTCCTTCCTACCTTCAGTCCTACGTTCAGAAAAGCTGTCTAATGTGGGAATAGCAATCTGCAGGTGGGATGTCTAATGTGTATTAAGGTGGGGATAAGCAATTGAAGACATGCTGAGGGCAGAAAAATCATGGCTGCTGAGCTTAGACCACATTTGTACTCAGCCTCAGGCAGCTAACTGGAAATAATAGCAATGACACATATTTTATCCAGTGCTTTTTGAGTGTAAAGCATTTCACAAAGGTGGTTAGAAAAGCTGTAAGAGGAACTGCAGCCACTCTTTGTCTCAGTGGCTTGTCCACCCAGGAAACTCCTAATGGTGCAGTTCTGCACTGTGATCTACTCCTGTCCTTTGAGGTCATTCCCTGCAGGAAAGTGGCTGCATTTCATTTGAGCAGAACCACTTATGCAATGGTTTGAGCAAGCATCAGATGTAGGTACCATGGTAAAGTAATGCAGGTGATGGGAGAGGTATTTTTCTGCTATGGAAAGTGGGGACAAGAGTGGGGTATTTCGGAGGGAGTGTTTGTTCCTGAGCTAAATAAATGTGAACTGTTGTTACCAGGTACATAATTTACCAGATCTTGCTGAGAAAAGGACGTATCAGTTTTAGGAAAGCCTCCACTCCTGTCTGGACAAGTCAGGACACCTAATTAGTTATTATCTAGTTACCTTTGATTGTCCTGACAAGTTATTGCAGGCATGGAATTAGTATCCCACTTGAGATCACTTCAGCCCAAAGACAGGCAAGCAACTGCTAATGAATAATGCAATGTGCACCTCCAAACCAGTGACATTCCCTTCTCCTTCTCCTTCTCCTTCTCCTTCTCCTTCTCCTTCTCCTTC
>CM031860.1:56789453-56850045 GCA_018697195.1 Certhia americana | reverse complement strand
TTCTCCTTCTCCTTCTCCTTCTCCTTCTCCTTCTCCTTCTCCTTCTCTTTCTCCTTCCCCTTCCCCTTCCCCTTCCCTTTCCCTTTCCCCCCAAATCTTACAAGTTTCAACTCCTAACATTGCAGGTACTTAAAACAGTCACATTTCATGCTATGGGACCTTTTCACCAGGAGAAAGCTTGCTCCAAAGTGAAAGACAAAACATTTCAGAAGTTAAATTTTTCCTGGTTGGCTTTTTATTATAATTATTTTTGTGCTTTTATTTTGTAGATGATACTCCCCACTGCTTTTCTCCAGATAAAACACTGCAAGATTAAAATATGTTTGCATGCATGCTCTGTGATACCTTTTTATTCCTGTTTTAGTTGACATGAGATTTCTTTCACATTGTCATTCAGTGCTTCCAGCAGTCTCAGAGGCAGTGCAGAGTCACTGATGTCACTTCCAATGATGACAAGATTTTATTATATATGGAACATCAATTTCTTTTAGTATTATAAGCTATTATCATAGCTTCCTATGATGTTAATATGTAAGATGTTAAATTACTCTTCTATTTCATGTTTTTATCTTAATTATTTCAAGGTGAGTGTGAACTAGGGTAATCCTTCCTTTGATCCTGGTGTGTGAACGGATGCAGTCAGCAGTGTCTGTACTATAGGTTGGGGGAGGAAGGGCAATGAACAATGCTCAGGATTCTTCCCTGGAGAATCCTCTTCCAACACAATTGCACTGCGGCAATTATCAGTGAGAGGGAGTCTCCACAGACCTCACTGTCAAGTTTCTTTTCAGGTGCCTTCACTGTTGCACAAAAGTTTCTGCAAACCAACTACTTATTTTATGAGACAGGCTGGGAGGGAGCCAGGGGAAGGAGAGGGACTATCTAGGACTTTATTTCTCTTCCGCTGAATAGGAAGCTGCTGCTGTGAGTGCCTAAGTCAATGAAGCATTGAATTTGCCATCTCCTTGGGCTTGGATCATTAGCTGCAGTGTTGTTATAGGTGTGCAGGTTAATCTAGGCCTGTTTCAATTCTCTGGGTAATTGAAACGTGGGAGGAAAGCCCTATCCACCAACAACTTCTTCCTTTAGCAAGTTGCTTTCCTTTGAGCACCAGGGGCTGTCTTCCCTGGAGCATGTTATTGTACTGCTACTAAGAACACAAATTTTCTCAGAAAGGGAAGACTTTACACAGCAGAGATTTTGGAAAGTGTTGAGCAGAGCTTGATGACATGAAAAATTATGTACTTTTTTAAAAAATAAACTTGCTGCAGGACATGATTGATTATATTTCTTTTTAATGATTGTATCCAGAATGAAAATGAAGGCTGGGGGGCTTGGATATGATGATAAAGATGGCGCACATCTGAAGCAGGATCACAGTTTAGGGAAAAAGGTTTGCAGAGAAAAGGAAAGCTGCAAAAACAACAACAAAGGGTATGTGTATATAAGGCACAATTTCCTGGGAAGGAGGGGTAGGTACAGAAAACAAGAAAGCAGAATTCCTTCCTAATGACAGTAGTAAAAGTGCTGTAGTCCAGGTTCTCCATAGCTGTAAATAGGTTTAGTTCCAAGAGGTAAAAAAAAGCCTCTTGAAGCCTGTCTTTTGTTAGTAATAGTAACCTTTCTGAGAAAGTCTAGCTAGAAATTCACTTCAAATAAGGTGTTTCAAGAATAGTTTTTTTATGTCCAACATGGTCATGGACTGTCATTTGCATGGGACATATTGTACTTTGTGATCTAAATATATAGTGAATGACTTCAAAAACTTCTGTAAGAACATGCTCTTTTTAAAAAACTCAACTTTGAGTCAGGTTTAAAAAACTTGACTTTGGAGCCTGGCTGTCTTTTTCATCATAAGCATTAGTGCTAATAGAAATAATCTTGAAATACAGAAATCAGGCACTTGAAAGAGTGGAGTTGATTGTTGAAACTAATCACTAGTGGAACAAAAGAATAGTAGACAAAGACAAAAAGAAAGACATGTAAAAAGACCAACATAAAAGCATTAAAATCAGCAAGAAAAAGGTGATTATCCTAAATAGAAAAAATACAAAGAGTTACCTTCAAGCCAAAAATCTCTTGTAAGCTATAATAATTGACTATATTGAAATATTTCCTTTAAATCGTAGGGAAGTATAGAAAGATAAGAAGTTCAAATTGTAGACCTAAGCAAAAGAATGCAGCCAAAGAGGCTGTGCTTCCATGACAAGTTTAAACAAAGAATAAATATAATAAAGATTTTTTTTGCCCTTGAGAAAAGAAAAAAACCCACAGTTCCTCAAAATGAAAATAATCTTAAAAATAAAGAAAACCTTTGCTTTAAACATTTTATCTTTAAAAAAGAAGAAAAACCCCCATACGTCCCAAAAATACATCTGTAAAAATTTATGCACATAAAAGCTTGACAATGTAGATGTTCTGAATGACTGTTTCATAAAAATTAAAACCACGAGAGAACTGTTTTCTTATAAAAAAAATCCATAAGAAACAAGAAATACTTCCCTCCCTAAATAAACTGTGAAAAAAAATTTTAAAAGTGAAAAACTAACTAAAATTTTCTAAATGTTGTTTTCTGTACATTATCAATTGAAAAAAAAGAAGTGTAAGGCGAAAGTGTTCTAAAAGTTTCATTCTGATTCTTGTTTTTTTTTTCTTTCTTCTTTTAGTGTTAGTTAATCAAGTTTTATTACTTTAAAGCTTAAAACTATTTTGCTCTTAATTAAAAAATTACAAATTGACAATCAAAAACCCAAACACAAAATTAGTGTTTCTGCCTGGTTTCAAACTGAAACCACGACATTAGTGTGTTAGCCAAAAAAAGTCAAAGTGAACCCACAACAGTTGTGAGATTCTAGTACGAAGGATATTTCACATACTATAGCAAAAAACTTGTTAAGTGATGTTATTAGATTACAATATTATTTACACCAAATTCAATGCAAAATTGTTTATAGCTGCTGTTTTTTTCTCTTATTTATGTTGATATAATCTAGGACAAGAATTGGCACAGAACATCTTAGAGCAATTCTTTTAATGAAACCTCATGATCTTGTCTTTGGCTTTTTTCCAGCATTGATTAGCTCATCTAACATGGACTCTCATCTTCTTCATGAGTCTTGAGTTCTTCCCAATGAACTCACGGCAGAATTATTTCCAGGACTCCAATAAAGTAAGCTATGATCTTGCCAGTAAGATTTTAAGACACCCTAAACTAATATAGTGGCTGGTGAGTGGTGCTGAAGCATTTGCCATGTATTTATGATACGTTATTTCTAAAGATACAACTGTTCCACAATCTGTGGAACTGGGCCTTGGGAAATATGTAATAGTGCATGTATGCCTTTTACTATTGAGATTAACTAGGTTGCAAATGCAAACACAGATCAAAATTTCATCCCTCAACTACACTGTAATATGAAAGTGGAAATGTTAACCTGCTTTTTCTTATCAGCTGAGAAAATCACTGTTTGCATTTGTCCCACAGGGACAAATATTATCACTGCTCTGGAAGGCAGAGATGCATCTGTGGAAGAACATGGGACACTCAAAATATCCTTCGACCACCATGTCGGTTGGTTGGAGAAAAGCAAAGAAATATCAGATTCTAGAACCTCTTAATTTTTCTTATTAATCTGTATTTTTTAAATCTCCCCTTTTTACAGGGGACTATCATGGTACATATTTTTCTTCAAGTTTATAATCACGATGTAATGAATTATTTTTCTGCTGCAGCAAAATCTTCAGCAAGAAGATCTTAAGTTGGAAATGCCTGACCTGATGGGCCAGAAGTGTTAGTATTAACATGTAAACTTGCTCTAACCATTGAAATTTAATGTGAGTCATATTGGACAAAATAAAATCTAGAGACTTAAGTTTCTTTACTGGCCAGGTCAAATCATTATATAAAGAAGGAAAATAAGTCAAAATAAACAGGAACTTATTTTCTGTTTATGGATTGAATATGAACATATCATTGGCCTCGATTTCAATACCAAATGGTTTTCTGGATATTGGACTCTCCTCAGAGGCAGCTAGTAAGTGGTTTCTTATTTTGTTATTGCATGGTTGAGATTACCTGCAATATCTCAATCTTTTTCTCCCCTGTTTCTAATTAAAAGAAATACAATTTTTAGCATAAAAGTTTAGTTTCTGTAGAGCCTATAAAAGCATAGATTCAAAGTTCACTTTTTTTCAGTACTAACTTCATTTCTCAGTCCTAGGATAGCTAGAATATTTAGGGCAGATAAACCAGAAACAGGCATCCAGAAAAAAATAATTTAGTGCCTCATGGCAAGGCTACTAAAGGAAATGGCAGTCTTTTATATCCACCTTTATCAGGAGCATTCATTCAGTTCTGCAATTTCTATTTCAGATTAATAAACAGGTCCAGAGGGACAAAATTCCCACATCACCCACAAAACCTCTCATTCAGCTGTTTCTAGAAGTTGCATAGCATTTACTTTCTGCTTTGTTGTTGAATTTGAGGTATTTCAAAATGTCATGACCTTCTGTGGCACTAAGAATTTTGCAGTAAGCAAAATGTCAGAAGGTATGTGATTTCCCTCACATTCTTGCTTTCATGCCACTGATGTAGGTGAGTTTGCTCTTTCTTTGTGAACTATGTTTTTTTTTTAATTAGCAAGATGTTTGAGTGTTAAAGCATGTAACCCCTAAACTTATTTTTTTATGTGACTCATTGCCTCTCTTATCTGCTAGTTAATCAGGTTAAGCAATTTTTTGTTGAAATGCAGCGACAGCGTTTCCTTCTGCCATTTCAGAGAAGTGCCCACAAATTAATTTATAATTTATATCATAGCCTACAAACTTATTTCTTTCCAACAAACTGAACCTTACGATCCTTCCTGGACCTTGGAAAATTATCTGTGATGAGCAACAGTGTGGCAACGGCCATGCTTTGGTTTGTCCATCCCCTGTGCAGATTTTCATATTAAGATGCTCTCAGCTCTATTTGCAGAAACCTTAAGGATTTTTTTTCAAAGAGGCTTTTCTTATCCATGTGAAATTTTTTGTAAAGGATTGTCATGTGCTTGCCCTCCCAGTAGTTTTCTCAGCTGTGTTTCTAACATGGTGTTTAATTCCTCACTTACACTCAGTTGCTGGTGATTTAAGTAATTTATGCCTCTCCTAATTAAGTGATTCCCAGGGAAGTTTCATGAATACCTCTCAACTATTTATTCCTGAAGCCCATTGAAGTTAGGACTGCTGGCAGACAGAAGCTGCCATCTCTCCTGATGACTCTATTGGTTCCACCCATCTGTACCAGAGGTGTTTTTTCCTCATCTAACACTTCAGCTCTATGTTACTGCAACTGTGACCAGCTTTCCCTTTTTCTTGGAAGACCTAGAAGACAAGAATCCCAACACACCACCACAGTTACCAGGTGCAAGATGATTTATTGCAAATATTAATCAGTTGGTTTGTGACATGTAAATGCCAGCTCAGAAACGAAATTATTTCTATTAAATATAACAGCTTTCATCCATTTTCCAATCAATTCAGATTGTTCTACAGTTGTCTTACTGCATTATTCAATCTTAAGCTGAAGACAGGTGCCCTTTAAATAATGTAGAAAAATTTCTGAATTGAATCAAATAAATAATAGAAAAAGAAAGATCCATAATGGAACAGAATTGTTTCAATTAACATTTATCTTTTTCAGACAGTGTTAATGACACAAGTAGGGCTGGGAAGTTAAAGTGTTGGTTTAGGGAAGCAGGATCAGTGGGATCCCCAGGCGCTGTTCTTGTTGTCTGTCCTGTTCTCAACAGGAGCATGGCTTGGTCTGGAAAGCGCCCAGAAGTTTTCACTCACTGGGCCCATAACACTTCTCAAAGTGCCTTTTTTAAAGGGACCCCAGTTTCTATCCTACCTGTTCCATCTCTTTCAGAAGACCTGGATAAACCTAGCCTTGCATCAGATGAAGGGCAGCTGTGCAATATCTTGGTTGTGCCAAGATTGGGAATTGATTGCCCCATCCAGTGCCCCAGCCTATATCCATGGGAGCTGCAGGGGGATTCCTGACAGATCAGAGGGATTTCAGGTTTGCAAGGAGACAGTCCTAGCTTCTAGAAAGTCTCTCTTTTGGTCTACCCAAAGAAATACTGGCAAGCAAGCTACAGCTCTGGCTGTTGTGTGGCCTGGTACCAGCTCATGTAGCATTTTCAGTCAAAGTTTCAGAGCAACTCTGCAGATGCACAACATATGGTACAAGGACATTGTACTTTGTGTTGTATTTTATCACACCCTTGTACAATACATTATTATTTAATCAAAATACCTCTATTTTACTGTGGAAGGTATCTTAGATACAGTTTTTTGTTTTTCCTTTGTGATATTTCTCTCTGGCTTTGAAATTCTTGGCGTGGAACCAAGAAGGCAAAACAAAACTCATGGGCAATGCAATCCCAGTAAGAAAGACAAAGCTCTCTTCTTAGGAAATTTGTCTTAAAGAGCTACTTTGGCCACATGGAGAAGTTGTTGTTTCTCCCTAAGCACAGAAATAACAAGGCACAACTGTTAACTAAAATGACAAATTCTTTCTATTTAGAGGGAGGTACTGCATTGACAATATCTCTCTGGCTGTGCCATTAAATTGGAGCAGGAAATAAGAAAACCAAAGTGATAAAGAAACGTAGTGCTCATTTTGGAGGCCCCAAATGTTTTGTAGAACCAGGCATTGATCCACTTGACTTCAGGGAGCACAGCATTGCATTGGTTGGTGGGAGGGTTGCAGTGCACTGTATTATCAAGTTTATAAAGAGGTCTGTGATGTTTTTAAGTTACTACAAAATTTCAGCAGATTAGCAAAATGCCTTACAACTTAGAGTGGAAAATAATTTTAAATATTTTATGTTCCCTGAATAACAGCAGAAAGTAAATATTTATTTCATGTTGTAATAAATTTTAACTTTGTTTTCTAGAAGCAGCATTCAAGAAACTATGCCTTTAATGGAATTCTTAAGCAAAAACCTGGAAAAGTTATTAAAGTTTTATTTGAATGGCCAAACAGGACGTTGTTGAATTTGTCTTCTTTCAATTATGATATTGTAGCAATAATAGATGTAAAGCAATAATGGATATAAGCCCAGTAGAAATATTCATAAAACCAAGGAGATTGTAAATGTAATAATGCTGAGAAAAATATGAGTGTGATTCTGACTCTTTTTATATTGCTGGACAGAAATCAGGAGTGTCTCCTTAGCTACCGGTAGAGTCACCTATGAGGAAGTGATAGAAAAAGCTTTCCTTGTGCCTTGTAGGGAGAATAAAAAACTGTGAAATATTGCATGTGTTAGTTCACATGTGAATAGAATAATAAATTATACTGCAAAATGAAGAAAGGTGTTAAAATGAGCACATTTTATAAGTGAGAACTAAACCGTATTTGAAGTATCTTGGGGGGCTTCACAAATTGAGGATGTTTTACCAAGTAATCTCTGGTTCATTCCTAATTCATCCACTTTTCACTGTGATAGGTAGAGGAATATTGTTCTTTTAAATTAACATTTCACAAGTGGTCTTTATTTGACTGAACTGAAAAACTCTTTTGTGAAACAAGAGGGGATCTTCACAACTGATACAAACAAATTAGATGTTTTCTGAATAAATCTTCTACAGCAACAGTGTGTATGCCTGACAGCTTAGGAGTGGGACAACACACCCAGGGTCCTGGCCTTTTGGCCATGCTGAATATTTTAAAATATAATGGTGTGTTACCAACCAAAGATTTTCTTTGTTTATTTGTATTTCTAATAAACAGCTTTAGTGATTGGTTAAATCACTTGAGCCTTTTCAATCAGATCACAGCAGCTGTTTAATTTACAACACAGTTAGGATCATCCTCTAAACCTGTGGGCTTTTGAGCAAAATAATCAAGAGTGAATGATTTCTCTATTTCAGATACCATTCAGTAAATTGTGTTGTATCACAGTTTTCAGTCTTTGTGTTAGTAATGTGCATCTAAGTAAAGCAGTTGATAGGGTTGGATATGTAAGGATATCTGTCTGCCTCTGACAGGGCACAAGGCTTTTTCTCTCAAGACATTAAGACTAAAATGAGCAGTGCAGCTTGGCAGGTGCACTGTGTTCTGACAAGGCAATGACATTAATGATTAACTGCTTTGGGTCATTGTTTTGATGTGCTCATTCACAGACAATCCTGTAAGATGTAGGAGAGGCCGGTTGAGACTTGTTTTACATTGTATTCTTCAAATGATTAATTGATGGAAGAAGATCTTATTAATTAATTTATTTATTTCAAATCCAGTCACTCTAGGATTGTACCATCCACAGGTATAATCCCTGTTTATGTGCTGTGCTGGAGAGCTGAACAAGGGCAAAAATCTGTTCTCTTGTGTAACCATCAGCTGGGGAAGTGCTAGAAATATATGACTCAGCTTGAGGAGTTATCAGTACCTGAGATCTGACCTTGTGTCTGAAGCCCACTGGAGAACAAACTTCTGCTACTTATTCCATGAACTTTGGCTGCATATTTAGAGGTGGAAAAAGTGAGGTCTGCATTTCCAAATTGTCCAAACACCCACAGCACCAGGAGCACTGAGGGGATAATATGGGGTCTAAAAGCCATGGTTTGGTCTTCTGTAATGTAGAAGTGAGTTTCAAAATGTTAGCTTACATTTCATATCTATTAGTTTATATATATGAATGCACAATTTTTTTAATGATTGAATTGCCGGAACAATTGGTGTGTTGAGGTATTGTTTCATATGTAGAAATTGGTGATTAATATGCTAATGTAAATCAGTATTTGCAAAGTCAGAAAGGTCTGAAGCAAAGATTGTGTTCAAATGAGGACTGCAAAAGATTATACAGTTCTTATTCCCACTAAGAGAAGGGGGCCTTCCCTCTGAAAAACAACTGGTGTTCCTCTTATGGTGCAGACAGTGCACCATGAATAAATAACAAAATCATCTCTTTGGCATTGTCTTCCAGGAACAAAACCCTCTAGAAACTCTGAAATGCAGGTATTACATAACCTACCATGTATAGCCACAGTATTTTGATGTTGTGTTTTTGGAATTGCTGTTCAGAAATATTAATCTCTTTTTGCAAAAGAGGGCAATAACACTGTTTCACTGGAGGATCATTCCTGATGGTCATGTGTGACTTATATGCAGAAAAAAATTATGGTAGGCAGCAGTGATATTGCTAAATGTCTGATATACCATAATGCAAAGCTGCCATCTACAAGTTATCCATATAATTTCCTATAATTTCTTTTTCTAGGAGATTCAGATATGCTGTCTAAATGCACTCAGTTCAATTTTTCATTTAAAGTGGATGTCACTGTTTCATACCTGATGAACAACTTAAAAAGTAAACAACAATTTAATGATGTGATCTCCTTCCATTCTTGTGTCCATGGAGATGTAACAGTGTAATTATTTTCTGGTCTTTTGGTCTAATATATTCTGAGAACAGCTGCATTTCCTCCTTCAGAAAGGATTTTACTACTCAATAACACATGAGCATCCTGGCAACCTTCCTAAACCTTTGTGGAGATGGATATAGAAGCTATTTTGTTCCAGGATAACCTTTCCCCTATGTTGCTGTGAGTCTCAAAAGCTATGGACCTTTCATAGGCAGTGCCTTCTTAGCAGAGACTCTAGCTGAGTTTTTATATTCAATGCTTTCAATTTCTTCTGTTTTGACTAATATGAAAGAAATATTGTTTTCTTTGTCAATTCTTCATTTAAAAATCTGCAATTAAAAACCAAATATCCTTGCAAGATGTGCAGTGTTCCCCAATCTTACTCCACTTTTGCTGCCCCATTCAATTCAGAAGGATTAGAGATAGCCCCAAACTCTACAAATTACAATCTTAGTGCTTTCACTGTCAGTTTTTGAAGATATTTTTAATTTTTTTTTTATTAAGCCAATAATAATGAAATATGGAGGTTTTTATTCATGGAGTGTACACAGAAAAGAGCCTTTTCTGCCTTTTCTTTTAGATATCTATAAAGTAAATTACTGGCTTGATTTGAGTAAAGATATTAAAAGAATTTCAAGATGGCAAAGAAAAGCATAGAAATATAGAAAATTCCAGAATTCAAACCACTCATAAAAGTTTAATTTGCCCAATGTGTGCATATTTTTTTTGTCATACTGTTGTATTGCTGTACTCATTTTTAATTTTTTTTTTTCCTTTAAGACATCTGCCACCTTCAACATTTATTTGACAGGTTCTGTCATCTTCATCTTACACTGAGAAGGTTCCAGCTACCATGCTTAGGGGATTTATTGGTCAAGAGGTTTGTGGTTGGCTTTTGATGTGATTGTTGGAAGATTCAGAATATGAGACATCTCTCCCTTTTTGGGGGCTGTGGTTCAGAAATACTGTGTTTCATTTCTGGAAGGGTCAGATTTTTTTTCTTGCAGGTGTTTTCTTTCCTTCCCAAGTACCTCCTGGACCAGGCTTTACACTGCCATGGGTCCTGTGGTGGAGGATCAGGGCTCTGCTGTGTAACCCAGCAGCCTCTGAGTGCTGCTTGCAGGTGTGGCATTGCCTCCACTGCTGTGCAGGGCCAGAGGATGAGTAGGGAGGTGGATACATCCAGTGGGGAGGGCAGAAAGGCAGCGTGCCCCAGTGATGCTCAGCTTCTGCCCAATAAACTGGATTTTAGCAAGCTCCCTTTGTTTACATCCCTGCTAACTGGGCATTCAATTCTGAAGTGGCAAAGGCTTGTCTGATAATTTAAAGTAATATATTCTAGGGGACAGTACCCTGCCAGAGTTCTGTGCCTCTGGTGACTTCTCAGATCTCATTTTCTCTTGATATTAAACTAAGGCATTTCAGAGCCTCTGTGGCATTTCAAGTGAGTTTTGGTTTGGGAAATCAGACTGTAAAGGAAAAACATCTATCATGATCATTATACAAAGTTCACATGCTGCTTGGAGCAATTTTTGGAAAAAATATTTCACAGTATTTTCAGGTATGTTGAAAATATACTGAGAGGATCTTTGGAACTAATTTCTAATTCCTCTATATCTAAACTAATTGATTCACCTTTAACCCTATTCAAATTGAGGAACTTCTGATGCAGCTGTGAGATGCATCATTAATATAGCACTGGCAGAGCAGAGTAGCAGTGTTGCAATTGCCTGTATTGGTGGTTTTACTTGTGTATTTTCTGGGTTAATGTCTCTTTCTGTAGAGCTATTACAGAACCAAGATACCTGGATTTTAACCTACAATCCTCTAGTCCCAGAGCTGACAATTAGGAAAGAAGACAGCCCCAGTAAGACACTATAATGTGGGATACCAGATTTTCAAGCCAGGAGAAAGAAGGGCTCATTTCTCAGGTACTGCCATAATCTTGTTTAGCATTTGCTCAGGGTGTAGAAAAAAAGAAACCTCAAGATAAAATATTCCCTTTCTAAGCTGCTTGGAATGGAAACGTGTATGATGGAAAAATGATGGCAACAGAAGGGTGAACACAGATAATAACTTTACACCTGACCACTCGAGGAGAATAGACCAATATTATTGCTTTTTGATTTCTCAAGAGAAATCAAAGAGCCTGGTCATTTGATGCCATATCCTTGGAGACTAATAGCTGATTTCTTTCAGAGCAAAATCCAGTATGGTTGTATAACAGATGAAAATCATTGGTTGTGATCACAACAAATTTTATATTATTTATTTATACTCCCAATGGAGCCAGAGTGATATTATTTTGTGGGTGAAATACATTCAATTAAAAACTGAGTTATAGGAGAAGAACTAAACTGTTTTCAGTTTACAACTTTGTAAATAGTTGAGGCTGCAAAGAATGCAAATATCCAAATGCAGCATCACAGTGAATTTGGAGTTAACTTTGGCTTTGTTTCAAAATAACGCTTTTCTATTAAAAAATGAACCTAAATTAAATGTACAGATCTACATCCATACAAAACAATCTAAGCTTCCCACCTACTTTGCTGCAGCTAGACAGAAAAACATAATTATTTTTCAAGAGGGAAGCCACTTTTTCTCACAGTAATGTGGCCATTATTCAATCATCTTTCAATCAGCCTAAGTGGCCATACTCACTATATCTCCCTGGTTTGTTTACATCTAAAATAAGCCAATATCTCTTTCTATTAAAGTGAAATATGACTGTTGTAGCAGTGTATTCCCATTTCAGATTTACTTTTAATGAAACTAAGTAATTATCCTTAAAACATCTATAAATTAAAAAAAAAATACATGTCAAGAACTGTACATTAAGTAAATGGATTCATAATTACAGGTAAGCTGTACAGAGAATCTGATGCTGACAAAACCCCAAGTCCCTGCAGAGTTACTGTGAGGTCAAAAGACACCTGACACAGAGGTGCTGAAGTGGCAGTTCTTTTAAATGTGCTCTCACTATGGGAACTGATGACCTTTCTGGGACTAGGAGGTAAATATGGAATGAGTTCATGCCCTGTGGTCTTGCTCTGAATATAATTATGTTCAAGCTGCAAATGAGCCAAGATGTGAATGACAGTGAGGGGCAAAAGGACTGGGGTGTGCATGGGGAACTGAACATCAACAGATCCCTCAAGTGTGTTTTCACCTTGACAGAGTATGTGATTGGAATTAGTGTTCAACTCCTTTATGACTCTGGCACTGTTAAATGTAATTTGGCATATGTTTGAATAGGTAGGCTTCTGCAAATCTGAGGTATGGACACCATCTCCTGGAAACAAGGACTTGTTATCCTGCTACTGAAACTGCGTTCTGCAGACCACAGTGATGGGAGGGCAGAGACAAGACCAAGAGAGAACTTTTCTGTTCCTCATCTGGACTGCTGCCTGCAGCTGGGGAGCCAGGAGTGGGTTAAAATTGAGGTGGAAGGCAAGCCCCTTAATTTTCCACCTCAAGGAACAGGTAATATTCCTGGTGTGTTATAATGGTGTGTTACCTGGGGAGCAACCCCTGGCTTTGTAATACAGGAGGAACATGCAAATGCCCAGTTCAGGAATTTATCATCTTGCAAGTCTTATGGTTATTACAGGGAATGAAAATGCTGCATTGTGCATCCACTGGAGACTCAGAGGTATCACTGAAAGAGCAAAGAATGATTACACTACAGAAACTATTCAAGGAATGGCTTTGAATCATGGTTTTGGTGGATTCAGGGTTACAGACTGTTATAGTCCTCATCTGTGTATAGATTTTCACTTCATTTTGAAATTGGATAGAACCTTAAATATCATCTAGTTCCAAACCCAAATAATTCATATGGATACTGAAGAAGCACACTTTCCCTATCTTGTGAATAAATAATTTATAGAATCTTTCTTTCTGTGCTGAGAGGCAACTGGTTTGGAATAATCAAAATTTGACTTGATGTTAAGGAAATAAATTTTCAGACCTGTTGCTAATCAAGGAAAATACACATGTAGTGCAATTCTTCAAGTCATTTTGGTAGAACGTGGCAACCAGACTGTGTAAATAAAGAAAAGCCTGTGTCCCATCCAGGTAGATCAATTTAAATTAGTAGTTACCTGTGCAACTGTGTATGTCTCTGTCTGGGCATTTCTGTGTCTTTCCTCCTGACCTGTGCTGTTCTTTGGATCCTGAAGGCCTGTAACAGTCTATTTCAGTGTCTTAGTATAGAAGTGTCTCAGCTGTTATTCTGTTACAGTTGCAATACTTTCTGGCCTTTTCCCCCCCTTTTTTTTTTTTTTTTTTTCCTTTTTCATTCACACTACAGTTAGAATTTTCCTGTTTTCCTGGACCTGGTCTGTCTAGATGTACAGAGAGTCACGAATAGCCTGTCCTTAAGAGGATGTCCTTGTTCCATTATTTTCTGCTTTGTATTAACTCATTTGTGCTGGAACCATCTCAGTAATCTTGCAGTCAAGGTACCTACAAGCCTCTGCAACTATTTCAATGTTAAGGGCAGACTGCCTTCAGCACTTTCATTTCACTTCTTCAAAATAATTTCTGTAAATATTAGCACATTATGAGGGTGGCAGCACCCTTAGAAGGAATGAAGGCATTGCACTGGTGTGCACTGCTCAGAGAATCACAGAATCCCAGGGTTAGGTTTGGAAGGAGAGAGTGTCAGAAGCCTTGCCAAAGTCAAGGAAACCAACAACCACTGCTCTTCCTCCATCCTGCCATGCCATCACAGAAGGCTGTCAGGTTGGCCATGCATGATTCCCTCATAATGTGTCCATGCTGACAGCTCCCGAAGACCTTCTTTTCTTTTACAAGCTGTTTGATGACCTCCAGAAGGTTAGCTGCCATCACCTTTCTGGGAATGGAGGTGAGGCTGACAGCCCAGTAGTTTTCCTGGGTCCTCCTTCTCGCCCATTTTGAAGATGGGTGTAACATTTGCTTTTGTCCAGTCAAAAGGTGATTGTTTTCTGATACCAGAGCCCTGGGGCCAACAGAAGCAAATAGTTTGCTGCATCCAGCTGGTGTTTCTGTGCATCTGGAGTTATGATGATCCATAGCTACAGCCAGGCAAAAATCCCCAGACATCTTTTCCACTACATATGAAAGACTGAAGCCTCTCATCCATTCTGAGCTATTTTCTAATTCAGTCTTACCTTACAAGCTGCTCACCCCAAACTCCCCTTGCTCTTCCTTCACTGGGCAGCCTTTTAAATCATAGACATTTAAATGCTGACTCTCTTTATCTTGCCCATTAGGGCCAATTGCTTTTGGGAGTGGTTAATGGAGTAGGATGACATGGCAAAGGGCTATGGCAAAACACTTTACTCCTGGAGTAGGAAATGTGGAACTCCTGTTTTACTGTGAATGCAGGGATTTGGGGAATGCTTAGAACACAGGTGAGGTTGTGGTCCCCCTTCTTCATGCAAAATGATGCAGGCCTGGTTAAAGCTTTGTGCATTCTGGAGAGTACATTTTTCATCAATATCCCTTGACAAAAAAAAGTAAATTACAAATTTATGGTAGTTTGATGCTTGAGTCTCCTAGCAACAGTGGTTCCTCTGAAGATGACCCCTGTCATTTCAGAGTGCCTGAACCTGGACATTTTAGATAGCCTTCTATGGATGTAATGAACTTTAAATAAGCCTTTCCTGTATGAAAGCCTCATTTCGCAGTAAGCAGATTTTATTTCCAAATCTCATGATAGCTTAATGATGAAATCTGATAATAGTTCTGCTTATTCTGAATAAAATCATAAAGAAGATAAGTGGTTTCTTACTCAAAAGTGCACCTGAATTATTGTTTAATAACTAGCTGTGTTTTAAAACCCGTCTTTGAGGTTGAGAAAAGCAGCTCTCATTTACTGATTAAAGGGTTTAGGACTTTACACCCAATATCTATTATTATTTGTATACCCAAGATTCCACTGCATGACTGTTAAATAATTTTACTTTCATATTGCTAAATTTCAAATTTAATTCTGAATTTTTCTCCCACCCCATTTTCAAAACTCAGGCTTTTTCTTTTCTCTGTGAAATACAACATTTTAATAAAAAGACCTCTAAGGGCTTCAAAAGTGGAGGCTTTAGAGAGGTAGATATGAGTTGTGCACTGAGTGGTGCACAGCTGTGTCCTGAGGGACCTTCAGAGGTCTCTCCTGGCTGCAATGATGTTTGGTACTTTTATTAATGGACTGAATGATGGTATGGAAGTGGTGCTTGCTCACTTTGCACATTCTCTGGATGAATGGATGAGTTTTTAAGCTGATCTTGATGTACAAAGGAACAAGATGCAATCTGATGAGGATGAAGCCCTGCACTCATTCAGGAACAGTCATTATCACCGTCCATGGAGGTATTTAAAAGGTGTGTAGATGTGGCACTTAGGGACATGGTTTAGTGGAGGACTTGACAGTACTGGATTAGTGATTGGACTTGATGATCTTAATGGTATTTTCTATTTTACAGAAAGATATTAAGAAAAACAGATGCAGCTAAACTAGTCAGTGTTCTGTGTTATTCAGGTTTCAGACACTTAGATCATGAGATATAGAAGCCTATATTTAGCATTTGCAAATATATAGATTTATTTCCCCATATATGAATTAGAGGTGCAGCTGGGTCCAGAGGCTGATAACCTGCATAATGAATCTAGTGTGCTTATTTATGGTATATATAGTTTGCACTGAAGTTATTGGTTGCATTTTATTGGCTGCATATATTGCAAAATATTTATAGAGGGTTCTTCTACCTGCCTTATTAATGGATTCCCATTTTTTCCCTCAACATTTATTAGTGCGCTGGACAATACTTAATTTCTAAATTGGCATCAGGTATCGGGATGTTAAAGGATGAAAAGATAAAGGGTGGGGAGGTTTGTATTTATGTGGTACAGGTTTATGGTTACAAGGACAATAGTACAACATTGTCACTTGAGAAATGGAAGTGATTTGGCTTAAATGATACACATTTCTAGCCAGCTGCTTTCAAAGTATTTAAATCAGTTCAGATCAGTCTATTAAAGGATATCAAAAGAACCACAAGAATTGGTGCACTGATCTATTTGAACATATCTGAAATTAAACAGCAAAATTAACAATAAAATATTGCTGGGTGAGAAATGCACTCCTCTGCTTTAGCAAAAAGTAAAACCCATGGGCATACAACACATTTGTCTTTCCCTGATGACATTCCCCCATCCACTGAAGTAGCAGGTTCCTCTGTATTCTTATCAGTGCTCTTTGCACATGTCAGTGGCAATGCCAAAGCACAAAGCAGCAAATTAATAGAAACATTTTCATTCTGATAAATGCAAAGTTGATCAGTTACCTTCTATTGTAATTAAATAGCCATTGTAACACTTGTCTCACCAAGGGAAAAATGACAGGCTTGGTAGGGAAATACATGGTATTTTGAAACCTCTGATAGTGTATTAAGTTGTTAAATAACAGTATTCTATGGAGAGTAGAAGAGACATGCAGAAGATGTTTAAATACTACAGGATATATCCATTTGAAATATGAAGACAGAGAGATAACACTGTATCATACACAGGTTATACAAGGCAATAAAAATGAATATTAAGATACAAGTCTGGTCTGTATTGCTCTTTGTCTGTAGATCAGTATTAAAGCAAATCAGTATTAAACTCTCAGTTTCTTGAGTGGTAACTTATGTAAGATGCCACTGATACACATTTTTGCACCCATGTTTGAAATATGACAACTAAGATGAAGTTAAATAGTCACTTAAATTTTACAGAAATATAGGTTCTCCTAAGACATCAGACTGGAAGGCACCTTCACTTCCAATCTGGGTCAGCTGTGTGGTTATACGAGGATGTTCAGGAATTTATCCTGACTTTGGGAGACCTGCACAGGACAGGGATTGGCTCTCTGGGCAATGTGTCTCGCTGTTTGACTGCCCTCCCAGTAAAAATCTTTCTCCTTGTCTCTGGTCTGTCTCCCTCTGCTCCCAAAGTATTCCTGTGTCAGGGCTCTGGTGCCACTCTTGGGCCTTGTCACCCATGGCTGGTCCCACCTGGCACCTCAGCCACACTCCTGACCTTTGCTCTGGGAGCCTCACTGAAGCTCAGACTTTGTCACCTGGTCTGTGACACTGAACAAGGTGGTGGCCTTGCCCCAGCCCTGTCTCCTTTTGCTGCTGTCTGTCCCTCTGAAGCTGTCCCTTCTGCAAGGTGCAGCTCCTCAGCTCCTTTTTACAGGGCTGGTGCCCCAGCCCGGAGTCAGCCTGGCATTCCTCCACCAAACCACTGCAGCTCATCTTTCTTTGGAAAATCTCATACAACAGAGACTCTTCTGTAACAGGCCAAGGGCCACAGCTTGGCTGGGTTCTGCTGACCTCATGTCCATGGTGCTGTCTCCTGTTCCAGGGTCTTCACCTCCATTTCTTGGTACAGTGTTTTTTACTGATACAACTGGACTTTAGCCTGACAATGCTTTATTTTCATAACACCATCAGTCTAACAATTTTGCAGTAACACACATTTGGGCAATTAGAACTAAACAATGAAGGAACAAGTGAGTTTCTTAATAAAATTGTCTAGAACATATGTCATGGAAACAAAATAACTAAATAAACTTCTAAGTAATAAGTTGTATTTTTAATGTTAATGTAATAATATAACATTTCATCACTTCATATGTTTTGTTAATTAAAATTTTATGTATCAATGAGTATTTAAATCTGATTTTCTTAGTCTCTCTTTATTAGATACCTCAATGAACCCCAGGCACAAATATAAGCACAAAAGAAAATGAATGTTACACTAATAAGTTAAAATAGAACTACAGCCCTTTGAACTAAAACAAATAAAGGAGATATAGCTGGACAAGTCTGTAAAATCATGACAGAATTATTATATAGTAGTTATTATAGCTGCCTTTATTTAAAATAAATTTTACTTTCTTCTTGACTGGAAATTTCGGACCAGCTAATAAGTTGAAAGTTGCAGTAGAAAGGAACTGTAGGTAGTGGTGGAACACACAGGTAAAGGCTTCTATATCTGAAATCACCTTTGCAGTTTTTTTTTATTCTGGAAGAGTTTTGAAGGCCTGTGCATGGTCTGCAGGTAGAACCTCTGCTTAAAATCAGCCCATGCATTCAAAAAACCTAGGTGGGACAGCAAGACAATTGACAAAAAAATAGAAGCCTTTTCTATTAAAGGATCATTCCTCCAGTGAAACTTGATGGCATTATATTTCTGGCCTGATTGTTGTAAGAGTTTCAATATTGTATGGCCTTTGGGAGAATCTGGTGTCAGTACACAGGTGGGAGGCTGTGACTTTTGATTATCCTTTGCTGCTATTCCTCCTCTTGCTACGTTGCTGGTCAAAACAATAACCCTCAGCCAGATATCTTATTCTCTCCCTGGCTTGGAAATATTCATCTTAAAGCCTTTCAGCAGATGCTGAGAGCCGGTGGAATTGCAAAACCCACTCACTCAAATCCCTGCTTGGGACCTGTGTAAAGCAAAGGCAGTTCCCCAGCCTCTGCTTCTTTCACGTACTTCAAATCCCTCTGGAGGTAAGCACTGTTTTGTGTTCTTCATGAACACTTAGGTTTTCATGTCAGATTTTTCACAGGGATTTCTATAGCCTCCTTATTTCTGGGCAGTGCATTGCCATCGTCTAATCCCAGATGAGTTTATGGTTAATAACTAAATTAAACTGCGAGCAGCTAGAACAGCTCAGGATATTTTGCATCTCATAATAGATGAATATTTGGATTTCCTGCCAAAAGACTGTGGTTCAGATGAAGCAGCCCCAATAGAAGAACTAAATAAGTTAGGAACTTAATTACTGCCACACATGATATGTATTCAGAAGTTTCTGTGCATAGCAAACCAAGTTCAGGGAATTGCAGTAATTTCCCTTGCCACTTTATTTGATTGTGTGGTGATAGAGAGGGAATAAGGTAACTTAATTTGCATTAAAATTATTATGATTTTTGTTTTTCAAAACCAAATATTCACTGAGAACAGGAATAAGAATAAAACAGCCCATTTAGGTTGCATCAGTGATAAATTACAGTGATTTTATATTCCCTCAACAGCATATTAAAGTGTCTTGTAATAATCAGATGTTAAAGAAACTCTCCTAAAAATATTGTACAGGCCATTTTTACAGCGGAATTAATCTAAAGTTGTATGAACAGAAAAAAGAACTGGGGCTCCTGCTAAAAGTCTGTTTGGGAAATGAAGTATTTACAGTACCATGCTTACAAAAATAATTAATTCAGAGGCCAAAGGTGGTTCCAGAGCAGATTATAAATCATGAGATTTTAAAGCAGATCACCTCTGAGATTTTTAAAATTTGTTTTTCTGATTTGGAAACCCTTAGGCTGTCCATATTTCCTCTTATCTTCCTAAGACACAGAAACTTGGAAACTTATTTTTTGTTCCCCAAATGGAAGTTGAGATAATTATGTACAGACATGAGTTAGGAGCTTGGACTAAGAAAGAACACCAAATGAATTGCAATGCCATTGTTGAGGGTTTAAAACCCAGCTTCCTTTCTTGTCTTGATTTTTCTTTTCCTCATAACTGAAGTAGAGGTTTAAATGGCATGATGTTTGAATATATAAATGTTTGGTTGAGCACTTATTGGTGATGAAATGGATCCAATACTGAAGGCTCTGCTCTCCATCAGGCAGTTAAAATCCCAGACTCCTGGACAATTTTGTGTCTTTTGAAAGCAGCTGTTCTGGTTCTAAGATTAATTACACCTTTTTTCCGTTTGTTTGATTTACAGCTGTGTCAGAAAATATTTCAGCAAGTTTTGTGTGGGGTCATATTTACTTTGAGAGGCTGTTGGACTGATTTCTTCTGTGAGCCTTTGTATGTGTAGGTGAAAGAGGGACATCATCTTGGACAAGCAGCTGCAAGAAAAGTTCTTTCTTTGGAACTTTCTAGTCCAAATTAATACAATTCACATGAATTGAGAATAAAATTCCTGCTTCTCAATGTATCCCCTGCTTGCACACCCTTACCAAGCAGCACTTGTGGAAACTGGGACTGCTCTGTAAGAGCAGGAACCTTTTTCTTCTGCCACCCTTCTCTGAAAATATATCTATCCCTGTTTTCTTTAATTTGCTGAGATTGATTTAGAACAGTCCTTCAGAATAATCCTAGTATGGGAACCCAGGGAAGAGAATGATTTTGGACAGTTTCCCCCATCCCAGCCTTTTATTTTTTACCTTTTTTTTTTTTTTCCCTCTGATTATCAATATGCAAAATGATATGCATTTTAAAGACAGTTGAATATTTTATCTAATTTTCTCCAGATACTAAAATTGCAACACGGCCTGATGGCTCCTACAGTTACTCAGCAAGAGTTTCAGTCTCAAAGAGAAATAGTCACCAAACCATGGTAGGAAAAGAGAAAAAACAGTAAAAACTCCCTCTGGTGTATATGGTTTGAAGCTTAAATCAGATTTTGTCTAAGTGAGATCTGAGTTGGGAAGGATGAGGAATAGGCTTTTCAGAAAACACATTCCACTCAAGGAATCTGTTTAGCTTCCTGAGCAGCTCATTTTACATTTCTTTTTGAACTTGCCTTGTTTTGCTAATTGTGTTGTAAAAATGCCTCTTTTTCTACATATGTATTTTTTCGTGTTCTTAGCAAAAATAGATCCATGATTTTTTTCTGGACTTCTTAGGCATTTCTATAAAAATACGAATACTGATACATTCCTATATCTTATTAGAACTTCTTGTATATGTGTTCCATTTTATAAACAAAAATAAACCATAATTTACACTCCTTTTTTTTTGTTTTTGATTTTTTTTCTGATGGACCAAGAATATTATACTAGAAAATATATTTTTAGTTCAAGATTATGATTTGTTTTGTTTTTTTTTTTTTTTTTTTTTGTGGGGTTTTTTTTTTTTTTTTGGTTTTTTTTTTTTTTTTTAAATATACCTCTGTAATCTGGAATTGCAGCTGTGAGGAATATTGGACTTATGTTGCCAAACTGAGTGCAGAACATGGCTTTCCAAATTTTGTAAGAATTCATAAAATTCTTAGAATGAAACCCAAGATTATAGGTGACATTTTAAATCAGACTGCCTTTAGTGTGCCTCCATGTGTGAAAAAATAGAAGCCTTGTTGACAAGCAGAGAACAATGAGCTGAAATAAAAAATATTGAAACATGGAAGAGCAGGAAGTGAAACAGAAAGGGAAAAACTACCTGGGGCATTATGTGGATGAAAAAAGGAGAGGTAAGCACAGCTCACAGGAGAACAAAGGACAAGATACCAATTACACATGAATTGAAGGCATAAAAATGCAAAATGCTAATTGAGATAATGAAAACATTCAGAGGAGTTTCTGCAGGTAGTGGTTTCAGATTCTGGAGAAATTTTTGAGCAGGGAAGAGAGGGAGGTGGAGACAGTGTCCCAAATGTAAATAAAGCCATTAACTTCTTGAAGTGCATCACACCTGAGGGAAAGGTAAAATCTAAGTGTAAAGTGGGACTGATATTGTTCCTTTATCATGGTGGGCTGAGGGAGAATTTAATTCCTTACAGTTCTGTATCAGCCCAGACATGTGGGACATTGCTTCCAAATTTAGAAGAGTCTTTTAAGGCACCTAAATCTGTATTTAGGGATCTGAATAAATGGGTTATCTCAAGGGCTTAACCCCAGTACTCTCCTTTCTCAGACAGCTAGCAGGTATATGTACTTACTTGTGGACAGAGACAAAACAGTTGACCAATTCTTAGCATGCCGAAATATCTGTATTATACATGCAAATAATCATGGGTCTTACTGGGCTAAATGTTATCTATTTGGTTCTTGTTGATAAGACTTGTGCTACACAGCATTTGGCTTAGACAACTGGAGTTTTCTAATACAGAAACAAACATTTCAGTGACTACTACACCTCACCTTTCCTTTGGAGAAAACAACTATTTCTGTATAATTCCTTCATTCCAGTATAACTGTATGGTGAAAAAATAGAAACAAGATCTGTTCCTTTTATTTATCCATGTCTTCACAGTACTACTTGGTAATAAAAATAAAATTTAGAAAAAAAATTATCAAGAACATAATTTGTTTAACAAAATTTTGGTAAAACCTGTACAATTATTGAAGAAGAAAATAAGATAACAGGAGGGTTTTCAGATTTGGAGAGTAGGCATGTACAGAAAGAGAGAAGTAGAAACTGCTCACTTGGAGTTGGAATGTCCAGCTCTGAGATGCATGGTAAGCTTTTGCTTATAAAGTTGTGCTTTTCTTATTCTCTTATTCAATGCAAGATTGTTCTCATTATCTGAAGAAAGCTTTGTGTGTTTTGAGGTGCAAATACAAAGTCTTGCCAGGGGTTTTCTCATGGGTCCAGCTGCCTCTAGGGAGCTGTCAAGCTGCATCCCACGTAACTAAAATGTTATTCAGCAGCATGATGGAAGTAGAGGCGTCCAAACCATTCAGTTGGTAAATGGCTACAGGGAAGCCCCAGTCCTGTAGCCAGTTCCTCACCTGGGAACCTGCTGGAATCTTTCTTGCACTGGCTTCAGCAACCCACTCCTAAATAATTGCAGTTAAATATGCCAAGGACCTGCAGCACTGGGGCTACAAGCACACTGCAGAGACCTGACCACCATCTACCATGGTACAGTGCTGGAGCTACCCAGCACTTTGTTTACTTAGAAATAGACTGCTAAGTGAGCCCTGAGTTCTCTCAGGTTATTTATTTATGTCGTTGTAGTTGCAGATGAAATAGCCTAGAAAACAAAATTCATGTGAGAGGCAGATGAATTGATGTTTTAAGTTGGGTGTTTGGTTTGATTACAGTCATTGCTTTCATCCTTTGAAATTTTGTCCTAATGAAACTTGCTAACCTCTTAGTGTCAGGCAACCTTTGAGAGATGCATAGCCTTAAACTGTGGCTTTAAACAATGTTTTCTTTCCATGGGGATTTCAAGAAACCTGTCAATATAAATGCATATAAATCTGCCAAACATGCACAGTACTTTCTGAGGAAACCTTTTATGACAAACTCTGCATGGGGATAATGGATTGCAACAGCTACTTCTTTTTCTTTCTTTTTTTTTTCTTGGAGGTGAAATAATTTTTCAAGCAATTTTCGAGACCAATGGTCAGCACTCCATCTGTCCATTAAACACAGGTGAGAAAACTTGATATCATAATACAAAGCATAGTACCACAACATAATCCCAAAGCATAAACTATGGGCAACAGATGTTACCCGTTCTGAAAAACCAAACCCCACTCCCCATAGCTGGCAGGATTCTCCATTGCTGAGATGAAATTAAAAAAAGAAATTCAGCTTTCCTTTCATTAACAGAACTGCAATGAACTGCTCTCCCTCAAACACAAACTTCTATTATTTGGGCATATCATGGTGGAGGAATCCCTTCTGTGTTTTAGCACTGTAAGACCTTGTCATCTCCTCAGCAGCAAGACAAGGGAGCAGTGAGATACTAACACAGCCCCAGCAGTTGCCAGTGACAAAACAGCCTTTTTTGAGCTCTGCTGCACATTAAGAGCAACTGCCCTACACTGCATGTGGGGAAGACTTGCCAGAGCAAGAGCACATGTAGTGAGAGCTGAAAAATCAGTGGGTAAAATAATCCTAGGGAAAGGACCCTTGACGTACTGAAATAGTACCTTTTCCTTCTTCTTTATACTTTTTTAAATATATTTTTTTTCTTTTCCTCTCTTCAGGAATGTGCTGTAATGATATTAATGAGCTCTTGAGAGTTCGCTGATCCAGGAATCTCATTGTAGGGTAAAGTAATAGTATGAAAACCTAAAAATTAAGAAATTCAATTGTTTTAATTATGCAATTGCATGGGGAGCTTGAGAGTGTACACCATAAGCACTCAGATACTGCATTAGAGAGGAGGGTAACTGAAGATCTCAAAGGGATGCACAAGACACCTGTGGTGGTTTGTAGAGGAGGATGTGCTTGGGTTATATCTGAGTTTACAGCTCTGTGGTTTGGGTTGATTCAACTCCATGGTTCAATTCACCTGACTTAAAACTTCCTAAAAATTGCATCCCTAAAGTACCTACACTTCACCCTTAATGTATTCATCACCATGGCAAGCAAAAGGTGGCATGTGCAATGAGATGATATCTCACTGATGAACACTTGCTACAGTGTTTACATAAGAAGCTGATTAAGTTGCAAGACCTTATTGCTTTTATTTGTTGCACTGAAGCAGCTTGATCATTAAACACTGCCAAGTGCTGTGTGTGCTTGCCAGTGCACATCCTTTAGACCCCTGAACTTTACCACGTGAGAAGTGACAGTAAGTTGGGCTGTACAGCTGGGAAAGCCTGAATCAGTCTCATCTTGGAGTAAGACTGGAAAACAAACCCTGGAAGGAGCACCTGCAGTCGGTGGGTGAGTTGATTTGGAGAGCCAGGGATAGTCAGAGTCCTTAGAGCTTCTGAAGAACCAGTGGCCCTGGGGCGAGGAATGGATTTGATAGGGCAAAACAATGGATGAGAATGTGCTCCACATCAAAAGCAGATGATGCACTTTATGGGTTCCTGGCTCTTCTCACTCTTCAGTATGGGTACTCGGCAGTCTTTGGCTCTATTTCAAAAAACTTAGTGAAAGAGACGGGGCAGATGGTGCCAACTGAATGCTCTCTTAGGTGTCACAAAAAAGGTAGTGGAGATTATTCAGAGAGAATGCAGCTTTGCTGCAAGGTTTTACTTTCATTTCAGCATGTATGTGTACAAAATTACTTCACATTTTTATGTCTTCACATACAGTCCAGTGCAATTTAGAAAGGTGAGTGCTTTTTGAGAGTGGTCCTAGCAGTATTTTTTTCCTCTCTTTCTCTATATTTCTCTTTAGAACTGAAAAATGTCATGTTGCTATGCCCTGACAATCACATTGAGAAGTTACTTAGCACCTGCAGTGCTTTCTAGCTTACTTCAAGATTAGAGTTAATAGCAATACCTAAAAAAATACCATGCAGACCATTATGATGATTAATTGTTGACTTACATTTGGTACGGAAGATGAAGTGGGAAATTACTGCCATCCTAATGAGCAAGATCTTGCCTGTATTTTTAGAACCTTTCATCTCACCGTTTGCTCGTAAAATAAAAAGCATATTAAAAGGAAGCATGGACACATAACAGGACTATAACAACACAACTTCAGTGAAAGGATTAAAAAAGTCTCCCCTATCAAGAGTGTCTTTAGTCCAACAGAACCATGTGCTTTTTTTTGCTCCAGGTATCTTTTGTATCAGCACACAAAACATCTCATAAAGTAAAGGAAGAAAAACCTAGACAAATTGAAAAAAACTCTGCTTGCTCTTTCTTGACCAACAGTAGGTCTTGACAAACTGCACTGGCTCAAAATAAATTGAATTAGTTTGTGGTAAGTTAAGCATGATCTCCTGGGCAGTGTCATAGAACATACCTGGGCTGTTTATATGGGGTAAAGAGCAGTGAAATATCTATATTGAATAGATGTTATGGTTTTGAGCCTACAGATGATGCTCCAGGTGTCTGTAGGATTTCTGTCTCAGAAGAGTGTAGCTCTGCTTTGAAAATTAACAGTGAAGAAAACACTGGGGTTTATAGAGTCTTTTTCATCTTTTTCTGCTCACACCTCCCATGCTGGGAAACCTCACTGCAGCCAGGGAAAATGGGGAAAGGAAGTTTTGTGGTTCTAGTGATCACATCCTCTAGAGCAATACACAGGCTCCTGGGGAGCTAAGAGAGTGGGCACCTGCCCTCTTCCATGCATATCTGTGCTCCATTCCGTGTTCAGGGCAGGCTGTACAGCCCCTTTCCCTCTCTGGTTGCTTGGAGCACACTGGAGCTGTGTAGGACTTTGGCTTCAGTGCTCTGGCAGTGCTGGACTTTCTCCTTAAGGAGGATGAGTGTCAGGGCTGGTACTCAGAGCAGGAGTCCCTGACTCACACATGCACGGAGTGATCAGTGCATTGACCCACATATCATTATCCAGCTTGTCCCCTCCCTGTGCTGGAAAACACCCCAGTGCTCACAGGAGGAACCAGTCAATTGGCAGCAAATTAGCTGGGGAGGGACCTTAATGAGATGCTGGGTATGAATGTCACTCCCCACCCCAGGTTACCCCCCCATGTTCACATCTTTCTCTTCCCTAGCCTCAGACAAGGGTAGGCAACAGGTTTTCTTGTAAAATAATCATTAAAGGAAGAACTTTTCCATGTATTTCACTTGTATGGTATGACAATCAAGTAGGAGGTTTCTTATTTTTCTGTGCCATATATTGCAAAGAGATTAAAGTCAGTCACTGGAAGGTGTTACTGTATAAATCACACAGGTATTGTTACTAAGGAAAAAAGTTAATACTAAAGGAGCTTTGCTATCCATCCAGCATGACATCCAGTCTGGAGGGAAAGGATGAGGAATGCACTTCCCATTAACCACAGCAGTTACAGATCTTCAAAGTTTTAACTGATTTCAGCATTAAGGAAATGAAATCTACTGTTGCTATGGGAGACAACAGATAAAACCAAAGTATTTGAATGTAAAGTGAGCACAGAGTTGAAAAAGGTTGATGTGGAGTGATCAAAGGGAATCCTTCATCCTTCACAGAAGATGGAAAGAAGGAATGCAGCTGAAGAAAAAATCTCTTTCAGTCACATTAAAAAGAGTGAAAGAGACATTTTTATATACAATTTTCTTTTTGTAAATTGCAGAACTCACACATTTTCAAAAGTCTTGGTAAGACTGGAATATATACACAAATGAAAAGAACTGGAGAGAAACCATCATATAAAATTAAGGAAACTCTGGTTTTACCACTTTAAGAACTTGTTTTAATTTCTTCTCTCATGTCCTTCATATCTGATGGCAAAAATTTTAAGAGACTGGATTTGTCTCAACTCATTGGGCAATTCATCTATATGACCAGCTTTCCTTTCCTGAAGAGTAAAATGTTATCCCATTGTGAATAATTGCAATCCCCTTTTGTATCAGAGAATCACACCTGCTTTAAAAATCCATGCAATTTGTTTTGGCTGTGAAGTGGTAGCTTCCCCTCCATATTTTGGCATTTTCTTAATGAAAGAAAGCCTCTGTTCACAAAGGAATTCCATCTATTTGAAGTTGTCAACATATAAATTACCTGCAACCTCTGGCATGCATTAAATATTGTGAAGTACCTTTCTTGGCCTAAATACATGAAATCATTGGTTTGCTAAAAATAAAAACATTTGGCAGTTTGATGACAACAGACTTTAAAGTTGAGACATTTGAACTGCAGCTGTCTTCTATCTTCAAGGCAGTAACTGTGAACTTTATCATTTTTATAGAGAAATATGACCAAGATGTCTTACTCTGGTGCATTCAATTTTTCCTAATTGCACTTTTCTCTGTGTCTCTTTCCTACACCTTGTCAGCGTCATATCTCTTGGATCTTCATTCTGACAATTTTATTTATATTCTATTTCCTCCTTCATTTACTCTTTTCACAAAGGAGACTAATCACTTCTTCACACTGATGAGTTCACAAAACTCTCTTTTTTAGATTTTTTTTCTAGTCAACTATGTTCTTTTTCCAAGTTTTCTCTGCTGGCCCTATGACTTTTGACTTTCACAGCACATTTTCTTGCATTTGATTGTTTTACTTGAGCATTTAATTGCTTCTCATTCCTGCAGACATTACTTGCCTGACATTTTTTAACAAGACTTAATCAGGACATTTGCACTCATTTTTCTGGCAATAATCAGTTGAAACCAAAAGTGGCTGTGGGAGGAGACCCATTTTGTGAATTTTTATAGATAAACATCTAAAAAGTTTTGAAAGTATTGGATTTTAATTAACACTTTGAAATTTTTATTAGCATTTTGAAAAGATTTCTATTTTCCAGCTGAAAACCATTTGACAATTAAAATATTTATTTACATCAATTTTAAGGTGCCACCATGGGCTGTAGAGAGACCATAAAGAAAAGCTGTTGTTTTGAGACATATCAAGATATTGAGCAGTTGTGAAAGGCTATTGGGGAAGTGTAGGGGAGAGAGGAGGTAACAGACAGGATACATTTGGGCCCTGTAAGGCAATACAAAAATTTTTCCCACAAAACCCCCTGAGTACCAGCTGTTGTCAATCCGTTATTGGCTTACACAGCCCCCTTATATCCTACTTTTGCACACAAACTTCCATTTGCAGGGTGATGTGGGAGAAGGGTGACACCTTTTCTGATTAAGATGATTATCAGAAATGCTCCAGTCTTCTCTCTGGTTAGAATTTTCCTGTGTTGTTTATTTCTTTTTTACAAAGCTTTTATTTCACAAGTGCTCTCCACATTTCTTAGCACTCCTGAGATATATGCCATCTAATTGTTTGTGACACAGCTTGGTTGCTATGGGAGTGCCTTACAGGTGCCCTGCTGAGTACAGTCCAGCAAAAAATGATTCAGAAAAGAATTTGGAAATGTGGCTTGCTATTCAACACACCAAAGAGCAATGCAGGAAGGATAATCCCTTGGTGTAAAAGACCTAAAACCTGTAGTGGAGCTGCTCTCACAATTGGAAAAAGTTTTCCATGCTAAGCAGTCTCAGGTTTTTTAGATATATTGAATTCCCAAGATTTAGAAAGTCCTCTTCTCTCAGCCCAGTTATTGAAGAAAAAGTTGAGAGCTGTCTCTTCTCTTTTCCAAGGTTGTTTATTCATTCTTATCTATTACACTCTTTCCCTGACTAGCTCAGCAGGTCAGTTCAAGGCACAATCCACCACCCCCAAGGCAGAGTATACTTTTATACTAAAAATTATGTGTACAATATTTGCAATAATTTTCCAATACCTATCACCTTTGTTAGACAGTCTGTCTCTAAACCAACCAGAAAGTGCCACCATGACAGCAGAAGATGGGGCAGATGAAGAAGGAAGAAGCCTAAAAACCATGAGGCTCCTCCATCTTGCCTTCATCTGCCTGCCATTCTAACAAACCTAGAAATCTAAAATTCTCACCCTGTGATAAACTACATATTATGTTACTATTTAATCCATATTCTTGAAAGTCTGCTTCATCCCAGAGCCTAGGAAGCCCTTTCCAAGGACAAAGGCTAAAACCAGTGTTTGTCAGGGGGTTTTGACCCCTTAAAACATGCAGAGAAATACTTCTCAGAATTCTTGACTCCAACATTGCAGGGCTAAGACCCAAAAACATTTCTAGTACCAGAGGCTCATCACAGCAGCACAAGTTACACCCACCTGCCTCAGAGCTGGCAAGAAATGCTCACTCAGATTGGGGCTCAATTCAGCTCAATTTGTTGTTAATAAAAGATGTAGGCAGTGTAGCTTTATATCTGTATTTGTTTTTGAATCTGAAGCTTGCTAACAAATACCACATCAGAGTGATTATATTTACATTCCAGCACAAATCATTCAAAGGAACATGATCAGACAGTGAAACTACCAACTGAGAGTTCATGTTTTCTTAATGATGGAGGTTTGAAAATACAGACAAGCTGGAAGCTCTGTTTCAAAAACTATTGAGTAAATGCAAAACTGACAGAGTGAATTTAGTTGATTTAATCCAGATGTTTGCATTTTAAGTAAGGGAGAAGACACATCAATGAAAATTTATTAGAGTAGTGAGAACATGCATAATGAGACACTGGAGAGAAGAATGTAAACCAGAAGTGTCAGTGAGGATTAGGTGTACGAGTGTTTTGTTCCATTAGTATGTATTAGTGCAGCCAGCCATGTTTGAATTTCAATTTGACATAATTTGAAAATGCATTCTATTGTAACGCTTTGTTAAATTGTGTACTGGGGATTTCAAGAGAGTTTAAAAGAATCAGGCACTCTGGTGCCACCAAAATTCAGTGAGCCAGTTGTGGTCCTTCATAAATTGTGGTGGTTGCACATCTTTATCAAAAACTATCCTAATGACTTCAATGTGGCTCATACCCATCCCAGCCATACCTGAATTCTTTTCCCAAACAGCAGCCAAAAAAAGGATTTGGCAAAGTATTAGATTTCCTCACTGTGAAACCAGTTATTAAATGTCAGTATATGCCAGTGGTGCAGCTTTGCCTGTGTGTCTACAAGCATTCATTATGTTGCCTGCTCTCCCTGCAGCAGACTATTACCATTGCATCAATATCAAATTCAGATTTAGACCTGGAATTCAGAAATTGTGATTAACCCTGTCATCACTTGAGATCATACATTTCTTCACTGGGTCCCTATTTCTGATTGGACCAAACAGAACTCAGATGTTTTCAAGTTGCTCACGGCATCTCTCAATCCTGTTTCATGACTTTATTTCAATATGAAAGTATCACTTACCAGAAGGCACTGTTTTTATATTTTCAAGTATTTTTCAGCTTTCCCACCTGGTACACTCAGCCTTGAGCAAACTTAAATACATACACAGAAAATATCTCTATATTATCTTTCAATAAAGATTTCTTTTGCTTTGTATACATATAAAGTGTAGCAATGGGCAGTGCCATCACAGGGATACAGTCTAGGTAATTCTGAGTTATGGACAGATATCTCTTTTACTTTCGCCTTTTTTTCAGTCTTTGTGCCTTTTGTATTCTTAGTTGCCTGGTTGACCAGTAATAAAAAGGAGGTTTTTCCCACCTAGAACATATTACAGCCTGTCTGGTGACTAAACCTACAGTGTTGGCAAAAAGCAATGCAGATTTGAGGAGTGGGTGGGTAACCAAGAAAATCTGAGAATTAAAAAAAAATTATTAGATTAGAAATATGAGAAAGAAAAACTTTGAAGAAAATTGGATATAAACTTATATATGGTTTTGGTATCTTTAAGCAAAACATGACATTTAACATCAACCTCACATTTTAAAATAAATATTTTTTAGGAAATAGCTATGAAAAATGAAAATGAGCAAAGTCCCCAGGTGATCCTCCCCCCTTGACACTGTAGGGAGTCCTTCATGCTCCTGAGTGCTGGGCTCTTGTGAGGGTTTACCCGAGGCTTGAACCAGATTCCGGTTTGGATTGAAGTAGTCCTTGAGTTTCTTTGCCTGTGCCTTCTCCCTCAGCTACTTACAAACCATCTGAAAGAGAGAAATATACCCTCATCTCAGTGCCAACCTGCTTCTTTGCAAAGGCTTTGAGGAAAACAGTTGATGGAGGAGGGAATCTCTTGTCTTTTTTTTGAATATCAGCTGAGGATTTTGCCTATACCTTCATTCTGCTTCAGCAAGAGAAATTGATCATGTGTCAAATAAATAGGTAATTTTTTCTGATAACTGTGAGAAAATTATAATCTCTCTTCTTTACGTCTGGAATGTGTAACATATCAGAGATTAGTGATATGGGAAAAGCCTGCAGGTCATGCTTACAGGAGTGCTCCTGTTGGAGTATTCTGTCGTTTAAATCATTACTTCTGAGTTTCATATTTTACTTCCCATCTTTAATTCCACTATGAAAGCCAATTTTATGTTGAACATGAAGAACAACTGCTGCAGTTTATAATCTGGAGAGATTCTCATTAATTTAAATGGAGTGGCAGGAACTGACCCTGAGTTAGTAAGGACACTTGACTTTGTGTGTGCATTTGTTTTAGGCAATGAAAATATGGTTTGAGAGCACTAATAGCATCTGCCTTAGATAAAAAACATGAGCAATTGCCTGGAGAAGCACTGAGCCGCTCACCTGGAAAACACAGCATTTAAAGCATTATTTTCACACCCATATTCGTCTTTTTAGAACAAAGAATTAGAGACATTCAGTCCCCAAGAACTAGAGCAATAATTTCAGATTTTCATTTTACCGAGACAGACTGTGAAGATGATTGAGCTAAAGTAATTTTTTTACATCTCTTGTCACAATTTTCATGACAAAATGCATTTTCTAGACCTACTTTAGTTCTAACTTGCAATTATCGGGTTGTTTATTCTTTTAACACTTGACACTTCTAAGTACATCAAAGAAAAGTGCAGTTATACTACTCTACAGCCAGATCTTGTCATTATTCTTCAGGAAGTTGACATATTTCTGCAAAAGAAAGATTGTGAACCACTCAATATTGCAATGAAATGTTGCTAATTTTATGTCAGCGTGGAAGAGTCTGGTCATAGTTAGCAAGCAATTAAAAAGAAAAGTTGGTAATTATTGTCAGAGAAGGCCATAATACTAAAGATTTTTCAAAGATGACGTTTACTTTTCAGTTTGCATGCCCAATTTGCCTATAACACTATCAAAATTCTTCCCCATAATAGTCTTAGATCGGTTTGCTTGCACATTATATGAATGATATCAGGGAAATACGATTTCAGAGATCATAAATTTGTAAGTGTTGTATTCTGTCTGGCATCATTGGTACTCATAAGGGGTATACTTCTGGTTGTTACTTTTGCTCTCTGATGAGGAAGAAAAGTGCCTAAAACATCATACTTAATATAACATCACTATGAAATGTGAATTGCAATTTTACTGGTTTTTTTAAAGTTAGTACTACATGAGTTTTGCAACTGTGGGTACACAGTGACATTTATTCTACTCCCTTTGTATCCTATTTTTAAGCATACAGATGGTTATGCTTCATTTGACCTGTAATGATGTCTGCTTCCAATTTTGACAGGAAGGAAAAGCAGGTAAATGGGCATTAGTATGGAGGAAGATATATTAAAAATCCATCAAGGGCTCTTTTCTTTGTCCATTGTATTTGGAGTACACTTTTAGAGAATTATGAACATATACATGCTTGCTAATGGTTCCAGTATATGTTTTGATGGTTAATTTTTTCTCATCATTGTTTAACATTAGGTGGGTGGCTGAGAAATAAAAAAACCCCAAAAAATTGCAAGATAAAACCAAATTAATGCTCAAAAATTTTCTGAGCCTTTTGTGAAGTGGAATGTTCCTTCTGCTTTGTAGATGAAGTTTGTACATGAATGCAAAATTGTGGTAAGAACATTCATTTTCTCCTCCCAGAACTGTGCTGATCTCTCCTTTAGGAGATGTTTTCTCTAACCATGACTTCCTGCTAGGTCAGGGTGAGCTCACACAGTGCTTGCTTGAGAAGGGAAGGAAAGAAATTCAAATTCTAAGTGGTGGCAAGGTTTTGAACATGTTTTCCATGTCACCAAGATGTATCACCCAGCATGCTGATTTGGTGGGAGAACAGGGAAAAAAATTACATTTCTTTCTTTGTTATTCACCAGCATTTTCGTCCTAGACAAGTGAAAACAGTTCTGTCAAAACAGGTTTCTGTAAACACGTTTTATCTTTCAACCACCATCCATTCGCTGATTAAAAAAATGTTATTCTGAAAAATGCCACACCAGGCTCTACTTTTGATCTGGTTGAGATCTTGGGACAATTGGGACTTTGAATTTGAGTAAATGCATTGCTGCATGTTATAGTTGAATGTTCTTTAGCTCTTGTTTTGTCAGAAGGCCTAAGTGCTATTATTCACTGGTTGCTGTTCTTTCTTATTCACCTTCTTCCTTACTGAAAACATACAGTTTTCATAAATTTTTCTAATGTAAGTTACTATGTTTTATTTCTCTGTCTTCAGTTGTTATCTGACGTCAAACTAGGTCATCTTTAAATCCCAAATGGTTTGAAACTTCTTTTAAAGTAGCCTAGAATTTGCCTCGTTTTGATTTCAAGAAGAGATTGAATGCTGTTAAACCACTTGATTCTGATGTTGGCTCCCAGGTCCCAGGTGTACACTCTGTACCCTTTGCAACTTCTTGTCCCTCAATTTCTAAGTTTAAAGTGCCCAAGACAGAACAATAAGTGACATCAGTCCTTTTAGGCTTGATTGACAGACTGATCATAAAGCTCTCATGACTGAAGGAAAGAGGATACAGACTAAAGCTCAGTGTTGAGATTCACAGAAGTATTTGGGTGTGTGGGAAAAAATCCACAGAGGGACCAGGATACATCATTGCCATGGGTCGTGTGCCACTGGGTTCCTCAGAGCCCTTGCTCAGATCTTGCTCTCTGGCCCAAGAGATGCTGACACATCTGCCAGCTGGCGCTCAAAATACCCCTAATTGAGATGAGGGTCTGGGAGCCTGACTTGCACAGGAGGTTTCCAAAGCAGACCTGCAGACATTCTCACACAAGTCACAGCTGAGGTCAGGATGTTCTCACCCTGGTGCCCACAGCCTCAGGGCTTGAAGATGTGAGGTTTCCTTTTACCTCTGGGTTGGGTTCTGTCCCTAACACAGCTCAACTGCATATCACAGGGTTTAGGAAAATCCTGTGTAAAGTCACGTCTGGTTTGAAACACCCAGATAGATCAGTTCTTGTGAAAGAGCCCTGATGTGAGAATCCTGCCAGAAATTGAGCACCTGCAGCAGAGGGGAGGGAGGCCACTGCCTGATCACCTGCACAAGGGCAGGATGCAAATGGCTCCTGTTCAACATCACATCAAGCTTATTAATCCTGCCCTCACAGCCTTTATTCCTGGAATTCCCTGTTGCTGCTGTGGACCTATATTTTTTAATTCAGGCCCCAAGTATCACATGTATGTATGTATGAGATGTCCCAACACAGTCAACAAGCTAAACCGTCTAATGATGCAAATTTTCACAGCACCATTGCTGGGAAAAAGCTATGACAGTCTCTGTGATCTGAAGTCTGCAACTCTAGAAGTCCTGCTCTTACACATCTGTGCATTAGGAACCCTGTCATGAGAATTCAGCTTTCTTTGAACTGTCCCTGCACTATCATTTATTAACTCATAACTACTCATTGAGTGCGATTTGTATAATGGGCCGAAAAGCTGATATTTCTGCTCTATTGTATATTCCAGTTACGCTCATCATTAAAAAGAGCTCAGCCTTGCTGGGTACACAGTTTATTTTTCCATCCCCTGTCATTTTGGGTTTGTCACTTCAAAGACCTCTTTGAACCTGGATTTGTGTTAGCTAATGACACAGAACCTCTCTACATACAGCTTGGCAAGAATAAAGCATATTAACAAGCAGACAGGGCAGAACAGGTTTGTTCCCAGTGGGAGGTTTGTTTGTGTGTTCTGCTTTCAGTGGTATAAAAAGGTTTCCCTCCTTTCTCAGGGATGGTGCTATTGTTACTTTCTCCAATTCATATTTCTGTTAAGTGAGGGCATCACACAGATAGCACCCAGTCTGACACAACCATGATAAAACTACCAAATTATCTGGAAGAACAAGTCCTTCAGTGCCTACGTGTGTGTACAGTCACAGAAGTATTATTTTAGTGAAACAACTTAGAGTACTTTAATGCACTTTTTGTTTTAAAATATTTATGAATACTTGTGCCCTGGGTAGGTTTAATAAAGTAATGTCTGAAAAATTTTAACATTAATAGTCAAGTTGATTTAATTTTAAAATTCATGAAGTTCCATTGCTGAGATGCTCTTTTTCTTTCTCAAGTAAGCTGTTGGAGTTTCTGAGTTATTAATCGAAATATGATTACTGGTACTGCAACAGCAGTCTTGCTTTTTCCTTTTACAGCTTTATGAGGACCGGTTTGTTAGGCATTTAGACCTTTGGGAAGGCAGAAAAACTGTTCTGTATCTTGACTGCTTTTTTTCTCACCTTGAGCTGCAGTGGGGAACAAGCTGCAAAGGATCCAGTAGAAATGTGCTGTGGTAGTTATCATCAGCAGTCTGGCTGCAGGGGCTAGCAGGGAAGTGAAAGGAAAAATTCTCTTCAGAAATCATGGATAGGAAGTGTCTTACCAATGGGGAAAGCAGGTGTAAAACCATATTGAAAAGAGAATCACTTGTTGGCATGTGTAAATCAGATGTGAAGTGCCCATCAGCCCGGCTGTCAATGTAGGGAAGGAGAACAGATGAACCACTGCAGTCAGAGCACTGGAAAGGGCAAAAAAGAAACACATCCTACATGTAAAGCCAATGTTTTTCTGTTTGTATAATTAAAGCTTTAATAGTCTTATCCATGAGTGTTTATAATCAAATTTTAATTACTACAGAAGAAAGAAAAGAAAATGGAAATGGATACTACCATGGAGAAAAAGCTTCAGTAATAACAATGCAGTCAAAATCATGATACACACACTTTCTTGCAGCTACCCCTTTCCCTGGTTTCACCCACTGGGTCCCAAGGCTGGTGGCTTCATTCTTTTGCACACGTGGGGAAAGATGAACTATCAGCATCATGAGAACATGATGAGAGAACATGACATCAAGTTAATGGTTTCTTCAATTTTGTTCTCAGGCCCACTTGGAGTAATTTTTATTACAGCTTTTACACCTTGCTTGTGCAAAGTACATATTTATTTTATTATAGTTTAGTTTAGTTTAGTTTAGTTTAGGTTATTCCCCCCACAATTCCAACTGTTAATAACACCCGTTTGACTATACTCAGGTGTTCTTCCTGAAGAGAAATTAATTTCTAATTTTTAGCATTTTTCTTGAGAACTTTGGTATCTGTGATAATTGTATTAGTCACTCAAAGATTTGCCTCTCATCCTCTCAAGTATACTTCTTGTGGTGTCTCATCCATCAAGGGTATGATTAAATTTACATTTCTTTGTCTAGAGGGAAAATGCAGAAAATGCAGCACATAACCTCTCTTCTAAGCGAAATTGTTTTTACATTCCCATATAGCATTATTTCGGTGTGTTCAGGTGTGAAGAAGTTAATGCTTCCTACATCATTCACTGATTAGAGACACTTTAGTATACTGACACAGAATAACAGACATCAGAGCTCAAATCCAAATCCTGTGAGGGAATGCTCTTTCCAATCTTTTGCTGTTTTCCAAATCCTTATTTCATTCCTGAAAGTGTAACACACATGGTTACTGTGAAGCCTTAAAGTAGAACCCTACAGAATTTCATATCATGTGGTACAAAATGCTCTGAAGTTGCAAAGTGAGCTTGAGGTGCACAGAAGCCAGATTTTTTTCATATCTAGTCATTTGCTAGGAGAAATTGTTGTTTCCCAGACATGATGTCACCAGAATTTTTTCACATGAGGCAACTTTTTGTAATAATAGGGGGGGCATAAAAATCCTTTTAAAAATCCCAAAACAAAAGAAAACCAAAATCCCAACCACAAGAAAAAATATTTTATGACTTTATGGCACTTGGAATGATGAAAAAGACCATTTTTCTCCATGAATTTAATATTATGAAATTCTGCCTCTCATGTCTGCAATATTTCAATTAAAGTTTTTACTTTTCCATCAGGCTGAGAAAACATTGTTTATCCATTGGTTTCAAAAAACTATTCTTCCATGACACTTGATGTGGCTGCACTGCTCCCCAAAAGGCAAGGATGTATTTATTGTATGTGACCCATTTTGTTGTTCATACTTCCAGACATTCTGTTAGCTTCTTGTTTGACTTGGTGATTTTTCCAGTAACGCAGTTTGTATGATTGGTGGAAGAGAGAAAAATGAACATTTAGGAATTTGGCTTCAGATAGAGATGTTTTGGACTAAATTATAGTTATTTAGGGCCTAATCCAGTGTGAGACTGCTTGACAAAAGTAAAAGCAGCTCAAATTATGGTAGTTGTGTGCTGGTTGAAGTCATGGTTGTTTGGGGTTATAAAAATGTCTTGGATGTAAAAGACAATAAGATGCTGCTATATTGCTGTTTTTCCTCTGTTCTAGTGAGTGAACGTGTTTTGCCATTTGTATTCACTGAACAGGGACAGGCAGAGACAGAAGAAACAATTTAAGTGAGGAAATAATCACGGTGACTCAGTGCATGTGTGGCAGTATGAGACTTCAGTGAGAACACAAAAGCAGACTGGTGAAGGAGTCAATGCAGACAGGGCAAGGGTTCACCTGCAAATTGGTGATTTGTTGGTAGTTCAGAAACCAGGAGCATTGCTCCAGTGACGATGTCAGAACTCTGTTGTAATTAATGAAACCCTTTCCACCACAGAATGGGATTTAAGAGCCTTAGGAGAGGTGGAGTGGTGTTTTGTTTTGGTTTTTTCCCCCCCCCACTAATGCTGGAACAAATAGCTCTGATTTGCACAGTGATTGAAGAAAATTAGAATACATATATGCGAATTTAGGCTTGTTTGCTGTCATTTAGACCTCTAGCTTACAGTTGGACATGTGAGGTAAAAATGAAACTGAAGACATCCCAAAGACAAAGAAAATAGGCTGAAACCATTTTAGAATTTTCTTAGGAAGGTGTTTCTGTCTCTGTTCTACTGGGATGAGAAATCTTCCTGTGCCATGAGCATGCAAGACTTGTGGTTTCGGCACTGTAGACAGGAACAAGAACTATTCTGAGACTTCAGTTGGAGCTGTTCTGGGTGTAATGCTTTCTTGCTGTCCCAGTTTGATGCTCCACCTCCAAGAAAACCCTGCCCTCCACAGAAGTGCATGCTCTGGGTAGCAGATTCTGCCAGTGAAAGATAAATTTTCACTATGGGAGGCAAGTATTGCCTTGATCTCCACCACTCCTTATGATCTTCTGTCACCACCTGGCATTTTGTTATTGTTGTGGTTTGAACGACAGGTGTCTGCTAAGGAAGGCAGGAGCTTCCCTTGGAATGGAGTATTTAACCCCCCCCCTCCCCCCAAATTATTATAACTTTGAAATTAAGGGGTCTCAGACGAAGATATGGGAATAGGAATAACAGTTCTTTATTAGGGGAACTAAAATAAACAATAAAACCAAAACACATGCAGTATTACAAAAACAAAAAAAGAAAGAAAGAAACAAACACACCCCACTGATGGAGTCAGGATACAACCTGATACCCTGTGGGTCAGGATGTTGGTGGCAGTGCCATTCAATGTTGGCTGCAGTCCCAGTGGCAGTTGTGGCTCTGTTGAAGTGATGCTCCTGTAGAAAAGTGGAGTTTTTCACGGAAGTTCCCATGGTGATAGATGGGCCTGGTCTTCCTCTGAGAATCCAGTGGAAAGGCTGCTTGGTGTTCCAACTCCCAGATTTTTATCCAGGTAGGAATACTTGGCTCCTCCCCATGGCTGGAGCATTTCCCAGTGGGATGATGGAATTCTATCAGTGACACTCACTGGCCCATGAGCAGAAGATCTCTCCCTGGAGGGAGGCTGGGTTGTGAGGAGATAAGAAAACTGCCCCAGCAGGTTTATTGACATTTGGCCCACTGACAGACAATTACACCACCGCCCTCCACACCAGTTTCATCAGATGGTGATAGAATACAAAGTTTTGGTTACAATTTGCACTGCAACCCATAAGAATTATACAAAAACACATTGCTCTTCAACCTCCCGGTTTTTTTTCAGATATTGATAGATGACCTGGCAAAGGTCTTAGATGTCAGAAAAGGTAAAGAGAGTGTCCCTCTCAGCCAAAATGCAGTAGGATGGGGCATGGTTTCCTTTGCTTCACATAGCAAATTATCTCCACAATAGGAGACAATACAGTCTTCTGAGAGATGGGAATCTTGACTCAAGCTAGCAATATTCTTGTTTGGACAGGGATTTGAAACAATTTTGCAGACACTGAGCAAGTCAGAAGTATGCTTTGGTGGGTCTTTCTCAGTGTGTTCTGGAGAAGTCTCATTATAAATTATGTGAATGTTGTTGAGACAATGGCCACTAGCAGAAGGGTAGGATCTTGGTATCCCCCAAGAAACAAGCTTGCCAAAATACTATAGTGTTATTCTTCCTCCATGTATTTGAAGATTATAAAATTAGGAAGATGCTGATTGTTGCATTTGTGGAGAGTCTGAAAACTGCAGCCTGGCATCTTGTGGATTTTCTTCTTTGACTGTTTCCTCTGAACATCCCTGCAATTATATGTATTTTAGGAAGAATATCTCAAGAAGAACATAGAGGTAAGACATCTGTCTTCAGACAAGGCTTATTACTATTTTTGTTCTTGCCATGTGTTTGTTATGAATTGACAGAGGAATTAAGCACCAAAAATTAACTGACTGAATCATTTTACAGGGGAGAATGTCAGAGGATGCATCTTCTCAGCATCATTGTAGTATACTTTGCTTATTACAGACTCTTTCTCTGATGACCAACAGGTTGAAGCAGTCCCTTCTTAGTGATTTTTTTATAATAAAGATGAAAAACAGAATCAAGACTGCAAGAAATACTGATTTATCCAGATTCAGACAAGCTGGCAAGGCGGATTCCTTCCTGCCTTCTGTGTTAGAAGAGGCTTGAAATCCTGTTCAAACACTTAATGAATGAAAAGCACTGGATCTGCAAAGAGAGAAAGACCAAGAGGTCATCGGAAATCCTACATGGTTAAGCTTTATCTTAAGTGATGATCACTGGAATCAAAGTTGGGGGTAAAATTATACCCATTTGGCTGAGTCTGTGGCAATCCTTCCCTCCCAGCCTCTGCCCTCAGTCTCTGTCAGTTTTCAGTTTCTTCCACCTTTCAGTTTCTTCCACTGGTTTCTTTTATGCTTTTCTTAAACAATGCAATTCAGTTGAACCCCACCACCTTTATCTCATCTTGTGCCATAGTTTATCCAGGATGTAATTTTCTAGGTGATAAAATGTGATATTCCAGGCGGTACTGGGTTGCCAAGCATTTAGGGATGATTACCACTGTCTTGTTTATTTCTTTCTCTACCGTTGCCAACTCTTACAGGATTTTCAATTTGGCTCCAATATAAGGTATCTGTTTTGTTGTCCTTTATCCTATTATAGGTATGTATTTTCAGTCTGAGCCTTTTTAATATTTTTGATCTATCTCATACATTTAGATTGTAATTAAGCATTCAGAATTGTTCAATTTTGTACTTCAGAGCTCCATTTAAGACAGTTTCTATACTAAGGAGACCTATATTCTTTATTTTTCTTCTGTAAAACAGGAATTTTAAATTACTCCCCTTTTAGATTGTATTTGTTTGACTTCAGTAATGTTTCTGCATCATGAAAATGCAAAGACTTTGATAATCAATCACAGACTTTTGTATTCTTTTTTTCTTATTCTAGCACATACAGTCTTTTTTTCATTTCACCCCTCACCCAGGAGTGAGTCTATTCATTATGATAATAATGTCATACAACATAGTATCTAAATCATATCCACAATGCAACTCATACAGAAAAAAATAGTTATAGAGCTTATAGCTTGCATCATTTCTGCTGCATGGAAAGGATTGTAACATATGTTTGACTTTTTCACAGCTCAGGTTTGTAACCCTTTATGGCCTCAGCCAAAAACAAATTTTAGCCAAGAGGTTTTTCTGCACTGAATTCAAATAGGACTGATTTACCAGGTGTTTAAATTTGTTTCCATCACTCACTGCCATTTTTAATCTTCTATCTTTACATGAAATACAAGTGCCTGTTATGTTGCCAGTATTCTTGATGCTCTGGTAATATCAGAGATATAGCAATTAAAATATTTTTTCTGGGTGGGTGAATATATTTGTCTTCATTAAATCTTCATTTCAAAGCATAACCCTGAGGGAGCTTACAAATTAACCCAGATATGAGCTTTTATAAAGCAAACACGGGTCTGTTCTTTGAATAAAAATTACATTTCACTGAATTTGTTTCCACTCTCAAGGAGAGAAAACACATTATTGAAAGGCCAAATGAGGGTCTAGTCACACCAGGACAGTTTGCCTTGGCAGTATCAAACAATACTCAGCCTTACTCCCCTGTGCTGAGTAACTCTATTGATTTCCTACTTGATTTTTAATTTAACAAACGTGGGTAATATTTTTTCCATGTGCAAATCAACTGAACTATGGACTAGTGTAATGTTTTGGCTACAGAAAATTTACCTCTAAGGAGGTTTTGTTGATGTTTTACTCAGTGCAAAACATCTGTTTCTGTGTTATATCAGATTGCCCCTAAAGTTGTTTTGTGTTTTTTCTGTTTTGTTTAAATCTAGCCTCTAAAGACCTGTATTCAAGGAACCTTGATATGATATCTATTATGCTTTCACATCTAACCATGTTTTCTTCTTTATCACAGCTGGGCTTTTACATCCTTTGAAGCAAAATTCACTTCACAGCATTTCAGCCCAGTACTTTGCCTTTGAGCACATTTGCTTCACAGCTAACTTGCACAAATAGCGTATTTTTGAGGCTCAGTTGATATAAACCCCCCCTCCAAAAAAAAAAAAAAAAAAGACTAGTTGATGAAGGTTTTCAGTGTTTTCTGCTCTGAATTCTCTGAGTAGGTGACTTGTCAGATTAAAATAATAACAGCTTACAAAACCCTTCACAGCGCTAAGCCTGTGAAAGACAATTTTCCCAGTTATGTATGAGTCTAAGCCTGGAGATAGTTAAATAAAGAAAACCTGAATTCCCAAGTGCTCCTTGCCCCCTCTGCTATTCCTAGCAGCTCCTCCTTGCCTGTAGCTCACTGTTTCTTTTGGCTCTTTTAATCAAATGACTGAATGCTTTCACTTTGCCTTCAGAGTGAATACTGAATGTGCTGATCTCTGGCTCCTAAAGAGCCTTGTGACTACGGAGGCAAAAATTCAAAGCTTGTGTTCCATGTAACATTACAAAGCAGGAGAAACTGTTCCTTCACTGAAACTCAGGAATATCATCTGTCTCATGAAAGTGACTTTTTCCTATATGTGTGCTATATAATGAAAAATATTGTCATTCTGGTTCTATTCAGGCAGGAACATAACTAACACTGAAATATTTCCATGCCTTTTGTCCTGTTGTATGCTAGAAAGCTGAGAAGATGGCAACACTCTTACTCTATATAGGTTTTAAATAAGGAAATAAATAATAAAAATAATAAAAATCTGATAAATAAATAAAAAAAATGCAATGTATTTTTGATGGGTTTGGAAAAAACCCCCCAAACCCAAAAAAACCCCAACCAAAACCAACCAAACAAAAAACTCAAAAAACCCACCTCCAAAACACCCAAAAAAACCAAACCAAGAAAAGAACTGTTCAATATCCTTATTTCATAAAGCATTTTGTCTGTACTTTAGTGGTTACATCAATCAGAGGTTTGTTTAATTGTGTAACGCGGCCTTTGATTAGAGATGTTCTGTTTCTGCACATCAATAGGAATAATTTTTTCCTACCTAGAAAGAATTACTTGGAGTAAATGTTTTCTGGTTTGCCAAAAATACCAAGCATCTGGTGTGCAGAGGTCACTGGTGGCTGTGGATTTAACACAGGAGGGACAGCCCATGGCCCCAGAACCATCCTGACCTTCTTCATCTCCAGCTGTAAAGGCATGAGGGCTGCAACACCTGTCCTTGTGTGCAAAGGAGCAAATCCTGCTTTTTCTCAGTGGGATATGTGCATCTCATGCTCAAAACCAGTTTAACTTGGGTTGGCTGCACAGAGGAAAAACCCCAGGTTTTTATCACAGTTTGTGAATAAAGAGAGAAGTGTTCACTCTGAGACCATGAAGTAAACATTTCTGGTGGGTGTGAGGCTGGAGTCACATCCAGTGCCTTCTGCAAGGGATCCTTGTAGCCTGGCTATTCAAATAGAGCAGTGCCTTCCTCAGCCCCCTGCAGCCAACATAAACCTCATTAACAATTTCAGCCTTAGGTAATGAAAACTGTAAATCTGTGTTACTCCCCTGCCCAAAAAGGAGCTGCACTGGCTGAACAAAATTAATCAGCTCACTGCACTGAGAAATAGTTTAATCCTCCTGCAGTGGGGAAGGAGGGGGAATGAACAAATATCTTCAGGGAGCAGGGCTGGCTTGTAACTCGTCAGTGAAAAAGTATGGCTTTTAAAGGAATTTAACTTTCCAACTGTTGTAAGGAAAAACACCCAACCCACCTATTTAACACTTTGTTTAATATTGTTTCTTTTGTCAGTGAGAAAACCAGTCTGTTTCCTACAGACAGATTCCCTGCAGCTGCCCATTCTCACAGTCCTCTGTACCTTCACAGAGGCAAGAGCAGCTGTGCCATATCTGGCACTGGCAGCAGAGGAGCCCTGGACCAACACGGCTCAGCAGTGTGGGTTATCAGCACTGATGACATGGGGTCAGAGTACCCAGTTGTGATTGTGAGAAAGATTAACACAGCCTCTTACACTAGAGGGTACAGGCAGTGGCAGGAAATAACTTGTGGAAAGTCTGCCCTCCATTCCAAAGCTGCAGAAAGTGGAATACTTACAGGTTTACAAAGTAGATCATTATGTAGAAGGTCCATTTTTGATCTACCTAAATGATCATTATTGGTTGTGTTCCATCATAAACCCCATCCAGATGGCAGAGAAATGAAATTCAGTGAATTCAGAACTGATCCAGATTCATTTGCCTGTTAAGTGCACATTTCTCTATGAGTATCAACTACTTGTGTATTCTGAAGAAAGCACTACACAGGTGTAATTTTAAGAGAATATTTGTGATTAACCTGGCAATTATTCTGAACTCAAGGAAGTTTCCTAGTTTTACTCCTTACCTGTGCTCTTTGCACCGATGAGGATGAATGAACCTTAATGGCTTGCAAACCTTGTGAATAAAATGAGCATTAAACAGGCTGAGGAAGTTGTGAAGCTCACTTTCAAAACTGTGTTAAACTTTTCAGTATAACACAGGAAACCTACAGGTTTCTCAAAAGTTGTTGTGATAAACTACATCTAAGATTGAAAAAGGAAATCCACTTTTAAAATTTTTGAGTCCTCAAGTTATATAAATTGTGGAAAAGACATCTTCATGAGAGACAAGGAAGAGGAATTTGCAAAGGCAACCACTGTTTAATTTGATGGAAATAATTTCCAACAGGGCATATCAGGGAAAAAACTTTCACTGAGATCTCTGAACCAAATTTTGTTTAAATTGTACTTAGGCTGAGTTATTGCTGGTGACTTTCATGTAGGTTATACATCAAACTAGTAACTCAAATATTTATTAGTGACTCAAATATCAGTAATAATAATATTGTCTATTTAATCTATCGACTGTTTAGTATACTCAGTTTTATATTTTGTTCTTTTGTATACAAAAATATTATAACTTGTGTAATAGCAAGTTATAATATTTTTAAAGGGTTCATATAAGAAAAATGCCTTTTGAATTGGATTATTTAAGAATTACAACAGCAACTGACAAGTTATTCCAGAGAAATAATTTGAACTCATCTCAATGTAAATGAATTTTCAGGAAATGTGAAATGAATTTGCAGGTAATGTCATGCATCACCAGTGCAAGGTAGTGCAAGATTAATGATAAGCAATTTTTAAAAAAGTAGAGAGGAGTAGGAAATAAAAGTATCACCATTTTTCGCTTCCCATTAGGATAGATAGAATGGTTTTTAAAAAATATATACTTTTTATTGAATATTTATTTTATCTTTTACTTCATGGATCAAGTCTGTTTTGCTAGTTGAGGCCAAGATCCTTCCAGCACAATGGCTGCAATTCACCTCCATTTTTGGCTTTCAACTTGTAGTTGCTCTCACAGCTACACTCTGTATGTATGGTCTTCTACATTTATATCCACATTTCCTGAGCTAGAAAGAAAGGTAACTTAGACACTGTGGCTGTGCAAGTTTGACAAAGCATAGCTTGTAAAGCATGACTTATTTGTGGGGGGAAAAAACCCAGTGGTGGGGATTCAGAATTTTGGAAGTATCTGAAAGGCTGTATTTGGTCCAAATTAGGGAAACCTTGCAGATGTGTATTTGAATTTAAAACATGAGTGCAGGAAAAGCAGTGACTCCTGGGGTTTGGGATAACTTTTGCTGCTGTGGTGTTCATCACCTCACACCTCTTACTCAGTGCTAGGCCAAAGTCTTTAAAGTATTGAGGGTCTAGTCAATAAATTGAAAAACATAAATGTAGAGAAAAAGAGTTCAACTCCACAGAGCTAAAAAATACAAGGATTTCTTTTCATACCACAAATATATTTCTGAGTCATTCCTGTCTGAAATGTTCATATTTAGGCATCCCTCTTCTCTCTCGTTTTTCTATATATTTAGTTATACCTTCTGGGCAAGGAAAGCAAGAGTGTTTCTTGTTTTCTTGGTACTACAGAACTGTTCTTTGGAGGATTCTACCTCATGGTGTTTTCAGTGTTGCAAATCATTTTACCATCTATAGCAGTATTTCTGGGATATCTGTACTTGACTTCACCACACAGCTCATACTCCTTTTGTAACTGAAACAGACTCTTATTACAAGGGAATTATAAAATTCCATGGCTTTTTCAGCTTGTTAATATGACAGAAAAAATAGAGTCCTTCTTATCAGTTAAAGAACATGGAATCCAAGGATGTCAAGAATAAAGTTGAAGGACATTCGTATCTTCTTTAGGGTATGCAGCCTACTTATACAAGATAAGTACTAGTTTTTATTAAATTTATATATTTTTCCCATTTTTTTTTTTACCATTTTCCCTCTGCTATAAATTTTAAACTGTATGATGTTTTAAACAAAGGCATTTTTCTAGATCTAATCTGAACTCTCCTCTTGTTGTTGTTCCTCAGAGAGAAAATAAATGAAAGAGAAAGGAAACTCCTGGTTTCCAAAAAAGATATACACTTAAAACCATTTTGCTACCAGTGCAGATGATGGAAATTAAATATTTTTATTTAGTAGTAGAAACTGTTAAAATGAGTGCAGCCTTCATAGAGAAAACAGTAACAATGCAACTTGCTGGATACCTAAGTGTTTTTTAAACTGAAATACAGGAGAGCTGTGTTTAGGATCTTTTTCTCTCAAGACTATACCCAGCTCTGACATGTATGAATGTTAGTTCCATTGTACCAGGATTTCTTACTTTTGATCTTTATGGTGCAGCTGCAGGCTCTGCCTTCCAGAGAGTGTAATGAGGTGCTCTGAAATTCTCAGGCCAAAAAGTTCTGGGAAATCAGGTTTATTGTCATCCTATCCAATTGGATAAAATTGGAAAAATATCCATCTTATTGTTAAAGGGGTGAGGTATAGTTATCTTAGAGCTCAAAGCTGGGGAAATTGAGGGTCACTGTAGACCTAAGAATAATGGTAAGGTATGGAAAAGAGTCTGCTGATATAATAACTATCTACTAAATATAATAAGAATAATAAGAAATACTAGCTCTGACACTGGTTGGATAGAAATGGGAAAAGTATTCAGGTTAGTAACTATACAGACCATAAAGATGGAATTGATAACTATTTCTTGCCTCTGTTTGATGTATTGGAGGGTATATTGGAAGGTACTTATTTTTTCCCTTCAGTTACAACTTGAATTGAAAGCAGCTACACTTAAAGCAAATTATTTTAAAAAAAAATCTGTACTTGATTGCTGGAATTTTTGAACTGTCAGCCAAGGAATTATCTTCAATAAGATAATTAATTACTGTAAAGAAGTTTCAGAAGATTGGCAGAATATTAATGTTTGATTAATATTGAAAAATTATGTACAGGAGGCTGGGGTAATTTCAGGCCTAAGAAATAGCTTAACAGCCTATGTAAGATAAATAATGAAGTGGTTAATACATGACTCAATTAGTAAAGAATTATAAGGTAAAGAACAGAACAGCAACCAACACTGGTGTCTCTGGGAAACAGGACTGATAACTGCAATGAGATATAATGAATTCCTTATGACTTCTGCCTGCTCAGTCTGATGAGAAAAACAAAGATAGAGCTTAACAATGTGTTACTTCCACTGCAACAAAGTTCAGCAAATGCTGCTGTGATTCTACTTCTGAAACCCTTGAGAAGCAAAGGGAGGTTATAGTCCTTCCTCTCCTTCAGCCTTTAGAGCATGAATTGGTGTTAAAAACAGTTTAGTGTGAAGATTATGGACCGTATTTTTGTTTTCAGAGCAGAAGGAGAAAATAAATTACTCAGAGAAAAGCCACTGAAAAAACCCTCACCAAAATAAGTAAAGAAAATTATACATTTGTTAGTGGTATGACAGATCAGTCACTAAATTGGGGATTTTTTTGCTGACAGCAATGCATATAATCAATTGTGGTATATAAGCAACCTGGAAAAAATAGATCAAATGAATTTCTAACTTGCACTGGAGAAAGAAAGAGCTCTATCCTAACCATTAAACTACAGGTAACCTCAGTACTGTTAATGCCAGAAAATGGTATAAGAAAAAATGGGTGGAGACTTCCTCATTGGAGGTGGATTTTCTTTGACAGATTCACCACAATCATGCTGAAACTTCTGTCTTTGGTTTGTAGTCATCAGTTTCAGTTTAAACTATTTAACTGTTTCACTCTTTGCCACCATTCTCTTAGAAAAAAACTTCAACATAGAGCATATCTATTTCTTTCAGGTACTTTAAGGGGCTATGTTTGGTTGGAACATTTTTAGTAGATAGCCTGTTTAAAATATGAAAAAATGAGATGCAAAATACAAACAAGGAAATATTTGCTAGTTCTGACTTTTTCTAAATTACCAGCTGATGCTGCCCAGTGATTATTAGAGTAGGTAAATTAGTAGAACTTGATGGTTTCAGATCTAATTCATAAATAAAAGCCAAATAAAATATTTCCTGAAATAAATTCAAGTACAGAAATTTATTTCGTATATATTGCAAAGGCTGAATCTTGATTTTTTTTCCTCAAAAATTTGTCCAAAGTGAGGAAATAATGGACAATGCTGAAGAAGGTGAAAGAGATTATGAGAGCTGTGGAAAGGAGATATGAAAGCCAAGATGAGTCAGTCTGATAAAAGGCTAAGAGAGATAATATAATATAAATGCCAAGTCAGTTTGGGCTTTTCTGGACTTGGCAAATGTTTGACCAAGAAAATCAACTCAGAGAAGGGTACCATTAATTTGAAAGACTGTCAATATATCTGCTAGCTGGGCTCTTCAAGCCCTCACAGGAACAAGGGTAGTTGGAAATTTTGACCCAGTGCCATATAATGTATCAAAGCTTTTTTTTTTTCCATGGCCCTTAAAAGTGACTTGAGAGCTCTCTGCCTCTTCTGCTTCTTTGCTTGGACAGGTTATGTGGCAGTTGTGTGATTGAGTACTGCTTCTGTGCACTTTTTGAGCTGTAGACTGGGCTGAATTTGAGCCAGCTCGCAGATGCTGACTTGTTTCACAAAGGCCTTTATGACAAAGGGAACATATCATTAAAATGCTGCATTGCAGGTGATGCAACCAGGCCAAAGCCTGCTTTGTAAACCCATCAGATCCAGGCAGTGGCTTGCTTTCTGTGTGGTTTTCTTCTCTATATCTATAGAGATATTGATCGTGCTGTATTCTAAATCTAGGACTGAGCTTTTTGTACCTCCTAGGTAGGTGTCCATGGCTTGCCCTCCTGCCTCATGCCCACCTGTTTGGACTGCAGGGTTGGAGTACCAGCCTCTCTTTCCCTCTTATGCTCTAAAACATCTGCTGACATAAGCCAAGGCAGCAGAACTGAGAAGTGAGGAAAAAAATTTACATTTGTTATGCCTGGCATAAGATTTTCTGATTAATGGAATTACAAGTGGGGTAGATATGAGACACCTGTTGTTATTAAATAATTCTGCTTATTTGCACAGAAAAATGAACTGCATGCAGCATTGAGCTCTAGGGACTGCCTGACCACGGTGGATGAAAGATCTGTTGTGAGGTTTGCATTTGTTTGATGGGCAGCCAACACCAGAATTGTTTAACTGGACCTATCAATAAAATATTAATTGTCTAACAAGATTTTTCTGAGGTTCTTAGGTATAAAGAAAACAGAAGAAAAATCTCACAAGTAAAATTTAGGCATTTTATGATTTCATGCTGGTTTTTTTTCTTTCTTCCAATATTGTTCACAGAAGATCTGTTTCCTGCCTCTGGACCAGACTTTGCCCTTGCCGTTGTTCTTTCCTCACATAAATATACAAATACCTCACATAAATACACAAATACACTTCTCTCAAATGCAACAGCAGTTCCTGTGGGTTGTCTCCTGTCAATGCAGGCCATGCCTGGGCAGACAGATAGGGGCTGTTAGAAGAAAACAGATTTTTAAGTGTCTTGGCAAGTTCCAGGCTCAGAATTTCCCAGTTAATTGTTCCTTCCTCCTGTTGTTATAGAGCTCCTTGTAGCCACCAGGAAAAGTATGACAGCATTTTAATAGATATTTTGAAAGAAATAAATTAGCAAGAGAACTATGACTGGCATTTTTATGCTGAAAAGCCATGAGCTCTAACCTTTCATTGGTGAAAAATTCAGCTGAAGTTAATTTTGTTTTTTTTTTTAACAACTTTGAAAGCTTGCTTACATTTCCAATGTACACTTAGTCATTATCAATTTAAGGTCATATGTTTTAACCATAATTATCTTTAAAATTACATTACCTTTTTTCCTCATCTCATCTTCACTGATGTACTTGTAGCAATAAAACATTTTAGCCATTGCGGCTGTGGTTTTATGAGGTTAAAAAAAAAAATGTTGATTTCTCTCAGAAATAAGCTTCTTCTTACTCTGAACATGCTAATATCTATTTTTCTGCCTTATACTGATTTCAGTTCATCTCTTTTCAACGTCAGTGGCCAGGATTACATATGGTGTAACAAAGGATGTTTAACTAGTGCCTTGTAAGATGGCATTAATAACTCCTTGTCTCTATGGAAAATAATTCCCCTGATAAGGAATTACAGTCATCTTTTTCATGTCTGCATCACATTGATAGCTTGTAGGCATATGACTGACTGATACACAGAGTTTCTTCTCATCCATTGTCACTTACAGACTGGAAGCCCATCATCTGTGGCAAGAAAATTGCTTGTTTCTGTTCCCTGTGGACATGACAATAGGATTTTTATAATTGCACACCTTTTCAAGGTCATACAGTACAGTACACATGCTTCTGTACATTAATCCATTTTTATACCATGTTGACTATACCTCCCATCTTGTGTCCTTTTCAAATGACGCAGATTATTGTCTTTTTGAGGTGCAGAAAATGCAATCTTTTTAAAAAGCAAGCTCCATTCCTCTGAGTGAAGAACTATCTTGAAAGCTAAACCTACCTGAAATATAAAATGGGACATATTTCTTTATGGTTTAGTAATAAAGAATAACTTCTACGGTTCCGCATTATAAATCTTAAAAAATAAATTTTCAACTGTTTGTAGTTCATCAAAAAGAGTGTCATAAAAAGCTCTTGGAAGCATGGCTTCAACAGGTGCTTGATGTTAATTACAGCTTCATTATTATAATGAAGAACCTTATCTCTTTTAAGGTTACTTAAATCTTGGTTGTGAATGACAACACTAGATTATCAGACATCAGTCTGGACTTTTTCTCTATGGTGAAAAAAATGAAATCAAATTAACACACCTAATTATTTCTAATGAGAATTGATAACTAGATAACTCCATGCTACATAATTGAGTGTTTTGTTTGACTAGGTTGAGCTAGGAGGAGGTAACCCTGTAATGCTAGTGTTTGTAGTTCATATAGCTCAGTACTGTGTTTTATCTCTTTAGTACTTTTGATAATGACATACCATTTTTAACACTGTGATAAAATATTTTCTACAAGTTTTATTGGAATATGTAATAAAAATCACCAAACATCTTTTGCATTGACATGTTTCCAAGAATGGATTTTAGAAAACTTATGTTGAAAACAAGTCCTTCAGTGTGGGTTTCTGACTGTCCTCAGAAAGCCCTTTTGTTTGTTGAGAGACGTTTCCCCTTGTTTCTCCTTCCTAGGGTTACTTATGGTTATTTTCCTTGAGTGAAAAAAGAGGTTTTACCAGGTGTCCTCTTTCAGCTCATCCCTGGAACAGAGCAAGGGTGGAATGCAGAGCAGATGTGCTTCAGCTGTGGCAATAGTACTGCAAGAGCTGATGTGACACTGTGTGATTTTATAGGGTTATCCTGGCCCAGCTTCTGCATCTGGAACTTGCTCACCACTGCACTGTGAGTGGTCCTCCTGCAGGTCCTTCAGGAAACTGGATCAGAGCCATCTGTGCCAAATCCTTCACCATCTGTTACCAAGTCATCACCCTGGTTCCTGCTGGCCTGAACTTGCTCGTTTGTCTCAATTAGCTGCACACAGTGATTGGATTTGCTCTGTTCTGTAGGGGAAGATGTTTTGTGGCTTGTTGGTAGGAGCTTTGTTTCCTGTGGTGAGGGGCTTGTTAATATTACATGAGCTGGTGAGGAGATGTCTGATGGAGATGAGATTAGGATCAGTTTACTGGAGGAAGAAAAAACCTTTGCCTATGTGGCAGTGGAGAGGAAAATCCATTGGGATTAAAAATAAACCTGCTGTTTCCCTCATAGAGGAAGGGGCAATGGGCTGTCCAGGCTGGCAGCATTCTGCCTAGAAGAGGTGTAGACAGGATGGTGTTCCATCTCCTGTTTCTTACATAATAAAAATGCTTTATGTAAGGGTCGCTCAGCTACAAATCTGTTTGCTTTGTGCCCTAATATCTGTTACTGCACTCTTCCCAAGGTCATTGCTACTCTTACTTAGGCAGTTTTGTATTTCCAACAATTGCCATTGCACGAGGCAGAGCTTGGAGCTAATATTTCTTGTTTACCTGAATGTGTTTTCTTAACTCTCAGAATAATGCTTTTTTTAACCTAAGTGACAAATTAATACCATGACAAATTACAATATTAAAAATAACACTTTGGAAGAAGACACCACAATACTTGCAATGCAAGCAGACGTGAAAAAAACAAACCCCAAACACATACAAAAAAAAAAGTGAAAAATGTGTTAAAAAACTTTTTTTTTTTTTTTTTTTTTTTTTTTTTTTTTTTTTTTTATTCTGGGAAAAGCACATTCTTCTCTAGAACTTTTTTCACAGTTTTAGTTTTAATGTTTGAATTTTTGCTCTTGTGTCTTTAATTGTAACCTCTGATTTCCTGAAAGTAATCATGCACAATGAAGCAAGGAAGCACAATAACACACCTTCCTCCTACTTTGTGGGCAATGTTTCTAAAACAAGCTGCTGCTGTGACTGCATGTGCAGAAGTAGCAATTTCATGGGGTGGTAATTTCATGAGGGTGCAGGAGTGGAGGAACAAGAGTGGCAGACTAAGGCAGCCCTGTGGCCACTGCAGCTTCCCCATCACATCCTGCAGTGTGAGGGGTGAGGTTAAAACTTAGCCAAGGACTGAAAAAACATTTACCAGTAGGAGAAAAAGAGAACTCTGACATCCCAGGTTGTATTCTCTGGTCATTGCAGCTTCTTCTGCCTGTTCCTGTCTCTTAGCCTCTGAAAAGGTTAGGTCCTGTTTTCCTTACATATCTTGTCCTAGTCTATTCTCCTTAATTTTTTCTTGCCCCAGTCTTTTTCCCAGGCACTCTTTTTATCCCCACAAATGGGAATTCTCTCTAAGAACTGTCCTATCTTGCTCTTCATAACCAAAGTTACAGGCACTATTGCACTTATCTTAAATTTCTTGTGTGAGCAGTCTTCCTTTTTTCTAGACACAGAGTTCATCTTTTGCTAGGCTCTCTAGATGTAGAGAAGACCAAACCAGACACTTCAATTATCTCTGGTGGCTGAAACTTGGTGCAAGGGCCTCATTCTCAACACTGAGTTGTCAATAAAGTTTCGCACTGAATTAATAACTGCTTGTTTCACAAGAACTCCTTCTTTGATCTCATGAGAAAGATAGACCTGGGTAGAGAGCAGACTTAGCCTGTGAAAAGTACAAAATATTTTTGGCATGCCTCATAGATGAGATTTGGATGACATTTAAAAGTTTCTGCTGCGGAGATTAATTGGCCAGTGCTCCTGGAGGGCTGTCATTGGCACCTTCATTTTTAGTCCAGCGCTGTGCTACAAGTTTGAGTGACTGCACTGCAGCAAGCAATTCCTCCTTGAATTATCCAATATTGAATAGGGCACTGAACTTTGCAAGAAGGCCCTGAGCCTTTGTATATGTTTAATGATGTTCTAACATCTGTCAGTTGCTTAATTTCCAAAGGGAGGAGTGCTCTCCCCAGCTCTCAGACTCAAAATCATCATTCTACACGCAGTACTCCAAACAAAAGCGCTCTGCTTGTCACATTCTGACATCTAATGAGAATGATTGCCCTCCTACCAAAGGAGAAGAATTGCTAAGCAGCACCAAGGCAGCAATTACAGAAATAAAAGCAGACATTTCCCTGCTGATGCTGTGAGATGGTGGCAGTGGGTTTGTAAGGAATGGGACTCAAGCCTGGGCAGGTGAGGTGCAGGCTGATCATTCTGTATTTGCTGGAAACTTCCTGGAGGATTTATGTTTTATCTAGTCTACCACCCAATCTTCTTCTGACCTGATTTTGCATTTCCTTAATTTCTGGCACCTGCAGATGGGACAGTCTGAATTTTGCTCTGTTGACACCAGGGGATGATGTCTCTTGTGATAGTGGCACAGACTGACCTGACAGGCAGCAGGAAAGGCTTTCAAAGCAGTAGAAACTCAGCTGAAGTCTTGTGCTGTGGACAGACACTGCCTTAACTGAAGTGTTAGAGGAGGTGAACTCAAAGAAATAGTTGTAATAAAAAAGACTAATAAATGTCATGACTGCTGTAAGGTCATACCGATTCTCAACTGAAATGGCCAGAGCATGCCTGGGCCCAAGGTTCAGCCTGTTCAGCTGTCTGGTGTTCAAACCCTGATCTGGTGCAGATGAGCCATGTGATTTTTGGCTCATTTTTACTGAGGAAGTTGTCAAGGTGTGATGAAGTTGTGCATGAGCATGTCTATGAACATGAAAAGGAGAGACTGAAGTGGAAATGCTAAAACAGTTAAAATTAGCTGCTTAAGGATCCAAAAGAAAAAGTATCACACGAGAAGGTATAGAAACCTCAGGGAGAGGCAGAGAAGCAGAAGATGTAAATTCAGTAGAATGCAGATGAGCAATAAAAGGTGCAATGGAGTGTGACCATCCTCTCTGCCTGACCAGCAGTGATTCGTGGGGGATTGATCAGGATGGCAAGTCTGTTAAAGCTCAGCCTTGTAACACTGCACTCCGAGATGTTTGTTCTGCTTATGAAGCAGGAAAGAACTGCTCTTCACTCCATAGTTGCATTAATTTTTCCTGCTGAGTATCTTTATATGGAAAAAAGATGCTCCTCCCCTAAAGGTGGCTTATGACTGTTTAAGAACAGGAGTTTTAGCAGAACTTGGACTAAAAAGAAATGCAAATATTTTCTATAGACTGCAGGATTATGAAACCTGGGATTTTTTTTTTTTTTTTTTTACTTTCTGTTGGAAATTTCAGGGTGCAAGGATAAAAATCTAATTCATCCTGAAGTTAGAACAATGTCCAACCTCTTGTGCAGCTTAGAATTTAAGTGAAACTTTGCTGCTCATGGCATATGGGCATGCCTGTTATCCTCAGAGAAAGGTGCTTCATCCACAGATCACAAGGGATTTAGCTTTGTCCAGCTGGTGCAGGGTGTGAAATGTCTGATAAGAGAGGCCTGTCCTTGTTCTGGCACTGGAAATGTCCATATTCCTCCTTAATCTTAGGAAACGTGCTCTAATGCCTCTGTGTTTTTTTTTCTCTCTGAAATGTCTTTTGTAATTCCATATTTTTTGTCAGTTTTTAGAGGAAGGAAGCAAAGGAGGGCAATCACAATGACCACATTAGCAGGTTTATAAATAAACGGAAACTCCAGTATCAGAGTTACGCTTTATTATTTAAAATAGAATGTGAAACAGTGAGGGCAGGTTTGAAATTTGTAGTTTTCCTGGAGGTGGAAATAAATAACTGTATCCATGGTGCATAACTTCTATTAAAAAACTGATGTTTCAACCATAAAAAAAGTAATAAAGTGTGCTAGCTAAAGGATATGCCATTTCACATCTAACTAATTCACATACTACGACAGTTATGCTAGTGATACATCATTTCCATACTCCATTTATATGTATTTTGGCATACTTAGGAGTATATAGGCTGTGTGCTTGAATGAGACAGTGATTTTCTTCATTCAATTTTTTTTTCACTGAAATTTTGAGTGTCAAAGTAGAGAGAATATAGGTTTGTTCTTCCTTGTATGCAGGGAAGGATAAAACAGAGATGCACAATTGCAAACTGGAGTAAAACATTAATGGGAATATTGTCCTCAGAGAGATTCGTTCAATATGACGCTCAGAAGAAAAAGACTCCTTGTTCAAGATAATCAGGAAAAGTTCTGGTCATCAGGAGAGCTATTCAAAGCACACAGTGCATAGCATACTTCATGTGACAGTAAAGTTACTGCTGCATATGGATTTCATTTAACCAGAAGTAGTTCTTACCTGCTAGACTCAAGGTTTGAAGGCTGTAATAGCTGTGCTTTCATTTAGGATAATAAGAGTTAAGTTGTTTTCTAATCAATAAAACTGTGCCATATCATACGGAGTGTTAACACTTTTATAATTCAATATTTGTAAAGAAAATTTCCTAAAATGCTTCTTCTTAATGAAGTAAGCCTAAGTATCTTCCTGGGACAGATAGTGTTGTACAAAATCTTACATCAGAAGAGGTGGCAATGTCCTAAGCAGAATTTCAGATTGGATGTGGAGGATTTCTGACAGCAGCTTAGTCTGGGCCATAATCTGGAGCAAAATTATGTGTGGGCAATATTCACACTTTAAGGATTTCTTGTATGACACTGGGCAGGCCTCTTAATCACTATGGACTGATGCTATCTAATTTTGAATTGCCTGAGAACTTGACATCCTAGGGCTCCTGGATAGCAAATGAAAAGAGTATGATCAGTACAATTTTCTTATCTCAGTAGGTGTTCTGTGGAGCTGTGGCTGTTGGATTTACAATGCTGCACTTCTCGACATGTGGCTAGATGATCTTAGCCTTTCTCTCTGTCACTCCTCTGTCTATAGTACAGTTCTTTCAATTCTGTATTTTTAGTGTCTGTCCCATTTCTTTAGTTCACCAAATGTTAAGATGGTTACCTTGGACTTCCTGCATTTTTAAAGCAACAGGTATTGAAATGCAATGAAGCTGCTCACACTAAGTTAATGCAAATACCTGTACACTATTAATAAATACCTAAGAACTAGCCAAAGACAAAGATCCCAGCTTTGTGCTAGTCACAGTCATAGTTTTACTACTGTCTATTAAGTATTCTATTAACTGAAAAGGTAACGATCCTGTTCAGGGCAGCCTTGTCACTTGTACAGAAATACAGAAGAGAAAACTCTTGCAACTCTGAGCAGGTTTTTTTTTGTATCAATTAGTTAACTCTCAGGAAGTCATAGCTGCTAAGGAGATATTAATAGCAGTGATCAAAGAGAGAGATCACAAATGTCAAAATTTCCAGCTGAAGACATAATTACCCTAAAAAGCCTTTTATGTAACTTTTTGCCGCATCTGCTGGAATTTATGAATCACAAAAGAGAAAGTAGTCATCCTGAGAAAGAAATTAAAATGCATAGGTCTTCCTATAATTTATGCAAACAGAAGATTTTTTTATGTTTGGCTTAAATACAGATTATTATTTTTAAAATTTTGTGAAATTGGTGGAACTAAAGTATTCAGGGGACAAACATGTAGCATCTCAGAAAGAAGTGGTGACCAACTAATGGCTTGCCTACAGGCAAGTTGCCATGGAAACAAGATCACCTTCCTTCTAAATGGATGGGTGTTGAATATTCAATATTTGTAAGATATCCTTGATATTACAAGTAATAAAGTTAGAGTGTCAGAAGGGGACTATAACCCATTTTGTATGGGTGCTGAATTTTCTCTAGTATGCCCCTTATTCAACCATTAGCTCACATCTATCTGAAGTATATTCTCCAGAAAAGCATATTGTATTGATCTGAAAAATGTGTGCCAAATATCTTGTCTGAATTTGAGGCTGGTTTCAGTTTAGTCAGTGGTTCTTGCTATGTATTTCTCTCCTAGATTAGATAGCCCCCAATATCTTATCTGTTGTGGTCAAGAAACCTTCCAAACATCTCTTTTTTAAACATTATCTTCTGCAGTAAGATGTTTAATCTTTTGATAATTTCTATGGGTTGCTTCAAGTCTTGAAAAATATGGGCTAGATGTGGGGATTAAGAAATAAGTCTATTCTCTGTTTTTGTGTCTACAAGCTGAAAGAGGGGAAACCCCAACATCACCAGTCTTTTTTTGTTCCATGTCGCATTGTTTCCCCACAGAAGAGCAGTTGCTGATTATGTGACAAATGTAGTAAGAAATGATGGAGGATTTGGGGTCATTTCAGCTGAATGTGCTTCCAAAGGAGCTGTAATTACAATTTTCCTTTGAAGCTGCTCAGTGAGTCCTTATTACTCCAGCTCCTGGCTTGACAACCAGCACAATGTTCAGTCTCATCATTCTCCTCCTCCTCTCATCATGGGTTTCAAAAATGCAGCATCAGTGGCTCCAACAGTGCCCTGTAGAGGGAAACTGCTGTGGGACTGCCACCATAGGACCTGTGTCTGCAGGTCAGCCTCAGCTATCATGATTTATCGCTAAAAGGGAGGCTACACCAAGCAAGTAGGTTTGTGATCCATTTGTCTCTAGTCCCTCTTTCTAAGACTCTGTGACCTGGATTTCCTCTCTGTGTCTGCTGTTACAGCTTCAGAAGCTTAGTATTGGAGTGTCCATTAGTATTAGTCCCAAGTGTTTAATATGCCTAAAGTTAATATAGCAAATGTGTGCATTAGTGGAAAATTTATCTACAATAAAAGATTTTAACATCCAAGGATTTCAATGTTTTAGGCAAAATGTCTTCAGTGTTGGATATTTCTTTTTTTTAAGACATAAAGAAGCATTATGAAATATTTGATGCTTGTAAAATTTTTCAGGTTTAAATGTGAGAAAAATATGAAGATAAAATTATACAGTTTTTGATGCCTTAAGTTTTAGCTTTTATGTTTTTTAGCTTTTGTGCTGTTTTAGTGTGTGGTTCTGTGTTTCATATTAAGTGTTACTAAGCTCTCTTTACAGGGTAAGTAGACAAAACAATTCCTTTCTGTCTTGGTACCAAGGACAACCGATACAACTTTCAGGCCCCAGAACAAAAACAACAGTGAAGTGAGATGGAAAAACAAGGAGGATGGAGTTTCATAACCTGAAGCTATAATTGGACAATTAACTACAATATGCTAATGGACCAGAACTTATAAAAGCGTTAGACCTCATGATCAGTCATCCATTTTGTGACCATTTTGGGGTCCATCTGGGCTCTTGTGCTGCCTAAGTGTACACATTGAGGCCTTTAAATAAATACCTACTTTATCCTATGGCTCTGTCTAGTCTCTGTTCCAGGTCACCCTCTAGAAGGTATCAGTTTCACCTCCCCCCTTTTTTTATTTCAATTTATATCCAATGAAAAATATATTGTTTACAGAGTTGTCAGTATTTGTTTCAGTTCTGTTGAATTTAATACCATAACCCCATTTTTCTTCGTCCGATCATAGAGATCAAACTGGACTGAATTGCAGCTAAAAATACGTTGATTTCTTTATGAAATTTTTATGCCTTGAGAAAAATTCATACACTTTAACTGAACTTCAATTACCTAAATTAATCAGAACAACCAATGCGAAAAAAAAAAAAAAAAATCACCACCACACGTAATAGGAAAATTGCCATGTTAACACAGAGTAACTGTTCTGAAAAACTGTATTTAACAACTTCATTTCTTCTGTTCGATGGCAGCTCACGTGGCACCCAAGAAAGCTCTAGATTATATTTTGGGTCTACCCTCCATGCTTGTTCCCTGCTTAACAAGGGCAGGGATGAAAAATTTGCAATGGGATGTTTTGGAAGATTGTTCATCTACTTATCTTTCTGAGCATGAGGAAAAGGCAGCAAAATCTTTTTCACCAGGAAGGGTGAAGCTTTTCCACAGGAATACACTCATATGCTTGCAATGAGCTTTTGGAGATGAATTTTCATTGGCTTGGGAGAAAAAAAAGAACAAATAAATATGTAGCTATATCCCCTTCTGTCTTGAGACTCCATATTTACTTTCACACAGCTTTTCTTGCTGCATTAGGGGAAAAATTATGCATTTCACTCCCTTTTTCAAATATGAGATTTTTCCAGTGATTGCAAAGGGCTGTGAGGATATTAGCACACTATCTAATTCAGTTTATTTTGCATTCTTAACATTTAACTATGCATAAGGGAGCTATACAGGGAATTTGAAGAATCAGGTATTTTGGAGGAGATTAGGCCTTAAGAGCATCAGAAATTAAAAGCTTTAAGTCTTTTTGCAAGCATGCATATCTCAAGGATATTGTGAGGAGCTGTTATCCTCAGCGGTAGCTATAGCCTCACATTCCTTGGATGTTGCTGCCTAACTGAAGAAGACTAAAGCTTTAACTCTACACCACTTAATGAACAGCACTGATGGAGCTTAGAAGAGAATTTGATGTCCAGCGAGTACTGCTGATATTATTATTATTATTATTATTATTATTATTATTATTATTATTATTA
>CM031860.1:56629683-56789443 GCA_018697195.1 Certhia americana | reverse complement strand
TTATTATTATTATTATTATTATTATTATTATTATTATTATTATTATTTTATGTTCACACTCCTTCTCAGGCAGAGATCTTGCATTTTGGCTTGAAGACTTTCCTCAGTCCCATTATAAAGTGAAATACCAAACCCACCTAAATAGTCACTCACTAATTTAAGGTGTTCTGCTCTCCTGTATCCACAGTCATTGGGAAAAAAGCTTGCAAAAGACAAAAAAGAAAACAAAGTTGCACATGGTATAAGAGGAACTCCATCCCACCCTTGCAGGAAATCACAGCATGTCAGACCATCAGGCTCAGCTGCTGTTTCTGTGGAATTATGCTGTTTAAATTTGCCCTCACCTTAAAATGTTGTTCAAACAAGGCAGTCCTCTGTGACCTAGAGCGTGTTAGTGACTGCTGCATCTCTGTCAATGTAAGTAATTGCCATTCTTTCTTCAGTAAACCCAAATTGCTCTCTGTGTTCAGGCTCTTTGCTGTGCAATATGGACTCATTTTCTGCATTGTGAGTATATAATTCTCCAAGCTGGCAGAAGTGTGATTGCTCTGTTAATTATGTACAATCAGTCCTACTGTCTATAAAAACCATAGACCTCTGTGTGCTCCAGAGTGGTGTAATTCAAGGGAATGGAAGTTATTTGCTGTATACAAACTGTGATTGCGTGTATCGTAGAAAGCAGCTAAACAGATATGTGTATGTAAGGGTATGTAAACTCTTATTATAAGAGTAAAAATAACTCACATATAAATAACCTCTTTTTGTCTAGAACTAATGTGACAAAACCTGAATCAAATCACACCCTGCAGATTTAAATTTCATTCATTTTGCTGTGCTCCATGGTATCTCAATTAACTGTAGATTCAGAGGGTTTTTTTCTTCTGCTTGCACTGTTACCAGGGAGAGACATCTCTCAGAGCCATCTCATTGTCTAATAAATTTTACTGCTCTTAACTATGAGCATTGACTGGTCTGGGCAATCTTAAAAGGAATATTTCTTTTGTGGTTCCCCTAAAGGAATTCTTCAGGAAACCAATGAAAGAATAAATTTTCTGGCATTTTCACGCAAATAATAATTGATATGCTGATGTTTAATCTGTCTGAAATTGAAGAAAAAGCTAAAGTTTCACAAATAGTTTTCAAACAGAAATCTAAATTAAAAATGAATTGATCTTGTGAAAACACAAGAATTCAATGTTTAAAAATCTCTGAATTATGTACTTAGATTTAATTTAATTTAAAATAGTGTTTTAAAGAGGGATTAATTTAGAAAACTTGAATAGTGTACTTGCAAAATGTTAAAATTTGTTGAAAATGACTATAGGATACAAGGATTTCCATCTTTAAAAACAGATCAGTTGGCAGTGGAAAGAGATATTTTCCTTTAGAGTTACTATTTTTTTTTTTGTGTAGAAAGCCTTCCTGAAAAAAACAAAAAAAATCCTGGCTCACAGCCTAGGTCTCTTCTGAATTCAGCACCTATATATAACTTGGAATCTGTGCCCCAGACCTGCTCATCTATCTTCAATGTGGGGGACTCTTTTGTTTTGTTTTAGAACGTGTAGAGGAGGAAGAAGTAATGCTGGCTGTACCAATACCTTTGGGACAGAGAGGAAATGACACAGAGGTAAGTTGAGATCAGCTCCGTGTTCTTCCACATTTTCCATGTCTTGACACAAACCATGGGAGAGAGAGGGGCTGTGTGTCTGATGCTGTGCCCAAGGCAGAAAGGGAGGTGAATTTTGTGGGGTCACAGGTAGAAAGTACCTGGCTGTGGGACAGCAGTCTCTTCTGTCTGGCTCCCTGGAATCTGCTCATCCTTCCTCCCAACCCATGGATCATTAGCTCAACAGTGCATGCTTCAGCCTCTGTGCTCTTCTCCGAGCCCCATAAATACTTCCTGCATTTAAGCTGTTCTCTGCTTACTGTCAAAACAAATAATTATAAGAATTTGTAATGTGTTTCTTTAGCCCTTGAGCTGTGATTGCTTATGCATCTGTGGTATAACTCAGTGGTTAACAAAAGCTGCCTTTGCCAGGCTGTGTGCATTGTGCAGCGTGATGCTCCCGGGTAAGGCTCAGTCATCACCACTTTATTGCTCACATCCCAAAGCTAAGTGAAGAGGAATCTTCTAATACGCAGTGAGGTGAACTTCCATTATAACTCTGATACCCTGGTGCTACACTTCATCTAGCAGCCAGCACTTAGCAGAGCACCCTGGGGACAGCAAAGGGAGGGCTGGGGAAAGCAAATGTGAAGGATTTCACATTCTGTGTCATCACTGTCAGGCTGTTTATCACCATTTTTGCATGAAAATCTTGTTTGGCAGCAATCCTGACCCTCCTCCAAACTGACAATATTGTATGAGTAAATGGGTGAGGTGAAGACAAGGTAATTTAGAATATTGCTTTTAATGTTAATTCTTTTATTAAGGTGTCAGCTCTGGGATAAGCTTTATGAACAAGGTGAGTTAAGGTGCATGTGCTGTACTCCTCACGATAAAAGAAACATGAGAACAGACTTTTTAGCAGGACCTGTTGAGTTGGAAAAAGGCATAATGGTTTTAAACTAAAAGATGCCCCATTTTTGATTAGATATAGGGAAGAATTTCTTTGCAATGGGCATGGGGAAACGCTGGAACAGGTTGTCCAGAGAGGTGACTCTTGCCCCGTCCCTGGGAGCAACTAAGATCAGGTTGGATGGGGCTCTGAGCAATCTAGAGAAAGGTGTTCCTGCCCATGGCTGGGGTGTTGGATTAAATGATTTTGAAAGTTCCTTTCCAACCCAAAATCTTCTATGATTCTATGAGATATGCCCTCGTGCTGGTCAGTCTGCTCAGTAACAGGAATGTTCCTGTGGTAAAGCTCCAGGTGAAGCTGAATGTACAAACCTTAGAGCAATAGGCAGGATGAAGCAGCCCAGCCTCAGATGTATTTAGAAATTAACATGGTGGAGCTGCATGTCTGAAGGACAACAAAAGTAGGAAAAGAGCTTTGAGAAGGAAAAAGTGCAAGCAGCATCAGGATTCAAAGTTGTGCAAGGCTAAGAAGAATGATCCATCATTACTAAAACAATAGGACTTGTGTTTTCCTCCTTGGTGTTTTTAGTTTCAGTGCTTATGGTCAAGAACCAACTCCTGAGTAGAGCTTGAATGCAATTTCTTTGGGTTCTAGGCTGGCCTAGAGTTTATGTCAGAAACCAATACATCCAAAGCATACTATGTTTTGAAAAAACAATGGTGCAAACAGACATATACTTAAAAAATAATTATTCTAATGCTGCAAGAGCTTGGTTAGCTACCCTGGTTTCAGCTGGGATATATTAATTTTTCTTCCCAGTAGCAGGTACAGTGCTGTGTTTTGGGTTCAGTATGAGAATAATGTTTATAACACTCTGATGTTTTGATTGTTACTAAGCAGTGCTTATTCTAAGGGAAGAAATTTTCATCTTCTCATCCTGTGACAGTGAGGAGATCCACAAGAATCCATAATGGGGCATGGCCAGGGCATGTAAATCACTTGTTCTTCTTAGGGTTAATTCCTCTTTCTTTGTTGTTTTCCTTTTCATTACATTATTATCATTATTATTTTATTTTATTGTAATTCTGTTATTAAATTTTTCTTATCTCAACCCATAGGTTTTACCATTTTTTTCAAATTCTCCTCTCCATCCTACCAAGATGGAGCAAGCAGCTGTACGGTACTTCATTACTGGCTGGGGTTAAAACACATAAGAGTTTGGAGAAAGGAAGGGACATGCTGCATGTCCATATGTTATTTCACATTTAACAGTTGGAGTTCTTTTTATATTGTCATAGAAACATTGTCATGTCTTTTCTATGTTTATACATTACTCTTATAATTCCTCACTCAAATGTTTGAACACACCTCAAATAGTTTTTCAGTTATAGTTTATTTGCTTTCTGTGCCCATGCTTTTCCCTGAATGGCTCCTTATTAAAGTTCTGGACTGAACTCCACATGAAGTAAAAAGCCTGATTTCTTCCTAACACCCACTCATTACTCATCTGAGCAGGTCCTGAATGGTTGAGATGACAATTATATCTGACCATGACCAAATGCCCAGAAAGGTAATGTACCATGGTCAAGGATTTGATTACTGAGCTGAAAGGGCAAAAGCTGATGTCCTCCAAATTTAATATAAAAAGAAAATAGAAAACCACAAAAAAAAAATCCCCCCCCCCAAAAAAAAGGCCCCAGACTTTCCCTCCCTGACTTTCCAAGAAGATGAGAACTGAGAAAGGAAGCATAAAACTGCCCGTATAAAAAAAATCCCCAAACATGTTAAATAACTTATCTGTCCTATTTACACAGGACGCTTTCACAGCTGAGTTCAATACACCTAGAAAAATCTGTCATTTCCTCCTCCTCTGGCCAACCCCAGATCTTCCCTCTGCTTCCCCAGAGAAGCCATTGTGAACCTTCAGATCAGAACATTTATTTATCCCAAACAGAAATGACAGCCCTAACCAGTGAGCTCAAACTCTGTCATTACTCCCACTTCCAATTGCCCAGTTTATATTTCAGAGCTGATTTATGGTACTTGCCTGACTCGCTGCCTGAATGCCCCAAGCAATTTATTCCATAATGCCCTTCTTGTAAAGAAATTATGCCTGGATTGCTCACAGGTTAGTTCTTCCATGGCACTCCATACCCTGGTACTTTTCTCTCATTCTCCATTTCAAACAGCTCAAAGGCAAACTGTGATACGGGGTTTTGATTATAATGTTCAGACTTCGTGCAGTTAAACTGGAGAGGGAAGAAAAGCACTCTGCAAGTCTCTTTTGGGTTATTAAATGAATTTCAGCTGTGCAATACTACTGTGAAACTCACATAAGTCCAAAGGATTGCTTGGGGTTTTAACAGTGTAAAGAGCTGAATTTGACAACCTGTCTCAAGCTAGCAGAAAAGAAGGAAGTTAAAATGCTGCTTTCCTCAGAGAACCTTTTAGATGCACTGTTTATGGCTGTCACTGTTTGGGGGAAACTAAATCAGTAATAATTTTGGTTTGGTTTGTTCATCCTAGTTGTAGTTTCTCAAACAAATAGTAGTATTCAGGGTTATATTTTATTCTTGTTCCTTTACTATTAATTAATTCTGTGTAACTCTCTCATGGTGATTGGCACTTTAACATTTAATGGGACTTGGATCTTGAAGAGATTGACTAAAGTGCAATTCTATAAGGCAGATGTCAGTTTTGTACCTAAATGCCACACGTTACAGGCCCATCAAGCTACAAAGACTGGGAAGCTGTTTCTGTGGTGGATGTCTATTATGGCCCTTGAGAAAGCAGATGGAAACCCACATTCTTTTGCTGTGACAGAACATGTGGAAGATAACATAGGCTGTCACTTCCATTTTTACCTATAAGTCTTAGTTTGTGTGACCTAAACATTAATCAAATGAAAGAACAACTATGGCCTAATGCAGTTGAAAAAGGGGTATGCAAAGGAAAAGATCTTGATAATATTGTCCTTAGTTTTATCTCATTCTGTAAGCTGCACAAATGAATATAATGGTATTTTTTACTGGTATTCAAAACTAAATAAAAGAAAATTAGGGTGTCTCTCTTATAAAAATTCAGAATGAAAAGAGTTACTGTTCAAGACATAAAGGATGAAAATGAATCTACCTCTACAGAAAATAAAAATTAACAAAAAATCCTGAATAATGAGCGCTGCCAATTACAGCAATACCTTGCTCTTGCAGGTATGCACTGCTGTTTAGCTGCACAATTATTTTCTTCCCAGTGTTCTCTCTGGACTGGTATTTTTACAGTATTGTAAGGCTTGCTGCAAAATCAGCCCTCAAGGAAAATGCAGAGCTGGGGGCAGATCTGAGAAATCAGACACAGAATAGGAAGTGACAGGGTAAGTAAGCACGGTGTGCAAGTTTCTCTTTCCTGATCTGGAAATGTGTGCACAGAAATACTGATACCCTGAGAGCCAAGAAATCCAGGACAGGACTTGAAATCTTTGTCCACCAGGACAAACAAGGTGGGAATCACAACACAGCTTATTCCTAGTATCTACCTCATTCCAAGCTTCATTCCAGCACAACTCAAACTGGAATTGTGAAACCCTTGTGTGGCATCCTGGAGGATGTGAGGGATGCCAAAGTGTCCATGCACAGAAACAGAAGTGTAGCTGGGACCAGCTTGGCAGTTGGGCCCCCATGGGATCCATCTTCTCAAAAATCCCTCCACCACATGAGCCAAGGCACAGGAAATGGGAAAATCTGGGAGATTTACTAAATCCTCCTGATCTGAGCTAAATCCAGACAGGTTCAGGTGCAGCCTAAAGGACAATCCACCCAGGTAATGGTGGGCACATATTTGTGTACCTGCAGGACTTAGACAAAAGTATTTTGTCTCTTTATAACTGACATTGTATTATGTAGCTCTGGCTAAATTAAAAGTTTTCAAAGTATCACCATGTGTGATTTCTAAACCACATAACTTGTGGAACCACATTAACTTGCTACACGTCTCAGGTGCCTCACTGCAAGGCAGGTAGCTGCAGACAGGCTCTCTGTGCTGGATAGTCTGCAGGAAACAGAGGTCTCCAGGAACAATAGAAAGATCTTTAAAGAGAAAAAGTTTTAAAAAGATTCACAGGAAAGAAGTTTTTCAAGAAGTCTGTTAAGGACCAAGTGACTGAATTGCTACAAAACCATCAGGCTCTCATGTGGTGTCTTCTGGGTTTCCTGGGATTTGGAAAGTCATTCTGTACTTTGCTGAAATACAGCTGAAAGCATGAAGCCAGCACGAACCATGTGCACGTCAGGCTATCAGAAAGACAAAAAAAAAAAAAAAAAAAAAAAGGTAAGTGCCAGGAAGGAGCAGCCAGAGTGGAGCCCCCAGTGAAACTACTGTGTCACTGTTAAAAGAGCACTCCTGGGTTTCTTTAATCTGAACTCCTTTCATCCACAGTTCCAGGCAGTTTGGAACGCCACTGTGATACAGATAAAGAGTTACCAATAGAGGAACAGGCAGTTTTTAGAGCACTACTGCCTCTTGCTTAGTTTGCACAAAGAAAAGCCTGCACACATTTATTTTCCTTTTACTGCTGTCATACAGATTAAAGCATCCTTTGGATAAAGTTTATGAGGCTGTTGGAGGCTGTTCACATGCATACCCATCTCTGCTGACCTCTGCTTGCCTCTTTGTTTCTTTGGTAAAGCCCATCGAAAGTTTCTTATCTCTTCTTGTACAAAGTTTACTTCCTGCTTTTCAGAGTTTCATTGCTATGATGCGATGCCTTCTATATTCCGTGATGCATTTTAAAATTCTCTCTTTTTCACCTGTATCTCTCCATCTTCTCTGAGAGATTTCAACTCACTCATAATTCCATCCTTTCCTTCAGACAGATAAAAAAACCCCCCTCATTCTTTAGGTGTCTGTCAAGCTCTTTAGCATACTAATTGATGTTTGTCAAAGAACAATCATTAAAATGCACAGTGACTGCAGAGAAATAGCTGTAATGGCCTGAGATAAAAGTGTTCCATCTGTCTTTACTGCTGCCCCTGAGCAGGTGGTTCCTGCCCTGTAGTTCAGTGAAGGACAGTGTTTTCCTCAAAACCTGTTTTAGTGCCCAGCTGGCTGCATGAGCTTCTTGACTATTAATTACATCAGCACCATATAAGTGATAGTAAACTTGGGGTAAGTTCACAGACTGTCCCACTCTCTTACCACTTCTTCCTAGTATATTAAATTTTTAATCTCCTCCTCACATCTTCTAATGGCATTAACTTCAATTCCCTAGACTTATTCAGTAATTTTATGATTTTTTTTTCTGAGGTGGGTGAAGCTGAGCTGTGTTTTCCTGGGAAAATTGTCTTTTGTGGTAGTAACCACTAGATTAATAATGTCATAAGCAGAGGAGAGAATTTGACATCTGGTTGGGAGTATGTTGTTCAATATGTCTAGTTTGAGGTTATACACACACTGACTGTTCAAGGATATGAAGTCTTCCTAATAAGTTTTTGTGTACACACCAGTATGTTTGAATTATACCCAAAAAGTGCATAATTGTAAGATCTCTATAATATCATCAAGATACAGAGCTATTGCATTAAGCATGTTTTCTGTAAGTAGAAAATCCCTCCATCAACTCAAACTGAGGTCTAAGAGATTTCTAGTTTGAGCAAATATACTGTAGAGAAATTTATCATAGGCCTAAACTCCTGAAATCTCTGTGGTTCTCTCACAAAAAGTGCTTGGTTTTCACAGAAATATTGAGTTCAATTATGTTTTCACTAAAAAATCACCTTCTCTCCATCATGTTGCCTTCCACAAGGTCAGTTACTTACAATATAGGCATCGGTGGCATGGGCAAAGGTTTTAATTTTGATCCTCAGCATCATCTCAGTTATTTCAGTGGGTTTATTTGGTTTAACTGCCTTGAACTTAAAAGGCAATGCTATTAATGAAGTACAAGAAAAAGATTCAGATTTTGTTCGAAATATTTATTTTCTCTCAGGTTTCCTGACAAATGAAAACAGGTAGGAAAATTTGTCATCATTTTTTATTTTGTAGTCCAGGTGTAACCAAACTCAGCCTCACAGATTTCCTGTGCCAAGTTTGGAAAGCCTTTGAGAAATCCCTTATTACATTAAGTCTGACAGATAGAATTGACTCTTATTGTAGTAATTGAATTCCCAGATCATGGAAGAAGTGACACCTTTACACATATATTACAGGATTATGAGGGCAAGGACTGTGCTGAAGAGAAGGTAAAATTAATTTGACCCTCAGAAAAAAAAATGAGAAGCAAGTTTTGATTCATTTTTGTCAAGATTAACAATTCTGATAAGATGCAGTGCCTGGGAGTACTGGGCTTGCTCTAACAGCACTGCCTAATTGTCCCTGCTGCTGCTGTTAACTTTTACCCTAACTCTGCTCTTTCTTGAGACACCTTCCTCTGGATGCAGGGTTTATTGGAGTCTCTAGAGTTTGTTTGCTGGACTCAGAAGGCCTGAGCTCAATCCAAGGGAGGGAACTATGTTTATTTATGCCCCCAAATATCCCAGCTGGAATCATCCTCATTTCTGTGCAGAATGTTGAAGACACAAGGCTGGCAGCTGTGCTCTAAGGAAGAAAGAGAGGGAAAAGCAGATGGTAGAGGGGGAGATTGGCAGTTATGGTGTAAGCTTTAGAAATCTATAATATTATGGAATTGCCACAGTTATAAGCACCTTTGCCTGGATTGCTCAACAGTGGATAATAAAAGGATCAGAAAAATAAGGGAATAAGTAAGGCATTCAGAGCTCTTACCTGCTACTGCAGTGTTTCACATTTGCTGTGTGTATCTCTACTTCACAATATTTCAGTAAAGCAGGAAAATGGCCATTCCTAAAGTTGAGCTACAGCTTACCCTTCAGGCATTGCAAACTACTGATTCAGAGATTTAGCACATGTTTAGACAGGGATCACTTTTTGAACTAAAAATTATAATACTGTATTAGAGAGTTAATACTGTGTATGCTAATGATCATAAGAATCAACATCCCTCTGTTCTCTGAACTTTAGAGCAATTTCAGGATTTTATACTGTTGTCTTTACAGAGGCAGAAAAAATGCAGTTTGTTAGTGTGTGTGAATAGTATCCTTTAGGTCTTGACGTCATTTTCTGAGCAATTTACATACAAAAGAACAGTCCCCTCTCCCCCCCTCTGCCCACAACTCCTAAACCTAAAGATATCTTTTCAAATGCATAAAGGTTTAATATCAAAGGTATTCTGTGTGCTCCTCATTTTTGACAATGTTAGTTAGGAAAATTTTTATAGTGAGTCAAATAATTAGATAAAAGTACTTCATACCTTTTAGTGTGGAGTAAGATTGAGGTGGTAAAGGAAAGGAAAAGTGAGGTAAGTCTTGAATTCAAATGAATGTTTGTAGAATGTCCCTGCACACATACCAAATGGTTTTGAGTTGATGAAAGCAGATGCTGAGCAGCCAGTAAGCCATCAGCTGTTTTCTTTCTGAATTCATCTTTATCTTTTAGCTTCTTCTAAATATCCAAGAAATGCAGTATCATACTTTTCAAACCACTCCAGGAGTCCTGGTGAGCATACTCACAGCCTGCCTCAGTAGCAAGGATAAGCAGTCCTCACAAGTCAGACATCTTTGACTTTGTAAAGTAAAGGAATTGGAGGAAAGGAATTAGAGAAAATGAACTGACTCTTCTACAGGTGTTACCAAAATCCCACCCTTTTATTTGCTGGGAGGTTGTACTCATGTATGCAGAAACACACTTGGAAGTCTGACTTGTCCCTTTCTTTGCTCATATCAAAGGCAATCCTCCTTTCCTGTAGCTTGTTCAGCAGGGAAATAGCCTGCTCTGCTTTGGCAGGAGGAGTGTCTTTTGGGGTGACCCCTAAAAAAGTGACACCTTTCCAGTCTTTCATGGGCTGGTAACAAGCTAAGTTTGTCTGTGGAGTCCCGTGCTGTTAGGCAAAGAGAAAACACTTTGAAAAGAAGCATAGGGAAAGAAATCCCATTTTGCTTCAACTGGTAGACTTAACAAGATCTCAGTTATTTTTACAGGAAGGCTAAACAGATGGAGGATGTCTCCCCTAACATGAGGTTGCTAAGGCAATCTCTAGCTGAGGGTTCCTGGGACTCCCAGAGTCGCTGCAGAGGTAGGGCAGACGGGGATGAGCATCTTTTCTCTCCTGCCATCTGTAAAAAGCTAGGCTTTTACTTCCCACACTCAGCCAGAAGGTTCCCATGTGATTGAAGCAGGGGACATCTTTTGCTTGACAAATACTCTCCATAGGAAAGTTCTCAGAGAAGCAGCAAACACTCCTGTAGGCAGGGATGAGGGGGAGAGTTAAGGGATTTGCACGCGGTTAGAAACAGCTGGCACAGGGGAAGAGTAACCGAGAAAAAGGAACACAGATATGATTGTATCAGTGCATCTGACCCAGATAACTGCTTGGGGGGGACTCAAGGTTTGGAGCAGGCCTTTTCTGCATCTCTTATGGTTAATTGTGCCATGTCACCTACATTGACACTGCATTATTACTTGCATTAACAAAACTAGGGTCTTCACAGGTAATACAAAGAGGTTTTGTTTTGAGTGAGCTGCTTATATGTGTATTATATACACAAATATTTGCTCGAGCTCTGAGTGAGATTTACAGGCTGCAACGGTATGATTTAAAACTTTTGTAAGAGGGGAGGAAGCACCAGGAGAAATAGACAGGGAATACGATTTAAAAGGCAGAGAATAAAATGTTCTGTTTTCTTCTTAATTTTTAAGCAGGGGACAGGCACTGAAACAGTGGGAAACTTTTATGATCTACACTGTTAGACTTGCCTTCATAAATAGAGATACTAACAACTGGTATTTTTACTGAGAAACGTATCTAAACAGACAAAGGAAAGAGTTAATCAGAAATGGTCCATGTGAGTGAGAGGCTATCTGCAGTGACCTGCTCTCAAGTTTATAGATCACCTGCAAACTCACACTAGAGCCACGCATTTTTCCCTTATCTTAATCGAATTCATTTTTAACCATAAAATGAATATTCCAAATAACTCTGGTGTGTCAGAAGATGAAAGCTTCTCTGGCATGATTGAGCTTTTCACTGAAATGTAAGTATTTCTCAATTACAAGGTTTCAGTAAATGCTTAGGTTAGGAATGGTTCAACATCCTCTGAATTTTTTTGGCCTTTAGTGGATTAAATTAATGGATTTTAATGTGAATATCTGCTCTGACTTGTGAAAACTGAAAAATTAACAGAGGTGTATGTTGGGATATAACAGCCCTATGCATTGCAAATATTATGCACTTTACTGCAGAGCACCAAAGATCTGAATGTTATAGGAGTTCCTATTTTTTTTTACAACATGCCACATAAAACGGAACCACTGGTATCTAACTACCTTATTTTTCACTGTCTTGTTCATTTTGGAAGGTGTTTGAAAGGGATTGCTTGGTGAGTCAATCTGAAATCTACAGCATCTCCCAGGATGATACTACAAGAACTCATTATGGCTCATGAAATGTTCACAGATTATGGTTTTCAGTACTACAGAAATAACTGCAAGGGGAAAACACACAAAAAAGTAATTTTGCTTTGAATTGATAAGAAAAAGAATGAGACCTCCCAGTGATCATTGTTTCTTTTGTTGAAGCATTTTTATATTGTGTATTAAATGAAGCGGATATCCAAAGGAGGAAGGGAATTTATCATTATTTAAATAAAGTGTACCTTATAGAATGGATGCACAAACAGAATAAAGTTAAGGCAGCAGTATAAGTAAGGTGCCAGAGAAAACAAGGAAAAAAATCCTTTTTCTTTCACAAGAATATTGTTGCATGCTGAACAGTATACCTGGAGCTATAAATAAAAGAGCGAAATAGTTTTCTAACCTTAATTACGAACCTACTCTTATACCTAGTAAAAACCAATTTTTACTAGATAACAAAGGAAGTCATTGGTCCAGCAATGTATTGGATGACTGAACTGTTGTCTTCAGCAATTGCACTGTTCTCTCCCCTTCTCTTTAATCTTAGATTTTAGTTGGGATGGAGGTGTCACTGTGGTGCAAGTGAATTTTCTATAGCTACATACACCTTTTTTTTTCTCTCAGTGTTGTATCCCTCTTGGGAATGTTTCTCCCTCAAAACCCCTCCCCCAGAAACTGTAACCTGGCCGGAGTTACCCGCCCCTTGTCTCCTGACCTATGGCTGTCAGCCAGGTAACCTGACCCTGACCCCAAAGGTGATAAAAACCCCTCTCTCCCCATGTGATATCTCTCTCTTGCCTCTGGATCCCTTCAAGGAATAAAGGCCTTGGAATACATCCTGGGGTAAGGAGCCTCTTTTGTAACTCTCTCTACCCTATTTTGTAGTTCCCCTCTTCCAATACTCCCCCTAAATCTGAGCTGGCAGCTTGTGGGGGGGGGTGGAGGAACAGGGGAATCTACATCTCAGTTCCCATGTTTTTCAATAGTTTAGACTTCAGCTAGGTACACTTGGTATCACCAGTTGCAAAGAGAGAAGACAAACCAGGTACGTTTGATTTGAAAATAATCCTCAATATAATCTTGGACAAAAGCAGTCTCAGACACAACAGTTCTGTTCACTTCTTTTTCTTCCAAATCTTCCTTTTTATTTACTATATTTCTGATGTCCCCCATGCTGATATAGGTAGAGGAAAACTCATAGTTACAAGGATATCATTCTAAAGCTTATCTAGAACTTTTAGGCTAGGATAAAAATTCCCAAAGGATCTGGCAAAGCAATGAGAACAAGGGAAGTCTCTATAAGCAATATGAAATTATTTAGGTTTGTAAACACAAAAATTGGCTGTGAGAAATTGCAAGAGAATCTAATGAGGCTGAAAGATCTGTAATACACTTGCAGATGAAATTCACTATTTCACTGTTGTGCAAAGAAATGGGAGAAAGAGGGAGAAGAGAGGGAATCAACCCTAACTAAACCAAAGAAAATTGTTCTGTAAATTACTTATTACCATTCAGGAAATGAATCTTGGCATTTTTGTGGGTAGTTCAAAAAAATGTCAACTCAATGCTCTCAGTGGTCAAAAATGCAGAGGGTGTACTAAACAATTAGTGGGAGGACTTAGGTGGAAAAAAATCAGAAAATATCACTATGTCATGCCAAATTCACTGTGTATTCATGTTTTTTGTATCTTTGGTTTTATCTAAATGAGATTGAAAATGATAGAAAATGCCAAACAGTTGCTAAAGGGAGGTTGAACAGAAAGAAATATATAAAACCATAGGCACCATACAGGAAATGAGTAAGGAACAACAGTTTGTTACAGCTCACAGACAATGAGACCTGTAGGGCAGCAATTGAAATGATCATACATGCTTAATAGAACATACAAGATAGAAAATTGTTACCCAGCAGAAACACCACATTGCTACCACATGATGTGGACCTTGAAAGCTAAAAATGGCCCAAAGATAAACTCAGAAAAACCAAATCGTTAAAAAGAAGGATGCAGATGCAAGCTTTGGTTTAGGAAGTCTCTGAATTGTGTTTTGCAAGAAGGTGGGAGTATGCAGTGGGGAAAACTTCACAGTGCTATTCCCTGTTCATTTCTTGTTTTCTCTAAGTCTCTGCTGTTGGTTCCTGTCAGGGATTTGGCAAGAGATTTGTTCTGTTCCTCCTGTGGTTTTGAAAGAGCTGAAAGAAAACTATGAGACAGTTTCAATTAACGTTTTTAAGTGATTTGGCTTCCTGCTCACCTAGGAACCTAGAGGAGGTCCTTGCTCTTGTTTCCTATTTGCTCAGAGACTCCAGTTCCATGGGGAAGGAGATTCAGCAGGAGATGAGGTCAGTTGCCCTCTCTGATCTCAGCTCAATCCCTGTTCTAGAGATGGTTCTGTGGTTTAATACCCCATCAAATAGAAGCAAATGGTGTTACTGGTGTCCAGACACCTCTTTCAGACTAAAGCTGAGGATGCTCTGCTGCTCCAGGCCAGGGGATGGGTTGGAAGTGCATAACCAGAAGCAGTGACAGTGGGACCTAAATACTGCAGCAGTGTGGGGGCAGTGATAGATTGGGAGCCAGCTGGCTCAGGGAGAAGAAATCAGCTTCAGGTCAGGAACAAACATTGCACTGTGATTGTTATGGTCAGTTTTCATACTTTGCTTTGGAAAAGGTGAGCTTTTAACCAGGAATGTTTTCAGGTGCAGGACAATAACTGTGAATATTATTTTCTAGTTAATAGTGGGACAGAGCTGCCAAAGGGCTAAGATGAGGCATGAGAGTGGATTATATGCAACACTGCTTTGCCCAAAGGATATCAAAATTTCTGTCTTCAAGGCCAGAGAGAAAAAAAGAATTGTTAAGACATGAAAAAGATGAGGAAAGTGTAAGGATTTCCTGAGAGATTAAGTAGAATATCTCGTAGGATGTTCCTATACATGGGAGAAAAATAAACCTGAAATTCTTACTCATGTTGATTTAAAAATACTTGTTATAAATGACATCGTAATTTCTTTGCATGGAAAACTACTGAAGAGGTATTTAAGGATAAACTTACAGATAAATAGCACCTGAGGGAAAAAAAAATTAGTAATTTTATTTCTTTAAAAACTTAAAGGCAGTCCTTTAACTTTGAGTTTTACTGATATTCTCTACATTTGCTTTGCAATTAATGAAAATATTTTCTATTTAATTTATGAATTTTTATAATTGAAGATTAGTTTGTCAGACTCAGCCAGATGCACTTAGTGCTTAAATCATAAAAAAAGAAAAAAAGCTGAAATAATTGCTTAGACATGAAGAGATTATATTGTGCTTATTTGTTTACTATGAAGTCTTGGAACAGCAACACAGATGTTGGAACAAATAGTTCCTATTACAGCTCTGCCTCTTCTCACATTGAGTTTCAACTCATCATTGAATACATTAGATCAGCATTTAAAGTTTTTTGAAATAACTTCTCAGTTCTTTGAATACTAAGATTTTGTAATCTCTAGACATCAGCAGATTAATGACCCATTAATTAATTGAAAGACCCATTGCTGTTATATAAATATTCCTCATCAAAAAAAATAGTACTTCCATTAAGAGGAACCCTAAAGGCTGTTTTGAATATTTGAAGAAATAACACTTACTCTGCTTGATTTGCTCTGAACCAGTTCTATTTAGCCATGAATTACCACCAGTTGTAAATCCCTGTGAGTCAAACCTCAAAGAGTGAAACAGGATATACTGATTCAGTGATATTTACATGAAAGATAAAGACATCCTGCTTCAGAATCGAGCACACTGAGCTTGTATGAGCCATGGGGAACTTGGCCTCATGGTTTGTCAAACTTCTTTCAATTTTGGTAATTTTTTCTGTAAATGGTAAATGCATACTTTTTGCAAGTATGTTTTGTTTGTTAGTTTATTTTTTGTCTATGAAACCTCCTCAGAGAGAGCAGGATCTCCAACTGCAGAGTACTGCAGGCAGTGGCAATGCAGGCTCCACCATTTAGTACTCTGCACGCAGACTTAATAGCATTCCTGATTTTTCAACACTAATAACCTCCAAAGAGAGGAGAAGCTTAGGCATCACCTATTTATTTATTCATTTAATTGCTGATGCTGCCAGAGACATTTCTTTATATTGTCACTTTGCTAATTGTTTCCAGAATGTACATGTGTCCACTTGCAACCATGGCAGGATCATCAAACCTCACCATGTAGCCACAGACAGGTAAGAGTTGGTGAATATTAAGACAGCTACAGAGTTAACAATTGCATTCAAATATGGTGAAAGAAACATGTAATGGGGAGATATTTTCCGAGGTGGCAAGTGACAGTGAAGATAAACAGAACTGAGTTTTGTGTTAAGCAAATAATTTTGGTGTAGTTTCCATTATTTTGTTAAGATTTAGGCTTAAAGCCTTACAAGCAATTCTTAGACCTCATATATGGAGACAAATTCATTAAAGGCATGATACCAAAATAGGTAGATAATTATCACATTGTGATTTCTGAAAATGATCACCATTTAACTAATCAAACAATATTTTAGATATCACAATGGATGTCAACTCTGTTGCTGGGGAAGAGTAACCAATTTCCTTCACAGAGTGGAATAATTGTCATTTTGAGCAGAGGAGGTGCTTCCTTAATCCGAGAGAATATAATGTTAAAGCAGTATAATTATATGGGGGTTGTTATGTATAGGGTAAAGGAGTGATTAAGAAAGATGCTCTGTACAGAACAAAAGTGATTAAGAAAGCAATCAGGCTTTGATGTACTGTACTGTTTTAAAGGATGTTGGATTCCTGGTTTATGATTTGTCTTATTTGTGGTCACTTTGGAGAGCCAAGAGAATCAAGTTATTTTCTTGTAGCCACCAAGTACACAATTCACAAGAGTAGTACACCACCATAATTTTGCTAAATTATATGAAAAGGGTGATTATTCAATATATGCTTTCTAGTATCTCAATTTTGAAAGCTACAGGGAGTGGCTCCTTCACTGGTGATTCCTCCTCTGCCAGCCAGGAATGCTGCCAGCAAGTGTTCAATGCTCAGAAAACTATGAGACAGTTTCAATTAACGTTTTTAATGCAAGGTCAGGGTAGTCATGATGTTTGATCCCTATCAGGATAGAGGATTGCACTGCCTTTGTTCTCTTCACTGTCATTTTTCAGTAGGGTGGTAGTGGTGCCACAAACTGAGGTTAAGTTTTGGAGAGTAATTGTCACAGCACATCTCATTTTGTATGAGAATTATTATTCTTGTTTTTCAGATCCCCTTTTCTGGGTCTGCATGACTAGATTAAATATAACTTTAAGGGGAATGTACATAATTCATCAAAGAAAAAATATTTTAATATTGATTTCATATATTAATTTTTATGTATAATAATAAAGAATGTGAGCTTTTTAGTTGATTTTTACATGTCAAAACTCTGTTTTCAGAGTTATGACAATCCACTGGAAGAAGAAAACGTCATTAAATTTTGATTTCTTTACATCTCTCTGCTTTAATATGTTGACATTTCACTGTGTCTCACTTCAGTAATCCCTTAATCAAGGTATATATAATGATTTTAATTGTCTGCATAAAAGCATCTTGGTATCCATGGCACCATTTCTCTGCTCTTTTCCAGAATCCTTCCAACTGCTTTTTGTTTCAGTTGATGTAGTTCCTACAAGTCTGCCCTGCATTTTATGTGCTGCTGCACTGGAGAACTGCTGGCATCCAACTTCATGGTGTTTAACTTGTGTGTGAATGCTAAAATTGTGTTTTCTGCTCTCACCTCACACTGCAAATTCAGAGCACTTCACCTATGAGCATGAGGAATATTGAGCAGTTTTATCTTTCCTTTTGGTTATTCTCCCACAATACACGAGATGTTAATCAATTTAATCTCCTTTAATAATCTTCTATCTGCATTTCCAAATTTAATAGGTTGTCTTACATTATTTAGCTCGTGTTTGGAACTGGATTGCTTCTCAAGCATGTTTATATCTTTCCGAATGTTTTCACATGATACTGAACTGATGAGAAGCTGAAACTTTCATGTTCTTGGCTGTAAGTATTTTGAAAATACTTTGACAGAACAGGTGAAAATGTCACCTAGCAACTAACAGCATTCCCCCCCCGCCCCCCTATATATATGTGATTTTTTTTTTTTTTTCTGGAATTGCCTATATGTTTTTCCCCCTTTATTTTCACTTGCATTTTTTGTAAGAAAATGAAAATATGTTAAGATTTTTAGAAATGGACATTCAGCTGGTTGTTAAATTATAGTGCTAAGAAATATCCTGCGGGTTATTACAGTCAATAAATCAACATCTGTATTCTCCTGGTATCTTTGAAAATGATGACTGTGAAAAAATCCTAGTAAACATGCATTTTTCCAATGCAACCTGTGGGGCTGTGAGGGAACTGAGTTGCCCTTCTTTTGTACTGTTCTTTGCCAGGGAACAACTTTAGGGGCAGAGTGTTGTCCAGTGCAGGATTAGTATGTTTCTTATTGTTCTGGAATAAAAATTGAGTAGAAAAAAATCTTTCCCAAAACCTTAGTTGCTTATATTATTCTCTAAGAAGATCCAGCAGAATATGCACTATTTTTCTTCGTCATTAAAGTCAAAAAATTTTATGTCAATTCCCAATTACCCAGTTTAGGAGAACAGGCAGAAAGAGCAGACATCACTGCAGGGGAAACCTGTCACTCTGCTCTTGCATTCTTGAAGCAGTCAGATTCTTTATAAGAAGGCACAAGAAATCCTGTCTGGCCCATTTTTAATTAAATACGTATTTTAAAATTGTTTTTCTCCAGTCCTAAATGATGCACTTCTCTGTACATCTAATCTTTGTTTTGTTTGTTTGTTTGTTGTTTCTAATCCTAACTAGGCCACAGCTGCTCTATAAATCCAACTGCTTTTTGTGAGTTTTGGTAGTGATCCACATAGGATTATTCTGATTTTAAAAGAAATTTCTTTCAATTCTCCAGACTAACTGCATTTTTAGTTACTTTTTAGTAAGTTAGTAGGAGACATGAGTGTCTGCTTTAAAAATTGGAAGTATCTGAATTGCCTTTTCACTGTCTGTTTATTGCTTCTCTCTTACAAGGATCTTTTTAATGTATTCTCTAGGGACCATTTTTATGTATTTTTCACCACTTCCATAGAAACTTTATGTAAATAATAAGTGATTAGAGCTGGACACATGATTATGAGTGAAGCCATATGAAGGGCTTAAATAAAGTCATAATAAAGGAGTTTGTTATCCATAGGTAGATTTTACACACATCACCCAATACCTGATAATGATGCAGTTTATTTGCTTTTCACAAGGATGCTTTGCTGTGAAGCAAAAAGCAGTTGGCTGTTCTTGAGACCATTTTAGCCTGTTTGGACTCATCCTAAGAATTTACATCATTCCTTGCCATGCAGATTACTGTGCACTTTCTGTGCATTACATTTGATGTTTTGGGCTGAGGAAGGAGTCCTTATGTTTCCTTCTTTGGCCCAGCCTGCGCTAAAGGATTTTCAGCCGATGACAAATTTTCTGTTTAATTTTTTCCCTTTATCTTGATCATTAATAAATGCATTGCATTAGATTAATTTACTATTAAAACCTTTCTCCTGTGATGGGAAGCAGTGCTTTTTCTTACTGTTTTTTATAAATTCTGATTTTTAATTTGTGATGGGAGATGAGAGAATTCACTATTTTGTTTGATTATTAGGATTTGATTTTTTTTTTTTTTTGTGCACAGTTTTATTTAAGCCTTTCATTTTCTTCTCTAGCAATTTTTTTTCTCCAAAAAACATCAAGACAAATCCCAACAGAGCAACAATGAATGTGCTCAAGGTTTCCATCCTCTTTGGCCTTTTAAAGGGTTTGAACCCTGGTCTGTGCCTGGTTGCATTATCTAGATATTCCCATGAATTATCCCCAGATCTGCTGCTCTACAGGCAGCACAGGAGGTACAGGGCAGCATTGCAAAGGTCTCTGTTGAACGTAGAGGCAGACATGCTTCTCCCCATATGCAGAAAGCAGAGATCTGCAATATTTGTTTGCAGTCATCAGCAGCTGTAGTATGGAGGTGCTGCTATTTGCCAGTCCCATCTGCAGTCTCATATTCTACCTTCTGGAAGGAGAAATATTCAGCTTTATGTTCTTTTCCTAGGATAACTTTGAGAGCCCCAAACACGCCACAGTTCCAGGTTAAACATCTGTGAACTTTTAAAGAAATTCAACATACAAATAAACAGCAGGATATGGCTCATTAGTAAATGTTTGTGAGGTGAAGCAACTCTTTTAAACTCCTTTTTTATTGTAGAGAAAATTGTTGCAGAATACAGATGGGTATTAAATCAATTTGATAGACCCTTATATAATCCCTGACTAGACTAGAGCTGTATTGCTAGATTTTGCTTTCTGATGTACTTTACTGGGCAGTTTAGGCTATTTGTTCTGCTTTACTGTTTCTAATGTGGGTTAAAGTTAGTCCCCAGTCAAACCCTGACTGCCGTTATGTGTTGTTTGTTTTAGCCCCCCACTCGTACTAATGCAGGCTGTAACATCCCTTTTTCAGACTATTTTAGATCAATCTGCAGCTAGCACAGCTTATCTCTATAGCTGAACAGATGTGTTTCAACAGGATGGAACTCTGCAGAATGATCCTAAAATTCTAGATTTTATGTAGCTCTTCACACTGCTGGTTTTTCACTGTACCATCTGTATTGCCATCATGCAGAAGTCAATGGGGCGTTAAGAACTTGCTGGTGCTGCTCTTTCTGGTTGGAGCAGAAACAGAGCTGCCGCTTTGGTCTGCATTTTGCTGACTTTGTCACCCTTAATCAAAGAGACAATATGGATTTCTGGGACAGTTTTTGGAGCCAGTAAACACACAGGGAGGGAGCTGTGTGTGCACCCAGGAAAAGGAGGGAACCTGTGCTCATGATCTTAGAAGTAAGCAACAGCTGTAAGTCTGTTCTGCCCCTTCTGACCCTGGTGCTTTCCCTTCTGCAGGGTAGAGTAAGAAACTCCAGCAATGTACACCCATGATGGCCCCCCAGCTGCTTTAGAGAACAGGATTTTACTTGATTTTTCTCTTCATCTCTCGTAGTTGTTAATAGCATAAGCAAACTTTCTCCCCAGCCCCAACATGCCCCAACAAAACAATGGGCAAAAATCTATCCACTGTCTCACATCTTTGGAAGAGACCAGGACCAACTTTTGAGACATTGCTTTAGAATTCAGCCTCATGAAAGCTTGACTAGAGTCCGTGAATTTGTTTTTTGATGTGTTTGCCTCCTTGCCTGCAGTGGGGTAGAAGGGATCATGGTCCTGCTGAGTGGCACAATCCATCTGTAATGGACTGAAATGCTGTTGCTAAGCAGTGACACTTCCTTTTCCCGTTGTCCCTGTTTAAGTGAGTTAGAAAGCTTGATGCAGCCTTGCTGTTTTCAGCTGATATTAACAGACAAATAGAGAGTCCTGCCTGAGCCTCCCTTCTTTCTATGCCAGTTATCTCAAGCCAAATCCCTCTTGCTTGCCCATGCTGAGACCCTTTTGGTCCTCTCTTAAAAATGGAAAGAAATGAACAGAGCAGCAAATTCTGCTCCATTGTTTCAGATGCTTCAGGTCACACCCAGAAATGTGTGACTGCGAGACAGTGCAATTTAATTAAATGGCTTAGAAATATTCACTGGAGCGTTGTTGCCTTCTCCTGTGCTCTGGATTTATCTCATTCCTGTGCATATATCACAGTACTGCACTTCTGTCTTTTCATTGCTGCCTAAAACCAATAAAACAATCTGTCCCTGGAGATAATGAAGCACCTCTCAGAAGACAAAAAAAAAAAAAAAAAAAAAAAAAAAAATTAATCAATCAATATCAGTTGTGTACATTGCTGACTCCCAGTAGAGTTGTGATACCATATGAATGTGTGCTAGGTGAAATCACTCTGGTAACTCAGGGAAAACCGAGCACCATGGGCACAAGTGAGGGCGAGGCTCCAAATGCCATTTACAAAAACGCCAACTGAACAAACCTAATAGTCCTGTTTGCCTAATTTCTATAATTTGTGGACTTGTGTTTGGAGTTGGACTTGATATTTCTTGTGGGCTGCTTTTAACTCAGAATATTCTGTGATGTCTGATATATTTGACTTTGTTGGGGCTGCAGGTGACAACATGCTTTTGCTACTTTCAGTTTCACATCTTCGTAGTGGTAACAGATGCTTATTGAGGTATTGATTGTCCTGGTACATTTTTTGCATTAAAAAGTACCAAATTCTTTCTGAAAAACACAGAATACAAAAGGAATAGTTTGCTTTGACCAGGCTTGCCAAGAAAAGATTAATATACCTAATACATATAATTATAAATAATTAATACTTAATACATATAAATATAATTTTTTTACAAAATATCTTGTACTAATCCTTCTCTTAAAATTCAGGGTTAGTTCTGATTTAAGGCATCTCTTAGATGATTGATATTATAAGAGGATTTATCCTCTACAAGGAACCCTTAGCTAATCTGTAAGCTGAGCTATGTTGTCATGTTGAATAACTCCCAGACACCCCATAGGTGGTGTTGAAGATATTAAGCCCTTAATGTGTTTCATTTACTCTTAATCTAAGTCCAAAATAAAAGTGATAATTAATGTACCTTTAAAATTAAATTAATTTTATAAATTCTTGAATACAGCGCAGTTGGAAATGTCATTTTAGTGTAACTTGTGGACAGCTGAACAGTACAGACTGTGGCAAATTGATCCTGCACAGAACTGCCCTTTCCTGAAAAGGAAATAATCTATAAATCTCAGTGAAGGCCAAATCCCATTTCGGCTGGGTGGGAGTTATATCAGCCTGTGGTCATCTGAGCTTGAGAGGATTCTTCTCAGGTGAGCTGGAGGTGAATAGCAGTGTGACCTGCTTATGATATTATTGACTATCCTGACTGTTGCATAACATAAAATCCCAGATTTAGGAACTGAAAATATATCAGTATATTTTCATTCCTGTAAAACATCTGAATAAATAAGTGAAAGTAAACACAGACATTAAATTAACATGATTTTGTTGCTAAGGTAGCAAATTTCAGATCTCTGTGGGAATACTGCTCCACTGTAGCACAATTTACAAGTATTAAAGAAATCATTTTATGCAGTCATTTAGCGACATGAGCATTACATAGATTTGAGATGAGTGAGTGGTTTAGCAAGAAATTAGTATTCAGCATGAAGACACTGATAGCTCTGTGACAGCTGGAATTTAGAGGGAATCATATTCTTGAGCTGTGCTATCTACTAGGGAGGCACAACGACAGCAGAAGACACAGCTTCTCTTTTTTTTTTCCTCTCTTCTGTCAAGGTTCTCTCACATTTTGCCATATCATTCAACCACTTGTCAGGGCTTTATTAAAATCATAAAGCACTGATGAGTTTTAACAAACAAATTGTGCATGTCATTGGATGTGATGCCTTGGCCAGGAGAATGGACTTGGGAAAGATGTTTTGATATTTGCACAGCAACTGTGCAAAAAGCAGCTGTTATTTCAGGGTGTTGCTTTCTTTAAAAACAGAATTCATATGTCATTCTATATTTGTACTCTAATTGGAGAGAAGTCTATTAAAGACTAAATTTCACAGAATTTAGGAGGATGAAGCAGGAGCAAAAGGATGTAGAGGTGCCCTTAGTGATCCTGACCACAGCAGAAAATATATGTTCTGCCTCTGACCAGAGGATGGAGAATTGGCTGGGGATTGTTAATGTGTTTTCTGGAAGTAGACAAGTCCAATGTACCTTGGTCAGGCATACTTTATCTTCTCTTTTTTTATGGCTTGTGTGTAGACATGTAGTGGTTTGTCTCCAGATTCAGGAAGGAACTCTGTCAGACTGGTGGATAAGGGGCTGGGGTTGGAGGCAGGATTGTCCTTTATATCTGTTTGATATTACCATGTTGAAACATCATTTAAACCATCATATCATGGTTTAAAGTCACCCTGAGGTTATGTGTATTTATTCAGTTCACCTGATCTTCCAGGACACCTGGAAGCTTCCAGGACAAAATTACAGTAGCACTATGAAAGGCCTGTTTTTATTTACAGATGGAGAATGATGGATTCTGAAAAGTGGATGGCAACATCTGGGCAAGGCAACTTCCGAACAGTTTCTGTGTTGCTATGCTCCAGGTAATAACCAATAGAATTGCCATCTATTTATTCACTGAATTATAGTGAATATCTGACTCCAGATAAAATTCTTTCCTGAATCATTGTACTTTACCTGGGCTTCTTCTTCCATAAAATGATATGGACATTATCAACTAATGCCATTATTTTTGTTATTGATTCCATAGATGAATGTTATATGACTTCTACATCTACTTAACAAATGAGACATTTACAAGGCAGAAAAGGACAGGCAGAAAGGGAGATTGTGAAGAACAGCACTTGATGAGAAGGATCTCATTTTAATGGTCTCCTTTTTGTTACACTTGTATTATTGTCTGTTACAACTCATCAGACATCACTGTTGGGTAAATGCTATACTTCAGCCTCATGTGGCTCTATCTGCGAATGTTTCTTCCCTGCCATTCTCCTTAGCACAGTAGTTTTTTTTTTCCTTAGGTTACAATAAAACTCTGGAAGTAAAATTGCACATAAACATATAAACACACATTGCTTTCTACTTGTTAATTTACAGTCTTGAAATGATAGTAGGTGAGGCCTAGCACAGATGTGGTGCAACTGTGGAGAGTAAATGGAGTATGAGGAGAAGGTAGGGCCTGGTTTTGATTAGATTCATGCTTCTATAAATCCAGAACATTTACTCGCTTTTGCCTGGAGGAAGACTAAAATCTGTCTGGTATGGTGTTCTCTAATCAGGTATTCCAACCAGGTAATTGGACAGTTTCTTGACAGACACAGTGGCCAGACTTTTTATTTGCATTCTGAGACTATTTTTTAAAGTACTCTATTTATCAAAATAAAAAATATGGCAAATAAGGCACTAAGGAAGGTGAGGACTAGCCAGGCACCTAAAGAGTACAATATCTTTAGATGATATCATGTGGATTATTAGACAAGAATATTTGGAAAAATTGGGAAATTGCTTAGAAGACTGTTTCCCAGTAGTAGCAATATCACTGAAGGCAGACAGAAAACTGCTGAACAAAAAATGGCATTCTGCCATTTCCTTAAAGGATTACCAGGTTGCCGATGTTGTAAATGTCATTCCTAATTAACTTTGAGTTCTCAGAATGTACATTATCGTAACATGATTTCATCATGCTATGGTCTACCAAAATCAAGCCCTTTTGTACACGAGTATGTAAAAGAGAGGTTGGAACATATTGTGTGGGGGAAAGCTTTTGAGGAAAACACATCTGTTTTTTGTTGTCTTACAGATGTCTATTAAAACACTCACCCCATCTCAATTTCATCTTTAAATTTATTCATTAGTGCTAATCTCACTTAAATAAAGTCCCCTAACTGGGTTTTTGCGTGCCAGAAGCAAGGGTCCAGGAACCATCCACACTCAGAGATCAGGTGGGAGCAGTGAGGTTGTCAAAGGTTCCCAAGAGTCAGCCTTTGTGGGGGAGTTTTAAGCCAAATCCTCTACTTTTGTTTCTCTGATTATACCACTGGGATTGTTCAATTCATGTCTATGTACTCTCTTTGGGAAACTACATAAAAATTAGCAGAGATCTCTGTAATACAGGAATAAACCTATTAGGCTTCTTCCTACTAAATATGGTATCATGTCTAATCCCTTTCAGGAGGTCAAGGATAAAATGGTTCATTCATTTTAAAGGTCTATTTGTTCAGGCTAGTTGGGTAGAGGAGTGCAGTATCATCACTTCAAAAGAGGTTTGGACAAACACAGCAGGCAAAGCTGTCTTGGTTGCGTCTTCTTATTCTGGGGTGAAGGACAATGGCTGGTAAACTGAAGAGGCAAATTGATACCTTCAACAGGATAGAAAAATTTTGCTGTTACTCCCTCACTGGTATTTTATAGCTCTTTTCTGCCCAGGGGTCTCTCTTCCCCTTTGGACAGGTAAGAGTGTTACACTGTGGAAAACACTCACCAGGACTGGATCAGTAGGTGTGTGCAATGCTTTAGACTTGTACTGTGTTTATTGACTGTATGAAGTTTTTTTGGATGGTCTGGGAATCAGGGAGTTTTCCTCCATTAGCAATCTGGGTTTAACACAGGTCTCTTGTGTGTACTCAGCACAGTCTGGGCTCACATGCAGCTGCAGAGCTGCTCTGGACACCACACCAACTTCTCAGTCCTCCCACCATTAATCAGTATGGAGCACTTATAGGGCACAGAGAGAATGTGACCCTCTGATAAATGTGTAAAAACCTGAAAACTAGGGAATGAAGGGACAAAATCTGAAATTGTCTTTTCTTGGGACCTGGAGGATTCAGGAATTTCATCTCTCCCACCTTCCTGATTTTAATTAATACATTTTCATGTCAAATTTGTGTAGCAGAGTGTCTTCTTTGGCACTGGAGAGAAGGCTTTGGGGTGGCCTAATTGAGGCCTTCAAGTACCTGAAGGGAACTTAGTGGAAAGTTGAAGCAAGACTGTTTTCAAGGAAAGATAGTGACAGGCCAAGGGGGAATGGGTTTAAAGGAAAAGAGACTAGGTTTAGGTTAGATATCAGGGAAAAATTCCTTCAAGAGCAGTGAGGCACTGAAACAGGCTGCCCAGGGAAATTTTGGGTGTCCCATTCCTGGAAGTCTTCAAGCTGAGTCTGTGTGGGGCTTTGAGCAACCACATCCTTTGGAAGGAATTAGGTCCCCTTCCCACCATTCTTTGATTCTGTGATTCTATGAAAGGATCCTGGTAGCCACTTAGCAGGTCTTTATGAAAAATAAGGGGTGATCTACAGAGAAGATCTACCCAGGGTTTTGATCAGCATTTTAAACACTCTTGTTTTTCAGCTACTGAATCCCTTCTCTAATTACAAGTCGCATGAGAAATCCTCAGCTGGGAAGATTGTGAAGAGCCTGTCAGCTTGTTAGCTGAATCATCCAAGGCAAGACATTCCCTTAAACCTGATCTAAGCCATCAGCAACTTATTTCCACTTGATTCTGTATATCTGTGTCATCATAATCCTTATTTTGAATTTGGATTATGCTTGTTTCATAACCTATCTTGAGTTAAAGACAATGTCAGATAACTTAACTTCCACAGAACTGACATTAACTAAAATTTCAACATTGGAAAAGATGAGCAAGGGCTCAAATCCTCAGATTATTGCAAATATTCAAAATATGTGAATCTGTGTAAGTAGCAGGTCCTTAGAGTTCTGTGGTTGCTGTTAGTCAGAGATTTCTTTGACTGACCATAAAGCAGTGGGGCCTGAAAAAGGTGCTATTTCTCATGCTCCCCTTCAGCAATGGTAGGATATGTTCACCTGTGAGATGTGAGCTTCTGCTTTTGGGAAGTCTGAGATGCAACAGAACTCTGCACGGATGACCCTGTCCTGTGCAGTGGCACCACCAGTCATGGGTGAATTGTGTCTGCTGGCCATGACAAATCCTTGTCACAGCCATCCCTGTCACAGAAACTGCATGCTTGCAAGCTTCAAAATATGAAACTCCTATATATTTTGTCTTTTTTATTATTTGTCTTTATATTTGTCTTTATATTTTGTCTCAAGGGAGGATTTGAGAAACTCCCTCTCTAGGTTTTATGTCTGGTATTATCATATGAATTTCTGCAGTTGTTTAATATGAAAAAGCAAATTGAGCCATGAAAGGATGGAAGAGAGAGGATTTAAAAACTGCACCAGGAAGGAAAATGTTTCCCTTTTCTATTCGTGCCTGTCGAACAAATCTCCTTCCCAAGCAACTCTATATAAAGCAAGTTGCACGTACAACCCATGGCTCAGCAGACACTTCTGCAGCTGTTGGTATTTAGTAGGCAGCTGCTTGATTTTATAATTTCCAGCAGCTTGCTTCAGAGGGACTCTTGCTGCAGAAGGAGATATAGGAAGTCATTAGCCATCTTTTATTTTTCGAAGTTGTCACAGTTTCAGTTTAAAACTGGACAGAAACATCAATTATGTCTAGTGATTTAGGTTTGTCAATTTGAGGGTTTTTTGGCAAATGCACCAACTAATATAGTGGGTTTATTTTTTGCTGTGAGATAGGATTAGGAGAAAAACCAAAACATGTTTAGACATGAAAAGGTATAAAGAAAACTTTATGAGCAGAGTTAAAAGGAACATAATAAAAAAAGTCAGAATAAAACCTTTAGAACACCTTTTCCCTCTCTCTCTCTACAATATTCTTTTCTACTGACAATATAGAGATAAAATCTTGGGTCTTTTAGTTAGTTTACTACTTCTGAAATAGTTTCTTTGGTTCACTTAGGGAAAAGAGTTTTTCTTGATATACTATGGAGACTTTTTTACCAGAAAATAGTTTTTCTTGTGGCTTCAATATTACTGCAAACAGCTGCCTGGGACAGGAAAACCTTGCAGTGTGAAAGTCTTTTTTATGTCTTGCAGTTTTTCTCACAGCTGCTTTCATAGGCTATTTTAGTTTATTGGAGTGCTACTTTAAGGATGAGCTGTTCTAGCACAGAGCAAAAGTTCTCTTTGTTCATTTCTGGGACTAGAGGTCTTCTACTACTATCTCTAGGGAGAAGTTTCTCATTTCTTTATGCTCAAGTTTCTCACTGGATCCACAGCAACACGCATCTTCTTCAACTACTGGTGCCTTGGCCCACAACTGTACTAGAATGCTACGTCCCCTCAATCCATCTATATGAGTTACAAGGAAAGAAAACCAAAGTCAAATATATCTTCACCATAGCTTTACAGGATTTTAAGTCGAGCTTAAAACATCTCTTCAATCCCTTCTATCTAGAATTAACTCTTTCTTTACTGACCTTAGAATCCTATGTTATTATCTCTATGCATTCACCTTTTTTCTTTTTTTTTAATTTAGGAGAGAAGTGGTATCATAAAGTCATTTTTTCTCAAGATTTACCATTAACTGAAACAGTTTTATAAAGTCTTGCAACTCCGAAAAGCCAATCTGGTCCAAGCTCTGCATCGGGAACAGGGCTCGCCGTGCTTCCCTGCTGTCCATGTGGTACCTGCCGGCACCGCGTGAGCCAGCCCGACTCTGCTGGGGCGATGAAAACCAGAAAAAAACCCCCTGTTGCCGACACTTTTATCCTTCTGTCCATAGCAAAGTGGCTTAGCACACAAAGTGGCTGAGCACACAAAGTTCATTCCCAGCCATGCCAGCGTGTCCATGGAAGATCATCCCATCCCCTCCGATCCCGGCCACGTGGCTGCTCCTGGTCTGCAATGGCAGCAGCTGCAGGGCTGCTCCTGGACCCCGGGACACTCTCTTTTAAATTTCTCCTGGTGCTAACACAGTCTCTGTTTGGCACAGTCTGGCAGGGTCTGCTAGGAAAGAGCTTGTCCCTGCTGGCAAAGAGCCCCAGCCATCCACTGAGATAGGGCTCGGTGAGCTCCTCAGTGAAGGCCCAACAACTCTGCAGTGAGGGGTTCAGCAGCTCTTGGGTGAGGGGTTCAGCAGCTCCTCAATGATGGGTTCAGCACCTCCTCAATGATGGGTTCAGCAGCCCACTCTCTACTCTCCTAGAGAGTCCTTTCTGTCCTAGAGACAGAAAAATCTCGGCCGGGCCCTGGGAGCCAGTCCAGACCCAGCTTTGTGGGCTGAGCCGGGAAAGGCCTGGACCCCAGCCTGCCACCCCCAAAAGCCAGAAATGAAGAGAGCCCTTCCCGGGGTTTTTTTCCTTCTTAAGATGTGTATTTACAAAAGGCATATCCACTCTCTTCATTAGCCTAATCAGGCATCAATATTACAAAATTGTCCAATTAGAGCCATCCCAAGACAGAAGTACAACACAGAGGACAGAGCTGGGTGGGATTGTAATGATAGTGTAATGATAGATATACAGACCTATAGTGGCATCAGCTCTAAAAGTTTTAAAAAGATATTACATGCTTAATCTCTGGTTTTAAGAAGACAAAAGTGTAAATTTTTTTCTTTTAGGCTTAGATTTTAAAGCTACAGCCATACTCATGACTTACCAAAACACAGGCTCAGTTAGCAGCAAGTGTTCTTTGATAATTTGTTGTTCACTTGTGTGCTCTTGTCTCAAATATGAGATGATAACTCCAGGCTCTAAAGTGCAGGAAACTGTCTTGCTTGTGTAGTACCTACAGGCATGCTTCCACCTCTTCCCTCCTGTATTTTGTAGGGGTATGTCCCTCATAATCAGATCCTTCTGCTCTCAAACCTCTTCTCAGTCTGGTTGGTGTGTTGCTGGATTTGCCTTCTTGCAGTCAGAGCACTCTAACACAAGCAGGCAACCAGACAGCAGGCAACCTGCTGTGCCTTGGAGTACCTCAGGTTTGACAGAAACAACTGTTTCAGAAGATTCTAGGTTTTGGTTAAAAGCTGAACTTGATAATCTTGGAGGTATTTTCCAGCCTTAATGGTTTTGTGATTATATAATTCTATAATTCCCTAACTCCACAACTCCACAAGTTTGTGGTTTCTGAACAAAGTCTCAGAGAGTCTCTGATGTCCAGTGTGGTGATTTGAGGCATTGGGTTGCAAGAAGCACATGCAGGTCATATGAAATGCAACTACAGTCTTAAGAGGAGTGGGAGGAAATGTAAGATTTGGGTAAGGATGGGTTGTCACTGCCAGTTTCCTACTCATGCTCTGTTCATATGACATCTTTCCCCTAAGAAGTCATCTTTTGGGAGACATGAAAGGAGCAAAACCTATGGTAGAAGCTAAAGGAGTGTCCATAACACTGACTGCCAATATGGGCTGGGAAAGGACAAATTTTCAAAACCAAAACTCAACCAAAACACCACCTGAGGAAAGCATTTACTCATAGAGGGAAGAAGCCAGAACTGTCTGAGATGAAAGAAAGGAGTCACTGAGCCAATGGGACTGAAGTAAATCAAAGCTTTGGAAGTAATATGTGTTACCTCATGCTCTCAGCTGCCTACAGCTGCTCAGAAAGGAAATTCATGTGAATTGATGAATCTTGCACCATCTCCATTCCCATTGCATTCAGGGTTGAAATGACTAAAATAATCTGAGATTAGACACATTTTGCTGATTTTTAAACTGAACTGATCCTATTGAGACAGTGATAAGAAAGAAAGAAATTTTATATAATTTCTATGGTAAAAATTACTGGTCTTACACAAGGAGGAAACCATTCTTTGGCACTATGCTAATTAATGCCCTGAAAAGAGTAAATGCAAGAAGGAAGCCTCAAATCTAAATCTTTCCCTTCTGAATTTGAGTACTCCTGCCCTGGATCATGAGCAGATACATCCATTTTCTCAAAAGGAAGACTAGAATGTGGAGACGGTTTTGTTTGTTTTGTTTGTTTGTTTGTTTGTTTACCTCAATTGAAATTGAAAATATCTGTGGGGGTAATTTTAGATGTTTGACATTTCATATGTACAGTTTTATGTAAGCTTTTTTTTTTTTTAGATAACTGATAAAATAGTAACATATAAATGCTGATTAGTGCTTGGATTCTTTAATGTTTCACTGAAAAATGAATTAAAAAGTCAAAAAAAAGAGAATGTCCTGTGGCAGAAGAGAACAGTGACAGCCTTCTTAGAGGTTTCTTCAATTTATTGCCTGTGCGTTAAAAGCTGATGTGGTGGTGTAGAGTAGCACTTTTTACACTGTAATGTAATTTTACAGAGAGAAAGGCTTGAGAAAATACCCAGTACAATATCTGTTAGATCCTGCATAGTTCAAAGACCACAACTGGAACTACACATTGTGGACATAATTGTTATTCAATGTAATTATCGATTAATTCTGTTGAACCATCATAATAAAGTGGTAAAAGATGATTAGAGATTATATGAAGGAAGCAGTTTGACTGTATGAAAAATGTTTCCAATGATAAAAATAGCAAGTTACTATTAGAAGCAGAGACAGCTAAAGAAAATGAACCAAAATTAGTACAACAAACACAATATATTATAAAAATTCTGAATTAATATTTGCCTTAGAAACAGAAGAATAGCTGGTAGACATGAAAAAAGGAGCTAAACTCCATGGTGTTAAAAAACACAAATCCCCCTAACCATCATATAATCTTACTGCCTCAGCCATCTACAGGTGTATTGCTCTGTAGTAGGGCAGGAGGCCTCTGCTGTGTGTGGGACACGTAAGAGGGTCATGCACTTTGTGCTCATGGGGAAAGTCTGGGTGGTTTCAGCAATATCTAAGTGCAAAGGCAATGAGCTTTGCCTTGATGAGGAACATTGACTACAATTTTCAGTCTAATAGATCATGGCAGATTATAGGGCAGCAGAGGGACAGAGAGAGAAAAGCAAGGATGCATAATGCAGCTGCTGGGAATATAGAGAGCAGACATCACTGGCAGCTGCTTAATTACATTTTGCCAGTTTTCACTATAAACCCTGTCACTTCTCCCTTTTTCAGATGATTGTTAAGGGGCTGAGGGCCCTGAAGGTATTTTTATGAAGAATTGAAAGAAAGGAGAAGTGGAGAAGAGTGAAGACAGCACATAGGAAGCTGCTTGCTGTGGCATCTGCTAGTGCTGTGCCAAGGCTGTGCCACTGTGCCAAGAGCTGCCTGGGCTGTGGTAGGGCTTACCAACAACAGGGCTCAAGCAGGGTCTGCGAGTACCCACAAGGAGTGGACATGGGACATGTGGGAAACCTTAAGGCTGGGTTTGGTTCTCTGAGTAATCAGGAGGGAAAGAAAGGCAATTTGAATGTGAGACTCTTGATCTTCCCATGGTGGGAAGTAGTTCCTGCTTTCCTTAAAGATGCTGTAGCTTGTTTTGTCTCCCTGGTGAGAACTTGGGTCATTGTAGATTCAAAGTTCCAAGGTCATTATTTTAAGGTTCTAAATTTGGGGAAGGAAACAGTTATCAAAAATGTCTGAATTTTCTGTGGCAGTCTATCTCCTGTTAAAATCTGTTAGTCACTGGCTAGGTGGGATTGCTGCTCAGAATAGGAGCAGCATCTCACCTTCATAACATGGCTTTAATAAGCACAAAAAAAATCTCTCAACTGATTATGGGAATTACAGTAGAAAAAACCCCAAACCCTCACTTTTGTAGTTTGCTGTGTTCTCCTCTCTGTTACTTAATAAACAACTCTGTGTGGATTTAACCATCCCCCTAAACAGTTTTAGAATTGATGGTGAATATTAGTTGAATATAATAAAAACATAAAATCTAAATTCTTACAATTTTAATTTCAGTGTCTGGAGAGAGACCTTCCTATTACCCTAGTCAAGAAAAGTAAACCCACCCTTTATTAGATAATTTTTATTTTCATACTTGCATTTCTTCTCAGAAAGGAGGCTGAGTAAAATTAACTAATCCTTTTTACTTGAGCAAAAGAAGAGTGCAAAGCATTATAAAGGAAAATTTTGGAAATTGTTTTTTAAAGGAACCAACCATAATTCACAAGAACAGCATATTTTCCCCAGAAAGCCTAGAAAAACAACAGCATTTTGTAGAAGCCAGCTGTATCATGAATTTGAGAGGACTTACTGAGTTCACAGACTACCTGAGAACAGACACTTCCTAACCTGAACAGGAACACACTGTGCAGACTGCACTATAGAGTAAATAAAAGCAAAGGAAAAATTGAGTTGCTGAGGGAAAGTTGGACTTGTGGAACAGGAAACTGTTCCCACAAACTGTAGGGGTGAAAAGAGCTGAGCAGAACCTACCCCCTTAGAGCGTAGCAGAAATAACCTCCAGAAATTGTTCAGGGTAGCCAGATCTGTGTGTATGTGCCAAACTGGATGAACTGCATGCTGTAAAAGTGAAACAGAAGGTGTTTAAGCTTCCTAAGCCTCACTGAAAAAAAAAAAAATCTACTAAGGCATAACACACTGACAGCATCTCATCCCTCAGTCGTGTGCTTGCCTAGAGCTGTGTGGGATTGTGCCGTATGGAGCAGGTACCTGGGCAGCATGATACTCTGAAAGGAGTCAGCAAAGGCATCAGTGAATTGCTGGATCATGACTCTGTGAAGAGGTTTTGGAAGCTGTCACAAGCATGAACTGCCAACAAGCCAGCAGGGCATGGCAGCCCTGTTTAGGAGTGTCAGCACAAAGTGGTACCTTGTTGTGCGGTGTTTCAGGGTACAGAGTGATTCTCAGCACTCAGATGGAGGTGTCAAAGGAATATAAAGGACAAAATCTCTGGTTTATGCACTTAAAAAAAAACGTCACTTGCTAAACAGCTCTGAGTCTTCTGATAAATATGAGAAACAGTGCCATGAAGACCTCAATTTACTGTTGCATTAGCATCAGGGCAAATGAGCCCTACCCAGTAAATGGTAAGGCAAGAGGAAGACTGCAGTTCATCATGGCAGCAACTGACAGTACTGAATGAAAAATATCCTACCTCAGGGGCTAAAGGCAGCTGGCCTCCATCTCCCACTTTCTGACAGCCTCTGTTGCTGTCTTGGTGATGCTAACAGTGAGAGTGCCTGCAAAGAGACAACTGGTGCTTTGCCTTTGGAGACTGACTGCAATCCAGATGACAGGGCTGAGTTTTCAGGCACTTGGCTCAGTGCATCTCTACCACAACACCCCCACTACTCTATGCTGTCATTCTCAATTAAGAGCCAACAATACGTACCTCAGTCATGATTATTTATCACATCAGAAGAATTTACCCCTCCAAGTTTAGCTCCATCATCGTTCATACCCTTTCTAAGGATGGGCGGCCTCCCACCCAGCCTGCCTTAAGCTGACAGGTGTCTCCTCTGTTGCTTATCTTTCAGATAAATTTGGTAAGTTAGACATTAGGATTTTAGGTGGAAGAATTTGAAAGTCTGCAGGCAGAATTGGCCTGATGGGAAGAAAATTGGTTAATGGTTGAATAGCATGTGTTGCAGCCTAGTGCTTGTCTTATTGATATCTGCTCAGAACAATTTTATTAAATCACACCTCCTGATGAGGGACAGGAGTCCTTTCCTCTTTGTTACCTAGGAACTGCTGATGTTGCTCTTTATCTTGCAAGATATCCCTTCAGTAATGCCATTGAGGAGGCCTGGGCTGTTTGCTTCTACAGAGCTGCTCTTTGCCTTACCCTGTGTTCAGTTGCATGGCTGTTCCCAAGGTAAGCTGAGATGTATTCACCCAGCAGGTATCCTTTTTTTTTTTTTAAAAAAAAAAGCAGGTTTAGCAGGTGAGTGCGTGAAAGCTTGTGGATGTATGTTGCAAGAGAAAATATTAATTCAATATTCAGGTCTGGGGAAAATTATCTCAATTTGCATCAGGGATGGCTTAGATTGGATATTATTTTTCATGGAAAGGGTGGCCAAACATTGGAACAGGCTGCCCAGGGAGGTGGTAGAGTAACCATCCTTGGAAGTGTTCAAAAAACCTGTGGATATGGCACTTGAGGACATGATTTAGTGGTGAACATGGTGTTGGGCTGGTGGTTAATGATCTGAAAGGTCTTTCTCAACTTTAACTACTGTATGATTCTGTGATTGAAGAACACTGTAAATATGTCAAGAGCCATAAATTGGGAAAATAACTAACCTAAGGAAGTACTGGTTTTGAGGATTGTTTCATAATCCCATTCATTTCCTGTTGAAAGGTGAGATTTTTGATGGCAGTTTCTCAGTCTTGCAGGTCAAGGCATGAAGAGCTTCACTGTTGTTACTATCAGGAAGTGATTTAAACATTCCTCACACCTTATCTACCAGGGACCTAGACAATGCTTGTGCTACAACACTGCTGCAGTGTTTCCTTCTGAGTTTCCTTACATGTAAACAACCCCAATGTTTTACAGATTTCTTTGAGAGGAATTTTTTTCCACATTTTTTCTTTCCTATTACTCTCCTCTGGGCAGCCTGCAGAGTGTTCTTCCCCATCACTAATTTCAGGCTGAGCAGCATAACAGATTAACACCTCTTCCAGGCAAGTTAGGGTTCTGATTTTACTTTTCACTACCATGTCTGATGTTGCTGATTTGTCTTTCATGAGCCTTTGAACTTTTCATGCAGTTGGTATGATGTGGCTTGACATGACTGTAAGAAACTGGTGATCTAAGAGGAACCTATCTAACATGGTTATCAAAACTGGGGCTTCAAGTAATATATGTAGAGTCAAAATATAAGAAGGTTTAGAAAATGTCTGCTAGATCTTTTAAAGAAAATTTGAATTAAAAATCCATCCTTTCAGCTGGAAGGAAAAGCAGAACTGAGAAGACAATGCCTTACTTCATTTACATTGCAGAAAAAGATAATGATGATTTTTTTTTTCACTTGAAAAGGCAGAGGTGGATACAAAAAGTAGATTGAAAAATGCCTGAAGAACTTTGAGAGTATTTGACACATCTTCCTTTTTAATTTCAGTTCACTCTAACATTAATATACTATATTCCTTTGGATAAAGAAACATATTAAAATGGAGGGTTGCAAAGATGGGTCTCTGAAACTCCTTTTAAAACAAAAGAAAAATTAGATAACATTCATGCATATATTGTTTCTGTATATCAAGATTCTAATTCTGTAAAGGAATACCTGCACATTGGAGGCTGCCTTAGGAATCAGATTTTCTGCATAATGGCAGAATAGATATCCCAGAGGTGGCTCTTCAAGGTGCTGTTCTGGCTCAGAGCTCTTCAGTTTTTGAACTGAATATCAAGAAGCATTCACCAGATGGATGGTCAAAGAACAGTTCAAGCAATCATTGATCAATCTCTTTTTACCTGGACATCACCTACGTAAAGAACAATAATGAACCATAAATCAGAACTATGGGGAACTGTTCCCTACTTTACAATACATGAAGAAGAAGAGGGTAGCCTTGGCAGAGGTTTAGATCAGCTTGGTGATAATACAGCCTAATCCAGGATTATGTTAAATGTTGTGGCTTCCCAGAAGAAAGACATGAATTAGTGCAGGCTAACATGAGGAAAAATCTGACATAAACTTGGTGGAGCAGCACATGAAGGTCCACAGTGCCAGCTCCTGCCATAGTCCTATTTCAAAGGGCATAAATCAGGAAAAGACATGTAGGGGACATAAAGGAAGAAAAGAAAGAAAGGAGCCCAGTGTATGGGTACCCCCATCAGCCCTCACTCAATGTCAGGCAGGTGCAAGCCTTTTCTAGGAGGTGGGCTGCACATGGTTAATTAGACAGTGTGTTCAAAACTATGGTCTGGTATCAATCATCAACATTTACTTCCCCTTGTGCTTTTGCACGTCTCTACAAACCTCTCCCTATTCCTTAAAACTATTTATAAAACATGCTTTAGGTGTGAAGTGATTTTGAAATAGCAGAGTGAGAACATGGGTAACACTAATTTGGCTATGCAAAACCCCAGGAATGATGAAGGTGACTAGAGCAGCATAACTTCTCATAGGAATTGAGACCTTCTGTATCATCTCTTTTAACCTCAGGATAAAAAAGGGAAATACCTTATACTAGTGTGCAGTAAAATATAAACTGCAGCTACAGAGTTTGTGCTCTGTGGAGGAGCTGAGTTCACAATGTTAACTCTAAAAAAGGTGATATTTCACTAAGTGCCTGCAAATATGTCTCACTTTTAAGCTCCTTGGTTGAAGGATTATCTTTGCTCAAAAATAATCTATGTTTTTAATGTGGCCACCTCACATCATGAAAAAAAGCATTAAGTAAGAAGCAATAACTGAGATGACATTCAGTTTTGTCTGTGATCTCCAAAAATAATATGACTAGGCTATTACAACAGCTGTAATGGGGAATTTAGGAGTGATACAGAATGGAATATTTTCTACTCTGATGCCAGAGTTATATAACCAGAAAGTTTCTAATGTACATCAGTTGTCACAACAGCGAAGTCTTTTACACTGTGGAGAAAATTTCCTACTCGGTTACTTTTATGCAACTCTCTATTGCAATAAGGATAAAGTTGCTATTATGAGAAAAATGTACAGAGTAGCTAATTATACTGGTCTGAGCCATCCTGCAGCTGTTTTACATTGGTTTCTAGAGTCCAACTAAGATTTAAAAAATGTATGCATATCTTATTATTTTTCCAGTAAATCTGTTTTAAAGTCAACCTTTCCTTTCTGGGCATAGACCACAGCTGGGTTTATGGGGTTTTAGTTCCAAACCCTCCTCATGCCCCCAACCCCGAGCCAAACTTCTCCATCATATCAAAGAAAAAGCCAATACAAATCCTGTGTCAGAGATTGCTGACTCTCTGCCATGACTGCCCTACCAAAAGCCATCCATCCAACCTTCACTCTTGCCACTCCTCTGTGCTCCTCATGCACTGAACACCCCCCTTCTCACAGCCTTTTTCTCTCTCACTGGCACAGTGTATCCTGCCTTCTCATCAGTTACAGATGTGGTTTAGTTTTCTTATGTGGATAATTTTTATATACCAGCCCACATTTTATAACCATGTCGTCACACAATCCCACACTCATTTCCACGTGCCAGCATCACTCTGCTCTAGTTGAACATCACCAGATCACATCATGCGCCTACTGAAAATGCCTAGTATAATAAAATGTTTGAACAATCCTGTGCACAGTATGAATATAAATTGTTGGAGAGGTGAACTTCTGAATTTATATAGGGCAAATATTGCATTTTCTTGATAACCTTTTAAAAAATTTACATTTTACTTTGAGTTTTAGCATGAATCTGTTGAAGACTCAATTTCAGTATTCTTTCACAGAAAAAGAGTATAAACTATAACATCATATTGTTTGGCTCAAGTAATATAGCTAAGATTAAATAAGTAAATAAACTATCCAAAGTGCTCTCTCTGGAAAACACACAGTTGAGCGGTTGAACAGCTATCGCCCAGTACTCATTAAAAAAGTTTCAGAGGCTTAAATGGCTTTGTTTATTGTCATCTTGGGCCTTAATTTTTTCTCATTCCTCTTTGTGGAGCTATATGTATATATATATATATATATACATATATGTCTTTGTATATCTATATGCTATATGTCTTTGTATAGCTATATATGCTATATGTAGCATATGGAGCTATAACAATGGAACTTTCAAATCAAATGGCATCATTTCTGCCTGTGACAAAGCAGATTGTTTCACAATACTAGGAAGCAAATCTGAAAAGTGAATTAGTTGGAATATCTCAGTCCTGAGCATTCCTTAAGACAATACACTAAGAAAATCATAGAAAGAACTTGAAATGCTTTAGAACAGAGTCTGAGAAGAGACAATAGCAAGTTGCCATTTCTTGACATCAATGTGGAAAGTACAGCGAGAATTTTTTGTGCTACTGAAAGAGTGATTAGTGATTATTTCATTCCTCCATTTATTGTTCCTCAGTTAATGAAGGGATGACATCAGTACCATAAAAGCACAGTTTCCAGCCTCTTCATAAACCCTGAAACACTGGAACATCTTAAAAAGGCAGGAGGCTGTGGCCTTATAACAAGTTTCCCTTATCAATTACTCTTTTTCTCCTAATAAAACCAGTTGTTAGTTTTCAGCTGAAGTAGGTTGACTTGCCAGGTCATTGATCCTAAAGGCTCCTGAAAGGGAGGAGAAAGCTGTCCGGAATTCCCACTGTTCACAGTAACAGGACAAAACATAAAGTGCTTATTTCTCTCAGGAATTTCTTGGGATTGTTTACAGCAGACAATATGAAAACTTTTCTAATGATAATGGCTGTGCAAAAGAGGAATAGTTTGTGTTGGGAGAAGTGGTGTTTTCCTCCTATTACTGGGAGTTACACAAGGACCTTTTAAGAATTCGACTTTATTCTTTGGGTCAATGGTCAGGAATGGACTATTAAGATGCAAATAACAAATAGGTCACTATTCAATTTTTTTTCTGGTGCTGTTATTTTTTATTTATTTTTACATAGCAATCTTCCCCCACTTTCCCCATTTTTATCGTGTGAATTTTCATCTGCATTTTTGTACAGAAGCTCCCTAATGTTTACCTACGTAGAAATACATGTAAGAACACAATAGAATTTCTGACAGTCATAACTCATTAAATTCTGGACAGATTTTTTGAAACCCAACCCCTCACTGTGTGATATTAAGGACTCACAAAAAATTTTATTCAAGTTGAAGTGCTAGAGATAAATATGCTTTCATCACTTACCTGCTTTTTGCCTCCATGAAACATCTTTACTGCTTACATGACACTTGCTCATCTTTTAGAAATATGGTTGTCCAACAGAAATTCCAAAATATAGCACGTTGTAAATAACCCATTTAGGTTAAAAAGAAAATTAAGATCATTGAGTCCAAATGTTAACACTGCCAAAGCCAACATTAAGCCATGTCTCTGAGTGTCATATCTACACAGTCTTTTAATTAGCTCCCAGGGATGGTGGGTCAACCAGTTCCCTGGCCAGCCTGTTCCAATACTTGACAACCTTTTCTCTGAAAAAATTTTTCCTAATATCCAATGTAAACATCACCTGGTACAAAGGCCATTTCATCTTGTCCTGTCATTTGTTACCTGGGGAGGAACCCAAACCCAACCTGGCTGCACCCTCCTTTCAGGGAGTTGTAGGGAGTTAAAAGGTCCTCCTCCAGCCTCTCTTTCTCCAGGCTAAACATCCCCAGCTCCCCACGCTGTTCCTCATAAGACCTATGCTTCAGACCCCTCACCAGCTCTTTGGATGTGAATTTACCATCCCATTCTAAACAATTTCCTTACTTAATATTCCCCTAAGTTTAGGGGATGGTCAGGTCTTAAACATGACAATATTTGTTTTGTGCCTTTTTGTTTTGATTTATACAGTGCCATAGGTACACCAGGACACTTCACTGGAGTATAAAAACTGTGCCATGATTGTACTGGTTGTACTTGGGAGCCTTGCAAATCTCTGTGTATGCCACCACTAATAGAATGGAATTATGTGCTTCCCCAAATAGCACACCCTGATTGGCAGATGGGTTTGAAACTATACTGTGAACTGCCTGAGAGAAAGGACAGAGACCTGAATATCGCAAAATCTGGTCCTACCTGCCCATTCCTGTCTAGCATTGCTCTTTGTATAAGGCACAAGCTGTTGCCTGCCACTGTGGTTTGGCTGGAGCAGATGACCTGACCTTCTCTGGACATGCCAGACCCAGCCCAGCAGGACCTGACTCTCTGAATATCATTGTTGTTATGAAACACAGCTGTAGTTTGTGAGCGGAGTCAGTGGCAGTCCACTGGGGGAGTTCCAGTGACTCAAAGGTGACTAAAAACAAGACAATAAAAGTAAAAAAAAAGATGATGAGCAGAGAAGTGGAATAACATTTTAAAAAAGATTACTGGTTTATTTATTTATGCAGATGAATACTTCCTTCTCCTATTTGGACTCTTTTGCATGTATATGTACATATATGTACATATATGTACATATATGTACATATATATATATATATATATATATATATATATATATATATATTTAAGTTCACTCAAAAGCTGAAAAAGAATGAAAAATCCCTGAAAGCAGATTTTTATTTATGAGATTTTTAGTTGTGACAGATTACCATTCTCTCTAGAAAAGGAAATTATGCTTCTATGAAAATATGACTTAATATTGAGGGGACTATTACGGTAATCTTCTTTTTTTTCTTTGTATGCTGGTTATGTGCTTATTCAGGTCTTTCATTCACCAGATCTCTGGCTGTATAACTGAATTCATTACTTTCGTCCCAGACTGGCACTGTTGTGGGTCAGAAGAAATTGAGGGAATCTTTAAGCTATAAAACTCTGCATGAATTCAATGAAGAAGGATCCACACATTTTTTACATATTTTCATTTATATTATCAATGTTGATGAGTATGCTTTGCATCCTGTGAAAATGTATCTGGAGAGACAGAAATGGAGATATATCTATATCTATATCTAATCTATATCTATATCTATATCTATATCTATATCTATATCTATATCTATATCTATATCTATATCTATATCTATATCTATATCTATATCTATCTATATCTATATCTATATCTATATCTATATGCATGAATATTTACATTGAATGATACCAATGTAAGATATTGAGTTCATTCCAATTGTGTGCACAGAAACAGCAGAACTTACTTTGTTTTTCACAAGCACACCACAATCATTTTTCACTCTGGGTATGTTTTAGCAAGACTCCCTGACTTTGATAGAAAAGTCACTTGATAAATAATATAATTATCTTGTCCACCTCTGTATGCCCCATTTGCAACAGAACAGATCATTTGTCAGCACATCATTAGCCAGACATACATGTGTCTGAAGTGAGTAAAGGGATATAGTTTAGAATGTAAATATTAAAAGAGGGTATTTTTTTAATGAGTTCAAATAACACATTAGGCATAGGGCACATGCCTGATTTAAAATCTGACAAAGAACAGGGTCATGTCTGTCTCCTTATTAGCTGGTGTCGTGAGTCACATTATCTGCTGCAAATAACATATGTTGCAAATATAGTCTGTCTATGTGTCTGCAACGTCATTTTATGAATCGACCTTGAATGGCAGGATGATTGAAAAATATTCACTTTCAAGACAGGAGGAATAATTTTCAGTCTATTCTGTTTCCTGAAGCTGCTTGATTTGGGGGCAAATTATTTCTGCTGCAAATGAAGTCACTACAGTCCCATCCTATCATTCCATCAGCCTGGTTGGATAAAATTATTTTCAGTGGCAGGGGGGCAGGAGAGAGGGGAAAGAATCTGATATGAAAGCAAAAGGAATTGCTAAATAATTACAATGTTATGACAACACATAATAAACCAACTCTTTATTGCTCGAATCAGTCTCTTTTTATTTTTAGATGCTAACTGTCTACAAGTATAAAGAAAATTACAAACTTCCAGAAGTCCAAAAGGTAAATACTGGTCTTTCAAAGGAGTTACTGCATGAAATTTTATAAAGGTCTTTGTGGCCTTTTATCATCAATACAGATGCCCAAGCACCTTCTTGAAAAATTTTAGCTTCCTTCTGTGACCTGTTATTTTAAAGGTGAGCAGCAGCAGAAGGAAATGCAAGCTAAAGATGAAAGTTTCAGGGTGGTTACTTTCAATAAATGAAAGTTTTCTTAGAATTTACTCATTGTGAGATGCAAGGAAATGCCTTAACGGTATTCTGATTTCATCTCTCATATATTGTGTGGATTTGTGTTCCAATTTTCTAGACTCAAGGGAGTCCTTTAGTTTGACTTGAACATGTTTTGTATTTCATGGGTTAACTGCAGCAAATTGTTCTAATTTCTTTGGTATGTGCCTAACTCTAAAAATCTACTTGGAATCATACAACTGTGGGCTGGACAAGATCTCCAGAGGTGTCCAGTCCAACCATCCACTCCAAACAAGACCATCATTCAGTCCTGTCTTTGTCTTGCTGAGTCTTGGAAATCTTCATGGCTGGACCCTCCACCACCTCTCAATTACCTGAGCCAGTGCAGCACCAGTGTCCTGATGGATCTGCTCCTCCTCTGCTTGAGTCCTTCTGCTTTTTGGAATTATCATTAATCGATTAAATATTATTCCATGTGCTAATTTGTCTTTCTCCCTGTGTTTTCTAGTTAGATGAGTAAAATCCTTCAGGATTTTAAGCACCATCGTTGCTGTGGCCTTTAGTGGATAACATGAGCAGATCTGTTGGGTAGGACACCTTGGCTGTTTCCTTTCCAAACACAGGTGGATCCTTGATCCCAGATATCAGATTTCTAAACTCATAACTATGAACTAAACTATAGCACTTACATGCCTGAAGAGCAAAACTTACTAAGTCTTCTCTAAGACCATATTTTAAATTTATAATGGTCCAGTGTAAAATGCCAGGGTTTTGCATCTGCAGACTCAGTTTTGCTCCCTCTCAAATTAATGCTGATACTGGTAGCTACTTTGTGCTTTCCTCCCATCATATATCACAACATTTCAATAATGTGTACATATCTGACTTACTGATTCATAGATGTCATGTCACTTTCCATCACGACACAATGAAATTATCCATTCACTATTATTTATGTGTCATTGAAGATTAATATATTCTAGAAAAGATGCAGATGCCTCTGCCTACTTTTGAAATGCAAAAAAGAATTGATAGGCACTTGACTTCAAGTGTTTTTGTTGAGTGTTTTGTCATGTCAATGCAAGCAACCTCCCTTGCTGCTTCTTAAATTTAAGTATTACTTATAAGTAATAAGTAATTTTTTCAGCTTATTTTTGGTGGCATTGAAAGAAACTTGTAATTTTTGATGAAAAGGAACTTCTACTGAACTGTGTTGAAAAAGTCTTCAGACTTCTGTGCTACCTGGAATGAGTTCAGGAAATTCTTGAAGAATAAGTTTCAAATTTCAGATTCTTCATCTGGAAATGAGTATTTATAGATGCCTAAATCTTGTCATCTGAACCTGTGAATACATCTCCCCGTCAGGACATGTGTGTGTTCTAGTTCCTGTCCTGCTGATGTAACTCAGCCCTTTGTCACCTTAAAAAACAGTGAGTGCCAAAGTTCTAGATTAATATAGGAAAATTAATAACTATGGAATGATATCTTCTACTCCTTTCAATGATTTTTAACAGTCAAATCCACACCTAAAATGAAATGGAATGCAAATAACAAGAAAATCAGGTTAAACACGAGCAAACCTGTTAATTCATCTCCATCCTGTCATTAGATAAGGCCATAGAAGTTCCTGGACTCTTTTCAACCAGCTGGCAGTGTGAGAAGTTTCTTCAGCAGATTCAGGAATGACTGACAGTAAATCAGATAGGTGCACAGATGTTAAATTCAAAATCAGAGCAAAACCCACAGAGAATTATAAAATAGGGCATTTAGATCATAAATGCAGTCCTCTAATCTGTCAGGTTCTTGTTCTGAATGCAGGAATCACAGTTCAAAATCAGCCCTGGGTGCATAAAACCAGGGATGTCTAAAAGGAATTCAGTGCTTCAGAGGCAGCTGCTAGAAGGCAGCTGAGCAATTACACCAAGACCTGGCAATTGCACTGCTCAAGCTGGATTAATTACATAGTCTCAAAGAGTTGTGTCCCTCTTTGGCTATTCTGTGGGAATGAGACTTCTTATGAGAAGAAGCCTTATGAGACAGCCTTAATGAAACTGTGTGCCCTAAATCAGTTTGCAACTGAAATTGCCTTAATATGATTCTTTTATTTTTTTAATAAATCTGTATATAACACATTTAATGGTTTCAGGTGTTTCCATGTCTCTTAAAAATTATTTGTGTGCTACCCCCATGGCATCTTCAAGACGTCTCAGGAATTTCAGTAAATCTTCCAAGTGTACAGATTATGCTATCAAAATCAGAAACTGAATAGTTATTTCAGACCTTCATTTCAGTGGAAAATAAACTTGTTTATTGTTCTGTTTCTCCTCACTATCAAATAATAACAATATCTTGCCACCAACACTTTAGCGCAGCTGTAATATCTTTTGTTTGATGTGAACTACGTTTTGAACAGTGATGTACCCACAAAGGCAAAGGCTCCTTTGTACCAGATCTTGACTCTAATTAAATTTTAATCTGATAGTGTCATTATAATGGTCACATTTGTATGTATGATATTACCCTAACTTTAAACCTTACTTCCCACATACCATGTACAGCCCATTCAGGTACATTCTGCAAAAACATAAACAAATAGGAACTTAAGGACTAAAAGTCAGAAGACCCATCTAACATACAGTCTGGACAGATGCTTTTCCTCCACTCAGCCCTTGTTTCATTTTCCATTCTCTCTACTTATACAATATCAAATTATATGAGACTTTACCCTGGCCCATGACACTTTTCACAAACTTTGGGTTAAAATCCAGTCTGAGTTATAGATTGGCATTTGGATTTGGTGGTAGCATAGGAACACAGATTCTTCTCAAACTTAAATGTCTTCTCTCCTGAAATTTTACTGTGGGACCTTGTATTTTGTTTGTTAAAAGTCCCTATTTATCTTTGCAATGCAAATTGAAGATCAGCAAAGAGATGGAATTGGGAGAATTTCAACAGATGAGGTAGTATTCTGGCCAAAAATATCTTGCTGAACTTGTTGAATTAGGCAACCTAATTTTGACATGAAATTGGTCTCTATAGTCCAGAAATTGGACTGTGACAGAAATAAGGTGAACCTTAATTAGAGTGACTTAAAGATGGCAGAGTACATAAACTGGTGTTAATTATATTTTGTCTCTAAAAAGAGTTAGAAAATGACAGACAATAACTAGTGATTTGCTATTTTTCCTGAAAATATTTTAAGGCATGCATGGGTCAAGATTTTGTTTTCAATGTTCCTATCCAAACACTTCAATTTCCTAGAGAAATAGGTTCCACACTGCAGAAATCTGCTATAAATAATTGCTACTTTGAAATTATCAAAATAGAGATTTGGGTACTGTAGAGTCATTTAACACCGTTCCTGCTTAGCAAACTCCCTATCCTTCATTCTTATGATGAAAATGTCAAAACAAGATATTTCAACGCTGTCAAAGAGCTTTTCCCACTGTTTTCAAAACACATTTTTGTCAAAATTGATACCCTGCTTTTTAAAATTTTGATATAATAGTACTCTAATGGTAAATTGCTTTGAGAAAATTTGATCAGTGCATTATAGAGGTTTTGAAGAGATGCTAAAACTTAACTAATATCAACAGTTATACTGAACTTAGTTGTACAGATTGACATTGCAGTCCTGAACCTGTGTAATGAGAGCCAGTGTCACTGTAAATTGTACTTCTTAATCACAAATATAAAATTATTTCAAAGGTGAAACAGCCTCCGGCAGAATGACCTTCATTAAAACAATCATTTCAGTGTGAATGCAGGTTTTGACCTCACAAGGAGAATCAATGAAAAATCTTGTACAAACCTAACTTTAGATGCTTTTTGCCCAGCTCAGAATCTGCTTTAACTGTTTTGATATTGTAGAAATCTCTATTTTATTCCAGTCCTTTGAGAAAGGGCCTTTTCCCTAGTATAATAAATAAATTAATGGCACCTATACTGGGCAACTGAATAGAAGTTTTTCAGGTGTTTTACTTACTTATTCTTCTGTAAGTCATGTTTGCAGTCACAGGAATATAGCTCTGAAATATTGTAGTTGTTTGCTCTTAATAGACAGAAGTTTTAAATTTAACATTCTCTATTTGTTGTACAAATACTTCTTCAGACATTCATATTTTGCTATGAAGATTATTTGGAACAGCACATTATTGAAATATCAGATATCAGACACTTGAAAGTCTCATATACTTGGAGTTCAGAATTCTGGTTATTCATTGGGGCTGGAGGAGTCAGTTCTGATTCTCTGCCTTGAACAGTGATTGACATGTTTACAGCAGGGCCTTATATTTCATATCAGGTTTATATGTCTGTGTAACATGAACAGCAAGTTTGGTAAATCATCCAGATGTTTAGGTACTGGGAACATGCTTATCATCTGGTAATTTAAAATGGATCTTGCATTGTGATTGAATAAAAATGTTACTGCAGAAGTATGACGAAAGGGAAGCAGGAGAAATGTTGGGACAGTCTGCCATGATCAGGAATCCTCATCTCTATGCCATGAAGCTTGTGAGCAATATTCAGAAAATCATCTGAACATCAGGATTTTTTCAAAGACTTCCAAAGACTTGCAAAACTTAGAGTCTCAAAGGCTTTCGTCTGACACAGACTGTAGGCAAGCCTTTATTTTGCTGAACACTTCACCTGGCTGTACCCAGCTGCAAGAAAGCATGGCTGCAGTCTGCTCTCAATCCCGTTGAGAACTCAGCTGTCCTTCAGAAACAGTTTTACAGCAGGATCCTTAAGTGAGCAGCACTCTATTCCTCTCCCAAGGCTGAGCACGTTGTATATGGATGGTCACTCCTGAGGTTTTTGAAGCTGTGGGGTTTTTGCATCATTAAACTTCCTGGAACCTGATCCTTGCCTGAACCAGTAAAATGACCATCTGCTGCCCACCTTCCACATATGACTTTATAGAAGCACTCTTGATGCATTTTGACTCATGTGGTGACATTGTTTGGTAGCTTCAAGAGTAAAGTCTGCTGGGGTTGCTACTGGCTGCTTTGGGGCTTCATCCAAGATGACAGACCATGTAATAAACTGCTACAATGTTCACAAAGACTTTCTTTTCATCAGCCAGCTGCATTTGACTCTCACTGCCAAGGAGTGGATTGACGTCCCCACCTTTAGAACTGCAGTTTTTAAGCATTTGCAAGAGAACTGGAATTTTTTTCTCACATGCAATTTGCTGCTGATCTGGTTTGTTTAGGTTTTTTTGCCTACCCTTTATATATCTGAAAAAAGAAAGCTTTGCTTGAACTAATATTTGGTTATTCGGCAAGAAATTTGCTTCTCTGCTAATTTCATGCTATACATAGTAGATTTTTAGAATATTCATTTTCATGAAAAGTCCAGATGTTTCCATGTGGTAAAACCTTTGCTATGACGTTGTACACTGCATCCCTTGTCCCCAAGTAATTTGCATTGGATTATTTTTTATCAGAGCAACAATAGGCTGGATTTGTCTTGCCTTTTGGCATAAGCAATTTTAAATCATTCAGTATTTACTCTCTGAGTAGCTGTGACTCACTTGTCATCTGAATCCTCATGACTGAGGCCTAAACCAACCACCTGTATCCTGCATGGGCAATGTAATTCTGACATCATGAACATAACATTGCGTTGTAATGATGTTTTTAACAACACTGTAGGTCTTGGCCTGCAGCTGCATCATCTTATGCTTGCAGATTTGGTGCCAGCTGGGCCTCAGCAAAAGGTTAGAAATGAGATACCAGTTCCCTCTAGATGAAGCCTCCCTAATAGGATGAGTTTCTCATTTTGTGTGATGAGCTTGGTTGTACTCTTGAGATCCAATATTCTTTGGTCTCAGCAGGCATTGTACCTCATGGCTAGGCAGTAGCAATTATTAAAGACAGTTATTTGCAATATTATCAGTCAGCTGGAAACAAGTTAGGGGTCCCTGGCTCCTGCTGTGAAGAACACATTCACTCCCTAGCTCTGAGCATTTGTGTTCTCAGCTGACAATTCCTTAGCCAGATCCTGTTTCCTCCAGTTGCTTTTCCAGATATGAAAATTTTCTTCTGGGTAAATTCATTGATTGTGTTTTGCCTTTCCCAGCATGAAGGCATTTTATTCATTTGAGGAAGAAAAGACCCAACTTTTGAGATGTTTTCATGTTGAAGCACTGCTACCCTCTGGAGCTACATATGAGGTGTATCAGAGTCATAGCCAAAGGCTCAAACAAATACTAGAAAGAGAAAGGAGAGTGGGAACTCTTGTTTCCAAGCAGGAAGACCTTTTAAATCAGACTATAATTAGTTTTCTTCATTCCCACTGAGAGTAGGACAAAAAAAAAAAAGAATTTAATTTATGGATATGAGGGTTTAAATTAGATAATTTTCTAATATCTATTTCTACAATATTATTTTTGTGACACTTGAGGTGTATTTGGATTACTGTGCTGAGCCCTTTCCTGCATTAATTCATGGGAAGACTAGGAACTGACTGTCACAAACAGCACTGAGCCAGTTGATTCAGATGAGATCTTCCTAGAAGCTGCTGTGTAGGACAGGGATGGTGCCTTACCTGTCAATGTGAGTCAAAAAAGACCAGTTTTAGGAAAACCTTTGTGGAACTAACCCATGGATGGAGAAGGAGCTGCAGAGTAAGCAGGCAGGAAGCATCCTTGGGCACTGTGCTCAGCAGTGCTTGGAACTCAATAAAGGTACAGTGGTGTGAAAGCACGTGGATTCAGTGAAACATACTTTTTATGCTGAAATTACACAGGTAGTCAGATTTGAGTGCCTCTGGCAGATTGGGCCAATGCTGAAATAAAGAGTTTAGGAGTTTATTTTCTGCTTATATGGCTGAGAAGGGCATTGTTTTCCCCAAATGGCTGGATTCTTTTTCTGCAACAACCCAATTCATCAATAATTTTCAATGTATTAGTTCAGTTCTGAACATGGCAAGGAAAGAACTTCTCTTTAAAAAATTCTTACAGGCTCAAAAAGGGCCAAGATAAAAATGTTTTTCTCATTAAGGCACGCTTCTAGCACCTTTAGCCTAGAATTGTGCATTTCATTCAAATGGAGCTCTAGGAATTAAAACAAAAAATATATTTTTGCTTTCAAATTCACACAGAAATACTATTTAGACCATAAGATAGATGTGATAGGAAACATTGCTGATTTTTCTTACCTAAATCTGCAAGCACATTAGCAGTGTTTGCATTTACTCTCAGAAGTACACCTGCTGATTTATTATGCTTGGAAACCACTGCTTAAGTTAGTCAGTGCTTTTAAATCAAATTATATTCATCTAGTATAAAATCACTAATCTGTTAACATGTTAATTTCTGTGTCCTGCAGCAATGACAACTGATAAACTGATTTCTATCTCAGACCAATTTTCAGTAAATACAACAAGTGATATTAATTATAGTGATTGTCTAAGTTGTAAAACCTCATGCTAACTGAAGGAAAAGATTAAGTCTTTATCGTAGCTATGAATTATATACTGAAGTTGAAAATTAAGGCTATTTAGTATTTGGAATATATAAGAAACAAGACCATGTTTGAACTGACTTACTTGAGCATTGCTACATCTCCCAGTAAATCTGATAAGGACAGGATCCATCCAAGAGGAGACATGACTGTCTTGGTTTTGTAAGGAAAATATTAAACAACTCAGCTGCAATCTTCCAAACAAAGGTATTAAATGTATTGGAAAGCTTTTAAAAATAAAGACAAGAACTCACCCATGAAAGACATATAACTGACTAATAAAAAGAAATTTTATGGCAGATTGGAAGAAAGCGAACTTCTCATCAAAAAGAAACTTGACCTGATTAGACACTATTTTGTTATTATACAGATCCTGCTTGCTAAGTACATTTAATCTTGGTACTTGAATAACACTCACAAGGATGATACTATATCAGCTGGCACCCATGCACAATACCAAGGTGCCATAACATTTGTTTCTTTATTTCTCTACTTGTAATTGTATCTTCAGATATAAACTCTCCAACATGCAGGGCTACTAATCCCAGCTAGAAGAAAAGCCATCCTTTGTGTTGGAGTCATCAAGCATTAACAACATGTCCACAGAGAAAGTAAAATCTGACTTCTGTTAAAGTTTGAATGGAAGTAGGTGGGATTTTTGGGGATCCAAGCATTCTTAGTTGAGACCCTCCCTCATTTGCAGAAGGCTTCATAACATAAGCCTATAATTGCATTCTGAAGGGCAGCCAAAAATACAGACCATTGTTCTTCCAGAATGCCAAATGTTTTTGTTTTCTAGATATTCAAATATATTCTAGATATACCAAATCTAGATATTCTAGATATACCAAATCTTTGTTTTCTAGATATTTTCATAACTTCTGTTAGTATTGTGATTACATGTAGGATAACTTGTGCAGTGTAAATTTCATGATGACAATTGATTGGAATAATTTTTATAAAAACCTTAAGTGGATTTTAATATAGTTATATAAGCCTTAAATCTAGAATTGTATTACTAGGATTTGATAACAAATTACACCACTTGGAGGTTGGTCTTTTGTTGTGTTAGGTTTTAAGAAGCAGAAATTAAAATATTTCATGTTTGGTGCTTCCTGGTTCAATGTTCCCTTTAGGAAGGCATAAGCAGATTGGCAAGCTCAGCAAAATACAAATCTGTGTTTGCTGCAAAAACTGTGCTAAGGCTCTGCAGTCTTTTTAAGCCCTTAAAAAAAGAGTTCCTTCCTTTTATTCCTCAAGGAAAGTAAAATATTACAAGTGGGTAAGCAGCGTAACAGGATCTGACATATGTGTGTTGAGCGGAGGAGAATAAGCTTTTGCTGTTTAATGTATTAATGCTATTATTTTGTTCTTTTATGTATTAGTGCTATTAATGTATTAAGTCTGCTCTTTAATGTGTTAATTGCAGACATTGTCAGTAGACTTATAATTGACCAAAAGATGAAGAGCTCTGTGGAAGAAAACATGGGACATTACAGATAATGCAACTAGGACAGGGCAGTTAAATTGTCAGAATTTGCAGCATTAACATAAATTTATGGTTTGGGGTTTTTTTAAAAATTAAATCCTGAATATGTGTGAGCAAGCTGTCTGGGCCTTATACTTTTACTTGCAAAACAATGGAATTTCAGTATCCACAGATGTAAGTATTCTTTTGAAGTCCATTTTTAAAATTCTACCTCCTGACTGCCCTGTGATTACCTCTGTTAATAAAAGTAGTGTTTGACATTGCTACAAATCATACCCAGCTGTGGGTGTCTGAGAGTTTTGTATAAAACACTGAATATTTGACATGTTGATACCACAGTGACTCTCTGAAGTATCATTTCTATCCTACTTTTTCCAGTTGAGGAGACTGAGCTGAAAGAACTTGCCCTGGCTTGTAGGAGGTCCAGGACTTAGATCCCAGGTCTATTGTGGAGTATAATTTACATGACAATCTTGAGCCATTAAACATTAGAAAAATGAGTTATTGCTGATATGTGAGATGCAGACATGAAAAATGTTTTATGGAGAGTTACTACAGGAGCTGAAGAAAGTTCCTGAGCTGCACAAATTACAAGCAAAATCATTTCATTTCATTTCATTAAATATTTGTGAGGCTTTTATGTGTGTAGCCAGTTTAGAGTGAAATGGATTTTCCTCCTGCTGCATCTTTGTTCTCAGCACAAAACAGTAAAGCAAAGCTGTAACAAAAATTCTGGCAATACAATTGTCAGTTCCTGTTATATATCAGAACCAAAATTCTTTTCAGCCTTTTGAAAAAGAGTCACTAAGGATATGTTCCAAAAATGTGGAACATTATGTAAACATATTGGAGCTTGCTTTGACGCTCACATTGTTGTCTCATCTGTCTCCTTAACCAATGGATGGCCTCAAAATTTTGTAATGTAGGCCAGCCTGAAGAATGCCAAATTACTCAGGTGCTTCCATCTGGTCCCTGTGGCATGTTCAACATGTGCAGGCATTCACCCAACCTCATCATCTTCACTTTCACTGGTAGCAAATGACAAAGCTGCCAAAGTTCAGCATCAGAGGATACAGCAGTGACTCTCAATTCAACACCAGGTTGTGAGATGCAAGCAGCAGTATGCATAAGTAAACATGCACCAAAAGTTCACAACTCTACATGCCCCTAATTATAGGTTATTGTTCTGAATAGATGGATGGTTGTCAAAAATAAATTTCAAGCTGACTATATAAGATTTCCCAATCATGGACCAGTTCAGTCAGTCATTTAGAAAAGTGCTGTACATGATTGTTTTTATTGTGGTATCATCAGAATAGTCCAAATTTTTAGGATTGCTTCTGATGACAATTTTAGTAGTGTATATCTGAAACAGGGCTAATTGTACTCAGAACTGGTGCTGTAGGGTACAACTATGAAACTGAGATAAGCTCCATTTAGTCAACAAATACATTTTGTTGTATCTTTTTTCCCCTTAAAGGAAACAAAAGTGATGCAAGTCAGAGGCTGTATAGTTTCATCCACTTGGCAAAACTCCATCTTATCTCTCCATTTGCAGGTATATGAACACAACACAAAGCAGAATAATTTACTGGCGCTGACTTATCAGTGTTGCATTGACATCAGAGAAAAATCTCCCACCACTAGAGTTTGCAGTCAGAAGTTACAAATGAAATTGTTGAAATTCTTGTCTTACACTTGAAATAAGACAATTAGCTTCCCTCTTCCTTTTCCTCTGCAATCTGGAACTAAGTCTGGCTATTTTATTTCTGGATTCAAGAGGACATACAGAAAAGTGACAGTTCCCCCTTTTAGATCCCTGTTTTAAATCTTACTTCTTTTTCTGTTTATATTTTTTATGGGTTACTAGACATTAAGCATAATTCTTCCACTAACACAATCCTTCACTCAGCACAGGCCAAAACTTCACACCAACCATCCACAGATTAAAAAAACAGTGCATTCAGTCGGAATTTAGTAGCCCACAATACTTTGGCAATTCAGATAAGCCTAAAATACATAAATAAAAATATTTTATTGGAGAAAAGGGGGCAGAGGAGAGACCTTATCACTCTCCACATCTGAAAGGGTATTGTAGCTGCCAGGTGGGGGCAGTCTCTTTTTCCAGGTAACAAGAGATAGCATGAGAGGAAATAGCCTCAATTGAGTCAGGAGGGGTGTAAATTGGATATTAGGAAAAATTTCTTCACAGAAAATATTTGAACAGATTGTGTAAGGAAGTGGTGGAGTCACCAGCTCTGGAAGTGTTTAAAAACACTCTTGAGGACATCATTTAGTGGTGGATATGGTTGTAGGGCTTAAGTTGATGTTTGGAATTGATGATCCTCATAGGGGCCTTTCCCAGCCTGAAAGATTCCTATTAGTAAAATATTTAGATTACAAATATCCACTTTTCTTTTTTTCCAAACTTTTTACAATGCTTTTTGTGTTCCATTTTTCTAGATACATCTTTGGGTATGTTCCTTAAATTGGGACACAATTTCATTGTTGATTCTCTTCCAATTCTTATGCAGACACTACGTGAAGACCAAGGTTACCCATTAACTTTTATTTACTTTGTGACCCAATATTATCTCCTCAAGCTCTTTCCCTAGCAAGAAATGGCCCAATTTTTTTTTTCTCTCTCTCTATTTTTGTATGCAGTTCCTGGATTTCTGTTTCTTGGACAAAGGCTCATCACAATTGATTATCTTAGATTTTCAGGTTATCAGATTACATAAAATAGAAGCTCTATCCCCCACATGCTCACAGCAGCCCTATTTAAGGAGATGATCAAGACTATAAGCACATCTGTATTTCATTATCCAGGTCCTTAACAGAAACATTAACCTGAAGTGGGTGCAAATATCCATCAAACGGGACAGGAAAAAAAAAGGCTTGGCCTTGTTTTTTTTGCTGAACCTGCTTATTTCTTTAATTGTTTACCATACAGTAATGAGGCCTAAAACTCGCTGACCTTGCTGTTTTGTCACCAAGGGCTCCATGTGTGTCTGGACCTACCAGGTGTGTTTTCTCTCAAATGACCTAAATTCAGCTAATGCACCTGTCAACAAAAGCAGGCACCTTTGGAGATTGCTGCTTTTACTTCCACCCTGTAGAGCACCTTCCACCTCAGCTGTGTTTGTGGCTGTCCCAGTTGGCCTCTGGAAACCTGTAGCCACTCTCCACAAACCTCCTGTTTGCATTCTTATATCAATCTGGCTTGGGCAACGCTGGAGATTGTGTTCCTGGGAGATTTTAACCACATTTTAGCATGATCCCCTGAAATAGGTCTGCTCAAAAAATGGAGAGCAGATTTTGCTGCTGAGAAATGTCATTTAACAAATTCAGAAAGGACAGCTTTTGCAACTGAAAAGCTTCATATGAGTGTATCCATTTTGATTAAATTCTGTATAAAAGACAATAGAAAGGATTCTTTCCAGCTCATTTCATCCCTTGGCAAAATATCTATTTCCAATTTTGCTCCTTCAAGTTATCATTTTAGTTTCCATTTTCTGTGGTTTTAGTTTATTGAAACAGTTTTTTGCTGGTTTTGAACCACTCTCTCTTTGTGTTTTAATTTTAAACTTTTTGCAAATATATTTTTTTCCTTATCAAATTAAGAACAAATACCATTTCAAGTTTTAAAATTTCCAATTTCTGCTTCCAAGCCCTTTTACTGCAACCACTGATTAGTTCCATATTTCCTTTTTTTATGGCCAGAACACTCTGGGCATCATGGTTTTCTCTCCATGAGTAAAACTATCAGCCAGAACACCTCAGATTGTGGGCAGAGGAGGCACAATTTCAGAGATAAAAAGCCACTCCTTTACTGACACATCTTGGACTGAAAATGGAGGAATAATACAATTTGCAGATATAGCATTGCCTCATAGAGATACTGGAGTAGTATTATCATTGACATTTTACTGGGCTAGACCACAAGGTCCAAAGATGTTTCAGTTACTGTGGAGGCTGTGGATGTGATTGTATTTTGGCTCTGTGGTAACAGGAAAAATAGAGAGGACCTCTAAGAAATAATCCTAGTGCAACATCACTGTGGCTTTATGTTTAGGAACAAAAAAAAACCCTGTTTTTCCCCCATTATTTGTTAACAAAAATTCTCTGCCCAGCCCAATGACATCTAATTAAAGAGGAGTAAGAATAGTGATTATAAAATAACTGCTTTGAAAGTCCCTCTCCCCTTTCAAATCTTTTTTCCCTACTTAATGTGTTATAACTTCAGTGTTGATGATGGAGGTGGGAATTAATTTCCCCTTTTTCCTATACATTTTACATGCCTGCAGTGCAGATACCCAAAGTAATAAAAGGAAAAAATACAGAGAGAATCAGGTATTTTAACCAAATTGCACAGGTATGCTGAAAGTGTCTATTTCTTTTCTGGCTATATAAAGGCTGCCAGAACTCCAACCCAATTGTAAAAAACTCCCCTTGGAGACAGGAGTTCCACCCTCAATATCAGAAATTCCTGTTAGCTGATGAAAACACCAAGTCTGACACATAACTCTGAACCAGTTCTCACCTTGTCTGACACACAAACCACAGCCAGGTCCATAACTCAGCACAGCCCTGGAGCAGCCTGATACCCCAGGTCCCTTCAGATGACATCCAGTGATGGCTGTCCCACTGCTGCAGGTGTGGGGTGTGTCCTCCTGCCCAACCCTGGGATGTGTTTGGAACAGCAGAGTGAGTTTCCTTCCCTTCTGTGTGGGCAAGGAGAAGACCAAGATGTCACTGAGTGACAAATAACAACCTGCTCTGGAATGGACAGAAGTCAAAACTGCGATTTTGGAATAAAAGGAAAGCTGCATGACAGGGGATGTGCTTTACTGGTAATTGTGGTGTCTGTGCAGGGTGGAGGATGCCCTGAGAGTAGAAAACTGTTTTAAAACCCCTATGCTAACTAAATACCTTTGATATCTGAAAGAAGAAGCACACCAAATCTGAAGGAGTACCTCAAATTTATTTTAACATGGGCTAGTTTTACTTTGAAATAAGAATTTTTATGAAGATTGCTACAAATACTTCACTGAGCTAATGACTGAGGCCAATGATTTCTGTCTCAGTTTCTGCTAGAGAGAGAGTTTTTGCTTGAAATTATCCTGTATTGTTATTTAGTCTGTCATGTTATTACTGTAGGGAGCAATAAAAACATCTTTATTGTTTTAAAATTTTAGTTGTCTTTGAAATAGCTGGTGATATTATCATCCAAATGCAGGCACTTCTGTTTCTCTGAGGTTTTTATGGGAACAGTAATCAGAGATAAAGCTATTAAACTGCCAGCCGGGATCATTTGATGGCATATTTGTGAGTAAGTATGATTATGAATGTTGCAAATAATTTCTCCTGAATTATTTGTCAGATTTGTGCTGCTGTGTAATGTATAGAGGGAAGGACACTACAGGCAGCTGTCTGCTACCATAAATTAATTTAGCACTACACTTAAAAGAAGAATTGACCTGACAAAAATGAGAACAGAGTCCTTGATTCATGCCTTTCTCTGCACAGTTGCTCATGCTGTAGCTTTGATGAAAAGAGTTGTGTGGTGATTTCTTCAAAGGTAAAGGAAGCACACTAAGGAGTGAACTTACAGATATTTGTGCTTCCTTTGGCCCTGCAAATTGAATACTGAAGTGTGGTGGTTTGGTGGGCAGCATCTGGATTCTCTGAAGAGAGGGAGAAATATTCCTGGCAGGATAGCTGTGACATGGGCATTGGGTCAAATTAGAAAGACTTTAATCCTAATCTTGGAAAGTTTTTATGGGTCATTAGGACATCCAAGAGGTGGAACCGACATGGACAGTGTCACACCGACTGACACAAGAGTGACAGTACTGATGGTTATGATTACTGACCATAGGAATTACATGCCCAGGGTGGCAAAATCCATGTCCTTTCATATTATTTAAGTTGAAATCCAAGGCAAAAACACTCAGTAGGGATCACAATTTTTTTTTTTACTCTCCCTTTCTCAAGAAAATTCCAAATCTTGCAGAGTCTCTCCTAATGCTTCTGTTTCTCGTTTTCATCCCTCTGTCAGGCTGTAGCACAGCATTGCTGAAGTACCCCTCTGGGAAGCACCTGGGGCTTTGGTACTTCAAAGATAGCCAAAAAAGTCTTGGCCCAGAGCTTAGCCATCCTCAGGGATGAGCTGGAAAACTTCTGTAGATACCAGAAACCAATGAAAACTAGGGGAGGAGGGGAAAAGGAGGTCCTGCAACAGCAGGAGCTGGAAAAATGAAGAGTAACAGCTCCAAGTGCACAGATGAGCCCCTGTCAGAGCTCTCTCTGGCCAGGTGAGGAGGTGGGAGTAGGTAATGTGCCAGGACCTTCCTCCTGGGCAGCCTGCCTCCTGTTTCTGTGCTCTCTGCCATCTCCATCTGACTCCCACCACAGGGTTACACGGATTTCTGTGTTGGGTACCTGTGGCCAGAAATGGTGGTACATGATTGATCCTGCTGCGTTGCCTTTGGTTTATTTTGTTATGTTAATGAGTAGCTGTTCCAGACAGATCCCTTCATATTACCATATTTCACCATATTTAGAGATTTTGTGCTGCCCAGCTATTTGAAGAGATTTAATGGTCTCCTAATTCCTTGGAAACAGTCTCACCACTTGTGAAAAGAAATCCTGCTTCAAACAGATTTGTGCTGGAATCATTCAATTTTTTAAAAAAATATGGAGGCTTCTGAGGTCTCTCTTGGAAGGCAAGAATTGTAGATTTCAGCCTTTTGAGCTTTGGAGGCAGGAAATGAATTTGGATGACATACACCCTGAGACTTGTTGAAAGTCATCTGATGGCTATGAGTTCTCCTCCAGCAGTTTAAGGATTCTCTTGACTGTTTTTATTAAAAAACTCAAAAAATAAGAAAACAAAATACAAACAAATAAAGAAGAACAGATTTATTTAAGGATAATAAAACTTTTTTCACTGTCAAAAGAGACCAGTCTCAATTTTGGGCAGGAAAAACTGAAATGGAATTTTACCCCTATTGACAAATGATCAATGCATGTATCCTTATTTTGCATTCTTTTGATTGCTGTTATCTCTGATGGTATTTCAGATGTCTTTTAACTTTGAACTTTAAGGTTATAAAATTCTACTTTTCTCTCTACAGACGCTGCCTCCTACTCCTTGTTTAATCTTAAGTGCTACTTTTATTTTTCTATCTACACCCACACCCAAGAATAATTTCCCTATCTGCGAATGTGGTGGGTTTTTTTAATTTTTTTTTCCACTCAGCTGAAACTTTCAATAAAGAAAGGCAGCATTACTTGTTTAATATGAAATAAGTTTCATTGTCTTGAATGATTCTTTCGTGAAAAATGTGATGAAAAAGTTTAGTTCTCTCCTTCACACATTTTCACAGTGTCTTCACTGCTGCTCATTCCATAAATGCTAAGTAACAGAAGTTCAGCATGCCTGCTCCATATGCTTAGACTTCTGCCTTGAAATGCAGCTGAGAATATGTTCTTAATCTCCAGTGACCATCTGTGATTCTGCAAAGAATTGTTTGCACTTATTTCACTTCATGCTTTTCCAATGGTCCAATTAATTCTGGCAGAGTCTTTGCAGGACTTGGACCCATGAGATTGATTTCTTGGAGTGCTATTTTGGGGGTGATCTTATGACATCCAGTAATAACTTTGCCACTAAGAATAGGACTCATGTGAACTAGGTGCTGTTCAAACTCAAGGTGACCCCTGCCTGATTCCCAGCATTTACATCTAATCAGAGATTAAATATAGCAAATGTGGAAAATAGAAAAGAGGAGGAGGGATGAAGGAGTGAAAGCCTTGCAGAGATCTAGTATTGCATAGAAGTCTGAATCATCAAGGTACTTCTTAAAGATGGGTTTTTAAAGGGCAGTTGATTATGAGCCCAGTTTCCATTTAATCCCTTTTCTTTTCCTGGGTTTATTCTATTTATTTTTCCCACTTCCATACCAATAATCCCTAATTACCCATTACCAAGGATGCTTTACAGAAATAGGTATTCAAAACACACACTTTATCTAAACAAGATTTGATGAGTTCCTCTTACATTCCAGCACATAAATGACAGTCTCATTGAAAACTCTTCTGAATAGACCTAGATAAAAATATTTTAAAAAGCTCTTCTGCACTTCCCAGATGAATGTAAAGACATAGAGCACACAGAAAAATATTACAGATCTTCAATTCTTCATATTCCTTCTACAAATTATGACAGTTGTCAAAAAGCAAGAGACAAGATAATGACAGAGAAATCAAAATGTAAATGTTTAATAATGAATATATTGTGTGTGGAGTACAACATGCTACTTCAGGCAAAAAATTAATTCTTTCTTAAAAATTTTTACTTACACTAATCCATATACTCCTATATCCCTATCAGACTACCTCTGAAGAAGTTTGCAATTTCTTTCTTTCAGAGATTTGAAACTTTTCTGCAGAGCCTGAAATATAGGTTATTTTTCCCAAGTTTCAAAAATGAAAGAAAGCACATTGCTAAAAAAACCCAGTTAGACAAAAAAATTCTTTTCCTCTCTTGTTCTGAATAGAAAATTGACTCAAACAAAGTAAATTTACAGGTCTACCACAGAAGGTCTTCGTAATGAATTTTGGCTCAATGCATGTCGTTAACTTTGCTAAACTTTCCCCATTATAACTGTTAAAATATGTCATTTATTTAGAGTGGATAGAATCAAACAAAGTCTTAATTAGCTGAAAAGTCTAAACAAAACAGAATGCAGTAGATCTCACTTATTTTTGAAGTAATGGATTGGCTCAATTAACTCAGAAATTGCCCAACAAATGTGTAGTAACAGCTGTTCTTGTAGCTCTGCTGAGAACATATGAGAACAAGTATAGGGAGATTTAACAGGTTTTATTAAGCAGCCTGATGCTGATATAAAAAGCTTTCTGGCACAAGTACTTTCATGGTATTTGACAAAGAAGAAAAAAACTCAATGCTAACCAAAAGTTAGAGACAACTGCTCATATTTTAATTTAACTATACTAATACAGTAGATGACAAGAGAGAAAAAAGGAGTAATTAGCTCTTTTGGAGCTGGCAGATAAGGAGCTGACAGACTCAGTTGTGGAGGAACAGCAAGAGAAGAAGTCATTTGCACAGGAGGAACGGAGTTATCAAACAGGAGAGCATCAAACATTGTGGTTTATAAAACCGGTGTGTTCTGACTTTAAGAAAAAAAAAAAAAATTAAAAAACTTCTTTCTGGACATAGAATACTGATCTGGACATAGAATATAAGTTTTAACAAACTTTGTATAATTTGTGCCAGTTTCTCTATTTCATTAATATAGCAGTTTTTCAACTGAAAACCTGATGGTTTTCAGTTGATTGTGAATTTTGGGTAAGTTAATTTTGATATAGAAGAATGGCAGAAAGGTGTTGACATTGTAATTGTATATTTGATAGAAATCAAGGCTTTTGATTCTGACCTGAGGTGGGGCAACCCTGGATGTACAGACAGACTGGAGAATGAGGGACTGGAGAGCAGTGGAAAGGGACCTGGGGGGTCCTGGTCAGTGGGAAGTTGGATCTGAGCCAGCAGTGCCCTGGCAGCCAGGAGGGACATCAGGAACAGCACGGCCAGCCAGGCAAGGAAGGGATTGTCCCACTCTGCTCTGGGTTAGAGCAGCCTCACCTTGAATATTGTGTGCAATTTTAGGCACCACTATATTAAAGACATTAAACTACTGGAGAGTATCCAAAGGCAGTGAAAGGCCTTGAGGGGAAGTTGTGTGAGGGGAGGCTGAGGGCACTTGGTCCGTTCAGAAAAGAGAGAAGAGAGAAGAGAGAAGAGAGAAGAGAGAAGAGAGAAGAGAGAAAAGAGAAGAGAAGAGAAGAGAAGAGAAGAGAAGAGAAGAGAAGAGAAGAGAAGAGAAGAGAGAAGAGGAGAAGCCTAAGGGGAGACCTCACTGCAGTTGGAACTTCCTCATCAGGATGCTCTGCAGTGGACTGGCAATGAGATTTACATTAAGATAATTAGTTCTAGGAAGAAATTATTTTATTTCAATGTAACTAGTATAATTTTTGAAGCATGTGCTTCTCAGCTTGTGAAGTTGCTCCCTTCCAAAAGGAAGGTCTCTCTTTTGTCCAGGTGGTGAAGTCACTGTGAACTGATTTTTGAGTGTCCATGAGCAAGTTGCAAAAGATGTACTAGCTGCTGGTGTGGAGGTGCCACCCTTGCATCTTGAGCAGTATGTGTTATCTTAAGATGCCCAAAAATTAAGGAGGATTTCAGTCTTTTCATCTCACAATTGCCAAATGTTCATGGTTTTTGCTAGTGAGTTTCTACTTTGAGCTGAAAATTTTATATATATTTTTTTGTCTGTATCTAAAAAATATACATGTTTTTCTTTTCATTTAGTGAACAGGGTCATGTGTAGCTCTTTGTAATACAATTTAATGTAGAAGACTTTATTACCAGATTCCATCCAGCTTGTATTGTATGGGATTGATCTCACTCTGGAATAAATATATATAGATATTTGAAAGAGTTAAAAAAGCCTTATTAAATCATTACAATTTAAAGGTTAATTTTAGAAATTTAAGGGTGACAGATCTTGTCAATTTTTTATCTAGTGACAGCAGTCAAAGTGATACTTTATTCAAAAGAAAAATATAGACTCAACACAGGATGAGTAAGATTGGCTGATGTATTTCTTCTGCCATGCAAGACCACATCACTTTTGACAAGTATAAAGGAATGATATATATCTGAGTCATCTACTAGGAATACAAGTACCTGATCTGAAGAATGGACAGATGCATAGAAAAGAGAGCATTGAAATATTTCACAACTGATGTTAATTTAGTGTCCCTTCCTAGCACCCTGCCTTACACCCTGTGGAAAAACTGAGTCTCAGATAAGTGCCAAATCCCCCAGTGTTTTGGGAAGTTTCTTTGAAACACCAGTACTTACAGGTTGTGTTGTGTTTTGAAGCAGGAGCGTTGATATCCCATCTGGACCTAATGGAAAACTCTGAGATAATTTTTCTTGCTCTCTGGACTGGAACTGAAACTGTAACAAACTACAAGCTGTGAAAAGAGGTTACTCATAAACTGTTCAGTTCATATATTTTAAAACCTTTTCTTGATCAAACCATAATAGCAACTTTACTGCATGTGAGAAATTTGCATTGCAAATGCATATAACTGTAAGGCTAGAAGCCAGACCTCCTACCCTGCCCTACTCCTCCTCACCACACATTTGGCTTGTTCTTTAGATCTAATGAAATGTGCAAAATGAGCATGACAGTTCTGCCCTTTGTTGATCTCCAGATTTTCATAAGCTTGAAAGGTCTCCAGGGCAGGAATGGTGTTTAACCAGCCTCTAAGATTTTTCTGAATATGTATAATTAGGTTTGCAAAGTTTCTTGTGTTGTAAAGTTAGACCAGAATTTGTAAGCTGATTTCCATTCAACTCTAACAAAATGTTTCAGATTTACACAGAGGAAAGCATAAAAAACCCCCATGAGATCAAAATTAATTAGAGTATTAAAAACTACTAAAAATTGACTAAAATTTTTGAAATTTTGCCTCTAGTGTGACCAATAGCTGATATTATCAGTGAGTTGACTCAGCATATGCGTACAGTTTGTATGTTCATTTAAAGATATTTCATAGAAGCCATTGGACAGCTTTAAGCAGTGATTTCCAGGCATCTCCTGATGTTCATTTTTGCTCTACTCCTGGCTAGTCCTCATCCTCTGGAGCCTGGCAATGGCCTTTCTTTCCTTTGTTTTCCACATTGTTTTGACTATCCCAAACACCACCTTCGAGAGCAAAATGTTTGTGATAACCAGAAAAACTTGTGGCTCTGGTCCCCACAGCTTCCTCCAGGGCTGAGTGGGCATAGGGTTTGTCTCCATGAGTAGGTTCAGAGGAGCTCTGGATCCTCTGCTTGTTCAACCTGGATGTCCCTGTGGCAGCTCTGGGAGTTGTGCTGGGAGTTGTGCTGATATGTTAGTGCCTCACCTGAGCTAATCCACAAGGCAGAATGATGGGATGTGTTTCCTTATGTGTGACCTGTGCTGGTTGTGCATGCCCCTGGTTATGCCCACACAGCTTATTGTGCCAAACAGGGCAAATCCAGGGTCTGTTTTCATCCATTCAAGTTACATTTTCCACTTAAAGGAGATATTCTACAAATGTCTTCAGATCTTGAGCTTCATTTTTTAGAGTTTTAATCTTGGTCGCCTTTCTGAAGGCTAAACTTTGGCAAAGGCAACATATTGCTTTCTGATGAAGTGGAAGGCAGTTTCCCTCAAATCATAACTTTAGCTTAATTGCTTCTGAAAAATGACACAATGTGTTGTTATATCTTGCAAGATATTAAATGATGTGGAAAATCCATTAGAGATCCTGCTGAGATGTGGATAACATCCGAGGACCAAGTAAGCAGTTCTGTGTTTGCTAATTTCCAAACTTTGAGGCATAAGCTTTAAAAGCGTTTGCATGTGTGGTGTATCAGATAGCATTACATTTTTATAAATAAATTAAGCAGGCTGAGGCCTTTGGGCCAAAGAGTCATTCAAAACAAGTTGAAAATGCTCCCCTGTTCCTTGATTTGTTGTCTGCATTGGGGACATTTAAACTTGCAGGCAAAGAGGTTATGGTGTATGCCCAGGCAATATAAAATCAAGCTGAAGGTACCAAGGAAAAAGACTTGAACATGTGAGTTTCCACCTGCTTTCTTCCCTTCTGGTAGAAGATGGATTCTGGCAAGCACTAAGCTCCAGATCTGAGGGAAATGCCAGTTATTAACTGAGAAAGCTTTTAACTTGCAGAAACAGGTATAGATGAAGGACTTAAAATGACAGCAAAAGCAAGAAAATAACTTTGCATTGACATGCCTGACTTCATCAAAGGGTGCCTAGAGTATTTGGAGGCAATAAATGTGCTACTCAGAACCAAGGCAAGACCGGGCAGCATCTCATTTAAGTGCTGTGACAACTTCTTTGTTGGCCTGGCTCTTGTGATCTTGCAAACTTGGTACAGCACCAGCTGAAAAAGGATACCCACAGAGCAAAGCTCCTGCAGGTGTGTAAGCACGATTGAAAATTCAGACTGCTTGGGGACTGAGCTGCTAGTGATGACTGGGGTGGTAGGGTACCTTCTGCACTTCTCTTTTCTCCATTCTTCTGTACTTCTCTTTCTTTGGAAGGGAGATGAGCATGGCATTTGCCAGGATAAAGACTGGATGTTACTGTTTTACTGCTTTAGGTTTAGTTAGGTCTGGAGAGATGACACTAGACTTGAAGGTATCTCGTTTGGACTCAGCTGTTTATTTTTATCTTATCTATGGTACAGTCTCACACAATGTGAGCTCTGCTTTACACAGCAAGAAAAATGGCTGCTTCTACTTTGTTTCAAGGACTTTTAAACAATAAGCAAAACCAATTAAAACCTGACACCTAAGATATTTTTACTTATAACCCAATTAAAGAATACTCAATGTCCTCAATGCGACTTTTGCTACCCAATTAGAAAAACTCTCCTAAACTCAAGAAAAAGGAGGAAGAAGAAAGTGAAGGACTCAGACAATGCCTAAATCCCTCTACATTGTCTCTTATATGATTCTATATCCTAAAACACCAAACCTTAAATATTTCATCCTGCGATATTACATGCTTCTATGCAACTACACACACATCCCCAGTGCTATCACTTGGTCTTGGAAGCTGTATCCACAGCCTCAGGTCAAAGGCAGTGTCCATCTGAGGATCACTACCTGTCAAAGCAGAAAGCCTGATGCTTTCAGCATTCGGGGTTCCAACAACTGGGTAGCCTAAACCTCTGCTTGTTAAGTTGCTTGGTTTTGCTTTGTTTGAGGTATTTTTTCCTTTTTTTTTGTTGTTTTTTTTTTTTTTTCCCACTCCACTTTGCCTCTGATTTCCATGACACTTATTCCACTGTGTGTCCACCAAGGCATGCCTCAAATTGTGCCTTGGGAATCCATGCTAGATAGGAGTACAAAAGGAGAAGATCTGGGGGGAGAAAGGAGGGAAGTAATGCTGTGGAGGAAAATCTCAAAGTGTATAATATGCATTTAGAATTTTTTAAGAATAAATGAAGGAAGGAATAAACTGGAATTAAGATGCTGAAATGCTTGAAATTATTTTTCACAAGGAAAGGGACAAGATAAAGCAACACAAACAAAATGTGTAACTTAGCAGCAGTTCTGTTCTGTCTGTGTCCTCAGCACTCATTAATTTTGTGCCTAAATTGGCAAGTAAAGACATAATGGGAAGATGTTATGAGAAAAGTCACTATTAAGATGTCAACCATCAGTTTGGAGCTGTCTCCAGGTTTTTTTTCCATTGTTAGTCCTCACAGAAAGGCTGATCATAGCCTCTGCAGGTTATAGACTCAAAAGAAAGTGAATTAGCCTCTCAATTCTGAGGGTGGCCCAGAAAGAACTTTCATTAGAGTAGGAAAAACACTGATAAAAATTGTCACAGTACAGGCACAATGAACTTCTGAGTATGTCTCAGCTTGCTTTAAAGCAGTAGAAATTTATCTGACCACCTTGGCCTTGAGCACTGCATATTAATTTCCTCAATTAGTTTTCCTTCCAGCAGTAATGCAGAATATGAAGGAATCATCACACCTGCTGCCCAGGCAGCTCTTTGAGAAACTCCTCTGTAAGCAATAATTCTTATTGGTAAGAAAACTTGCAGGGTCCAATTTAAAAAGAAAATAAATTTGTTTTTTTTTCAAAACCCTTGTTTATCTTTCCAGTACGCATGTTAGTGTAATCATTTTTACTCAAATAGTTATTAACTTCCAATTGAGAGGTCTCCTTAGGCAGCAAAATATTGTGTTATGTCCTTTCTTTTATCTTTGTCATTGGTGATAGAGAAAAACTCAGGCTACATTCAAAATTTTTTGATTTTGCACCATATGAAATTTTGAACAGTATGTTCAGACACACAGAGTTTGTCTTGCTTCTGACAGGAAAACACAGCCCAGGGGAATTAATGGGAAATAAGCCTACGAAGAATCGGGGATCTCTTGTTTCAGGCTTGGGGCCCCAAAACTGTAAATATGTAAGAGGTTGGTCACTAAAATGAATTCTGAGGTGAATGCTGAGCTGGTGTGACAATTCAGAGTTCTGCTTCCAAAACCTGCCAACTTTGTGTTTGCTTTCTGTTCCAACTTTATGATGTTTAGTCCTTGCATAGCTGTTTTGTAAAACATTGTTCAGAAAATAATTTCTACTCAGTATAAAAAAATAGTACTAATTCTGAAAATTATAAAATACAAATACCAATCTACAGAAAATGCAGTTACTGTAATTGTCAAGAAAGAAAGAATAAGTAAAGATACAATCATAGTGTTTACAGTTTGTACTTTCTCCCAGGCACAAGTGGGATCATGAGCTCAGTGTATGACCTTCATGCCCCACTAAAATTTAATGAAAAACAGGATGCTCAGATATTTCTAAAGCCTTAGCTGCTTTCTCATTTTTTTTATTTTTTTTTTTGGTAACCTCCTGGTAACTTCGTGCCTGGCTGCTGTGATCAGCTGTGATCAGCACTATGATATTGCCAGATAATTCTGATCACAGAGGCAAGCAGAGTCCACTGAAGATGGGGAAGAGGAGCAGGGTCTGGTCTTGAGAGAGAAAGGACCAAAGAAATTTAAAAAAGGTTGTCCTTGTTCTCTTTTGAATAATGGAAAAAAAGCTAAGTCTGCCAGCTTTGACAGGTGGAGTGCTGGGAGTCAGGAGCTGAGTGAGACAGATACAGAGGGAGACCCTGTAAAAGTATCATATACAAGCAGGAACATGTCACAGAAAGTCACTAGTAATGACATGTCAGGCTGAGAGATGCCTTTTCACCAGGGCATTTCCAATGGGGCTGCTAACTGGTAAATGAAGGTGCTAATTGGTGTTCCAAGAGCCAGCTGGGAAGTCACAGAGCAGCAAATGTGGTGTCCTGGGTGCTTCACACCAGAAGCCATGTGTGTATCTGTCCATGAGGATTGCATACCTCAAATTCTCCCTTGAGTGGATACTTTCTAAATTCTCCCTTGAGTGGATACTTTCTCTTCTCAAATTTGATTAGGGAAGTTCATCCCTGGGTTTTATGGCAGGTTGGGTGACATCAGCTTTCTGGGTTGACAGGGCAGTCTGATCAGTGTTTTAATCCTCTGGGATTCCACCCCACCTTTAATTCCATCAAAACCACTGCCCAGCTGAGAACAGACAAATTTTAAGATAAAGACAGACTTTAAGGAAGGCAAAGAATTGCTTAGTGATATTTCCTATTTGGAGAGGAGATGCTGTCATATGGATCATGATCAATTAGCCATGAAGAGGAACATTTCAAGCCCTGTGATAACAGTGTTCTGAACTGGGGAGTAGAGTAGTTCAACACTGCTCTGTATTTAATGACAGTGAATTTATTCTGCACAACTTTCTCCAGAGATTATAAAACAGATGTTCAGCCATAAATATCAGAAACAAACATCCTCAGAAATGTACAAAACAAGTACAATTCTTGAAGGGATAGTTAAAAATAATGTAGACTCCATCCAATATGTGCATTATTTCTGCATCTCCTTTTTTTCTGGTATTTTAATGACTGCAGTGACTAGGAAGCAGAGTGACAGAAGGCAGCAACCACATCATGCTTCTGTCTTGGTGTCATGACTAATAAAGTAGTGTTTGACACTGGGAAATTCAGTCTGAGTGAAAAACCTCTGTCTACATCATTCTTCTCTTCCTTGAATTTTGGTTTCTGAGGATTTATAACATATCCCAATAGTATTTACATGTCAAACTTCTTTAAAGAAGTACTTTTTTTTTCCTTAAGGCAGAAAATTATTTTGATTATTTGTATATGGGGGCTTTCTGCTATAGCTGTTTGGTAGACATTTTTCTAATCCTTCTTGATGTAAGAAGTGCTTTTGGCAATTTTTCAGTACTACTGTATCACACTGTAAAGAATACACTTAGCATGGGCTCTCTCCTCCTTGGTTTCTGAGAAGCTTATTACTTCCTCCCAGCCATATCAGAACAAAAATACTCTATGAAATGCTAAATGATATTGTGTTCTCCACGAAAAGCCTTAGTTTTTTATATATTGTGAAAAAATGTCAACATAAACTAACATTACATTCCTATTCGTTAGAGATGCTAATGCCATTCAGACTTTGTATTTCTCTGCTTCTATGAAAGGTTTTCATCTCCATCAACAGATCTGTTTTATTACCAAACATGCAGGTAGGTTCATAAAAATGGAGCAAGAGACACTAAAAGAAGATAGTACCATCTTCATGTTGAAGAATTTATTACCCTTTATTACCAGACACACTCAAAAACTCTGTACTTTCAGTAAGATTAGACTGTATTGAATGTGAGTATATGTGAGTAAAATTTGTGAGAGAATGTAAGGGATTAAAGGTTTCCCTGAGAGTACATGCCATTCTTCTGAAATAGTCTTCATGCAGGCAGATCAGTGAAAAGGGTCCAGTGAAATTCTGCCATACAAATCCACCCAATACAGAGGGAGAATCAGAAAAAGTTACGATATCACAGATACGACACAGTAAGTCAAAAATGGCATTGAACAAATCAACTTAAACCTGGGTTTGACACCAGGAAAGTCACTGCATCCAATTTTGCAGGTGTTTTCAGTACCATTCCTTCCACACTGCTGTGATTTTCTGACTTTTTGAATGGACTCCAAGCCTTATTTGGAGACTGCCTGGTTAGCGCTGTCACAATCAAGAACTGTAATCTGAATTTCTTGAATTTTGCAAATCTAAGTGATGATTCCAGAGAGCACAAAAAGTGTGAATAGTTCCCAAAAATTTTCTTTCTCATTTATGGAAATGGTATCATTCTTAAAACCCATGTAAGCTTCAGATGTGTTCACAGCTAAAATCTGTACTGGTGGCACATCCAGTGCTTAAAGATAGCCAGGATATGCTGGCAGATAAGGATGGACCTTGAGAGTTTCCAGCATTATCCAGAGAGGAAACAGAACAAGAAAGAGTGCAGGAGGATGCTAAACTTTCCATATTGGTGCTTTGGGATGCTTGTACCCCCACTTCAAAGTTTCAATTTCAACACTAGAAGCACAGGCTTAGAGGCTTCACAGTCCTTACAATTCAGTATTGTAGGTAAAATCACCCAGCATCATGGCCAGCCAAATCCACATTTCAGACATACAAAACCACCTGTGCAATAGCCAATATTAACAACTTTTACATGGACACACAATTGGCTTACAAAACCTGAAAGCAAGTAATGCTGTGTGTCCCCCTTTGTACCTGTGTAAGGGGGTAAGGGCAGGATGATTCCCCCAAGGCTCAGTTCCCAGCTCCTACAAAACACAAAATCTTCTCTCCAGGACACTCCTGCTAAGGATAAATCCCAGTTAGAACCAGAGCACAAAGTCCCAAAACAGTGCCCCACACTGGGGTCTGCCAATGTTGTTCTAATGACCCCAAATAAGCATTGCCTCTTGGCAGTGCAGGCAGCAAACTTGGTGTGGGACCTGCAGAAACCAGGTATGAAGTATTAAAGGAGGCAATATCTTCTTCAGAATTCCCAATTAGAGTAATAATGACATTAAAGAAGTAATTTCTTTGAGCCATGCAGAACATCAGCAGATGATGCAGAGAATAAAATGCATAATAGGCCCTGTCATGTGTTATAAAACAGAGAGGACTGAACATTGATGTTGGGTTACCCAAGGCTTGGGTGTCATGTGTCCTTTAGTCTTTCCTCTAGGACATTTATATGAAGTAATAAGATGCAAAAAAATTTTAACAATATTTGTAATTTAGATTTGGGGCTGCCATGACATGTTTGTATCTGCATAAGCCTGAGCTTTTCCATCTCCCAGTATATGCACAAAGATACTATTGTTCTAGAATTTCTGTTTCCTGTCTGTTAACCAGTCCTAGCTGTGGTCAGAGAAGATAAAAGAATCAAAGATTATAGGGAGAAATAATCAAACGTTGCATACCATGCTTTGAAGAAGAGGGACCTCCTTAAGCCCAGGCCTGCGCCTTCCCCAGGAAAATGAAAGGTCTAATACAGTTTGAGAGGATTTGCTAAGAGTTTAAACCGTGTTCTTGGAAGAATGAGACAATTTGAGAGAAGAGGTCAGTTCTTGTGGAGCAAATGTGATTGCTAGTGAGGGAAGGATTGAAGCAGCTGTCAGTCTCTAAGAGACAGAGGGGGACAGAAGCACTTACTGCCAGGGAAGCAGCAAGGTATTTTCAGTGTGGTTATTGTAGCCACACAAACAAAGTCTTTACTGAATTAAAACTTCTTTTCAGGAGAGTTGTTAATTTGATTCTTGGTTTTATCTTGTGAAGACCCTACCTGTTCAATTTAAAAGCAACCCTTCTGCCTCCTGTCCTACCCTGCACGTTTCTTTGTGTTTTACCTTTCCCCATTACTGTTTGATGTTTGCTATATATCCTCAGCTCTATTAAAGTTTGCTTTCTATCATTCCCACTCCTGGAGGGAAACACAGGACTAGTATCACAAGGTACAAACAGCTTCTGATTTTAGTTATTTGTCTCCCACTTCCTATGTTGTGGCAGCCTGTGGGGGTCCCTGGGGATCTGCTCGGGCAGCCTGGGTTGTTCTCTGTGCCTGCAGCTTCCAATATCCTCTCTACAGCTGCTGCCCAACTTGGCTGGATTAAAGGTAGAACAGGAGTTCTTGCCTGGGCCGTTTTTACAGTTGAATTTGTAATGTAAAGGGTATGGAGGCTTTCATTAGTAAATTTGCAGATGACACTAAGCTGGGAGCCTGTGTCATCTGCTGGAAGGTAGGAGGGCTTTGCAGAGAGACCTGGAACAGTTGGATGGATGGGAAATGTCCAACAAGATGCAGTTTAATAAATCCAAATGCTGAGTCCTGCATTTTGGCCACAACAACCCCCTGCAATGTTACAGGCTGGGGTTGGTGTGGCTGGACAGTGCTCTGGCAGAAAGGGCCCTGGGGGTGCTGGTCCACAGCTGGCTGAATGTGAGCCAGCTCTGTGCTCTGGTGGGCAAGAAGGCCAATGGCCCCTGGCCTGGATCAGGAATGGTGTGGCCAGGAGGAGCAGGGAGGTCATTCTTCCCCTGTACTGGGCACTGGTGAGGCCACACCTCAAGAACTGTGTCCAGTTCTGGGCCCCTCAGTTTGGAAAGGACATTGAGATGCTTGAGGGCATCCAGAGGAGGGCAACATGGCTGGTGAGGGGCTGGGAACACAAACCCTGTGAGGAACACCTGAGGGAGCTGGGGTTGTTTAACCTGGAGAAAGGAGACTCAGAGGTGACCTTATCACTCTCTACAACTGCCTGAAGGGTGGTTGTGGTCTCTTTTCTCTTTCACCAGGCAGCAAGTGACAGAACGAGAGGGGAGAGTCTCAAGCTGCACCAAGGGAAACATAGAATGGGTATTAGGAAAAAGATTTTACAGAAATAGTTATAAAGTACTGGAATGCTTTGCTGGGGAAGTAGTGGAGTCACCACTCCTGGACGTGTTTACAAAAAGACTGGATGTGGCACTTGGTGCCATGGTCTAATTGAGGTGTTGGGTTATGGGTTGGACTCAATGGCCATGAAGGTCTCTTCTGTTAGAGTCTGGAATTATGAGAAATATTTCTTTGCATGTTTAAGAGATCTTAAGATCTCTGACAAACAGTGTTTTTAACCTTTGTTCATGGAAAAAGGGCTTTTAGGCTCTGGAATGAAGCAGAGTTTTCAAGATTGTGTATTAGATACTAGAATAGTGTGTAGTTTTATTACAGCACGAGAATTTTAGATATATGGGGGTTTTAGGATGACAGACAGGTGAAGGCAAGATGGAGGAAGCACATGGCTTTTGGGTTTCTTCCTTCTTCCTCATCTGCTCCTTGTTCTGCAGTGAGGCGGCACATTATAGTTGGCTTAGAATAGAAGTTAACTTTCTAACAAAGATAATAGTTATTGAAGCAGTATTATAAATACTGATTACATGGATTGTAGTATAAATATCCACACCACCCTGAGGGTGGAAGTATTTGGTAGTTGGGATTCGGGGTTTTGTGCCTTGAACTGACCTGCAATGAAGAGCTTTGCTGGTCAGGAACAGAATGCGATGATAAGAAATAATAAACTATGAAGAAAACATAAGAAGAGATGACTCACAGCCTTTCCTTTTCAAGATCTCTGGCTGGGGAAAACAAAATTGTACATTCTCGGGGTCAGGAAAACAGCTGGCTGGCAGAGACACACAAAATATTTTTCATATAAACCCGAGATCTTCCAACGTAGAGATTCTGTGTTTCTGTGATTCTGTAAATAGGCTGTGGGCAACAAAACACCTGCATGGGCCAGCTCCTCCTCTTCCCTCTTCAGTAACTTGTGATCACATCTCCCCACCCAGTGGGATCCACTTTCTAAAATTCCTTTAAACTGGGGGCACCATTTGCCTCCAGAGTTTGTCTTGGCACCTCTAATGTTAAGCCTTCTCTATTGAGAAGTCAGATTTCTCACTATTCTTCAGACTGGGTCACTATTTATTTTCATATGCTTTTTCATCATGTTGTTGGAATATTATTTATTTCAGTTTGTAAGTTTCTGAAAAGCCTTCTTATAGAGGCAGTCAAAATAAAAGGAAATGGCAAAAAATGGACTCCCTTTTCTTGTCCTTCAATAATCTGGACCACTTTTTCAGATTTTCTGTCTCCTCTGAAAATGTTTTAAGTGTTGTCAATTAGTGACCTCAATTCCCCTCCTTGACAAGAGTCTCCCCTTTCAGGAGGTAACTGAGCTGTTCCTCAGTTACTTTTATTTTCAAAGCTTTCAGGACACCTTATAGAATGTATTTTCTTGGTCTAATTACCTTACTGGAATCCTAGAAGATTTGCCTCTTTCCCAAGAGGCAGCTGCAAGATTATGATGAAGAATTTCAAATACTATTTTTGATAGACAGAGTGGCAGCATTTGAGTGAAAATCAGTTAAGGAAATGAATTAAAACTGTGCTGGTTCAGCTGAAGCAACAGGAAATTAAAGATAAGCAAAGGATGAATCAAACTATTAAAACAAATACTTCACTCTCCAATTTGCTAAATTCAAAGAAAAAAATGTAAGAGGATGAATGCATAAACAAGATCACGTAAATTTTTCCAACAAATTTTCATATCAAATAATAAATTGGAGGTCTTGAAGGTGGCTCTTAGATGAAGATAACGAATTTTCATAATTTCTAGACCTGAGCTATATGCTGCAGATTGACAATCATAATACTGCTGCTGGTATACACACCTTTTCCTTTGCTTTAATGGATCTATTTTTAATTTAATGTTCTAGAATGATGTGGAAAATAGATATGGCTAAAAATGTGAAAATTTATACAATAAACTTAGTGGAGGTTTTGAAGGCGCTTGAAGCAGGAGTGTGAAATAATAAAATAATGATTATTTTCTGAGGTCTTGTTCTTGTGAAGGAAGTGCCTGTAATGAAAGTGTATCATAAAAAACCTAATGCAGCCAGGTTTTTATGAGAGCCTGTACCAATGAGAGAATAATTTGTAAAGAAAATAAATCTCAAGGGTTAATTAAAGATTGTTTAAGGATTTACTAAAGATTATTGAAGTCTTCTGAGGGTGGGACATGATGAACACAGCCAGAGCCTCCTTAGTAGGGCAATTCCAAAATAATATATCTGTTAGTGCAATAATCCTGTTTTCAGACAAAAGTTGTAATGAAAACGCATCTTAGATGATGTCACCATAGCAAGCAATGTTAATATCTAAGGCTATCTAAGAAAAAAACAGCAGTAAAAGGTGGAAATCAGGTTGCTTCCCAGGATGAATTAGAAACCTATTTTATTTCAAATTAGCAGTGCAGAAGCTTGAAGAATTTGATACACAAAATGGATAAAAAAGTGAAAAGTAAGGTACATGATAAACAAAAGTGACACAGATTTCATCTTTTTTGAATTAAGAACTTGAAAGTGAGAAGGCAGAGGTAGAAAAGCCTGTCAGCAGAGACAGCCTCACAATGAGACTGAGCAGCAAAGCCCTACAATGCAGCTGATGGCTCCCCTTTGCTGTGGCTGTGTCACTGTCATATCCAGGTTCTATGTAGGGAAGATTGGTGTGAATTTAAAACTAGCTGAATCACCTGTGTTTGAAAAAAAACCCTGATGAATTGTAGCCCTCATAAAATAGAGGGAGAATGTTCTCTTCAGACTGTTTATTATTACTGTTCCCATGCTCAGGGCCTTCTGGACTAATTTTTACTGTAGTCGTAGGGCTGCTTTTAGTGTTAAGATCAAAGGACATAAACAAGACAAGGAGAGGTCATAGTTTTTATTAGACCAACTGATATTGTTGGAAAAAATACACCAGTGCTCAGACACATGAATCCCTTTTCAGTCCCGCAACAGAGAAAATCATTCTCAAAGGCAACTACAAGTGCTTGCATCACCTGAAATAAACAGTGTCTGGCATCAAGACACAAATTTTAAGGAACTTCAAAGTTGTTAGTTAAGAAGGAAAATAGCAATTTCAATAGAAAATAAATGGCTAGCAAATATACTTACAACTAAGAAAGATGGAGACTTGGGCTGATAGAGACACATACCATATTAATTGCTTTTATGTGAATTGTCTTGAAATTTTTTACCTTAAAGGTTTTTTTCCCCCAAAAAAATTGATTTTCTATCTCATGGTTATTTCAATATTATTGTTATGGATCAAGGCGAGGATTTCATTTTCCTGCTTTGGTAAAGATGACTCCAGGATCTGAGTGAGGTAAAATCACTGAATAAGTGATTATCTCTAAATAAGCCTGAATTTCACAAAAGTGATGACCATGATATGTCTTTTCTGTATTACAGTGGGTATCAGTTGAGTAATACCATAACATTTTGGATTTCCTAAGGATATTTTGTAAAACAACCCCCCAAACTTGTCCCAGCTTCCCACCACCTGTAGTCATGGTTGCAATCACGTATGACAATGACTTACCAAGCTCAGTTTTAGCTGGAAAAGGCAAGCAAGGAGCAAGGAGATCTTCAGCTTAAAAAAAGAGAAGATAAGGCAAAGAAAGACAAGTAGATTTCTCACTGGAATATCAGACTACTCCCAATGCTACTCAAAATGTCTCTGGTCCCAGTCATGTGTACTGCAATGTATATAGAAGGCAGTAGAAGAACTTGGCAAAGGGCTTTAGAGAGTTTTCTGGTGTGTGGTTACTGATAATTAATCTTAGTTCAAATGAAATGCCAAAACTGTCATTACTCCATGGATTTCATTGGAGTTACTCCTGCTCCACAAGGCTGTGGATCAAGACAGAAATTTCCCTCTTTAAATCTGCAGTCTGATGCAACTTGTATCTTACATGACCAGTTCCACTAGGTCTGGGTTTTGTTATGGCTAAAAACTAAAAAAAAAAAGTTAATGTATTAGACCCTGCTAATTAATTTTTAAAAATTAATTGTCCCTGTATTTGTTTCACACTAACTCTGATGGTTTTGTGTGTTTTGTGTGTGTGCATGAGCAGGGGATAACATTTTATGGATGTGTCTATGGTAGCAGTTTAGAACTCTAGGTGAGTTCTTTTTGGTTGCAAATTTGGTGTTCATCCCTATTTGGAGTTCGGTAGATGCAAAATTCACTGTCACTTCAAAAGCTCTGTGAGCACCTTGTCTTTGAGCAGCACCAAACCAAGCCCTGCTCTTTTTTCCTTTGATCCCTCTTAGCAGATAATGCAATTGTTCCTCTCCCCCATGAATTCTGGTAACATTAGAGATTAGCAAATGGAAAATTTAATGAACGCTGAGGTATTTTTCTTTCCTGCCAGTCTGAAGTTGATATATTCAGAGGTTTTAGTATCCTGATTTATTCCACTGTCAATAGAATGTGTATCTTACCTGAATTTATATTTTTAATATCTCCAAAAATGGGATTCTCCTGGTTTTTTCCCATCTTATTTTTTATTACTTTACTTAATGAAAGATTGTAGAACACATCTTGTACCACATAATTCATAAGAAGTCTCAAAACTAGTTCTGAGGCAGCATTAAACTTAACAGATTTTCTAGAGTCATTGGAGTGGTTCCACCAAATGCTACAGTTTAACCTAGTTATTTGACATCTCTCTTTTGGACTGTGTTAATCTCCATTAAGTTCTTGTCTCTTTGTGCTATTTATTTCTAATTTCATTTTTATAATATATGGAATTAAATCATATGATCCCCACGTTAAATCAAATATAGCTTGTTTCCAGTATCAGTCAAGGCCGTCTCCAAGAACATATTTAAATGCAGAGGAAATTCAGCTATTCATAACACGTTTGCTTCTACAAGCAAATCTTGCCAAGCTGAAGAACTGTGAGTTAAGCCATATGGTTTTCATAAAACATGGTGACTTGAAATTTATTTCCACTTTACAAAACAAAAGTCCATGCCAAAGCACTGTGCGTGCAAAATGCAGCATCAGGAAAAATTTGAGTGTGGGACTACTGGTCTCACACTGCTTGGGTTCAGCATTTCTGAGGCTCGAGGTGAGTCTTTGCAAAGTGTGAGTAGCAAGAAGAGAGAAACCAACAACATAAAACATTTTATAACATGAATGTAGGCAAACACTCTTGAGAGTTTAAAACTGAGATGTGTTATATGATTCCCAAAAAGCAGGTTTAAACCTTTTTGAAACAGGCCCTTTTCAGGGGCTCCAAGTAATTTTATATTTTTTATGTGCCTTAACTCAAAGAACCAGACTAGAAAATGGTGCTTTAGTGAGCTAAAAAGCAACCCAGCCAAAGGTGTGAAATGTTGATTTTAGCATGAGTATGAAAGGAAACAATTTTTGTGTGTAACAGACTTCAAGGCATCTATTATAATGGACAGTTAGGAGTCCTATATTATCCTCTATACTCAGGTGTTGAAACTAGATTTATTTAGATTTTTTTCAGTTTCACTTGTCTGAATTATGAGCCTCTCTAAGACTTCATATTTGAAATTTAATGTTCTGGCTGATCTGAATACAGAATTTAAAGTACCTAAGTCTAGGAAGGGAAATGCAAATATTTTGGTTTGGCTGTTTGTATTTAAGGCTGCTTTCTCCAGGCTTCTTTCTGCTGTATATTCAGAAACTGAAATCATTCTTATAAGACCTAAAATATTGGTAACCTCTTCTTCTTTCATAAGGAATGATGAAAGCCTGATAAATCCCTCTCTACTCTTTTTGCCTCTTGCAAGGCTTGGCAATTTTTGCTTTGTTTATAGTAATCCTACTTGCAAAGCACTTACAAAGTCTGTTCCCTTTCTACACAACTAAAAAAAAAAGTATTATGTTTTTGATTTCTTGAATAAAAAAAAGAAATCATGTTTATGCTGAAGCTGATTGTAAAAATTGTTTCTGGAAGTAGTCTGGGTATAATGTGTTATGTTTCATAGTGCACTGCCTCCTCTGAGGAATTGAACCTATGCCTAAGTTTGACTGTTGGGGATGATGACAGTGGGTCAGAAGAAATCTATACTGATCCAAAAAATAATCTTCTTGTGAATTTGTAAAACAGACTGTCTAATCTATGCATAGTGATGAAAATTAAATTATATAAGCACCTTTGAAGGTCTTAATGAGAAAATACAATCAATACATCTCCTCTAAGAAGGGTTACAACCTCTGTAAACTGGCCTCCCAACACAGCAGCAAATTATTGTATTCTTTGACAGCTCCCTAGATGAAAAAATCAGGTAAGGGTTTAATTATCTAGTGTTTTGTAGGGCAATCAGACAATATAGATGGTAGAAAATGTCACAGGAACATTAATAATTCTCAATTCAAAAGGTATTTTAATAATAATATTTAACAATAGACCAAGCACAAGCCCACCCTTTGGGCAATGAGAACAAGCCATAAGGGCAGAGAGCTGCTTGCCCACCAGATCCCATCCCTATGCTCAACTTTGAAAACAAAAACTCCTATGGACTCCAGAAGGGAAGATAAAAGAAACAAAGCAAATTTATACCAAGAAATTAGTGTTTCTCAGGGAATTCCTGATTTTCCAGTGCACTGCTATTTCAGGGATGCGTGTGGTGAGGAACTGCATGCATGGTTCAGTGCGTGAGTAGCTTTCAGTCGTGAGGTACAGTAAAACTGATATTTTTGTTGCCAAGCCATTGATCAAGTTCAGACATTCTTAATGCATGAGTGCATCTTTGAAGAATATAATTTTTTTTTTTGCATAGTGTTTTAAGGCTATTTTGAAGATTTAAGTTGAGAGGAGTTGAAATCAACTCCAAAGGGATTAATGGCGGCAAATGTGGGCAGGCAAACTGCTGAACTGAAAGAGAAAATAATCTGTGCTCTCTTTGACACCTCCCCTTGCCAAACTCATAACATTAGCAGGGAATTTAACCCTGAATCTGATACTAGGCTGGCACACGAACAAGGTTTTTAAGAATTTAAGACTTGGTATTGGGTGAACTTTACTTGAGTGTTTGGTCACCTAAAACTTCCTTCAAAAGTATTCAAAAGTGTAAATATGAATTATTTATCTGTTCCATGACAACATAAACCCCCTTGGAAATATTTTGTATTTGATAACTTCGACTTTTAGATTTTAAAGATTCTTGTACTTTGAACCAGAATTTCTGACTTTGCCATAAAATAAAAGGTAATTTTTTTTTTAATACCAAGGGACAAAGTTTTCTGTTAGCACTTCTTAGGAACTCCAATTCCATGATATTATAGCTGTCAATTTTTATAGTTTTCACTCTTACCCCCAAATTTATCTTCTTGCAGTTTATCGAGTTTTGGATATATATATATATACATATATATTTTAATTTTTTTTTTACATTCAAAGCATTGATATACATTTTTTGAGCTGACTGTACAGACTTCTGATAGCTCACATGTAGTCATCACATTCTGCTTGACTGTAACTGGTGTGCTTCCTTGGACCTGCAAATTATATAATTGCAAATACAAAGCTGGTGTTTCCTGAACTGGAATTAGAGAGCTGGCCTCAATGTCATTTTGCATCCTTCCTTTCCTGTATAGATGAGAAGTTATTTCTTCCTTTTTTGTTACCAAATGGAAGCTGAACTGCAACTTGATGCCACCTTGTTGGAAGGTTTCTGCTCCTAATAAAAACTGGCTTCCTTCCAGTATACATTATCTATGTATAGATTACACTTGAGAGTAAACTTCAAACTACATTTTTCTGCTGCTTCACAGGAAGGAGCTGTCTTTCTACAAAATAGTTCACTACCTGATGAAAAATGTCCATAGACCACTAAAATAATCTGGGGCCTTTAAAGTGGCCTGCAATTCAAAGCAAATAGCAAAGACACTGGTATGTTACCCAAAGTGAATCTGGAAAGATCAGATGTTATTCATGCATTTCTGGATATAAACTTCCTCCTCTTTTAACAGCCAGGTGAGCTCAGAGGAAATGGGTGAGCTCAAAGGAGATGATTGTTCCTCTGAGGACGTCTGACACTTGTATTAGCAGGGACAGAGAAAAGCAGATACAAGAGGGGCATTTTGCCCATTTTTTTCCCTTTCTATAGCCTTCTGCCAGCTGAGCAGAAGGGGTGCTCTTCACACAAGCCGTTAGGCAAGCAGGGGCCAAGCCAGAAAGAGCCAATGCTCAGGGTTTTGGCTGAAGTCCCTTGAAATTGTTCTTTCTGCAGAGAAAGCTGCTGACTTTTGCTCTTTGGCATAAATCAGTCACTGTATTTAATAATTAATAATAAGGTTCTGTATTCACTGTCTTGGGTATATTGTTCTGTAGCTCTCAGTGCACCTGCTACCACATGGATAAGGCATACACCACACTGTATGCTGGCTTGTGTGGCTTCTGCATGTGGTTTCAAAGACCCAATTTCAGCAAAACCATAAAGAAATGGAGCTTCAGTCACAATACACTGGTGAATGAGTTTATGCATCCATCTCCCAATGGGACCTGTGACTGGCTTGTTTAATTTGCTGGCCAATATTAACTGTAGAGGATGAGAGATATAAAATACATGAAACTCCTAAAAGTTCTGTAAAGATCAGCCTTTGTGGAGGAAAGCATGCCTATGCTTATGTTGACGAAAATACTGCTGAATGTTTTCATCCCCCATTAGGCAGGGAAACATCTAACTTTATCTTCTACATCTAAATCCATGTAAAATTCACCTTCATACTGTTTACAGAGTGCCTAAGCAAAATTTATATTTTTAAATCAATCCCAGTAAATTTTGACCTTCCAGATGGTACTGAATATTAGGGATATTGGGCTTGTCCTACATTTTCACAGATCTTCCGAGTCTGTGTGCATTTGCCTGGTGGCCAAGGGCGTGGAGCTCTGTCTGTGACAGCCTGTGGTGTGCAGGGGTTCCTGTGCTCTGCAAGGCAGGCTCGGTGGTGCCAACCAGTGAGCACCCACACGTTGATGGAAGCACTCTGCTGCTGCACTGCCTGGGGATTCAGCGGCACAGTTTGCTTCATCCTTCATGCATCTCCTGTCAATGAAAAACCTTCGCAGCACTGAAGACTTCTAATCCCATTATTTGTGATTCAGCCTTGCTACTAAGACAAACATTCCAAGCCCCTAAGAATTAAGTGTGATAGAAGCCTAAATACTGTGAAACAAGAAGACATTATCAAATGGGTTGATTTTATTATTTTTAAAGGAATCACTCTCTGTAAAATCCTCATGTGTGGTGCTCTTCATGTTGCATGGAAAGAAAAGAATTTTGTATTTATTCATGTCACTTCAAATGTAGTTCTTATCCCCTGGATCTAATGATTAGTTTTCATTCTACCCCGTGCAGTTTTGCATCTGCTCCTTTATGGGACTACCAGTCTAGACTGGCCAAATTAATCCTGGTAGAGGATAAACTGGAAGGAATTACTTGCTTGCCTCAAAGAAAGATAATGAAAACAACTTCAAGTACTTGTTACCTGTCACTCCTTCACTGGATAAGACATTAGAAATGTTGTAAAACAAGTTGCTTCCTTTGTGAGGAGGAGAATTAATGAAGCTTGGTGTTCCTAAACACTCAGATCATAAATCCACTTTCCTACTCTTCTCTTTCAAAATACCCAACACTTAATAACCTGATAGTCCAGTGCGTCCACACTTCCACATCCTCTTTCATGTGCCTGAATGTGTTTTTCAAATGCTTCTTGAACTCTGTCAGCCTTGGTACTGTGACCACTGCCCTGTAGAGTCTGTTCCAGTGCCAAAGCATTCTCTAGGTGAAGAACCTTTTCCTAATATCCAACCTAAACTTCCCCTGACACAACTTCACGCCATTCCCTCAGGGCCTGTCACTGTCACCAGAGAGAAGAGATCTGTGCCCCTCCTCTTTTCCTCATGAGGAAGCTGTAACTGCAATGGGGTCTCTCCTTGTTCTGTTCTCCTCCAGGCTGAACAGACCAAGTGCCCTCAGCCTCTCCTCACACTTCCCCTCCAAGGCCCTTCACCATCTTGGTTGCCCTCCTTTGGATGCTTTCTCTAATGGTTTAATGCCTTTCTTGTGTTGCAGGCCCCAAAACTGTCCCCAGGACTCCGAGCAGACCACCAGCCCAGAGCAGAGCAGGACAATCCCCTCCCTTGCCCAGCTGGTGATGCTGTGCCTGATGGAGAATGGTGCCATCACACACACAGAGAAAATGAGAGTATTTTCCAATACTCAGAAGGGCTACAAATTGGGGTGTGCTTGTCAAAGGAGTGGGTGCCCCAAGACTTCAGGAGCCAAAAAGAGACAGAAGTCAGTGTATTTCCATGTGTCCTGATTGAATGCCAGAGCTAACAGGGCTGCAATTGGAACAGGGACCTGCATGCCTCAATGCTCAAGGGGATGGGAGCGGAGGTGAGAGTGAAGCGCCTCTCTCCCACCCTGCTCCCTCTTCCCACGGGTAATTTGCATCTGAATAGGAGTTTGCTGAAACTGTGTGTGTAATCTGAACTTCCTGCATGTTGAGGTATAGAGACAGATGTTTTTCACATAAGAAGGATTTCACATTAGCCTCATCGATTTTGTATGGCTACATCAATTTACTCCAGCCAAAGATCTAATCTGCTCCTTTCAGCTGTGACTGTTTAAAATTAAGGACTTTTAACTTTTCATGTTGCATAAATGAAAAAATCATAGTGAGGCAATCTCACAGTCAAAACATTTTTTAATTCAATTTATTCTGTCAGAAAACATCTTGTTCAGAAATTGGAGGTATATGGTATTTAAAATATTTGAAGAAATAGCTGTTCCAGTGTTGCTTGCAGAAAAGCCTCTTGCAGATATAAGGGCAATTTTGATTATAGAACCACAACATGTGAAGATAATCATCAAAGAGTTATTTTTTTAATCCACTCCAGGAACTACAGGGGACTTTTTATACTTCCATGTGAAAGCCATTCTCTCTCTACTACAAATTTATTTAATTGCAGTTCACTCTACAAGATGCTTTGTCCTGCTGTTTTTGTTCTGCCCTGGTGCATGGCAATCTTGTTTATATTTAGAGACCTCTGGGACATCTAGATCTGTAGGAAAAATTTGTTCCTACGTGTATTTGGATCTACAACACTGCTTATGATCCTCTCTAGTCCATTGAATAGGTCAAAAGAACTTCAAAGGTGCCCCAAAAAAGCAAGTTTGGATAATCTACACCTATACAACTTTCAACAGGATCACTTCCAGTGATCTTTTCCTTTTGAAATTTAAAATTATTTTTATGTTACTAAAGCACTAACAAAAAGTCATCATAGTCATAATTAGAAATCCTAAGAATATTCTTTAGGATAACTTCTGATCAGCTAGCCTGGTCTCTTCTTTGTTTCATACTTCTCTCATAAACTATTCTATGCAAATCTCAGCAGTGAGTCAATATTTTCTTCTAAATTGTTCATTAACTTGAAAAATGAAGACAAAACCCAGTCCACTGAAGAATTTACAAGTATTTCCCACTTGATTTTCTCTTTGTAGTTGCATTTCAAAATAAATGTATTAGCAAATGTGGAATTTATTTTATATGTCTATTTTCCAGAGAAGACAATTTTTCTCAGGAGTACTACTAATATTTTGTTGAATTATTTTATTATGATACAGTAAATATTATTGTTTCACTAAAGTACATAACAACTACAAAAGCTCATTTAAATTATCAATGAAAACATTGAAGCAAATCATATTAGACTGGCTGATAAGTATAGCATAGCCACAAATAAGTTAATTACAATTTCAGCATTTGATAGTTAACTACCAGGATATGAGCAGCTGATGGTCTAATTTGACTTTGTATTACCTTGAAAATTCTTTATCTGCAGACTGCACTTTCCCAAAATAACCAATGTATTAAAAAAGTTTCTTGTTTTATATTCAAAATAGAGAAGTGAATTTAGTTCTGCTAAGATACATGACCATAAATAATACTGTAAATTACTGAGAAAATCATATTTTCCATAGATAAACAAACATACATATTTTATGTATACATATATGTGTGCACAAGAAAAAGACCTGGTTATTGGATTAAATGTTGGTCTGAATATTTCTGAATATGGTTTGTGTCTCATAGGGCAGCTGCACAAGAGATTCCACAGATCAGCTTTTCCCTGTGTTATTAATTTTTTATAGATTACGTGACTAAGTGTGGTTGAAAGCGATTTCATGGCAAAAAATAAAAACTACAGAAAAGTGAAAAAGTGTAAAGTGGTTTATACTGACACAGGTGTGGTGTCATGCAGAGGTTCATTCCACTGCAGAGATATACAGGTTACACATTTTTCAAGTTAGAAAGCTGAAAAAGCGAAACACTCTTCTAATTTCCTCATATGCAGAAGCTTCATCGTAGTTATTAATATTACAGGGTCAAACCTTAATGTAAGAAACCACATGGTGATTTGAAGAAACTTTTAACTGAAATTTTTGTGGGCCAGGTTTAATCATAGATTGTCTGTTTTCTGTCTCAAACCTGTTACATCCTGGAACTGAAGGAAGAAATCAGCTGATTTTTCACTCTGGTTCCACAAGAACCATTCAATCTTTGGATCTAAAAAACAGGAAATATTTTTAAACATCAATATTCTCTGGTTTTTTATATTATTCCTGTAGTATAAAAAAAATGCCTCAAAAAACTTTCTGATTCTACTTAATTGCTGAAGGCTTTCAATTTACTTTCAATTTAAATTACTCAATTTATTCAACATTTTCAACTTAAAAAAACCCCTATTTATGCAGTTCTGGAAATAGCAAAAACTGCTTTGCTAGCAAAGGGCTGAAATCCACCATTATTCATGTCAGAGTCCCTCAGAGGGAGAATTTAGTTGAAATTGATGGGACAATGAGAGGAAGGAAAATGCTGCTTTTAACCAGAGAAAGAGTATTTGTCCACTGTTGGTTTTTTTTTTTAACAGATAATGCCCACATTTCTCACCAAAACTGAGTCTATGTCTACGAATAGCTTCTGTAAAAGGAATGGGACCTCCGGGATTACTTTGGGTGTGTACACATGTGCAATGTAATGAAAATTATGGCAGATTTCAATCAGAGTGAGATATGCTTCTGACAGTTTACAATACATGAAGTACTAACTAGTAAAACTTCTCCTTGGTGTGTGACCCCTGCTAAAGCTGGACTGAGTGAGGATTATACTGAAGAGTTTCAAGGACAGCTTTAAGAAGCTCTTGATGAAAGAAAGATATGAACATAGGTATTTATGTACTATTGTGCATGTTACAGTGTAGAAGAATAATTGTCTGCCAAAATAGGGCTGTTCATGAGGATTTTTTTTTTTTCAGAAACAGGATAAACAAAAATCAAATGACAAATCATGAATCTGGGCCACTGCATTTTGTTCTTCCAGGGTGTTTGCTATTTTACCTTGTTCACTCCTATTTTTATATATTAATCTTGTCTCAAGTCAAACAGTATCTTTGATCTTATACTATGTACACAAAGCTTCCATCTTGCCAGAGGACTACATATTATTAAAATAACAGCAAACTCAGTAGCCTCACAGAGACTAACTGTTATTATAGATATTCTCTACTGCCATTATTGGCTAGAAAATGTTGGATAAAGTGATTCCAAATTATGATGGGTTCAACAGCTGAAACTCCAAGGTTCTGTGTGGCTATGTATGCTGGGTCCAGACTGCAAATAGAGGTAATTTTGTCATACGTACAGGTGTCGTGGTCTTAGTTTGAAACCAGGGAAATCACCAATTTTACATCTCAGTTTTGGTTTGCCAATTCGCAATTTCCTAATCAAGAGCAAAGCAGGTTTAAACTTACAAGGAATAAAACTTTATTAACTAAGAGGAAAAGAAACAAAAAAATCAGAATGAAACCTTCAAAACACTTCTCCTCCCCCCACCAACTATTTACTTTCTTGCTCTGATATAAAAAGACAAAACTTGGGATTCTCAGACAGTTATCACTCTTAAAATAATCATTTCTCAATTCATCAAGGAGAAAGGAGTCTCTCTTGGATACCACAGAGATTTTCCACAAGATACCAATTCTCTTGCTTCCACACTCCACAATGGCCCGCCCAAGGGAGAAATGTTGCCATTTGTGAAGTCCCTCCCATGAAACAGCCTGCCACAGCAGCTCATGGGCCATATCAGTTTATTAGAGTACAGTTTAAGGATGCCTCTTCTAGTATAAAACAAAAGTTCTCTTCATCTCAAGGAACAGAGGTCATCTTCTCTCGATGGAGAGGGCATCATCTCTCACTTCCTCGGTCTTCCTCTGTTCAATTTTCTCCAGCAGCTCACAACTATGACTAGAACCTTGCATCCCCCTAAAAAAACACTCCATAGGTTACAAAATATTTAGTCCATTCTCTATGGCCCCACAAGAGAAGTCCAACCTAATCAGGCCACTCCTTAAATCTTCCTTTAAGATTCTCTTCTCACTTTCTCTGACATAAAATCTCACACTGTGTCTTTCTACATTTCATCCGGTCTGCTCTTTTTTCTTCTGGGTAAGATTCATGCTTTGGAAGTTTCATCTGGTTAGAAAAAGAGTTAACAGGAGAGCAGCAGCCAGGTATGGGCAGTTATGTGATGCACTGCAGTGGTGTTGGAGCTGGGCCAGGATTTTAAGGCCTGCTGTTGCATTCAATTCCAGATGTGCTGAGAGAGGGAAGCTAAGATTTTTTCCAACCTGGTCAGCCTTCAGATGTCTCACACCAGGGCTGATCACCTCCCTTTTCTCTGCCCAGCAGATGCCAGGCCTGGCTCAGCCCCTGGTTGCTGCGTGGGCCATCCTGGGTTAGCAGATTTCAGCAGCCAGGACTGGGCTGAGCCTTCCTCCCCCTCACTGCCTCTCCTTCCCCTTTGCCTGCCAGGGGTGCCAGGGAAGGGCAGGGGGAACCTCAGCCCAGCCCAGCCTGGCCATGGGGAACAGGCAGGCCAAAGCTCTTCAACTCACCCCACCAGATACCAGAAGAGAGCTATTTCCAGACTCTACCTCAAAATGTGTATTCACTAGAGGCGTATCCACCTTTTTCATTGGTTTAATCAGGTGTCAATATTACAAAATTGTCCAGTCAGGGCTAAACCATGACAACAGGATATGCTGTCTTCATGCAGGATGAACTAGCATCCTGGGTTGTATCCTTCTAAATTTTTGAGGTCCTGATTAACCCAGTGCCAAAAGATTCCCTTTGCACATGTAAATATTGTTGCTTAGTAGAGCTGGCATTTGAAGTGTTTTCTACAGGTACATGACTTTTATTTCCTCTTGAGGTTCCACGCACGAATTTAATGTTATTTTACTGTCTCTGGTTTGTGACGACAATTCCTACAGTTGCACATTTTATTCCAATATTTTCCATTCTTGCAAGTGTAATAAGACAGGAAATACAGAATGTGAGACAAATAGATGTAATTTAATGGAATTTGATTTTTTTTTTCATCTTGCTTAGTCAACATAATATAAAGCAAATTACAGAAAGCAAAATACATTAGAGAGGAAAAGGCGGGAGGATGATAAACCCACAGAGTTTGCCTTCAAATTGGTTGTGTCAAGCAGTGTATCTGGACTGCCTGCTAGGGTTTTGATTGAGGTGGACTCATGTATTTATTATTCTCTGTCTCAGAAGGGCAATTTGCAGAAAGAACTAGTAATCTTTGCCTTCTCTGTCATTTACCTATCACACCTCACAGGTTTTTAACAGTCAGAAGTTGTATTTTTTAAAGAGTAGGAGAGGTGATTAGCTTGTAGTAGCTGGAGTTTTCAGCACACAACAGTAAATATATGTGCAAAATAACTGTCTGCAGTCATTGTTGTCAATGCCCTTGTCTCTGGGCTATTCAAGGCTCCAAACACAAACTGCAGTTTGTCATGGCAAAGTGCCTCAGCAACATCCTTTCCAGAATAAAAACCAGCTTAGCACGTGTTGTAAGATGCATGTTTACACACACTGAACATGACTGCCTGGTGCCTCTACACTGTGAGGCTCTTGTCCACAGCACAGATATCACTTTGTAGCTGAGCATGTGAGCTGTTGAGTTGGTACCTCTTTGGAGGTGAATGAGGACCTCAGAAGCACAGAGAGAGAGTATTAGGAGTGCATGAGGGACTGACATGCTTGGGCATGTCTTCAATTACTGTAAGTACATAATAAAAGCCTTTACTGGCCTGGTAGGAGTTCCAGATAGTCCTGTACTCTATCTCCAAAAATGGCAATAGGTGATACAGCGTAAGGGGACTGTCAAAGCCTGCCATAGAAGACCAAGCCTTCTATGCTTCTCCCAGCACTCAGGATTAGGAAAGTTAAAAGGTACATCTTTATTTATTCTCTTTAGCATTAGACTGTGAGTTTTCCTAATCCCTCTAGGAGCTGTTGATGCCATCTGTTACCAAGCTTTGTCTTGCAACATGCTCCAGACATTCCTTGTCTACTGTGTAAACAACACTTTTAGCACAATATGTGCTTTAGGTTGACATCCAACCAACTTAAATTGGTTCTCCCTTACTCTACTTCTCAGAGAGTTGGTATATCAATCATTTTATCAGTTGGTAGGTAAATCAGGGTTTTGTAAATCTCAGTAATATGTTCATCATCCTTTTTGTCTGAAACTGGAAATCCCAGACTTTTTAGTTGTTCCTTGTGTAGTTCCTTGTGGTTGATTCTACATTGCTTTGATCATTTTGCTTGCTTTCCTATGTATTTGTTTTATTATCACTAGTCCAACTTGTGGTAGGATAACCAAAAGTACTTGTATTATTCATGATGTAATTACACCAAGACTTCATCTCAATACCACTCTTGGTGATACTCAGCATTTTCAGGGCATTTATCTAATGCTGTACCATGACTCCATGGTTTCAGAGAGCTGCCAGTGCTATCATAATACTTTTCCTAAACTACCACTGCCAGTTTATAATGGCATAATACTGATTACAGCATAATTTTAATTACTTTTCTTCAAGCAATTTATCTTAGTCTATACTGAAGTTCAGCTGCAAGTTTTTTTACTCACTCATTCACTCACTCACTTTGGTGAGGTCCTTCTGGACTTGTTATGAGAACAAATCTTACTATTCAGAAGAGCTTTCTATGTCCTCTAGGTTTGAAGATCTCACTGTTCAACCCTCTCTTCAGTGAACACACTTGTAGTGGCACATGTCTCTTCTTTTCCTTAATATCAGGCACATGAATGTGTTTCTTTCCCCGCTCCATTTCTGGGCTATGTGTTAGAGCAGTCCAGCATCTAAGGTTGCACACAAGGTGTGTAACTACTGTGATTGCTCTCTTTCTCCATTAGCACACAGAGCAGATGCAAGTGCAAGTGGCTCAGCTGGGGATGAGGAGCCAGAGAGATGCAGAATCCCTGATTCAGAAGTTACTTATGCAAGAGCAGGAACAAAGTGATCATGTTGGCAAAGGAATATGAGGAAACAATGATGACCCCAAGCACTCCTAATCTTCTGGAGTGTCTCCAATCCAGGATAATATTTTTTTTTCAACAATAGAAGGTTGTAGAGTTCTCTTTCCTCACCTCAATAAATAGGAAAAGTCGGATCATATATGTAGCACAGAACAAAAAAACACTCTTTGGCACCTTGCCTTCAAGGTAGTTTGACTTCATTCACTGGATGTAGAGATTTCTTTTCCCATTTTGATAACTTACTAGGTCACATTGACCAATTAATTGGGATGAAAATCAGGAAAGTAGAATATTCCTTTGAAGGGACATGACCTGATTTATAGGGATTTCCTAGGGGAGAAAGAGGGAGAAGTTTTCAATGCCATTCTGTTCATTCTTCCATGAAATGCTGGATTCCTGCTTTCTTTTCTTTCTGTCCTCCAAGAACAGGAGATGTAGATTTATTTCTCAGTAAATCAGTGAAGGGCTGCCAGGTTTGTTGGCAGCATGAAAGAGGACTGATGGTGTGGGAAAAGCAAAATGGAGGAAAAAGGAAACTTTCCTGATTCCTCACAAAACCTATCTTAAATCTATTCTGTGAGGAACTGTGAAGGTTTGTGAGAAATGTTAAACCTAAAGCAAAGAGATATTTACTGCATTGATTCAACTAAAGGAGGTTTCCCCTACTGCTGCTCTGTAAGGAAGCTGCACCTCTCCTGCTTCTGCTATTTGTCCCCTCCAAACCAGCCTGGTTGTGCTCTGCAGTGACTGGAGTGACTCACCTCTCTGCATGTTTTGAAATGAGCCCGTTATGCCACCCTGATTCCTTAGTACTCAGAAAACCCAGACACAATTCAGGCAATTCTTAACATCAAACAGAGATCAGAGCAGCAGGAAAAAAGAGAGTGAATGTAGGACTGACTTTGTCAAGCACTAGTGAGGGGTCAGGATTAGAATCAAAGTCAAAGCATTTACTATTGGGCCAGTGTGTGTGTTACAGGTGTTACAGAGCTCCTAAAAAAAAGTATGCTGTTACCGTACTTTTAGTTATTTATTTGTCAAAAAATAATGCGGTACAGTTAAACAAGAATTAAAAAGAGTAACAAAGAGTAAAATAAGGTTAAGTAGAAAGTAAAAACTGGATATTTTATGCATATAAGCCAAAAGCCATTAGAAAACATTCCAGCTTGACAAACTTGTTCTGTACCTACTTACTTGTAATTTAGGGATTTTCCACCTCTTGATAATTCTATGCTGGTACAAATGCATTAAATTAAACATATCGCAAGATTTTTCCTTATAGGATCTGGTAATGCAAACCATAATTTCAGATTGAACACCTGATATTAGATTTTCAAACCTGCATGTTGAACAGTGTGCTATTTGGGGTATATTTTATAAAAAGAAGGCAAATGGAATTAACTGTCATTGAAGGCAAAGTAAATTAACTGTCATTATGAACAAGAGCAAAGAATTAAGATTTTACCATGAGAAGAGAAAGACTGTGGTCCTTCCCACTTACCTCTATACGCATAACTGATACACCTACACCCTCAGGCTGATCTCTTTAGGTTCCCTCCATAGATCAAGGTACTTTGAAGGGTCAGTTTAGGTATGAGGTGGGTTGTATCAATCTCTAGTAGTGACTAAGCTCCTAATTTAGGCCTAATTCATCTGGGCTTTTGCAAAGGGGAGTACTTGTGAGAGCAGAAAAAAAACCTGCTCTGTGTTCCTAAGTAGATCATGAAAATCATAATGACAACGCACATTTTGCTGTCACAGAAAAATAAGGCATTAATCAAGTTAAGTGATGGACTGAAAAATATCTCCCTTTTGAAACATATTGTGGAAAGTAATAGTTTCAGAGCCTAAGAAGCTGGGAAGAGATTTAGGGATGTGATGATCCTAATAGCAGCACATAAATTAATGCTATTAAGAAGCGCATCTTACATGAAAATAAAGCAGTCCATTTTGAACTGAAAAATATTCATATGAGGAACAGAAATCTTCAAAGATAGAAATGCAACTCATTCCCTGCACAGTCTCAAGTTTGACATCGTGGATAGCAAGGCAGAGCCCTCAATCTGAGCCAGAGATCTGCTTCATTCACTGAGTATCTGGGTGAAAAAGGTCCAGGGTATAACTGCAGGATGTGGATTTCTATAGTCTGTCTGGAAAGGGACAGAAAGAGAGCATATCAGCCTGTCCCAGAGCTACAGGCACTGTGTACCACTGTAATTATTAACTTGTATCTTCAATAAATTTTCCTGGTTGCTGTGGGTAACCACCTGTCAGTTGGCAATTTTATCAGCCAGGGAATAGAAACAGAGCCCCAAGCTTCAATTCTTTTTCCATTTTCTTCTTTCAGGTCTTGCTTTTATTATCCACTGGATGACCATAAACAGCTGACAACACTCGAATGGGCCTGCTGGCAGTTTTGCGGCTTTTTAGCATAAACAAGAAAACACTCTATTTTGTGCTTCTCCTATTCCGTGTGTGTGACCATGCAGGTCCTGTTAATTTTGATCATTTTGCAGCTCCCCCTTTGCCCAATTGCCTCGCTGGATCTGCAAGCTCCCTGCTTTATCCAAAGAAGTGTAGCCAATGGCCCTATTTCCCATAGCTTTTGATGAATGTTTGATAAGAACATCTCAAATATTTTTGCAGGCAGATCATGCTTCCAGCTCACAATGCAAAAGCCAAGCTGACAAACTCTACAGAGCAAAAACTTCTGTGTGCTTTCTGTCATGTCTTTTACCCTGCTTTTGCTGCCTTTTTGCCTGATTTTCTCTTTTAATTGTACTTTACTGAGTTTCAGCTCACCCCTGACATTGTGATTTGCTTTGCTGTTTCATTTGACACTTGAGCAAGATGCAGCTTGTTGTTACTGCCCTGTTCATTTCTGTACTCCATGAGCAATCACAGCATCTCTTTGAAAACATTGCCCAGCTGCTCAGAGGTTCATTTCAGTTTGTTTGAAATTTTTCCTTGTTTTGTTCCTGGATGCTCAGTGCTAACTGTCCCAGTTCTTTTTAACACAAAGAAAAGTTTGATATGCCAAATTTTGCTCAGATGTTTGGGAAGGTGAACTGAAAGTAAGTGGAGATAAAGGGGCTGCCCCCATTGGTAAGGATAACTGGGCCTCTGAATATCTCTGAAGGAGAGACACAAAAATGTTAGCACAACCAGTATCAGAATCTTAACTCAATATGTTGTCCTGCCACAGAAAGGATGGGAAATTCTCAGTGTAGATTTAAGTATAGATCATTCTCTTTTCCCTTCTACATTGTTCCCACACTGATCTACCAAAAAAATAAGGGACCCAGAAGATAACATTCCTCTGCCTTAGGACTGCAGTTTGCTCTGTGATTATATGGATTATGCAAATAATAGATATGTTAATTGATAACACAAATTTTCCATCTTTGTATGCAACTGTCTCCGTAACCCTCCATTACCCCGAAGCAATTTTATTCACCAGGAAATTTACAATTACATTTAATTGCAGGAAGCATCTTAAGTTTTCAATGTGAGAGTGAGAAACAGCTGTAATTCCTGGCTGCAATTACAAATGTTCAACCTCTTTACCTGGGTAACAGCTTCCAATAAAAACTGTTAACATTTCTCTGATTTGAGCATTTCTTAAAATACTTTGAGTTCCATTACAATTTTTTAAAGAAATATAATTCATAGTATGAAGAAAAAATAAAAAATAGTTTTTTAAATGCCTGATGTAAATCAAACTAGCACTTTAAGCACAGACCAGTCACTGTAAAAACATGCAGCATATAAATACCAAATACAAGAGAAAATGGAAGGACTGAGGCAAGCCTGTAGCCTGTAATAGATGTAGTTTAATTTTGTAAACTCATATTTTCCTAAACCATAACATCTCATAATTTCTGTAATGTTTTTCATTGGAACTCAGCTTTCTATTCCACATTTCAGGGTGCTATCTGGGATCAATATGAGCCAAGGGAAACCATTTATTTGGGTGTATATGCAATCAAACTACAGCCACCTGAACCTCTCTTTGCATCTCAGTCCTTGAGGGCTACTTTTTCACCCTGAAGATGTGCAGACAGACCAAGGAACTCTGACATAGAATCAGAGGATCATGAAGTTGGAAAAGATCTCTAAGATCATGAAGTCCAACCATTAATGAAGCATTGACATGTTCACTGCTAAACCTCAAGTTATTATGTTATAGAGATCCAGAAATGTCACTCTGTGTGAGCGGCACATGAGGGAACTCTAACTCCCCTTGCCTCCTCAATAACATCCCCATCTTCATTTCCAAGGCTGCTCCTCAAGGAGCACAGTCGAAGGAGCTCAGTGTCACAGCAACTTCTGAATTCTCCCAGGCTGTCTGAGATGAGCTAATTAAGCATCTACAAAGCACAATACAAAAGGAGCTGACGGGTGATGCTTGAGGAGGAGACATCTTTATTCACCAAAGAGGCGTGAAATGAGTTTGAAAAAGGTTCCTAATGTAGCCTCAATCAGTCAGTTTGTATAAAGTAAATTGATTAAACATTTGAATGCAGAGATAGGTGGTAGCAAAGCTGATGCATGTGGTCTTGCCATTAATTGGTTACAGCATTGCACTGACACCAAGGCTGTATCTGATGGTGGGAGAGCATTTTAGAGATGTGTGGAACTGTAAGTGGCTCCACTCTATGGGCTCAGGTGACTTGGGAAGGGAAGAATGTACTTCCTGATCCATAATTCCATTTTAAATTTTCTTTTAACAAAAGTAAGTAGCCAACAATCTGCTGTTTGGGATGTTGTCTGAGGGTCAAGGCTAATGAGCAGCATGAGATGAGAGAGCAGCACTATTCAGCACCTTTCATGCATTGGCTTCCCCTTGTTCTAATTACAGGCAGAAGTCTCCATTTCACAAGTCATTTTCAGTGATGCTATTACAGTGTGAATCACACTTTACTTCCAACAAATGGCTTTAAAATTGAATCCTTGTTAAAATATCATTTGTGTGGATCTCAATTAAAAAGCTTATGATACAGTGTGGCTATACAATGCCTTTATTCTTTCTGATGATTGTCAGAAAAATACTTCACCCCATATTATCATTGCCAGTGACAGATTTGTGTTGACAATTTTGCAGGCTACGAGCAGCTGCAGCTTTCTTATAATATATGTGATCAGAGACTGACAAGTTAATTTACATCCTTTAAGTATAATGTAAAATTTATTGTAATATAAGATCTAAGACTTGCTATTCATATTCTCTCACAGAAATGTTTATTTTGTAAATAAACTTAAGTGCATGAACCAGAAGGAAATCCTTAAGTATGCTTTGGAATGGCAACATTTTGGGCTTTCAGAATAATACCTTAGCAATCCTATGGAGGAATTGATTGAACTTTTAGAAACGTTTTTGTTAGTGAGGGGTAGAGTCTGATCTGCTGAATTTGCTCACTTTGTAGAGGATATTCCTTTCCTAGGATGCCTCATTCCTGCCAGAAAAAAGCATTACATGTGCTTTTTTCAACTTTTGTTTTGGGCTTTTGAAATCCAAATCTGTGAGAAGCTACACTTCTGTTTTTTTCACCTAAACTTTGAAAGGCTTTCCCTGATGGTGTGCTTAGCTGTCCTTGCCTTTATGGTGCATTCCTGATCTTTTTAGTCTTCTCCTTTTCCATACCTGCTCTGAGGGGGTTGGTTTAGATGATGTGCCTTGAATGACAGAACTCTAGAAAACGATCAGAAGATGCAGAATAACTGGGGAGATAATCCTGCTGGTAAGAGAAGGAATCAGACATTAGGAAGTTTTAGGTGTTCCCAAGCACTGGTAGGGGAACTTGTCTGCCCTGCTGTCACAAGGGGTGGTTTGTACCCTCTGTTGTCCAAGTTTCAGTCTCTATGAGCCTCTTTTGGTTTTTCTCCCTGGAAAAGTCCTCCAAATCAGCCCTCCCTTATTTTTCCTTAAGCTAATTCCCTCCTTAAATCACTTTGCATTCCCTTTCTCTGCCTCCTCCTTCCCAAAATCCTGATCGGTTGTAGTATTACTTGACTCTGCTTGCAGATAGCTCTTCTCATATTTTCCATTTTCATTTTAAATGAAAATTCTCTGGGGCAGTGACCTCCTCCAATTTGTGTCCATAAAGCACTCTGGGGACCTATTCTTGAATAACATTAAACACAACAATCATAAATTTGACTGCTAATGATATAAGCAAAGGAGCAGGTTTGCTTTACTGCTGGAAGGCAAATCACAGACAGTTCACTCTTTTGCTATTGGCATTGCTGCCACAATCCCATTTTCTCTTGCAAAACACAGAACTAAAGATCAAAATTACATATTGAGTCTGGACTCTTTTTTATATCAGGAAAGCTAAACCCTTTAGGGGAAAGTTGTGTCAGGGAAATTGCCCCAGCAAAGAGTAATAATAGAGTAATAGAATAATGTCAATATACTAAGCAGATTTGTGAAGGAATTAAACAGTATGTGCTGATTTTTGTTCAGATATGTGTGTCTCTGTCTTGCTCTTGCAAATTAGACAGAGCAGTGCTTTAACATCTGAGGGCAGATTTGGAAAACTCAATTATACAGAAATCAAACTATTATGCAGCTTTTTTCATCAGTTCATACTGAATTTTTTGTTGCTAAAATAGGATAACTTGTCAATGCAGTAGAGGTATCAGTACTGTTCTAGAGTATTATTGAGCATAAAATTCTGTAAATGTAGAGTGGTTATTACTTCCTAAATAATATCAAATGGATCTGCCAACATATAAGCCCATTTCTACTGAACTAAAAGGCTAAGCCTTCTGATCATGATCTTCTTTCAATGCATTTAGAAACCCAAGAGAAGCTCTTCAGTAGTCCACCAAGTTCTCTATGGATTAGCATAAATAGTTTAGAAATAACTAGATACAAATAATAGAAACTTCTAACTTTAATGTCAGCTGTTTACTGCCACATACTCATGTATTTATCATAAAAATCAGGGTTAGGAAAGAAAAATTAGCAAAAGAAAGGTAAGAACTTGCGTAAAATATGAATTTTTTCTTTTTCTTCAGCACTAGTACGAATCCCCCAAACAACCACTTACTTTTTGTAAATGAAAAAGATGAGATCTGATCATAAACTACAGAAATGAAACTCTTATATTCCAGATCCTTGAATAATAATGGTGTCACATCAACTTAAAAAAACAAGATGAATTCTTCTCTATTGTGCAGACGCATGAAAAAGTTTAGATCTGTTTTTTTTTTTAATTCTGGGTGCTTTGAAGTATGTGCTTTTCACTGAATATTATTTTTATCCCAATTTTATCCCTAAATAATATTTATTTTATCCCTATTTTTATCCTCTTGTTTTCCCTCTTTGCATAGCTCATCAGTGATAATTTTCATTGAAAACAAGTTAGAAGAAAGCATTCTACGCTACAAACTAGGGACTTCTTTTTAAAAGCAGCTGTTGTACCTTAGCACTTCTGGTTTGTGCAGCAAATTGAGAGTTAGATTACACTTGTTTCAGTTAAAAAAAAAAAAAAAAAAAAAAAAAAAGAAGAGGAAAGAAAATGGTAGTTTTGTTGCTTTCACTGTTGCGGGTTATTGTAGGAGGGAAATTAACCTCCCACCACACCTCCATTTCTTATTTTCTTAAGCTTTCCAGGCCTGATTCACTGCTGTATGACTTCAGTTTTAAGAGCTGTTACAATGGGTATGCACAGGAAGGAATGCAGCTGGAGTAGCACCATGGAAAGTCAGACCTATTATCTTGGCAAGTGACTAATCCTACGCTCCACAGCCTTTAAAACATCAAACTTCTTGTCTGGGAAATAACTTTCTGCTCAACAGAAGTACTACTCACCTTTGCCTATATGCTCTTTGCGTTTTCTGAGACAGCTATACTGAGGTTTACTTAAATAAAACAGGTCCCAGAAGTACATAAATTCCAGAGGTAAAAAGTTTACCCCTAGGAAAAGTCTCCCATTTCACAGAGCCCAAGTGGAATGGAGATGCGGAATCACCAGTGATCTGTGACTGAGACAAAAAATGGGCTGATCAAACTATTGTGAAGAAGGGCTATTTGTGTTTGCAGATGGAATAAGACAACACTCCAACTGAAATTCAGTAGAGAGAGATGCAAAGTCCTGCCCCTGTGAACGTGGACACTGGCTGGTGGGAGCAGCTCTGCTGCAGAGGCCCCAGGGGTCCTGGTGAGCAGAAAGCTGAGCATGAGCCAGCCCTGGCAGCAAAAGTGCCAATAGCTTCTGAGATGCAAGAAATTAAGCAGAATCAGTGGACTGAGGTGATCATCCATCTCTGCACAGCACTAGTCAGCCCACAGGACATCCAGCTTTGGCCTCCCAGAACAAGCCATCCCCAATCTGCAGTACACTCAGCAAATCGTCAATATGGCCCTGGGAGAAGAGGCTGAGGGACCTGGGCTTCTTCAGACCCCAGAAGAGGGGGGGACTGGACAGCAGCCTGCCTGTACCTACAAGGAAGAGATGGCAGAGGCAGACTCTTTCCAGAGGTTTCTTACAGGAGCATGATAGACAATGGCATTAAAGTAAAAAACAAAAGGAGAGATTCAGGCTGGATAAAAGTAAAATCCTTTTGCTCTGTGAGGATAGTGGAGCAGAGGACAGAATCCTGGGGACATTGTGCAGTCTCCATCTCCAGAGATTTTCAAGCTCAAACTGAACCAAGTTCTAAGCAGCCTGAGCTGACCTCACAGCTGATCCAACTTTAACTAGAAGGTTGGACTAGAGACTTCCTGAAGTCACTCCATCCCTAAAGGACATGTTCTTGATCCTATGGAAGCAGCAACGGTGAAAACAACTAACAAATGTCATATCAGTAACTTCTAAAACTGTTGAGATACCAGACCTTGTATGAGAGCAAATAGGATCCTATTCAAATGCAAAAATATTTTTAAATTTCCCCCCTCCCTATGCAGTAATAAGCTCTTCAGTGATTTTTTGTGTTTATAACAGTATTTAGCCATAAGACAATTCACAGCATTGAAACTTGAAATATTTGAGTATCACAGGACAGAATCAATTCATGGGTCAGTGTCCTGTTTCTGATTCATCACCCTATTGAATCATTGCCATTTTATTGTGCTTTAGTAAAGAATGTCAAAGCTGCCAAATTCCATCATGTAAGCAAATCTGTTTCTGTTTTATAAGTTTATGCATGAGTTTATGAATTTTCTCAATCCAGATGGATTTTCTCTTGCTTCCACACTTACAAGAGGTGGCAACAAAAAACCTCATGATTCCAAATGTGCTGATAAAGGTATTCTGAACTATGTCTATAAAAGACATCTGCTTTTTTCATTAAGGAACAAATAACCTAACTTGTAGGACAAGAATCAATGTAAAAAATGTCTTTCTTTTTATGTTTATATGATCAAATAGGTTCAGTTTTTAACAGAAAAAAATTCTGTAAAACCAGCTAGGTTCCTCCTTACATTTACACGAAAAAAAAAATGTAGTTTTATAGAATATGTAGCTGTAAAAATACTGATAGGACTTCTGATTGAATTTATTTATTTCTCCTGCCATTTCCAAAATGAGAGTTTTTTTCTATTCTCATAGTTAAATAAATAGAGGCTCAGGAGAGGGGAAGAGCACATTACTGCATTCACTGTGGTGGTTTGGGTACAGCCCTGGGGCTGGCTAAAGCTCTTCCCATGCCACCTGCATTAATGTTCACCTTTATATAAACTGTGTGGTCATGGAGATTGGGGGGCAACTGGTGTCAGTGCTACTCACTTTTAAAGGTTTGCTTCCCATGAATTTATTGCTCAGGAGAGGGATAGGAAGTACTGGGTTGTAACTCCTTATAATTCCTGATGATTTCTACCAGTTCCTGGACAGTCAGTGGAAGGGAACAAAGGTTGTTTTAGGGAAACTAATAACTGCTGCTCCTGACATTCAGAGATATGCTAGTTGTGCTTTCCATTGACTTCATGGGGGATTTAAGATTTTTTTTTAGAGGAAATAGGTTAAGTCCTTACCTCTTCCCTACATCCACCTCCAGGGTTAGTTCAGCACTTTAGGAAACTCTGGATCTCACCAATGCTGCTTTTATTTTAAAAAAACCCAACACTTTTTGGAATTCTGGAGTCTTGTTTAGAACATTTTACTGATAGGATTTTTCTAATTGTTATCTCAAAATGTTACTGAAAGAGAATCAGGAGTTGTCAGCTTTGACATTATGTCCTTAAGCCTTTGCCGAACATCCACCCAAGGGAGTATTCAAAGTTGTTGGCTTAGCAGAGAAAAGCTTTATTAAAAGGTCAAACAAATTCATGGTGGAATCATTGATATGTTTGCAAGGGGACGCTGAAGACAGGCCTTTCCTGGACAAAGGGACATTACAGAGGACTTAGGAACAAAGATACTTTGATGTGTATTTATTCTATTGAGCTGTGGGTTTTGAATAGACAAATATTTAACTTGCCCTGACAGAAATGCTAGGGACCATTGAGAATCCCAAGTCAAACAGCAGTCTCTGAGCCTTTTAGTATGTGAAGCATAAATGTATAATGGAAAAAGAAAAAAAAAAGACAAAAGACTGGCTCAAAAAATTACCAGAGTAGATTTACTTATAGGGCATCATGCTTTTAGGGAGGTCACAAACATTGAAATTGAGAAGGGCAAGTTCAGACTTTGAAACTATGCTTAAGAGGCAATTCTGAAAAGACCTTAAGGTTAATGGCAGATAACCTCAGTATGTTCTTCCAGTGAGATCTTGGAGAATAAAACTTACAAAAAATGCTATGAATAACAACAAAAAAAGGACATTTCCTTGATTTCTACAGAACAGTTCTTTGGAGACTTGAGCTCAGACCTGGAAACAATTTTGTAGCCTTGCCCAAAGAGCAAACTGAGGTAAAGTCTGGAGACTGCCAGAGAGGGAAATCTTCAGAAGAAAAGGAAGTGAAAGCAAGTCACATGAAAAGCAAATTGAAATATCCTCTCAACTAAGAGATGCTACACAGCTGCAGTCTAGTAGGATTCAGCATCTTCATCATACATATGAGAGTTGCATTTTGCTGTTCATAAAGCGAATGTTAAAAAACGTCCTGTAAATCTGATCTCATCCAATAGTCAAATGTTAAAGCACCAAAAATGCAAAGTGCAATATTTTTCTCTTCATGCCCAATTAACCAATTAAATACTTGCTAATGGAGATAATAAACTCACCATAAATTGGATCTCCTGCTTGATTCAATTTCTTTCAAAATATGTTCTAGGAATTGCATAAAGATGTCTTTGCTGTAGAAATTATCAGTGGTATTCAATGGTCTGTTTTATGGAGAAGGTCAGTTTAATGACCATTTTTGCCTCCCTAATTCTAAATTACAAAAATCCAAGACCTATAACATTTAGGAGTTAGACTCCACTCTTTAAAATGTGGTATGATATTTAAGATTGAAAAGATTTCAAATTCCCGTTTCACTCTTGCACTTAAATTAATTTAGTTCTCAGAAGCATCTATAATTGCTTTCATTCAAAATCATTCCAAAAATGCTTATTTTTCTATGTAAATATGCCCTCTGCTTCCTATCACTGCTGCAGTAGTAGTAGGACAGAAAGCCTCTGGTTACTGTTTGCTCAGCAATCTGTACCTTCAGGACCAAACTCACAACTGGGATTGCAAGCAGGATTGGCTCCATGCTGCTTGACATGTGGAGCAATGTATATTGTATTATTTACCTTTAAATTAAAACTATATTTGTAATCTAGCTACCGAAGTGGGAGGGCAACTATAGGCTCCTATTTATTTCCAGCAATAAATATAATGACTGCTTTTTAAAATAGCAGCAACCTATAAAAATGGAAATCAGAAAGTCTAATGAGACTAATATCCCAATCCATGAAATCTATCAAAGGTTTTATAACTCTAATCAGTGGCCAAAATAGAAAGGCTGGTAAAAGCTTACTTGGCATCTGAGCACTTCAGATATTTGCTTTGGCCTTGCAGCAGAGAATTGGAACAGCAGAGATCTACCATACCTCTGATATTGTCATTTGGGTGCTCCTACATACCCAAATCCTTCTTCTTCTGACCATTAGCACAATAACATGTACATTTTTTAAGGTATTTTTCTACAACAAACATTGAACTGTGAAAAGGAATATTTAATGCTAACAAGAATGGCAGAAACTGGACTGTAATGTGTTAAAAACAGATGCTAGGTAAGACTCAGAGCTAATTTTTTGGTCCTAATTGTCACTGATTTCAACAAAACTATTCCCACCTTGTAATTATGGTCAGAAGCTTTCTCTTTCTTCTTGACAGCAGACAAATTTTAATCTTATGCTTGCAATAGAAGTCTAAATATCTGCCTCAAGTGATAAATCTTGGACTTCACAAGAGACAGCAAAATCAGAGCTTTTTCAGATGAAATCCATACCTTGTGATGGATTTTGTGCAATGGATTTCATGTCAGATGGATGTAAAAGTGTGCTCACTCTAATTGCATTACATGAAAGGGTTGTAACCTTTTTGTCAAAATGTACTTTAATATAACATTGGTCAATGCAGAGACAGTGAAGGATATTTCAGGGAATGCCATTAATTGATCCAAGGCTGACTAGAAAAACAGCAACCATCAATAAAATATAAAAAGAGTACAACTCACAATTTCTGAGTGTATACTGTAACATAATGATTAGTAGCACTAAATGAAAATTCTACAATATGCCATTAGAAATGTGAAATATTTTTAGCAGTGACGGTGAACACAGATTGGGAAAATTTACTAGGTGCCTACTGGACTCTACATCTCAGAGTGTTTAATCAAGGATAGATGTCTCTCCTGAAGGGTTTGGGGCTTGATAAAGATGCTTGTGACTGTGATTCTGTGGCCTGTAAGACAAAGGAGATTGGAATGGAGCATTATGCTGATCTCAGCTGTTCCTGAAATAACTTCAGCTCTTCCACATCTAAGTTACCTTCAGTATTATAAAATTAGAAAATCATATACTTCTCGGAGCTATGGCAACATGGAGTTATTTTGCAAACTTATTTGAGAGAAATGCCATATTCTATGCAGACAGCTTAGGGAAACCTTAGACATGGAAGAATACTTTCCATTCACACCCTCAGCTCTTTTTAGAAAGTTACATACTGATAAAATGGCAGAACATAAGTGAGAGAGGAAAAGCTACCAGGATCACATCACATACTTTTGATTAAACAGATAAAAACTAGAAAAACCTCAAGTGAAAGACTCAGATTAGAATCAAACAGATTCTTTTTTTCCCATATATCCACACACAGCATCAATTGAGGAAGCACAAATAGAAGTTTTATGAATAGTGCATGTCCCCTGTAAGATGCCATGTAAACCCATGAGCTCTAGAAACTCTAGGATCCATAATACTCTAGGGATCAGCTAGACAGCTTCTTTTTCAAAGGAAGTATGAATAATAGCTAGGTCGATTCAACTGTATTCCAGAAAGAGCATAAGGAAGCCTTCGTGCTGAAAAATGTACTCAGGTGTGGCTGTAAGAAGCAAGGAGGAGCTGGCTAGGTCAGCTGCATCTAGACTGCAGAAAAGCAGTGTTTTAGGATGTTCCTGACCACTTCTCTCTCCTCAGTCATCTCAGTTGGGCCCGTTTCAGATCCTGGGGCTATTCCAGTTCCCGTCCCTAAGGCTGGGTGGGACAGTGTTGTGTGCAAGAATTATCCTGGTGCTGGATCTCTGGGAACACGGAGGTAAGAGACAGAGATATTGAAGTTTAATAGACAACAGACTAGTAATTTGAGAGGAGATATGCACCCTAAGTAGCTCTAAAGTTTAGGGTTATTTTGTAAACAAAACAGATGCCAGAGAAGAAGAGGTGGGAAAAGGCAACAAGAGGCAGTTTGTTTCCCTGACCAGGTTTTCACACCCTGCCTTTGTGGGGAGCCTGCACTCCTGTCCAAAGCCAGAAACAAAGGCAACAAATAACCATAGCAAGGCTATTCTTTCTAGGAAAACACCAATACTGACCTATGCCAGAGAGTGATGTTTTTCTGCATTCCAACAGCTTTGATTTCTGTTGAATCACACTTCAATTAACTGTAGGGGACATAACAGACAGCAGTCCAAGAATGGAAACATCCATTACCATTATTGCCTTTATAAAGGCTTTTCTCTTTTGTCCTTTCAGTTCTAGGAATTCCTAATTCTACTGAGTAGTGAAGCCACTTACCTTAGAAAGTTAGTGATTTCTTAGCATTAGTATCACTTTCCCTCAGTATCTTTTCTGTGTTCTGTAAGTAATAAATGTTGTGACCCTTTTATTCTCCAGCCTTTCACCTCTTCCTTTACTTTATAGATAACAATACTGATTTACTGATTAACTCTTTAAATTAAATTCAAAGCAGTTGTTCTCAGTCTGATTTTACATTTGAACATTCCAACTTGTTTTGGATGCAAAAAGAGTTTATACGTAAAAGCCTGTGGGTTTTTTTTCCCACCTACAGAGGCTGATCTAATGAAAGATATGACGTCTCTATAAAATTTGTATTTTAATTTGCATGTGGTGTAAATTCACATTATAAAGTTTATACTGAAGCTGGAGTCCTTGATTTTAACAAGAGAGATTGTATCATTAGATCTTAAGCTTGAGACTACTCATCTGCAATATTAGTAGACAAATCGTTTTTCTGCACTGAAATTACATCAATTGCTACAATGACAGCAAGTACTTGAAAACATAAACACAGCTTAGGGCAGGGTAACTGCTGGGTTTCTGACATACAAATGGACTTCCTCAAAAAGATCTGAAGTTACCAATATATTTTATGTTGCTGTCAATTCTACTACAATTAATATTACTCCTAAAACATGCTTTTGAGAGCTGCAGAAAAACTGCCACGAGTTTATATGTGTTTCTTTTTTGTACAGAAAAGTTTGTGGTTTAAATGCCTTGGGTGAAAATAGGCTAGGTTTTAGGCTTAGAAATCATATACTTGAAAAAAGTTCTGCATATTTTCTCTAAATATGTAATATCTTACAGCTTCAAAAGTCACTGAAATCACTAGGAACATTTATGTCATAAGGACTGATTGTGGGAATAGATACATTGCAATTTAAATAGAGTAGATATGCAACGATTTGCCCATATCTCCCTGAATTTTTCTATTTTCCTCTTGAAAAGAGGTATTCAGACTTAGAGCACAGACCTTCTGTTTTTCTGGCAGCATTTTGTTCTGTACTGACAAGTCATTATTTTCCCTCATTCTCTCTTATTGGTATGGCTGAGAACAGCCACAAATGCAGAGTAATTCTTAAAACAAACAGGAACATTTTCAGCACTTCAAAATGAAAGAGCTTTTGTTTTAAAGTAAGGCTGCAAATTTGACAAATAAGGTTTGTAAATCTCAGTCTTTAGGCAAGGCTTGTGAGAACTTTTAATACAAAATTAATGCAGAAGCACATGGCTAGAATAGCAAGAGCAAGGAATTAATTTTCAGCTTCAACCTCTACATACAATTAATCTTTTGAATTTAAAAATAAAAATCATTTTAAGCAAACAAGAGCTGTATAACTAAGTGGTCTTTGGAATGAATTGATTGCCACTATTGCAAACTTTATTGCAGTCTATATAGTACAGGAGAGAGGCAACAAAATTTTGCAAAAATATATTAATTCTGACTGATAGACTCCAAACACTGTGTAGTTCATCTAAACTGTGTATTTTCCACAGTCTAAATTTTTAAACTAATCTGAATTTTAAGAAAAATTTTCTGATTAAGATCTGCTTTGTCCAAGCTGCTCTTAGAACCTACCAGCCCTTTTGAAATTCAGAGCTTGCAGACCTCTGATCTCTGACTACATTTGTCAGCAAGATGAGGGCTATTGTGTGTTCCTCATGAGTTGAAATTATTGATTCCTTGTTGAAAAGAATGATGCTTAACAGGTATTACCTTTTTGGGTAGACTGGAGTGCAAAGAAAACCCAAACCTCCCTGTATTGTCGGTATAACCTCATGAGCACATGTGCTATAATGAACAGAAAAGTCATAATTTTCACCTAATAGTAATGTAAAAGTTTTTTAAATATTTAAAAGGTCCTTGGGTAGTTTTCACATTTAATTGAGTGTATGATATAAATTAATTTTTTTTGTGATTAATTTCTGGGTTTTAAATATTATCATGTGCCTCACATTGGACAGATTTCTACAGGCACAGCGAGTTTTTATAGAGCAAAGCTTTAAGACTGACGTTAGCTAGGTTCCTGCCATTGTGACCCTTTCTAAATCAACAATATGTAGCAGCTAGAAATGCAAGGAAATAAGCAATCACAGTTTTGCATCTTCTGTGAATATCATTTATGTTATTACAGGGAATATAACCTCACTCATCTGCCCTTACACAATGTGTTGCCTTGTTTCTCCAGTCTGTTTCATGGTGGATTGAATTAGTGCCATTTTCTGGATTGTATTATGATGTTTATTAAAAAGGAAACAAATTATTTGCATTCAATTTCTTCTTGGCTTTAGTTTACTTCTCTCAAACTACACTCATGGATGACAACAAGATTTAAAGTAAGACAAATGTCCTCTTCCACCCTGGAGATTTGTTTTTAGTCTAAATAATTAATTGCAACACAGATTCTATTTCACAGCTGCTGCCATCATCCTTTTTTTACTTTTCACATAACAAATGGTATTTTTGAGAAATGGTTTACATAATGGATAGTCACTCACAGATTTCTTCAGCCAAGCAGTATGAATTATGTATAAATAAATGGAGAATGCATATACTTTAAAAGGAGTCAGGACTTTCCACAATAATGCTCCTCCTCAGCAAAGGACAATCACCTCCAGCTCCTCACCTGCATCTCCTAGGGAGCAGAGCTTTTCCCCTTTGCTTTTTCCATCTCTCCTGGCATAAGACCAGCCAATCTTGCAATCTCCCTGAGGAAGGCAAAGCAACTGCTGCTCTCACCTGGAAAAAAAGAAAGGGATGAAGGTGTCAGCAGGAGTCCTGCTGACAGCCTTGATAACAGCTCAGGAGGTTTGTGTAATAAGCACAAGTGTTCTGCACAGCAGAAATGCACATGTGATAGAAGATTTTCTAATGGTGTAATGAGCATAATTAACCCTGCAACACATTAATATACAATTTGAAATGCTTGCTGACTAGATAACAACAATGTTTTGGCATTGAGTGTCCTTGAAGGCAGATTGTGTTTTTTAAGGTAGTTAGGAATACTGATGTTTGATAACTCTTTGACAGCTGACATTGCAACAGTGGAGTGATGTAAATTCAGTGTTAACAAGCACTTAATATTTTGAGAAAGATTTAATTTGCAATTATCACTTACAGTGACAGGAGCATGTGTGCATCAGAGGGGTTAAGGGTAACCACATGCTTTGAGATGTTACTGCAGGAGCTGTTCCCACAGGTGAGGTCTCTGTGGTCTGTCTCTTGGTTTATTGTGTACAAGCTGGAGAAACTGATTGTATTTTGTTAAAAAGCTTACTTGATTTTAGTGAGAATAGCATTTAATATGCATCAGATTGTTCCTACTGTGAATAGAGACAGCACTTCATTTCATAATTTCCACGTGACTGGTCAGTAGTGTGAGTGCCCAGGTGCTCTTTGTCCAGAGTGTTGTTAACTGCCAGTCATGGGCAGTTAATCATGTAATCATACAGGAAAAGGCCTGTAAGATCATTGAGTCCAAGCACTAAACCAGCACCAACAAGTTCACCCCTGAACCATATCCCTAGGCACCATACCACATCTATGATTCTATGACTCTATGTCTACATGGTTTTGAACCCTTCCCTGGGCAGTCTGTCCCAATATCTGACCATCATTTCAGTGAAAAATTTTTTCCTAATGTCCAAATGAAACCACCCCTGCTACTACTTGGGGTGATTTCCTCTTGTCTTATCACTGGTTACCTGGAAGAAGAGATCAATTCCCATCTGTCTTCCTTTCAAGTAGTTTCCTAACAAATAGATTGCCTGGTGGACAGGACTTTCAGAATCTTCTGAATTAATTTATTATTTCAAATGGGACAACCAAAACATGAGACTGTCAAAATCACTTGTGCCCAGTCTCCAGAAACTCTGAACCTGGTACACACATGTCTAGGTCCATCTGCACAAACTGAAGCTGATAAATCAATTTTTATGAAAGCAAATAAGCAGTTACTATGCTGGAGGAAAACCACATTTTGTCGTGATGAATTATGTGCCAACAAGCCAACATCTGCAAAACAGTATTATTACAGGTGAAAACCATAATTAACCAGAAACAACAATAAATTAAAGAAAAACTTAGGCAAATAAATTTGATGGGCTTTGCTGTACCTGCATGTTTTTCCTGAAGTTATAATATGAAAATACTGAACTTCCAGTTTCCATAGCAATGTGTCAGTGGTGCTCACAGAAAGTAAAAAAAGACCATCATTTTCTTTCAGTAAAAAGAATTCCCAAGGAAATAAGAACAGATGGAGGAAAACAGAAACATCTTGAAAATATTGTTATTATTGAGGGATGGAAGAACTTTACAAGTTTTAGGGGACTAGTTTGAATAAACACCTTAACATCTGAAGTCTCATTTGTGTCATATGCACCAAGACAACTCTCAGATGTCAATATCAACATAGGTTTCCATCATCCAGTTCATTCTTATTAACAGTATCCCAGTCTGGATAATTTTTGGGCAATTCCATGCAAGAGCAGGATTAGGAAATCAAGCAAGTCCAGCAGATGGTCTCTGAGACTTTTTGGGAGTTTGATGTGTGAGGAGAGATGGGACTCTGTGATTGTCCATCCTGGAGAAGGGAAGGCTGAGGGGAGCAATGGGGGAATGTGGTACCTCATTGATGAGGGGTTCTAAGGAGAAGCCAGGATCTTCTCAGAGGTGCACAATGGTCTTATGCTACAACAGGAAATTCTGATTGATATATGAGGAAAAAATCCAAATCACCCTTGAATGTGTGCCTGAGTCTGTGGAACTGCTGGGTGTTCAGGACTCAGGGTGGCCAGGTCCTTGATCTAGCTTTGAGCTGTGCAGGATGTTGGACTGGAGGCAGAGGTCCTTTCCAATCTAAGCTGCTCTGTAACTTTCTGTAACTTTATTCCTGAGGTGATTTAACAGATACTTACATCCTCATCTTTCTGTCACTAGGCTCAATGGAAATACCCAGCAAAGGAAAAATGATCAAAATATCCCTGCACAGCAGGGGCAGGACAATGGCCTGACTTAGATGAGCTGTCTGGCATCTTATCCTTCTCATCTGGCTCCATGCAGTTCTTGCAACAGGGAAGTTCTCCAAGTTCTTTCTCTTCTTCTTTATCACCTCCTGTGGATGACAGAGGGTGACACCCACAGATGTTAAGATACCTAATATCATTTGACCATGTTGCTGACTCAGCAAAGACCCCAGCTGATGGAAGTTAACTCTGAAGATGTCGTTGCAAGACCTGAGACTGCTTCCTACCTCTCAAGTCCTCCTTTAGAGCATAAATCAGATGTGTCTCGTTTCATCAAGAGAGAGGCTTTTTCTTCGTAGTGCCAGTGCCTGGGTACATGCAGGGGCTGTGCAAATGAGTAGCACTATCAAGAGGGAGTGAACGCATTAATAAACTCAAATGATTAATCTCACTGCAGGTGTTGGATTGTCTGGCTGCTACAGACATTATGACACTCAGTGTCTGAGCACAGCTAGAGGATCATCTTACAGGAGATGGGACAAAAAGGAAAGCAGAGGGCCTCTCATAGGCCATTTCCTGACCTTCCAATAGCATGTTTGCAGTGCACTGTAATGGTTGATAGGCACTGCAATGATCAAATCCCTTTTTTTCTTTCTATGACCTATTACAAGGATGCTCATTCAACACTTGAAATCTGTTATTTCAGCTCTATTATACATCACTGTCTTAAATAAAAAGAATACTGAAAAACAGAAAAAAAAATCTACACAATATCTCCATTGTCTTGAACTGAAATTATTTATTATCTTTAGAAATTTGCAAATTCAACATAACTGGAGTTTCATAGTTATAGAAATATGTATTCTGGCTTGGGAATAATACAGGAATGACTGAGAGTCCTTCCCTAATCTAAGGGTAGTAGGAGGAGCCCTTGATCCAGCTACACATGTGAGGATCACTCAGCATGCTGCTGCAGTTTGCAATAAATGTGTCAGGTGTCTTTATAAGTATTAATTTTTTTTCAGAAGTATACATTTGTTACAGGTGCAGGTGACCTGAAGAAGTGTTTCTTTATGTAAATATTTACCTATACTTTCTAACAATGCCAGTTGTTTCAGAAAGAGTTTCTGCTTCTGGCTGTGGGGAATCCAGGTTATATTATAACATAAATATCACCAAATTATTCTCTTCAATGAGCATCATGAAACTCTGACTTTTACATGTGTGATCAGATAAAACAGTGATTATCTCAATTTGCTTATCAGTGTGGGATTTCTTCATACCTGAAAGTGTAACTACACAGAACTGGGTATGAACCTCAGAACATTTTTTAGCATTAACTTGTTTCTCTCTTAGAAAGAGAAGCTGGTCCCTGAGGTTCTAAAGCAAGATAACACTTACAGAGGTGCTTTACAAAAGGAGAGCCAGCCCTTGTACTAAAGGAAGATAATCCAGTCACAAACATTCTGTGAAATGCAGCCTTTGGTAGGGATAAGGTATCTGCAAAATATTTATAATAGATTGAACTTAGAAAATTAAATGAACTCTCCAGAACAAATTTGCTAAATCTAAACAAGCCAACACATGACAGCCAAAATAAACTCTAAAGTGCAGAAAAACAGATAAAGTTGCCTTGGTAAGATAAACTTTCTGAAAAATCTCTTAATTCTTAAGAAGCCTCATTGGTTTCAGTGGGATAACTCCTGGAGTGCCCACAGCAAAAGTGTTGGAATCTGTCCCTCTCCAAGAGAAGTCAGGGAAGTGTTCAAACTGTCCCTTTCCAGGACACAGAGAAAATTTAAAATAGGTGAAAAACAAACAAGATCACTCCCTGAGGGGCTGCAGCAGCAGTTGTGTGGGTAAGTACCACAGACTTAACAGGAGCAGCAACAAGCACAGATAAGTGTCTGAGAATTAGCACCAGTACCTCAGGCTAGATGTGTGATTGGAAGATATGATTGGAAGAGGACTTGCTTTCTGTGAGTAAAAAGTTATAGGGGGAAGGAAGATGAAAGTAAAATAAAAGGTGAAAATCCACAAGAGAAGCAGCAATGAAGGAAAGAGAGAAGCAAGAGGGAAAAATGTTGATATTGTTGAGAGAACAACTGAACAATGGCAGAATTCGTTTTTCCTTTGTGGTCTACATCTTGTCTGAAAATGTGTTCTTTGAGTTGCTTTATTAACTCTTCTCCTGGAAGTCAGCATTATCTCCACCCACAACCACTGAAAAGGTTTCAGACCAAAACCTTCATTGGAAAGAGCAGACATCTCAGGAGTCATTCATTTGGTGTTGTCCAAACAAACTGAAAGAAAGCAGGCTTTAACTGCCAGTACATAACACTTTTTAACACCAATTGGTGTAGAGCCAGAGTCTGGGCCCAGAGTTAAAACTCTCCTTGCTGGGCACAGGGCAGCTGTGTCTGCATCCTGACTGTGTGTGGTGCAGCAAGCAGAGACCTCAGTCTTAGCACTTTGCCTGCTTTCTTCACTGTAATTTTAATAGTATTATCTTTTCCTAAAACAAAAAAGCTAAGGAAGAGATCAATTATGTATTAATTTCAATAATAAAATTGCAATCTAGGTAATAATTGTATTTTGTCTAATTTGCAGTGGCATATTAAACAGTGACAGTGATCATTAGGAAAAAAATAATCCACTTGATGTTGAATTCAAAACAAAAATTTAGCTACTAATCTCTGCACCTGCATCTCAAATTTTATTCACACTCTGTTGAAAATGTTCAGTCATTATGATGTTTATAAAGGATGAGATGTTCTTGAATGATTTCTCTAATACATTCACTTTAAAAAGGCTTATTCAATGCCAAAACAAACTACACACTGCCTGAAAGATGGCAAACACCACTCCTCTGGGCTCCAGGCACTGAGGCAAGCACTTGCCTTCAAGCTTGAGGCTTGTCAACATCAAAAAGATTTGTCCTGTAAACTGATGCTCTGCTCAATTTGGGCCAGGGTACCCTGGTACAGGGTACACCTCTTGCCTTGCTCATTCAGCAGATCTGAACATTAGTATTTCTACTGCCTTTCACCTTGGAAGACTAACACAAGGAGGTGATGCTGGAAGTGGGTTGCACACCTGCAGCCTGGTCTCTGGAGGGCTGTGTGGACCTTATCAGCAACTCCTCACAGCTCCTCAGGAGCCCCAGCAGAGGTCAAGGGATCAGCTCCATGCGAATAATGTGAATCAGGTGGCTGTGACACTGATGCACAATATGTAAATTCTAAGCTGGATGCTCTGTTTGTCATGTCAGTTGGAACCAGTTATTGCACGCTCAATCCAGCACAGCCCTTTACTACTCTGGCTGTCAATGGGAAAGGCTTTATTGATCATATAAATGTAAAATAGTGCCTAGAAGTCATTAGCATAGGAAAAAGGATAGGCTGCCTGGGAGTGGCTGCCTTTCTGAGCTCCTTAGCCAGTCCTTAGTGTGGACACTCTTGGATCAGTTGACTGCATAGGAAAGAAAAAGCATGAAGGTCTCCCACAGCCGGGGAAAGCAAAAGAGGGCAGAGCTCTATGCTTTTCCCTGACATATATGGGTAAAAGTGTTAAAATATGAATGCTTATACAGACCAAATGACGATTCACAAAACTAAGTACCTTGAAATAATCACATTTTTTAGTTTCTTTACAGCTATTTTTTTCACTTATTTTTTTTTCAAGTTCATCAAGCCAGGTTTAAAGGAAAGAGTCTGGTGATGAATAGACTATATTTAAGCATCACAAGAACCAGATTTCAACACCTAATGCTGCTGTGGCTACCTCTGTCCCAGTCTCCTCCTTTGTTCTCCTCCCTCCCTTTCCAGGTACGGCCCCGAAGACCTGTGCAAATATGGGAGTTTTTGATCTCAGGCATGTATGAGGAAGAGGGGACATGGCCCTGTGTTCCCAGAGCAGAGGGAGAGGCTGGCTGCAGCAACGGACAGGATTAGGATCTGGTGTTTTAACATGTGCCTTTGGCACAGGCCTCTGCCATGAAAACCAAGCAGGATACACTGAAGACTCATTTCTTTTCAAGTGGTGCAGACAGGCAGGAATATGACTTTAAACCAGGATTTTTCAATTGACAAATCTCTGTTTCAAAACAATTTTTTTCATCCCCCTCTGCTGCACTGGTAGAGTGGGTTGCAAAGTGCGTGCTGTGCCCTGGAGCTGAGGCACTCACAGTCCTCAACACAGAGGAGTTCCCAACTCTGTCATTTTGCTTGTACACACTGAGAACATGGGACTTCTGTGTAAAAAGTTGATAAGTTTGGTTCTCTTTGCCATTAAAAACCTTTGAATTTATTTATTTGGCTCAAAACCTTGTGCTTCTTGAACAAGAGCTATGCCAAACTTTCCCCAGTTATTAGCCTTGCCTAATCATTTTGAAAACTGCTCTGTAGATTGTATCTATTGCAGTGAATTACATTCCTCAATTATTAATTTCTGCCATCAATCACACTTTATCTTTTCCACAGCTGAAGAAATATCTTGTCACTTCTTGTATGGAATAGTACACCAATTAAATTTGATATACTGTTATGTATTACACTCAGTTAAATTTAATACACAGGGTATAATTTTCACTTCTCAAAGCTTTAGGAATAAAATCAGATACATTTTCATTGGTAAATGATAGGTTAAGCAGAACCTCCACAACGTTAGGTGTAATAAAAAGCAGACATTATGATTCCTCTCACTGGTTTGTGACAGCCAAGATACTGAAGCGTGGAGATACTGTTGGGTAATTTTCATGATAATTTAAAATTATTGCACATTATACTCTCACTTTATCACCACAATGACTGCACTGGAATAAAGTATAACTTTCTTTTCGCTGTAAAACACAAGCCTTTATTTTAGAATTTTACTTGGGTTTTTACTGCATTCCTTTGTATCCCTCTCTCCTTCTCTGCTCCTACACCTAAATCACCATGTTTATATTTTTCCTTTTTCCTGAGATTTCCTACTGAGGGAATGTATAACCTTCCTAAAATCTATGTCTGGACACAGAGAGGAATCAGAATTTCCATTAATATCAGTCTCTTGTTCAGTCTACCATTATGAATTCTCTCAGCTTCTCCAGCTACTCAGCCCTTGGATCTGAGGACAGAAAGCAAAATGTGAATACAGAAGAAAGACAATAAATATAGCTCCATGACAAAAACTGCTGCATGATAATATAGGAAACCTTTGTGAAAATGAATGGCTAAAATGGAATATTTTAAAACAAAAGGGAACAGTAACGAGATTCATAGAGCAGAGATGAGCATCTTGGCTTATCTATAATTCTCTCTTTGTCAAGATATTGCTGGCTGGTGCAAAACAGAAGCAGAACATAGGCACTAACATCCTCATAGATTTCCATATGTACTGACCACTGCCTAAAAGCATTTTTGCTTTGTAACAGGGGTGCAGATTTTGATTCTGGAAAAAAAAATCCCCTGAGGTTCCTTCCTTTATTTTTGATTACTTTCCTGAAGGCAAGAAAGCAATTTGATACCATCCTCAGACACCACATATTAAAAAGAAAACAAAATTTCTTGGAACTGTGTGGGTTTTTTTTAATTATCTCTGGAAAGTGTTTTATTCAGTTGTTGTATCTTATGCATAAACACAACTCTGCTGGTACCTTGAATCCCAGGGTTGGACGCACCAGAGACTTTCAGTTCCTTTGCCACTTTCCCTGATCCCTTTCAGATGTGGTTCTTGCCCAGGAGCTAAGCCATGACATCACTGCAGTGTCTAGGTCTGCATCCTCCTTGTAAAGCAATTTAAGATCTTTAGAATAAATGTATTATTTGGATGTGCCTTTTTAATGGTTTAGTTCAAAGTTTTGTTTTGTCTCATTATGGCATTTATGTAAGATCAGAAAAAGCTTTGCAAATGATTATTCACAGAGTGGTGAAGAGGCAATCCCCTGAAGTCAAATGCAGAAAAGTTGCCAGTGGTAATAGAATTGAGGAGTGGGAAAAAGGCATAATTTAATGTGGCAAAATGAGTTGCAGTAAAATTCTCCTTCCCCTTCCAAAATCCTTAATAGGGAAAAAGAATCACAAAGCCCTGAAATAGCTGGCAGAAATTTCTGTCAATTAATATGCTACTAGGGGAATAAAGTAAACTGTTAATATATGAGTGATCACTGATACCATTTGTAGAGGTGCTCAGGATAAAGGTTTTCACTGAGGTAACATACAGAAACAGGAAAGATGTATGGAGAGAAAAAAAGTGCGACATGGTTACAAAATTACTGTGAAAAGAAGCTAACACTGCAATCCATTTAAAACTAAATCACCTAATGAAAAGATGTGACAAAAAATGAGTAAACAAGCAGCAAGAGAGGATTTTAAACAACACACTTTCAGATCTAGGTTAAACAACATATGGTGTCTGTCAGGCAGCTGCTTATTGAAGCAGGGTTATAATAGGATGATCAATCATATAGATCCGAAAAGAATTACTACAGTGGAAAACTACAAGTGGAATCAAAATATGCATTGAAAGGCTTAAGTGTGCCCGATATAAATGAATTCTTTCAAAATGAATTTTAGATAGAGTTAAAATTTTTGTTACTTCCATGTAACAGATGGTTTAAGATAAAAATAACATAGTCACCTCCTGAAAACATAACCTGGTCAGATGGAATTGACACTATCAACATTTTAAAACCATAATCTTACAAAAGAAAAATTTAAGCCTTTTAAAGCGTCTTATAAGCCCCAGTAACCTCTAGAGGAATCTGAAGCAAGCTTTGTAGTCATACGCAAACCGCAAAATCCAATCATATCATGTTTCCATGGTACAAGAGAGCAAAGAAACAAAAGTATGTGGGAGGGGGTCTCTGTCTGAATCATAAATTAAGGGGAACATCTGGGAACATCTATGAGCTCTTGAGAAACATCAAAATTCACTGTGTAAGTGACTAATGCTGATCCCAGAAGCAGGCAATACAAGTAGTACATCTCACTAACCTTTATTTCTTGGAAAGCGAGCTTGGTGAGGTATCACATTTCAGTATGTACCTCATAACAGAGTCTGTTCTGTTGATTCCTGTTCCCAGTTTTGATTTAATTTGCAATATTATACGGCCTTTAAAAATTCAGGATTTAACTTAATGAGTCAGTATCAGATCACTGGGTATTACCTATCAATGGATTTTTCAAACTTTTACTCCTAGTTGTTTGGCAATAATTTATGTAAAGAAAAAAAATCTACAGAGTTACACAAACTTTTCCAAACTTTTCTTTGCATACTTCAGTCAGTGCTTCAATTCACTGACTAACTCACTTCTTGAAAAATTGCTACATTGGAAGAAAAATTATCCTTATCTTCTAAACTAAACTAAAACTAAAATGTACATGAGTGCAACAGCCACATTCTGGCAGGCAATAAACTCTCATGCATCTCAGCTTCCAGGTTTATTTAACTGCGGGCATTTTTTGAGAGGTTGTAAAACCTCATTTTTACTATTACAAGTGCTTCTGTTTATAGTCTGTATATATACATGTGTATGTATGATATACATGTATATGTATTTTGTGTCTCTCTCAAATAACTTTGTTATGCATTTTTCTGCTTTTCATTAAAGCTACACTTTTAAGACATGAGTTGCAGATCAGGGGCATTTTCAACGTGCATACATACTGATTGTAGATAACCTGTATGCCTTTTCACCTCAAAAGGAGACAAAATTGCAATTTTCGGTACTTTAAATATAAACATATTTGTTGAAGCTTCTTTCTGATATAATGGAAATTTTAGAACTGTGGAGAATCAGTGGCTCCCTACATAAGGTCTAATTTGTTGCCATGAAGACAGCTGAAACAGAGGTACCTTGAGTGTGGAATTTTGTTTGGGTTATTAAATTTGCTTAAATATAATTAATTCATTAAATATAACCAGTTTAATTTGGAAACAAACAGTTTAATTGCTTTGGTAATGATTAGGGCAGACGTGACTCTGTGACCACTCCAAAGGAAACAAAAAGAGATACTGAGCTGAGGCAAACAGTGAAGAGTGGATTCAGTCAAGACTCTGAGACTGTCACAGCAATACAATCTTCATTAGGACAAGGATGAGAACAGAATTCTAAACTGTGAAGTTTCAGGAAGGGATTGTGTTTTTGTAGAAGGCAAACAGGGATCACTGGAACCCGTGCTGAAAATATCAGAGGAGAAGAAGCTCCTGGAAACTCTTCATTGGGGATCCATCATGGCTTTATCTGGATTACTTAAACCCTTGTGGGTGAAATCCCCAGTTTTTGGATTCTCTTTTGCTGATGAAAATTGTCTTAAATGTTTTATAAACTACTACTGGGATTCATAGATTATATTATAATTTTGTACAAAATTCTTTTACAAAAATGGGCATTGCACTTTCACGCAGCATGAGTTAAATTAGACAATTATCTTCTTTCATCCTTAAACCCATGAAAGGCTTAAAGTTTAAGAAATGAAAATTTTAGAGCATTAAATCCTGAAGTTCAGTTACCATTCTAACAGTAAAATGACAAAAAATCTAGTCTAATTTCAAATTACCCTAAACATGCAAACATACCTATTTATTTTGACCAATCCAGTGTAATTTTTAGTCAGCTCATACATTTATTTTTGTGGGGGTTTCTTTGCCTTTTTTTTTTTTTTAATGTGTTATTTTGATTGAAAATTACTTCAGAATCGTACAATCTGGGTGACCCAATTAATGAAGATCAAGAAAAAGCATTTGAAACCCATGGCTTCACTGATTCTGGAGAAGAGTATCATCAGCCTTGTGACTAAAGCTGTCTATAAGGAGAACCACAAACAATATGACCTGTTAGAGAGAAACCCTAACAAAAAAGATACAGAACTTATTGGGACCTGTATTTTGAAACCAAAAAAAGGTGTATCAAGCTTGATAGAACACTTCCACTGGACAGTTTGCTACAAAATCATTCCCAAGCTTTAATTCACCAAAATAATCAGTATTGATGCCCATAAAAACATCTAGTTAATAAGACTTGTAGAACTGAGCCCTATAGTTTCTGGAAGCATGACATCCTTTACCATTAATCTATTCTGTTACAAAACCCACAGATCATTTGTACTCTAATTTGATACTTCAAGGTCTTTTGAATAAGTTCTGTTTTATAAAATTAAAAAGGAAATGTTGATAATAATACAAAGTCCTTCACTTTTTATATTTTTTCTGTTTCTTTTCTGTCCTGAGGTAGCTGCTGTGAGAGCATAGATTAGTGTCAAGTTCAATGTTTTTGGCATATCTCAGACTGCAGGTCAGATCCACAGGCCTTTTTCTCTCTAAATATTCTTGCAATTTCAAGCGTTTCCTCTCAGACCTAGATCAGTGAAATGTCAGAATTCCTCATGAGATAGAATTATTTTCAACTGCATTCCTCATTCTTTTTTTGCAGGTATCTGAATGAGTGATTGACTTCCCAGCTGTGCTGCTCCCAGTAATGCTGCACACCACTGAGGTGTGCAGTGTCACTAGTATATTTGAAATACTGAGATCTTCTTCAGGTATGGACTTATATGTCCATTTCCAAGATTTTTTTTCTCATGTGTTCTACTGCCATCCACAAGAAACATTAGGAGTTAAGGAAAGCTTCCTCGTTAGGAAAGCAGCAAACAGTAATGGAGCCAAAACTTCAGGAAAAGGTAACCTGAAAATGCAAAGCACTTACAAAAGCAGCTTGTGTTTCAAAGTTAAAAATCAGTCACCATAGCCTAATTCACAGTGAGAAATGGCAGGTGCCACCTCTGAGGGATTTTGTTGGAGCAGAATTTTGAAGGAAACTGGAAGAGAATCCATATGCAGCAGTCACTGCATTCATGTCCTAAAACACACAGAATTACTCTTCAGTGGTGGCAACAACATTCTGCCAATTAAGAGAAGTTTTGGCTGAAAAGTTGTCATATATCTTTTGTATTTAAGGGTGCTGGAGACATGCTGAGGTGATGAGCTCAAGCAGATGCCTCCTGGAGTGATATTTTTTAAAATGGAAAAGCCTCACAGCCATTCCTATTTAATCATCAAATGGAGGCAGCACCTCATTTATTCTCTTTCTGTTTGAATCTTTGTTCTGTCTTTTGTATAATTAATTGAGGAAATATAGTAAAGTATAATTGAGCCGGTATTCCTTTTCAAGGTAGACTTGTGTTTTCATTTTCTTCCAGAGGATTTTCTTTCCACTCTATATTTATGTGTTGCTGCTTTAAATCTCAGGAGAGGATGCACAAATGCATGAATAGAAATACATAAGCATGAACAAATCAGAAACACTCAGATCTGAGGCATCTCAAATTAAAATAATCCTTATTCAGCTGCCAGAATTTTTGTTCCCTTAAGGATATTTTTGCTGCCTAGAACTACCAGAAAAGTCTCAAAAGAGTTACTGTAATTGCTGCCTTCTGAATCCTGTGGTTTTTAGAGGCAATGGGACATTTATTATTACTACAATATGATATCAATTATTATTACCATTGTTCTGTGGTAAAAGAAACAGCAGGCTTGATTTGGTTTTGAATGGCCAGATTAATAATTTTTCACAGCAAAATCTCAGAGATTAGAAGGAAAACAAGAGCTCTGACATGCTTTTCAAGTACATCTTCAGGCTTTTCTATCATGAATTGGTGATTGCATGAAGCTAGAGTTTGTACAGTGATGTGAAATTCCCAGTGCAGGAGCTGCTTAACCTGGAAAGGTGTGAAGAGTGCCTGCTGCAAAGCCACTCCCACAGGAACAAGAGCATTTCTTAATTTGGTTTAACACAGAACTTGCAAAGCCTGTCTACTATTTGGTTCACCAGACCAGCATCAAGGTGATGATTTTTACAAAAGCCAGCTTTCATGTCTGCAAATTCCTCTTGGCTTTCTCCTCTTCCTAATCATTTGCTGTTCATAAATTTCTGTTTTCATTTCCTTCCTTCTTTCAGCTAGGTTGTCAGTGGGAAAGAAAAATATTGATATGCTCTTGCCTTATAGGGATTCACCTTTGGAAGACATTGAGTTGTGTTATCCCTGACAGTTTTGCTCAGAGCATGTGCTGCTGTTTTATGCCTCCACACAGACTCCTGCTGTTCCTTTCATTTACCTTTGAGCCACATTGGCATAGAAGTGACTCGTAAGCATGTGGTGGGACAGGTAGGTAGGCTTTTACAAGAGGCAGCTTTGTCTCTCTCAGCAAGTCTGGCAGGGACCAGGCTGTTGTCTCTTGACAGCTCTGGTTTGGACCAAGAGGTCACTGTCAGTTTGACAACCTGTCATCTTCAATCAACTGTAAATTTGAGGATAAGGATCAAAGAAAACCTTGGTTGAAAGACACACAGCTTAAATCCCTGAATACATCCATGGCTGCAAGACAAACAGAGGCATCTCTGTCGATGGCTGGCTGAGTGCCCTTGTCTGTATCTTTTCATTAGAGCAGATTTCTCTCAAAGATGTCATTGGCTCACACAGATTTTTTTCCTTCTCTTTTTAGCTTTTAGGAAACACAAGCGTAAATTGTACTCTATGCTGTCATATTACCTTTTTTTTAATAGTTGTGTATGATGACCAGTTCTATAACATGTTTATAAGGGCCAACTGAAGCCAACTGAAGTTGTCCTGAAACCTTGTTTTCCAGAGTTTAAGAGATGGTGGTAAACTTTGATGTGAAGACTTGTCTGTTGTGTTTGTTGTTGCTTTAGCTATTGGATACAGAGAAATCTTGGAAAAACTGATGTGAAAGATATGAAAGAAAACCAGCAAGAACATCACCTGGAGTAGCTGATGATATACCACATTAAAACTATTTCTCCTACATCTTTAGATACTGCCATTGGATGGTTTGCAACTTAACTGTTTGTCTTGAACCTATATTTGAACAAGAATTTAAAAAACATTAAATTTCTGTTAACTCCCAGTTGATTTTAGCAGTGTCCAAAATGCTAAGATGACTGTAACTTTGGCTGTGATTTCAGTCTATTATTCATTGTTGTGAATAAAAATCTATCCAAATACTATCTTTTATGCAGGAAAATAAGAGGTGACTGTGGCAAATCCCATTTCAAATGGCTCTTCTCCACATTATTTTGAGTTAGTTTTGTACAGAATGGCTTTTTAAAGAAACATTGATGTGCACAAAAAAACCCAAAAAACCCCTGGAAACTATCAGCTTGGTCATTCCAAGACAATATCCTTCTGAGCACAGATTTCAACAATGTAGGATAGTTAAATGTAGTCATTTGAGATCATAAGTAATACCTGAGATATAAACTCTGGCATTCTTCAGGGAAACAAATATCTGTAAGTAGTGTAATTCTAAGTACACATTACTGCCAAATTTGTCAGTAATGTTCTAAAAGCATCCTCTGTTCTCTCTCAGTTTTCTGTTGTATCTGACCCATACACATCTCTTCAATTATTTAAAAACTAATCGAGGAAAATCCCTAGTGTCAGCTCTATAATGAGGCTCGAGAGTCCACTGTGATTGCAGAAAATATTCTGGTGACTTCTTTGAATTTCAGAGTGACAATTAATTTAACAATATGATAGATATCCAACCTCTAATCAATTAGCTTGGGAAATACTAGCCAGATAATTTCAGTGGTTTTCCAGGTCAGAAATGTCATTCTGACTGCATAGCCTGAACTACACATTATAAACCTTCATTCAATGGCTTCTTTTTACAACATGTAAAACTTTTTGCTCAAATTTTCTTTTTGGAAACATCTAAATCTTTTGATAATTTGAAATTTTAAGGCCCATGTAAAGACTGTGTGGAAGGGCAGATGGAAGAGAAGTGTTGAACTTTAAAACTTACATCTGCATGTGTGCATACACTTAAAGAAACAGCTTTTTTCAAAGTCTCAAGTATAAATGTGTGTCTTCGTGTAAATATACACGTGTGTGTGAAAGGAAACACCACCATGATCCCTGTTCACATCCACTGAAGGCACAAATTACCCTCCTCTGCTACAGTCTCCTGATATTCTCTTCCAGATTTCTAGTCTTTTTCTACCATATTTCTGCATTTTTCTTTGTACCCTGCTATTTGCAGAAGTTCCTTATTACTGCTGGTTTGAAAAAAAATTCCTAGAGAAAACATTCTTCATTGAAATTTGATGATTTACCCAAGCTGTCATGTTTGATGCAGAACTATTCAGATAAATTCTGGTGGTGGTGATGTTTTTGTCAACTTCTCCTCCTGGCACGCTGACAGTCACTTCTGTAGCTTGTAGGAGACACCAGAAGTCCTGGCAAGACCCAAGGCAGGCAACACAACACCCCCAGACTTTTACAGGAGGAAAATCTTCTTGATTATTTTGGATCTGTGACCTCACATCTTTTAATGAAAAATTTCAAACCTGAGCTTTTCAGTTATGAGCTGGAAGTTGGCCAACACCTGAAGAATCATGAATCTGGGTTGAGTGACAGCTTTTTCTGTGTTGTTTTGCTCCTCATATGATACATCTGTCAGGTTAGAAGGTAGATCTGAACATGATCTGAATACCTACCAAAGTTCTCTAACTCATTTGTCCTGGTGCTCAAATTAAAAATTCGGTTTTTGTACTTAATCTTAAACTTTTATTTTCTTTTTCTTTTCACTAGATGAATTAAGATTTCTTAAATGATATTTTATTTAACTTAATATGCCAACTTGCATTTAGCAAAGCAAAAACTAAGGCCATCAATACCTAGATGAAACAAAAAATGCTTTAAGTAATCTATCATCAGACCAAAGCCCAAAAAAGCCAAAGAAAACGATAAAAAGTCACCACACCAAAACTAAACCACAAAAGAACTGGAGGACAAGAGAGTATAGATTTCAAGTCACAAATTTTTGAATGTTGGTCAAAACTTCATGTTTATTTGAAAAAATATTTAGATCAACAGCTCCTTATACCTGCATGACACTGCAGTTCAAGTTTCCTGCAAGGAATGTTCTCTCTAATAAAGAAAGAGTAAAAAGACAGTATAAACCAAATAAATATTACAATATGCTGTGGAAAACATTATCCTTTCAAAACTACTAAATGAAAGAATTTCCATTTCTCCAACTCAGTTGACATATCACACATTTCATCTAAGACGAAAGAACACTTATCTTTGAAGAATAAAATAAACATTGCTAAATGAAAGCTTCCAAGACTAAATTCCCCTGTGTTCCAGTAAGCTAGGATCTAAGTTTCATGGCTTGTTTCACAACAATCTGCTCAAAAATTACTAAAGACATTCTGTAATTTTTAAGACCAACGCATTCTTCTTGGCATAAAATGTAAAGCAGCAATGACAGTTTCTCCTGCAACAAAAGTAAAAATGGTGAAAACAGAAGGCACAGGAAACTGAAGACAAATTGACAACCTCCTTCTAGATTCTTTGGAATACTGAGTCCCACTGAGCTGGAAGAATAACACTTAACATCATAGGGGAAATATTTGGTGGATCTGATCAGTTTTTCCTTAATTTCAATAAGAATTTGGTAGGAGCAGTGTTTTTAGGTAAGTTAATAAGATTAGAATATAAAAGTTTTTGCCATCCTAAATAGAGAATGGCGTTGGATTGCCACACAGGTTTTCACTTTGGCAATAGTTCCTTTTAGTTGAAAATTTATTTTCTGAATTAGCCTTTCATGCCTGTCAGTTTTCTGTGTTGAGAGGAAAAATCAAGGCAGTTTCCTCTTGCAGTTCTTAATGAGACAGCCTTGACATCTGGAAATTGGAGAAAACCTTTAATGGTTGTGAACCACTAATGACTAGGAAAGTGTTACTGCAACAACCTGACTTCCTTTGCAAATGGCATCTTGGTTTAATGAAGTAGCACCAACTGTTCATTCTTTTCAGCTTTTAAAGTGAAATTCTTTCCCAGGATTTTATCTGAATGCAAAATGAGCACCACGCCTTTCTCTACTTTTTATTATGATTCATGAATATGTGGCTGCTCTAAAAAGGAAGGTTTGAACAGAGAAGAGGTTGAGTTTAGGCTATGATGAGTAAGTCAACTATGTGAAAAAAAATTAATTTAAACACACTGACAGATGTAGGTCTGTTCTGTTTGGGAAGAACATAAGTGAGAAAATAAAATCATGCTCTTCTATACATTTATATATAGTGTGTGTGTGTGTGCGCGTGTGTGCTTGCCTGTGGGTTTATTTAATTTTTTAAAAATTTCATTACAAAGATTCCTATCTGGAAAAGACACACAAGACAAAGAGATACCCATGACTACTGAAAAATTCACTGCAAAAGTACAGCGTGAAAAAAATGGAGGTATTAACTTCCAAACCGGAGTTTTGCAGGTGCCTGAAAATATATGTAAAGGAGATTAAAGGATATAACTGTTTATCTCAGAAAAAGCTTTGCTTAATATGTAATAACTTCACATTTAATTGTAAATTTGATAATTTTTATCTGCTTATTTTTTTATATCACATCCAACACTGGTACCTTGTGATCTGTCATAGAGGAAATTGCCCCAGAGTGGCAAGAAATATTTAATTACCTGAGGTCAACAGGAGAGTTCTCCTGGAGTGTCTGTCTGGGGGCTTTTAGGGCAAAATTTTTCTAATTTCAGAAAACTTGAGTGTGGAGCAAATATTAGCACAAACTAAAGTCACTAGCAAATGAAAGCAAATTATTCAGTGTATCCATGTCTGGAACAGTAATTTTGTTATACCTAAGTCAACAGATGATTTTCTAGGCCCCCCTTGCCTGATGACACAAGTAAGTGAGTGACAGAGTGAGTGAGCCAGAGTCTGGTCTGCTTCTGAAGGAAGGAGCATTGGTGGAAGGTCATTGATGAAGCACCATTCAGCAAATGAGCAGCCAGGTAAATCCAAGGACTAAAAAAGTCCATGGCAAAATGTCTCTTGTTGTCAGCAGGTCTTGAATGGTCTTTGATGGACCTGAGAAGAGATAAGATTAAGGTGAGCCTTCCTGAAGAGAAATGTGGCAAAGGTTGGGCTGCCTTTTTAAAGGGCTTATTTTTCATTTAGTAAAGATGTATTTTACCTAAATCTCAGCATCTCTACAGCATCCTCAAAACTCAGCTTGAGGGATTATCTGTGCTCTTTCTTGCCTCAAGATGCACGTGGTATGCTGATCCTTTCTGGGGAAACTTCAGCCTCCTGTCACCTCTTTCCTGCTGCTCTTCATTTCTGCAGATAAATGAAGGATTTACTGTACTGCTGCTTTACAAGCTGGAGCTGGAAACCACAGGGCAGCACAATTTCTTTATAGGTCCAGTTATTTCCATGAACATTTGGAGCCATTTCATATCAATTCAGTAAAATGTGGTAAATTAAACTGTGGAAGTGCTGTCAAATTTCAATGGGAATCTAAAGCCCACATTTTTACACTGAAAGCATCCATGACAATTTGCAGAAGGCAGGCCAGAGCTAAGAGGCAACAGCAAAAGGAGGATTTTGAGTGAAATACAGTGACTTCTGTCCAATTCACAGATGTAGCAAAGAAACTTTAAAAAAGGGTAGATGATACTGAAACAGGCTATTAATGGGAGTTGAATCTCATTAGTATATCTTGGAGGTTAAGAGATCATTTCTTGTTCTTATCTGCTCTCAGAAGCTCAGATGCTTCTGCAGAGCTTGAAGTATAAAACGTGCAGGGTTTTAACAATTAGTTTCAGAAACAATGACCCCTCTTCTCAATTTCCAGTGCTTCCTTGCTTTTGTCATGCTGAAACATTATCTTCTCTTAATGTTATTCTGATTTGTGCATGCTCTCCTGAAGAAAGAATGGAATGTGACAGGTGTAATTTAATTCAAAAATTTAGGCTGTGATTTTAAATTTGAACTGAATTTTTGTACTTAAAATTTGCACTCAATTGTCTGGCAAACTTCTCCCTTAGTCTGTGTGAAAGGAGATTTTTTTTCTCCCTTTTTTACTTCAGTTTTTTACTTGGAAAAGTTGTTGTCATGAATGTGGAAAATGTGTAAATGGCTCTCAAAAAGAAGAAAGGTCTGTGAGCTGAAAGGCAAATACAGGTGTTGATGAGACAGTGCTGGGAAAATATCAAGAGCAGAAAGGGGGCCACACACAGGGATGTCAAATACAACCACAGACCTCTCTTTAAGTAGTAGGGGATGGTCTGGCTGTCAAGTTTTAAAGGAAATTATGGGATAAAGATGATTTCTTGGGAGACATTCACCTAAGCTAGAATTTCAATGATTGTAGTAAAGCCAACTGAATTAAATGATTACTGTGGTAAATACTAAAAATGAGGAGACATTTGAATTTAAAAAATGGAGAGATGCTGGACAAACATGAAGTTGTCACATGAAGAGCTGACACTTTAACAATTTAAGTGCTCATCTTTTTTGAAGAGTTTGGACTAGGCTTAGATAACTGTTCCTAGAAATTTTAAGAACTCTTTTTTTGCACCTTCTATTAATTGGTCATCAGGAAAATGGTTTGACACATATTTACTGCATTTTCCTCATGACTTTAAGGTTCCTTTCTTAATATGCAATAAAAATTATCATCTGTGTAACACTAGAATACACAGAAATGAATAGTTAGATGGTTCAGAAAATTAGCACCTGAAAATGCAAATTGGTTCTAACTCAAATGCTGTAAGGGACAAATTCTTTGCAACCTACTTAATCAGATATCTTTGCTAAATTCTTATTTTGTTTCAGAAAGTCTCAGCCCCTTAAGTGTAAACATACTCCAAGAAAAACATTTCTCCCTGGAGATGATGGGAGTTTGATGCAAATCTATTAGAACTAAAATTGTGTGGTATAAATGTATCTGTTCTGGTAAAAAAATTTGGAAAAAATATCTCAGCTCAAGGACAAAATCTCGGTTTAGTATGAAAGAAAGGTGCATTTGTCACTGCCATCCTTTTTCGGATTTTAAGCAAGACACTATAAAATGTTTTGGGTTTGTGTTTTTATAGAATAAAAAATTCTGGAAAACTTACAAGTTTTGTAGGAGCTTCATTTTTATTCAGCCTGCACTGAGAATTTATATATTATCAGGAGTTGGAGGTCAGTTTAGAGGTGGGAGTTGAGTTATGTCTGCAGTTTAAACACACACACTGACACACATACACACAGGAACTATGATGTATAGGCAAGCCTTACAATGATAATGATTCACATATATTATGTGTGTTGTGGTTGTATGTGTGTGAGTGTATTTGTGTAAGTATCTGTACACACACCAAAGTACAATTAACAAATATCACTGGATTATTCACAGTCATGATTTGGGAGCCTCGGAAGCCAAACCTGTGCATCCACACGACAAATTTTAATCAAAACACAATTGTTGCAGTAATGTTCCTGCTACTTTAGGGACCAAGTGCTGTAAAAAATTCCAGCCTACAGTCTTGTTCTTTGCTGTGATTTATTGCAGTGTTTGAATATTTAGGATGTTTTGTTAAGGGCAGTGCTCCCTGACAAATGAACAACACAGACCAATGCACTGACAGCTACTGAAGTATTTGTCCATCTGCTGACCCAGGGACACCCTTGTGTTTAGAAGGCTGGCAGCTCTTGACTGATTAAAATTACGCTGACTGCTTTGAATTGGACTTGCTCATTTCCACTCAAAATTGTACACATGGCTGGAAGGGTGACAAGTCACTGTTGTACCTTGAGTGATTAAGTCCTACTCAAGGATAACAACAGTAATAACGGGCTGACAAGAGAATCTTCCACATAAATAAGAGTACTAAAATCAACAGTGCTGTCAGCCTACTTGCATAGTTTACTGGAAAATTTCAGAGCCTAAGATGAGCAGAACGTAAATAAAACGTCGTCATGTTTACCACCCTGTCCCACATGAAACATCTGCTCTACAATGGCATTGTTTGTATACTAATGGTTTTACACGATTGTGTAGCAATTACTTGGGCATTGCTCCTCTGAAGAATTGCTACCCAGCATCCTTAAGACCAAGTGCATAATTGGGATTTAGAAAAAGATAAGAAGATTATATGAGTAGTAAGATAGTGTCAAGTCATATGCACAAGCCACACATGTAAGAAATATTTACCCACGTGTTTTCAGGCACAAATAAAACATCAGATTACAGCAGCCAGAAAATTACTTCTAGATGTGTACATTGCTGTTTTTCAAATACATCCCTAATTTGATGCTGACCCATGTCAGAGATAAATAGCATAACTGAAATTCTCTGTGCTTCAATGTGGCAAGTTGTGTACTTCTCTCATTATTTTTATCACCAGAAATGTGATAATTACCATTGATGTCTCAGTGCTGGATCTATAAAATGTCAAAAGAAGGGAGCACTGACACATGGTATGGGTCAAAGTCAAGTGTTTCCTTGGAGGTAGAAAAAATCTGGCATTTTGAAGAATTCAAGGAGTTTGGTAATAGGATTATAAATATGTATAAATATAAATTATTCCTTTTTACCAATGCCATCAGAAAAAGATAAATGAGGAGGGATTTTTGGGCCAATGGGTTACACAGCCTGCATGTGGATGTACCTGCATGCGGAATGCGTTGCTACTTTTCCACAGTCACCAAATGAATCAGGTTTCTTGTTTCCAGATATTTGAGACATTCACATTACCTTTACTCAGGACTGTGGATTGATGTCTTGGTTTGAAAAGACAGGGACCAAAAAAAAAAGGGGAAACTTCCCTTGGGGTTTGTTATAATTCCAAAATTGAAGGAGAGGTCTTAGGCAACGATAAGGAGGGTAGGAATAACAGTTCTTTACTAGTTAGTCTAACAAGGTAAATTAACAATAATTACAATATTGACAACAAACAGAACTAGAGGAGAAAAAAAACCAAAACAACAAATCAGTCACAGTTTTCCTCTGGTAACCCCACCCCCACCCCCCTCAGTACCGTCACAAGCTAATAGGCTAGCAGCAGCTCTAGAAGTGTGAGATGATTCCAAGGGTTCACAGTGGCTGGAGCTGTTGGAAAAGTGTCCCGGCTGGCAGGGGCTGTAGAAACACAGCATGGGGAGACCTCGAGCAGAACTGAAGAAACCGTGGGTGCAGTGCAGGGAGGAAACGGGTTCCCAGAATCCCGGGGGACACACGAAGAGACGGTGGTCCCACGGAGTCCGAGGTGAAGGGGATGGTGAGAGCTCTCCCCCTCGCTGAGACGAGCAGCCCTGGCCGTCCCCCCAGAGCAGAAAACTGCCCCGAGTGAAGTGGAATCAATGTCTCTGGGTAGCTGCTTCCTTTGTTTGACCTGAGCACCCATAAGTACCGAAAAGCACCCAGCCATTAGCTTCCTAGCAACTTCTGGGAAAAAATTCTATAAGAAATTAACCCAACCCCCAACAATTGAGAATTTGTGAGTTCTGATGAAATTTAATGCTGTATGTAGCCTCATATACAGGCAGGATCTAAATATGACAGCGACAGCAATGTGGTATAAAAATCATCATAAAAATCTTATTACAGTTATCAAGAGATAACTCCAACTCCAACTCCAAAACTCCAAAACTCCAACTGATTTTGCAAGGATTTAAACCAGACACTGGAGATGGGAGTGTGAGACCCTTGGTCCTTCCTAATGGCAATGAAGTACAGATAGAAGTAACCATGCTGGGACTGGATTTCTTCACTGCTTCCAGACTAGTGTGAGGCTGTATTTCAGTGACACAATATTACTGACACCCAAACTTCATAGAACTACAAATATCTCCTCTTGATATCTTTGTTCCTTGGCATCCTGGTTGAGCCTGTTCTGGGCTGATTGTGTGTTCTTCTAGTTAATGGTATTGGGAATCAAGGCCAGTTTGTAGCTGATTGAGAAGAGTGTCAATGAATGGAACAAAATCTTATTATAATGCCGGTTGCCACCCCACATCAAAGTTCCCTCCATGGCTTGTTACAGAATTGATTTTGTATGTGTCTCTGGTATCACCAAGACCTAGAAGAGAAAATTTTTTGGAGTCTAACTGAAAGTGGGTCAGTAATGGGCTGTAACAATAAACATCAATAGAATTTATATGTATATAAGATAATTTTCTCAAAATTTCAAAGCAGTTTTCCATTGAAAAACAAATCCACAGAATAGTGGTTGGTGGTGCTGACATCACTCTTCATTAATCTCAGCTGAATGGTTATGAAAGTAACATGCTGTTGGTCTTTTCCAGATGAGCTTTTATTGGATGCACTGTAGAACAGCTCTCTATTTTCAGTTTGCTTCAAGTAGCATTGCACCACTCATTCTTGAGAAGAATAAGAGATTAAGACAGGAGGGAAAGAAAAAAAAGAAAGAATGTGTCAGGCAATGAAAAAGAAGATAAAATACCTGCTTTGAGATCCTAAGTAACTTGATTGCATGAAAGTCACTTCCCTTATTAACATACTGACTTTTCAGATGAGGTGCTGAGGAGATGATATGAAACCATGGTCTCAAAGCAGATTCTAAAACTTAATTTTTGTAGGGTTGGAGCTGGCAAGAAATCAGATGCTGAAATGAAGCTGGGTTAGGGATTTGTGAGGAGTTAAAATTCCAGCACCATGGTAGACACTTTCTCTATATTTTCCATCCCAGTTGTACTTGTAAGATAAGGCAAAAGCTTACAGATGAATGACTGCATGTATAACATAAGTACCCTCAGATTTAAAATTATCTATCCATGGATAGAACTCATTTTAGCTTTGCAAAACGGAACATTTCCCTCTCTAATATTCAGATGCAGAAGGAAGCCACTCTTAGGCATGTGTGTCTAAATCATCAATCTTTTTGCAAATAATCAAAATGCAGAAGGAACGAGTGAGATAAGCACCAGAAAATTCCACAGCAAATGTTAGTTTTCTCCCCTTTCCAGCAAAATCTGGATTGCTGGATTTGGCCAGCAGTGTGTTAGTTACATTTTTCCTAGTTGGCAGCCAGTCAAAATTATTACTACATTTTTGAAGACTGGGTAAAAAAGAAAATATCTGATGTTTTTAATTTCTCAAGCACAGGTCATTTTTAACAAGTGTTCTCAAGAGTAAACAGCTTTGCTCTAACCACAAAACCCTTGTACTTCATTAGATTGTACAAATAAGTGGCTCACACTCTCCATTTGCTCTCTCTGGCAGCCAAGAATTTCAATGATCAGATTCACAGGATTGCAATTACTTCAAACGTAATACAATGAAGTGCAGATCCTTTCCATTATTCAGGTTTTTTTGCGATATGTTTATTCTTGATTTCTTCTTTGGCCTTTAGCTGCCGATAGTGTTGTGTGTGAAGAAATAAGCTAATTTTTCTTGTTTGCTTTTCTCTCAGTAATTGTTTGGACATTTTATTTTCTACACTTCTGCTAACTCTCAATATTACTTGTTCATAATCACTTCTGGAGTGCTATTACTGACTTTTTTTTTCCTAAACACTGTACCTAAACCTTTATATCTATTATTTTTCAATGTCTCCATTACATTTCAGTTGAAAAATATTTTGTGTGTCTGAGAGCCACTTATCACAGCAGAATTTGTATCTGCTTGTCTCTTTGTGCAGCTTCTTCTGAAGCAAATTCCTGGCTCAAGGGAATCAGTAGGAGTTTTATACTTCATGTTGCTATGCTCAAAACTTAGCTGTATGTTTTGTTTCTCTTCAAATTTTTTGTACACAGTTCTATCTCTATCTAAAATAACACAGAGTAACAAGTTATTTTGGTAATTTTTCATTGAGGGAATGATTGCTTCTAAGAAGAAATTCAATGAATATATTTTAAAATTCTAATCTGTCTTTTGAACTTTTTCCCATTAGATCTTCCTTTTCTTCTGTGCACTCTGCCTCATTAAATCCAGCTGCAGAAGCAGATTCATTATCCCTACTACTTGTTATTTGCATGAATTTTCTTTATGGGCTGAACTGCATTAATAATGGACATGTGTGTTTACTATAACAAATAACTTCATCAGTAACATCACAAGTTCTGGATATACAGTTTTTTTACACAGGCATCAAAAACAAACATCTGAAATTACTCATAAAGTTTTTGCTTTTTAGACAATATTTGAATAGGGATCAAGGATGGCTGCACCTACAATTCAACTTTGATTTCCATATGGATGTTCTCCTGAACAGCCTTCTCAAAAAGATGGGATGAAAAGTTAATTGGATCTATTTTACCATTTCCCCCAATAATTTCATTTCAAGGTCCTAGTAGAAAACTCAAAATCTCATCTCTCACTGTTCAGTGTTATGCTTTTCTTTTACTCTAAGCACATTAAAAACTTAGGGGTACAATAATGACAGGAAGGAGATAGATTAATATTAAAAATACATTAAAATATTTGGCTCTCAGAAAAATCTCCAGATTTCTGAGGTCAGTCTATTTGTTTATTTTTATGTTCCTCCCTAAACTGGTTTATTCTTTCATTCCAGTGGCACCCTAGAATGTTGTTCATAAAGCCACCAGCAGAGCTTTTTTTATGGAAGTGCTGGCAGAAGAAAAAAAAAAAAAAAAGCTTTCAACTTTCTCTGCTGGGTTTCTCAAGAAGGGTTCTAGTGACACAAAATTCATTTACATTTAAATATTTTCAATTTTACAGTTGAACTAGCATTAGACACTGGGGTTAAAAAAGATGAAAAGGGAAATACCCAGAAAGAAGACAGGTGAGAATATTTTTGTGATGGTGATAATGAATATCTAAATTGAATGAAAAACACCCTGCAGATGGAAAAAAAACCCCATAGTGCTACAGGAAAGACTGATCAAGAGTTGCACATCCTTATAAAAATTATATTGGTGCTGATATGGCCACTATATTGTGAAAACAGAGATAAAAAATGAGACTTTAAAGTTTCAGGTTGTATGAGGTTCCAACTGGCCCTCACACAGTGAGAGAGACAGTACTGTAAACTGTGCCAGCCCTGGCTAGGAAACCCTTCAGAGGTTCCAAGCAATTCCCCTTTTTACAAGGGTGTGATTTTAAGGAACTCCGGTGGATGTGCAGAGGTTTGTGGAGTGTGTAGTCAGTGCAAGTGAAGCAAAGACATCAATCAAAAAAGTACAGAAATATTTTAAAGAGATTGGAGTCCAAGACAGTCAGAAGGACATGAGGAACTTGGTTCTACCACTGAAAATCAGTAATGTGAAAGCAGACGCTTGCTGTTACAGTGACTAGCTGGCTCTCAGGCGATTTACTGGTAACACACTGCTTCTATCAAAGATGGTAGGCTGGTTACCAGTCTTCCAAAGTTATTGATGGGATGAATTCTAAAGAATTTTGTTGTTATGGGTTTTTTTCCTAGTAAACTTGTATCTGTCCTCTGTCTAAATCATAGGTAAAATTGCATTTTAATGACCTATCACCAGAGGTTCGGGAGCGTTTGCTATCCTTGTATTTTTTCATGAACCAGAAAGAAGTGCTATATAAGGAATGAATATCTAATTTTAGTAAGAGAAAAAAATACCTTCCATGTATCCTGAAAGATGAAAAGTGTTAACAGGATCACGAATGGTGCTATTCTCCAGAAGTACATATCTTTTTTTTTTCACCTTTCACAGTTTTAAGCATATTTCTAATATAAAATTTTCCATGTGTTACTTTACACTTCCTAAGAAAAACTCTGAATAAGTGGCAGAAAAAGAACTTCAAAATACAGAGGAAAGCAGAAAGAACAAATTACATTGCTTATCAACTATTTTTGTCTTGCAGGGGCCCAGAGCACTGGATGCTTTATACAACACAGAACAAGTTGCTGCCTAGAGAAACATATGTTTTAAGAAATTTCCAGGTGTTGATTTTCAGGCCCAACTTGCAGAATATTTACCTTGAAATGAGCAGAGCAGTGAGAATAAAAGAGATAACTAGGTGGCCAGGAAACCCTGAGGGGTTCTCTGTCCTGTTTAATCTACTCCTGCCACAGGTGCACCTAGGAGATGACTCAGCTCATTGGAAGTCTCCACTGGCCCCCCAGAGGAGACCAAGGCTGCACCACCTTCAAGGTGCCAACCTGCAGTGACCAGCACAGGGCCTGTTTCTGCAAGAAATCCTATCTGCTTTCCCTTCTCACATCCTCAGCAGAGGGTTTGGGTTGCTCTGGGGTCCCCAAAACAGTTATTCCCAAGTCAGGAAGAAAGCATGGATGGTATCCAGGACTGAGGAGGGGTGCTTGACGCTGCTTTGTGCTGCCAAGGAACTTTGCACCTGCTCAAAAGCTGTTGTTCTATCTTCTCCTGCCAAGACTGCCAGTGTCTGCTGTCCTGGGAGGTAAAACATGCCTAGCTAACTGCAAGGTGGGAAACTGGGAAGCACTTCCTAGTTAACAGTAGGTTTGAAAGTCTTTCTAGGCTCTGTATTACTATGGTATTTCAACCTCCACATACTGGGAAATAGCAATATACTACAGCAGTTTTTTAACAAATCACACTAAGAAATAATGCTATTCTATCCTCAGGAAATCTTTCCATCGTTTTGTGCACCTTCTTACAAACACTCACTAATTTCAGCTTTGACATGCGCTGGCCTAGGTCCAAAAAACTGAAATTCCACAGGATGCACAGGCTCTCATTTTTCAGACGTCTGAGTAAGTGAAGCAAAATGTCTGTATCTTCTTCCTCAGACTGGCTTCAAAATTTAAAGCCTAAGGTAAAACCACATGATTATACTCCCTTTGAGTATCCAGTGGTCTGGCACACTTAAGACCTTAAGTAGAAAACATTCAAAATATGGGATAGCTGTAATTAAGAGAAGAATTTCATTAAAGAAATTTCATTACTTTTTAAAGTTCTCTTAATTTACTTCACATGAACATATATAAGAGATTATACTCTCATAAAACGTGTTTGATCATATTGCTACCTTGGCAGAGAAGGAGCCTTTTCTAGCCTTTTTCACTGTAATGTTTCAAAAAATTATAAAAAAGTACTTTATTCAACTAAGCTATCTTCTAAAAAAACCTCAAGTATTTAGGAGAGACATCTTATATAACTTTATTAGGGAACTGATTTTCTGATATTCAAAATAAATCAGCTTCTGTGGATTTAACCACCAAAAAAAAAGGTGCCTTTATGTCAAACAGATTTCAAACATGAATGCGTGATTTGTTCTGCATATTTCATTGAATACCAATGGTTTGGAGGCAGCACAATAAATTGGTTTAAATTCAGTTACTATAACAATTGTTTTCCATTATAATTGATCTTGTCTTTTCCCTTTCATATCATGTTGCCAATCCATGCTTTTAGTGTGCCCAAGTCTCCCAGTGCAACAGTCAAAGGTTAACTGGTTTCCAGTTCCTGAAGTTGTTTCTCCCAGACAGGAAGCCTTCACTGGGTGAGCACAGAGTTCCGGGGCCAGCACAGGAACAGCTGAGAGCAGGCAGCAGCCCCTGGTTTGGCATGCAGGTTGTGCCAGTTGAGGTGTGAGGGCTGCCCTGCTGCAAAGCTTAAGCCCTTGTGTTAAACCCATGGAAAAACTGCACCTTCAAAGCCACTAAGCCTCTGAAAAAAACTGGTTCCACACATCAGCAGTGAGAAGTTAGAGGTTAAAGGTGCCAAGGACCTACTTTGCATTTAGCTTGTCCCTGCAGCACTTGGGGGGGAGAATGGGATGACACAGATGAGACAGCAAACATGGGTTTTGTTTTCTGTGACACCCAGTTGGAGAAGCATCCCACTGAAAACAAGTCAGCAGAGAGAGGATGACCCAAGAATCAGGCACAGGGTATTTTTTGAGTTTGGTATTGTCTGGAAGAGACCTGTCCATGGTGAGTGATGAAGAATTGGAGCTCAAAAACACTGAGATGGAATCTGAGGAGAGTTCTGAAGGGATGACATAAATAAACAGAAACTATGAATTGGACAAAGAAATGGGCCTTGGAGTGACATGGCAGGGCAGAGCTGGTGCAGGGACTAGGGAGACACAAGAGCAGAATCCATCAGGGTTAGAGAGGCCTGGGGAATAAAGGTCCTGGTGAATGGAAGATTCTCACCTGGAATTAAGTTGAGAAATGAATGAAATACACCTGTATTTTGCTGTTGGTAAAAGAAGTGGGGCAGTGAGAAGGCAAAATCTCCCATGATGGTGAGCTGCTGCATGACCTCCAGTGCTTGGCTTCTGAAATTGGACATTTGTGTCAGGCTTCTTTCCTCACCTGGTTTGGATGCAGGCAAAGGAGTCCCCGGTAGCAGAGGCTGGACATCTCTGCCCCATTTTCATGTCTGGTACCAGAGAGGTGAGCAGCAGCCAGGACTGACCCCTGCACACATGGAGAAGGGTTAAAACTTCTTCCCTGCTGGAGAATCACAGGACACCATGGAGTGTCATGCCAACAACTGAAAATAAAACAAGCTCATGTCTGGTGTTTTAAAAACTTAGGGATCTGCACAGCAAGAAAGGTCTCCCCAGAATCTGCCTGGAAACAGAGTGCTGTGATAACTGCACCAGCCAAAATTGAGGAGATGTCAGAATAAAAAAAACATCCCTTCAGAATCAGCAATCCCTTCTTTAAGGCACTAATGGACTGGGCTTTTGGGGCAGATCAGGGTTTTGGGGGCACAAAACATCCAGGTATCTAACTTTTCCCCACTTTGAAATGGTTTCACTAGTGTCAAGAACTTAGGAAGAGCTGAAGGAGTGAAGGAGTGGGAAGGATGGTCTCACACTGAAATGCTGCAACTCCCAAGAAAAACCAAATCTGTGCTCCACAGTTTTCATTGCCTTACTTGGGAATTCAGACTCTGTTTTAAATCCAGAGTGGACTGTAACATTTGTAGGGCATTTGGGCTTGGCCCATTAGTCACTTCCATAACAATCAAAATAATCGGTAAGAAATCCTCCGAGTATTGTCATGAGGACAAAGGTCCAAAGAGATAAAAAATGACCCTGTTTTGCAGATTGAGCAATTCAGGGTTTGGGGTATGAAAAATATCTGACATCTGTGAACTCTCATGACAATTTTGAACCTATGTCAGGGATATTTTATTCCAAATGTTGTCTGCAGAAGACAAAGCTCACACTAATGATATTTATTGTTAGTACTGTGCATGAAAAAAGGGAACAAACCAAACAAAATAAAAGGCTTCACAGTTCTCCAAGCAAGGAAAGTAGAAGCAGATATTTGATTATTTCAAACATATTTAAGCTGGAATATGTCCCTACAATATCATCTCCATAGGAACAGAGATAAAACAAAGATAGAAAAATATCCAAGAAAGTGGGCAAATGATCAATTATGAAGAACATATAAGGCAAATATGAGATGTGAGGTGTCATAGAAAATGGAGTGCTGTGCCTCTATCTGAGAGCTTTGTATTTTATGATTGAAAAGAATTTCTCTTAAATGGCAAAAATCCCCAGCCCAAACCTAGTATTTTTCCTCTTTTGAATTTCATCACAAAATGGCATTTTTAGGTCACCCAATGGAGCTAGTAGGAAATATATGGATATGCAGTTTGAGGAAAATTTAAGAAAACATGGAAAGGCAAAGCCTTCCAAAAATATTCAGAAATAATATTGCTTATTGCTTTGCAGTAGGTCTAAAAGCAGCTATTCAGCTCTCCTCCTCAGCACAGCACTGCACTAAAGCAATTACATCACCAAATGAGCTTTTGAATCAAAAGCAAAAGCTTTACTGAAGACAACAACAAAGAAAGTGGAGACTTCACTGGTGATTTTGTATCCTTTTTTTTTCAAAAATTTTTTTAAAAGTTAATATACCATGGCAGTATTTTGAATCACCCATCTGGATGGATTTTGTTGTGTGGGTTTTCTCAGAACTAGTCATTTAACTCTGCCACAGCAGTGTTGTGCATATGCCTTGTTGACAAGAAATTTCCATTACTGTTTTTAGAGAATAGCCAGGAATGACCCCAAAGTCTTACTTCTGTGTGATAATACTGTTTGTATATCTCCTATTAGACACAGAGAGATAGAGTTCTTGTTCTTTCATGTGGATTAATTTCCATTTATCAGCCTTCATCTGATCTTAACCTAGTCATTCAGCACTGTGGATTTTCTGCATCTCTGCAGGAATTCAGCTTCAGAATTAGTGATCCTCAATAATTTCAAAAACTCTGCAAAATTGGTTCCCTACCGTTTACCATTTTTTATCATCATTTGTGAATATCCTGATAATGACAGGTCCTACTATATAGCTTTTGAGCCTCTCAATAACATAAAATGTTCATTGACTACAATATGTTGTTACAACAGGTCAGAGTCAAAAGTTATTTTGGTTAATTGAAGGAAATCTTCTTCAGTAGTTTTTACTGCAAGCCCTTATTGGCCTATTTTATTAGTCCAACATATACTGAAATGACAGGTCCACCTATCCAGTAAACTGCCACAATAAACTCTTCACAGAATACTTATAGTTTCACAAGCCATTCCTGTGACTCATCCCAAATCTATAATTTCATTCATATTTATTAATTTCATTTCTCATTACAGTTCCTTGCCAATCCAGCTGGTGTTGAAGTCATGAAGACTGGTTGGTCTTTCCCAACATGACATGGCTCAACCTGTAAGATACTTATGGTACCATATTAACCATTTCTTTTATTTCCCTGATTCTGGGTTAAGCAGCAGGTAGGTTATTTGCTTAATAATTGGTCAAGTCTATGATTCTACATAGTTCACAGATCTCAATTTCTTTTTAAAAACAAGAACTCTGCATTTAGTTTATTGATTTCTGAAATTCTTGCTGTTCATAATTCTGACTGGCACAATTTTCCGTGACCCTGGTCTCTGCTCCCCTGCAACAGTGATAAATTCCCCACCTTTCTTTGCAAAAAGTGAGGATCAGAGCTTTTCTTCTTCATTGTCTATTTGTCGTACTGACTCTGGCAAACTCCCTCTTTTTTGATATTTTTGATGAAGTTTTGGTTATTAGCATTTATGTATTCACCAAGTTGCTTCTGTCTTTTTTTTTTTTAGCTGCTTTGCTGTTCATCGGTATTTTGTTTGCTATATGTTTTTTTTCAAGTGGATATCACTTCCACTTTTACAGGTCTGGGTTTTTTTTTTTCACTTTACTCTTCTGTTCAGAAATACCAGCTTTAAGGTGGGGGAAACATCCTCTTAGGCTCTAAGTTTCTAGTATAATGTATTTTAATATCATTTTACCTCATTGTCTGCTCATGTTAAATATCTCTTTAAAAAGCTAACTGGTTTTAGGGTAGTTTTTTTCTTTCTGACATTTCATACTACTGTGAGGGATATCCATTGTTTGCCTCTCAGTAACACTATTAAATCCATATATCTTCTGGTCACTGGCATTGGGTGATTCTTCTATCTGTACATCCTCAGCCTCCAGCCCTGGGACCTCCTCAGAGCTAATAGTTTCTTGCCCTCCTGTGGGTGTGTGGACTGTTTGCCATAAAAGCAGGCATTAATGGGGTGACTGCATCTTGAAATTAAATTTAGCCAGGGTATATGAGCTAAGTGATATCTCCCAATGCTGTTCTCTGTTTTCTGCCCTGATTTGCCTCCTTCCAAATGATTTTTAGCACAACTCTCAGAACTCACTCCCACTGACAAGCCTGCAGGAGGAAGACAAACTATTTAGAGACATTTATCTTGCTGAGTTCTCTACCAATCAGCTCCACAAAGGGAGAAAAACTGCAGAGTGGAAGGCAGATGATACAAATATGCAGTCTTAACCTCTTTCCTGCCCACGAGAAAACACCTCTCTTCCTGTGCTTCCAAGTGCACATCACTCCTTCTACGCTTACCTGATGCTCAAGAACAGCCACAAAAACTCTCACAGGAAAAGATACCCAGTTCCCACCGTTTAAACCAATTCAGGACTGAAGAAGTTTATCCATTAAGGAACATAAAATTAACTGGCACCCCAGGATGAATACTTGTCACACCCTATGACCCACTGACCTCCCTCCCAGAGGGAAAGCCCACCACAAGGTTGCAAACACCTGTGGGAGGGGAGGTGAGGTGAGGTGAGGTGAGGTGAGGTCAGGTCAGGTCAGGTCAGGTCAGGTCAGGTCCTCACCTGCTGCACTCTGCAATTCCCTACCCAGATGAATGCAATTCATGGCATCTGACAGGGTGGCTGCTCCATCCCACTGGACAAACATAGAGAGGACATCAGGACAGTTTTTGATTCCTGCTGTTTCCACTCAAATATCTCTGGTGCTATTAAAAATGTTCATGCTTCTTTTATACTTCTTTTTAGCCTTTTCCTTAATTTCCAAAGCTTTGCAATTTCCTATTCACTCTTTGATCTGGCCATCTTCCTTTTTAACTTGGTGGGTTTGGGGTCAGTGCCTCCGAGACAGATTTATGTATTTGATACATGTATAAACTGTCCACGCTGTGCTCTTATCTTATAAACTACGGTTAAACAAGTCACTTGCCAAGAGTATGCCATGCAGGCACCCCCCAAAAACTGTAAGTCAAGGATGTCTGGCTCTCAATCCACAAAGGAAAAAGAGACAGTGAGCCATTACTCCACTTATTTTCTTGAGGACAGAGATGATAGGAAAGGTGCCTGGGTTTTTTTACACCTCTCTGGACTATTCTGATAGCTGTCTCAAGTAGCAAAAAAAAAGAAGTAGCTCTTTCATTAGTGTTCTACAGGAACCCAGTGCTCTTCCCCTGATGCTGAATAAGACTCTCCTTCAGATAAGTTGTATTTGGTGCGTAGAAGTGAAGACCATTAACCGAAAACATAAAGAGATAAATTTTTTAGATTCTTTTCCACTTATTTTATCCATAATGTAGAAATTCAAGATGACAAGTGGCTAAGAAAGTCATAAGGATTTTGTGACGTGAAAACAATGAAATCAGTTTTTATCATAAACCTTGTGTTGGCCCATGGAAGAAAGTAAGAGATTACTGAAACAAAATGACCAGCAGGCTGAAAATTATTTTAAAGTACATTAACTGATCCACACTAAATCTGGGGTAATTTGTTTCAAAGCCTCTTCACATTTCTCTGAGCACTGAAACAGAGAGAAGACTCTGAAATTTCCTTTAGAGACTCCTAACTTCCTTAAGAGTACAGAAGAAAAAGGAAAAGACTAAAAAGAATTGACTGCAAGACAATGGCAGAAACAGTTAATGCTGAAAGAAAAATAAAGTTTTAAGAAAAACCAAGACACTCAAGTGTCAGCTTGTCAAAATAATTGCATTAGTAAACAAAGTAAATTGTAGAAATAGGATACAAACAATTTTTAAAATCAAATCTCCTCTTCACTACTATAAAATAATCAGATTGATGAAATGGAAGGGGGACATTTATCACCTTTCTTTACAAGATATCATGTGAATTTCTCTGGCCTGCCAATTAGTATTGATCTACTTTACTTGGTGTTTCCATTCTAACAATGAAGTAATAGAAACTGAAGCATAATTTGCTGAAATAATTGTTTTACTGCACTGCTCCAGACCTAGTCAATGCCTTAAGAGAGTTGGCAGTTCATCGTTTGCAATGATATCTAATGGTGTTGCCACATGGCTTTAGATTGTCATTTAATATCTTTATGAAAAGTAAACTAGCCGGCAAAATAAAATATGTTTTAGAGAAGATTTTGGTTTTCAAGTTGCTGCAAAGTTAAGTGACATATGGATAGAGGTAAATGCTGGATGATAAATTGCTTTAAAACAATGATGATATTTGCTCTGGTTTTGAATTGTTGCTTTCTTTGAAGCAGAAGTGAGATGCATCTGCTTTCAGAGACAAGCTAAGTCACATTTATGTCAAATCCAAGAAAATAGAGTAGGCAAGCTAGCATAATAACTTTTTTTTTTTTTTTGTCCTGTGCTTCTTCAGAAAATGTTTTCTGTGGCTGTAATTCCATAACATTTCAAAAAGTTATCTCATCAAATCCTTGGTTTGATTTTCCAAGCAAAAGATCAGTACTCGGCCTATGAACAAATACAAATAACATTCATTATATAATATTTTACTTTCTGTTTTCAGGGATTTCATTTATACCTCCCCATTCCTTTAACACTTTTCTGCTTGTAATTCTGTCTTTTGTTTTACAGTCAGCTTGTAAGCTCCTCAGGGACAGAAATCCTTCTTTGTTGTGAATCTGGGCAGTGTCTCACTCAAAAGGGTCAAGGTCTAGGTCTGGAATCATGAATTTCATGGTGTAAAGCCACAAGATCTTCCAGCACCCTTCCCTGCAAATTTTCTCAAGCACTTCAGGGGTGATTGGCACAGTTTCAGTGGAGGTAACTCAGATAGGGCTGATCTGCTTTGCTCTGTGAGGAGGGCTCTGCCTCTGAGACTGCCAGCAAAGCTTCCATTACAGTCACATTCTGACTGGATGCTGTTGGGATTGGATTTGTGGGAGCAAATGGTGGTATCCAGTTTTGAATTTTGTGAATTGCTTCCTGGCTGCCACTGGCCTTAGCACCTTAATCTAAAGTGACTACAAAGGAATTCTAAACAGGTTTAATATATGTAGACATAGGTCTGTGCAGACACCTAGGACTGTAGGTCCTCACACTCAGCTAAGTGTCACACTTAATCTCTGCCTGTAAATGCAGACAATTCCCTTTCCTTAATTTTGATCCTGCAAGATTAATGACGGTCCAGTTGTTCTGTTCCACTATCCCAAATTAATGAGGAAAACCCAGTATAAGGATCTTATGGTTCCTTCTTTGGGTCTGTGAAACAACCTGCTGGGGTGGTTTTGGAGGAGGCCACAAAGGTGATCAGAGGACTGGATCACTCTGCTATGGAGACAGCCTGAGACATATGGAGAGGCAAAGAAAGTATCTCAGCCTTTTCCTCATCCTTGGTGACAATGTTCCCTCCTGTGCCAAATAAAGAATGGAGATTTTCCTTATCCCTCCTTTTGCTGTCAATGTATTTATAAAAACATTCTCTATTACTTTTTACAGTAGTGGCCTTGCAGAATTTGTGTGTTTTACAATGCTAGCAAACACCAATGGATAAATAAGTACATTTTAAAAGTAAATCGAGTCAGGCAGTCTTGAACATGGAAATACATAGCTGTAGATTGGAAGTGTGCTGGTCAAGATTTCTCATAAAAATCAAAACCAACATAAAAGCAGCCTCAGTAATTATTTTGGCACTGAGATACAAATGAATATCTAAAAGCTTCTAAAAAAAATGAAGAACCTTATAATTCTTTCTGAATGTAAGCAAAGGACAATTACAGACCTCACCAAAACATGAGAAAATTTGAAAACAGAAAACTGTTAGGGGAGCCTTTGAGTAAGAAACACCAAATATACAGGAAAAAACCTTGAAATACAGGTTTCCACAGGGATCTGTAAAAATTAAAATAGAAATCTAGCTCTAGGGGAGGGTTAGTAACACAAAGTTGATGTTTTCCATTTTATTCTGTATTTTCTTAATAACAGAATTCCATCGTCTTATTCTAATACTACTCCTGTGTTCACTAAGTTATTTTCATGACAGATAAGTAGACATTCTGATCAGTCCTGTCCAGATTTATTACTTTTCCCCCTCTAAAGTAAAACTGTCACTTTTAAAATTCAATGTTAATAAAGAAATTAAATTAACTGTTAAAAAGTGAATTCAAACAGCATGAGGCTCAAGAGCAGCCTTCCAGATCAATTGTTTTCTCTTTTGCGTATTCAATTGTACTTACATCATAGAAGCACTAGTATCCAAACCACTGCCAAAAGACACAGGATTTATCTTCAATTTATTATTACTTCAACTTTCCTTTGACTCTTGAAATAGTTTATGGGAAGGTTTCAACAGGTAATCACATCCCCCCCAATGGCATTAAATGGCTAAGGTCTTAAGCAGTCCTAAGAGCAGTCAAAAAAAAAAATTTAAGGTATGAGTCTTCATTATAAAGCAAAAAAAAAAAAACATAGAGGCTTCTTCACATCTTCAAAGAAAGCAGCAGTCACTATTTGAATAACAAAGCTTCATACTTAATTTCAGATCTTGAAAAAATAAAAATCTAAATTTATAGACTGTTGTAACCCAAATGACACACCCACGTACTGGCAGCTTTCCTTCAGCTACAAAAAGTTGGACCCTCTATGGGAGGTCTCCCAACTTTGAGTCAGACCAGCCACGAGAAATTAACGTTTCTAATTCTGTTAATTATACTAAGTTTGTAGCAAACTAGCTTTCAATCAGCAATGGTCAGGGAAAAGGCATCATTACAGAATGAATGTAAAGGGAACATTAGTGCAATATTATTTAAGTCTGCAGATAATAGTAAGTCATAAGTTCTAAATGTTCCTTTCAATCCAAAGGGAACGTGAACAAATAATTCAACAAGTCATTTGACAATATATACAAACCCAAAGATTGTCAGAATCTTTTGCTGAAGTAGATCTGATGCATGTTGTGAATGACTGGTTTCAGATGCTTAAACATTCACCATCAAAGTTACTGGCAAAAATCAGGTTTTAATATCAATTTTTGTAAGTAACTTTAACAGAGTTTCATGACAAGTTTCACTCTGTTGCTTACTACATAGATGAGGCACTGGATTGTTAGAATTATTTACACAAAGGCCAGAGCTGCAAAAGGGTAAGGGTGCAGAGGATATAGAAAGGGTTTAGTAACACTTAAGTTCAGTAACAATGGTACCATTCCACTCAGGCTACTGTTCAGGTAGATAATTTTCCAAGGCTAAAGAGAATAGCTGCTTATCCATTTTTTCCCACCTTGGTTGGGAAGAGGATGCTCCAGTTATCAACTTTATTGTGCAGGAGTTCCTGGTATGGTCAGGGATGCTTCACCACCACAGTGTAAAACTCTTAATGAAAATGGACCCAAAAAGGTGTATCTGGATGCAATTTCTAGGAAAACTGGCTGAGAAAGAAAGAAGGAAAAGAGCAACCTGATAGGAGAAGCAGTCAGCAAGTAAATTACCCTGCTGTAGTACTTATCAAAAAGAAATGTCTTATTAAAAGAAAGACAATTTTTATTATAATCTAAAATTAATTACTGTAATTTTAACACTACTTACTAGACCTAAAAGCCTTTGCTGCATTAGTTTTATGTAGTCGATTGCATAATATTTGTAATTACTTGTTTCTCTTGAACTTCTTAACCTCTATGGAAACTATTAAAGCAAGCCAAGTGAAAAAAAATGTTGACACTGGACCTTTGTACACTTGTCATGACACAGTATGTACCGAAGTGGTCATTCTGAAGACAAAAGGATAAGGACTCAAATCATTCAGGAACCAAAGGAAATCATGGGTAATTTCAACATTAAATTAACACATAAAATCAGTAAATTATTTATATACAGTCATGGGGAGATGCCCATGAAAAGAAACTCAGCAAAGTCAAAAAGAGTAAGCAGAAATCTCACAATAAGAAGAAAATAGAGCTTAAAGACTGCTGCATCAGGACATCTCTTTCTTTGACCATAAATCAAGTAGCACAGTGTATTTTCCTGAAAGAATTGGCATTTGCATAATCCAGGGTTTCAACATTCACCTCATTTTCAAATGCATGGAAATAAAAAGAAGTATGGCCTTGAAACTGGAAATGTCCAGGAAAAAAGTATTCCAGCCATAAATACAACCTGGCTTTCCTCTTTTATGTTTTTGGGTTTTTTTTTTTCCTTTTTTTGCCTATTTTTGGCTTTTTTCACTTTTAAAATAAGTTTAACAATATCCATTATGCCTCTGTATAAAATAGAAAGAATTCTTTAAACTGCAAATTCATTATAAAATATATGTCCTTGTTTTCTTAAGTAGTTTTAATCTCTCTTTTTTTATAAGATAATTATAAGATATATTATTTTAATCTATCTTTATTATAAGATAATACATATATATATTAGATCTCTTAAATGTTCAATTCAGTTAGAAAAACTTGGCATGAATAACAAAGATGTTACTGAAAGCCTGTATTTTCATTTAATCATTGTATTACTGTAATTTTCAAGATGAGGCACAGACAGCATGTAAACAAAATGTTGTACTACTAAAAATACTACTAAAAATACTACTAAAAATACAATTTTCTAATGACAAGAAACTGAAACTCTGAACTTCACTAGGTTAGCCAGTGGCCTGAGTGAGATGCAGCTTCAGATGCAGACTCCAGGTAGTCTATTTAGGCTGCTCCAGATGAAATTGAATGTTTGTATGTGAGTAAATTTTAAAGCTCCCATTATAGCTGCTGGAGTCTAAAAGTTTCGGTCTCAAGCAAATGAATAGATGCCTACTGTGAGCAGGATACCACACACGTTATTTAGGAACATGTTCCTTCTTTCCTTTCCAATCGAAATACAACCAGTACCCAGAATAAAGTCACTTTTTAATATATTTTTGTCATTCATGTCCAGTAGTTTTATTCTTTGCTGAGAGACAGCACTTCAAGGACCCATCTACATAGTCATGATCAAAGTGAGATGTGCAGACATTCACACACTTTCCTGCCTAGAGGAAAGTAATGATAAAAAGGCAGTTTCTGTAGCCCTGTTAGACACTCTGCTGGTCTCAAATTAAAGCTACAAGGCCTAGATTTGAGTTTGACACTGGCACCTGCTCAGTGGTTTCAGAGACTTTTGTGTCTCAGCAGGGATACTGCACTTGTGAATTACCACACAGCAACAGTAGCATGCACTCATTGTTTGGGGATGTTTCTGAGCCCCTTCGATTATTGGGAATTGTTATAAATTCAGAAGTAGTCTCCAACTAGTCACCCAGCTCCTGCTATTTGGAAAGTTACTGCTTTTCAAACCCTCCTGCTGTGACCCAGTTAATAGCCAAAACCAGTGCCCTGGGTGGCTGTGGAAAACCTGTTTATGCAGAGCTGTTAGAGATGTTTGCTAGAGCAGTGGTTTTCAATAAGCTGTGTAAGCATGTTCCTGGAATTCAACACATTAATCACACTGCATTTTGTTCCTAGGACAGCACAGGGGTGGTTATGGAATCATTTTTGACAAAGGAGAGAAAGCTCAGGCTCAGGAACTCCAACATTTTAGCATTTCCCAAGAACATTATATTAGGCAGTTTTTTCCTTATGCTCCAAAACATGGATGTTGTGTGAAACAAATCTCAAAATAAACTTCGTTAGATTTAGAATCATATTTATGGACTCTAGTTAAGCAGAATTTGAAGCTTGTAGCCTTTACATTGATATTTTTTCCAGACACTTCAGTTCTTTCTGCAGACAGAATGCACATATAAAATAACAAAGGCCAAGACACCCTGGCTTGATGGGGAACAGGTTCAAACTCTAAATAGCTCTGCCCACAGCTATTATACACAATAGTGTACCTAAGGCTCACAGTACTATCAGTTGCCCCCAACTCTGTTGGCATTGCAAATTTTGATAACTTACAGCACCTAAAACAGAAATAAAATTTCTAAAGCAGAACAATTATTAATATACTCAAAGAGAATTTCATGAGGCTTAAAAAAACCCTAATTTAAAATATTCTTTTCTAATCACAAATTTTGCAAAGAACATTCTGTAATACAGAATTTATTCATTCACTTAAAATGCCCAAGATCTGCCAAACTATGAATTAATAATGATAGCTAGTCTTTTATGTCAAATCGATCTTACCACTTTCCCTCCTGGGGGAAAGTTCGTGATATTTTGCTAGCTGCTTCAAGGGGTTTCAGTGGACTTTAAGCACGCAGGTTTAGCAGTGCACATTTTGAACCCTGCACTGACTTTCTCAGCAAGGTGATAGTGGAGTTTGTGGCATCTGTTTGTTTGTGCTTGAGTGTGGGGATCTCTGGGTTGTTACTGTGTCCCTGGTGGGAGCAATTCCAGTAGCTTCAATGAATGCAGCATCAAGCAATTAAATGGGGGGGAACACATATAACTTAGGGCAAAAGACTTAGGGCAAATAAATTGTATGTTTATATGCTGCAAAATGGAGTAAGGAGACAACCAATGAAAGATGAGGTTAGCCCATCATCCAGGGCTGCATTTCAAGGATTGACCTATCCAAAGGGAGAGAGAAAGGGGACTTGGTTTCATTAGCACAAACACAGTCTACCCAGAATGAGAGATATTTCTGCATCTTCCCCTTTGATAAATGAATGGTAAAGGATCAAACACACAAAACAAGTTGGAGACAGTAAATCCCACATTGTAATCCTACTCCCCATCTCCCTTCACCCAAAAATGCCTGCTGGACTCTGTTTAGGAGGATTTATGGCCAGAGTACTCACCTTTTTTTAGCTTTTGGGCCTTGCAGTCCATATAACATAAAGTGTAGGCATAGTTGAGGGAACAAAGGCTGGGAAAGTCCCAAAAGTCTAGCTCATTCAGAGGTTTCTGACAAAGAATAGAGGTTCAGCAAAAGAAGATATAGAGACAGCCCCTAGCCAGGACTGCCTACAGACATTTTCTTTAACAAATTTTTTAGAGGTAATGTTTGTGCCTGAGACAGTAGCGATCCGAGCTCAATCCAATACCCCAGTGTCCCTCACCAACCCAACGCACCTGCTTACAACCTCCTATAACCATATTTCCTTCACCACCACCCTAGAAACAACCTGGGGTCCTCCCCAAGCTGCTATATCCCAGTGAGTAACCTGATGCTTCCCTTACTGCCCTCACACCCCACTAAGAAATCATCCTGGGACCCCACCAGTGCATCCATTAATCCCTCAGAGAGCAGGAGGAGTAGCCTTAAAACACAACTGCAGCCAAGTAAAACAATCTGGGCTTTTTTTGTTCTAAAAGTTCTGGAAGGATATGCTTTTTGCTTATCTGCCTTCCAAATAACCTATTGCCTGTTCCTCATTAGCGCACATTAACACAAGCTGGGGAGACAACCTGGCATTACAAAGGCTACTGAGGGATTAGGAGCTGCTGTGGTTTGTAAAACGTAAATTTACATTTGAGGGCAGGCAGGGGACATCAGATATCTCTGTTTCCCCTGCAGGGATTTTTGGAAATTGTTCCATATCAGATCATGCAGTGGAAAATGCTTTCAGGCCTGGAGCATGAGGTAAGGAGTAAACTGAGCAATACAGACCACAAAAGAGACAGACTTCTGAAAGATGGGATGGAGCCTGACTCACCACGAGAGGCTTTTTTTAAATCATATTGGGTGTTTCATCGATGGCACTTTCAAACTCACAGCTGAAGTCAGTGGCCTGGTAAGCATTTGATTTATTGTGAGTTTCACCACTGAAAAAGAGCTGTTCACCATTCAGCTCGGGCAGATTTAACCTAAGTTAGAGGCTTGACTGCAACAAACCTTCAGGTAGAGATGGCTCAGATGTCACCTCCAGTGTTGTTTTCTGAGCAGATAGGCAGAAATCTTCTAAGAGCCCTGACTGCAGGACAGAGGTTTTGCCTGCCCTGAGCTGAGACACTGTTAAGTTTTTCCTCCATCCAATAGTTTGTGGCAGGGCTGAGCAAATGGAATCTTGACTATGTTATGTGAAGAGCTTCCCACCTCACTACAAGTAGATTGTGGCAAGAGTTCCTGCTTTTACCTTCCTACAGAAGGTAGGTATGCAGATGAAAGATGAGTCCACCCAGCAACATGAATGCATAAATCCAGTCCACCTGACTAGTTTTATTCTCAATGCTCAGACACATAACAATATTTGAGTCTTAATACAAAGCCATTTTACTGTCATCTAAGATATTGTGGGTGTTTCTACATTTGATAGGGGCTGAGCATGTACCAGTACTCAGTCATAGCTGATTTTGTGGCATCCCTAGCTAACTGGCAGTAAAAGCTGTGGAATTAGGGTTGCATGGCACAGTTGGAAAGCTGTGCTCAGAGCACAGACAACACAATTTCCAGGGGTTTTGGTTCTTGATGCTCAGCCAGAAATGAATCCCACCATATCCTCATCACCACACAATGTGGTGAAGACACCAGCTGTTCTGCAGGGCCATTTGTCACCAGGCTAGGTGGGTACCACCACCTTGAGCTTTGGCTGCACAGAGATCTGAACCACACTGGTTGACACAAACACCTCATGAACACCTAATTCGTATTACACTCCGAACTTGTGTTTCTTTCTTATTTAGTGAGAGGAAAAGAAATATGATTTGGCTGTTTGTCTGTGCTCAAATAGGGTAAATCACTGGCTGATGCCCATGGTGACAAGTGAGCACCGCTTTCTTCCTCTGTCAGGAGCAAACTCTGTGGGGAGTGACAGGTAGAGCTGAGCTTCCTTCAGAGCAGGGAGTCTCTGAAAGTCCTTTCTCTCTGCTTTCCTACGGGGCTATGCCGCTTTGAGGAAACATTTCTGAGGGAAGCTATGAGTAGTGAGAAAGCACAAGCTGTACTTTACAGTGCCGAATAATTCATGCGTCAGTATATGGACAGAAAGCTGTAAATTACCTTGTGCTTAGATGAAAGATAAAAAGTCTTATTATAAGAAAATAACTGATATAGGCTCCTTATCTCATGGGCTCCATGAATGAAGCTAGCCTGAAGAGATGGATACATAATTCCCATTTCAAACAACAGCATTTCTACCGATCTAAGCGTATCAAGACATCCTTGTTATCCGAAGATATACATAATTTACTGTTATATATCTGTATCATACTGTTATTATCTGTATCACACTGTTATTTTGTACAGAAAGGCAGATTTACACAACAGCATTCAATAAATATACCTCTTGGCTTTAGCTGGATTGTCATATATTTTGGAAGAATTTCAAGCCTTACTTAACTCAGTTTTACAGTTGCTGCAATACACAGAGTCATGGAGTCAGAATTCATCTAATCCCTGAGGTAAAGCAAATGTCACAGGTAGCAGCCAGGTTCTTCTCTGAAATGCCTCCACCATACATCAGTGCCAGGAACCAGTGCTGACCTATGCTGAGCATTTTGACTTCTGCTTGATTATGCAATGATATTCCCAGCACTCCTGATAAAAATCATGGGCTCAGTTCCTGAGTTTGTTCCAAGCTCAAGAGCACTTCTGTACTCTACTAGAACCTGCTGTGGTCTCTGCTATGATTTGCTAACTTCACATGTCTGATTGCAAGGTTCATCAGAAATTTTTCAGAACTTCAAGTGGAAGACTTTGTGACAACTGACACAGTCTGGATATAGCAAGGAGTAAAAACTCAAGACCTAAACTGAGGAATTGACCTGCAAGTATCCAGATCCATGGATGTGTGTTATGAGTCCTTCTCCCTAAAGCTGCCTGGTGGATCAGCTCTATACAGGAGAAAAAGAAAACTCTGTCCCATGAAGGAAATAACAAAACATAAAGGGAGAGTTTATACCTCTACAGATCACTCCATTAAAAAGGTGAATAGATTTGGTCTTATCTCCACGAATACATGGAATGCAGTATAAGAAAATAAGACTAGACAGGACTTCTTCCACTGCCATGCCCAGTTTCCCAGGTTTAATTTTTAACAATTTAATCAGCTACTGATTTATCTCCTGGCTCTTCAGTTGACAAATCTGACTTTGCCTGTTTCTCATACCATGATTTCCCTCTTACCACACAGAGGCAATTAATAGCATGGAAGGGTGCTTGGAAAGAGGTAATACAACTTCTATCTGTGCTGCTCTGGGGAGCTTTCCCTGTAAGAGGGTGTACTCTACCCAGTGAGGACTCCTCCTGCAAAGCCCACAGACAATAATGCCACTGTAGTTGACATACCCATTTTCCAGCTATCTTTATCTCCTAGACAGCTGGAAGTTCCTGAGAAGGATCATCTCTGTAGATGGTTATAGTCCATCCTTATGTAACATTATACACTGTAGTCATTGCTAATATCAACAGCTATTTCACTACCAATTCTCAATTTGCAAAACACAGTGACTGCAAATTACCCTTGATTTGTTTGCATCATTTACAACAAACAATCCTCCCAAAACACAAGTCAACATGTCCATCTTATTTATCTCTGCAGCCTATTTATAATTCAGCAGTTTTGAAACACTAGATTTGCTTATTGCTGTCTTTACACAGAATAATGTCCCATTATCATAGTATTTATATAAGAAAATACCAAAGGCTAAATTTGTTAAAACAAAATTGAATAACTTTGAATTGATTTGAATACACTTTGATTAGCAACCATAAAAGGTTGCTTATAAAATAGAATGGCCTGGAACTGCAGCTTCTCATTTCCTGATATCACAGATGTCCTGTTATTATGCTGCAGTCAACAGATATGCCAGCAGCAAGGCAGCTACCAGACTTTATAAACTTCCTCCTAAGTCTGTATTTCCAACTATCCTGTCTATGATATGGAGTCCCAAAATTACTTCCACCAGCAAATGCAATAATTTGCAAGAGGTAGGAACATGTTGGGTATAAGCCAATATTCCTGTAATGGTAAAATGTTAATAACTTACTAACAGCATATCAGATCCTTTAGCATGAAGGAAAGGCCAAAAATTGCTGTCATTATCTCAGGTGGAAAGATAGAAATTATCTTTCAGACTTATCTCTTTAAATTAGAATTTACAGACCAGCAAAGACTGAGTCCAGTCTGAAGATCACCAATATACATTTCAGTCTGAAACTCAGCTGTCAGGTATTATTGGCCCAACTGAAACTCAAATTTGACCATCCTTGTCAGTTTTAACAAGGTTTAAACAAGTTTAAAACATGTGACTGGAACCCCTACTTCTTGTCTGCCCTTTCTCTTGCCATGAGACCTGTGTTTAATACTGGTTGGCTGAAGGCTGTAGAAATCTCTACAAAGTACCTGTTTTGCCTATTTCTATTGTCATTTTTGTAGAGCTCCCCTGTTTCTCTGTGTAATCAGATGCTGTATTTTTATTAGCCACTAGCACAGATCACTCCAGGAAAGAGACACTGCAGTACTTACATGAAACAGGACTCAATAGGATGAGGTTTAGGTTCTACCAGATGGCCAATATTAAAAAAAACCAAAACACATCACTGTGTGTTTGCCAGCAGTTCCATCAGGATAATATCCCCACAACATGAATAAAGTAGTAACTCCATGAACACATGTCCCTCTTGGTATTGCTGTGGTTCAGGAGTCACTGGGGGTCTGTTGCACAGTATTCCACTGTCTTAGGCTGGAGCAGCCTCCAGGCTCATACCAGTTCCAGAGGGCAGGATGCTTTGTTTGTTCAGAACCAAAAATCACTGATGAAGAGACATGAAAATACTGCCTGGCTCTTACCTGTGCCATATCTTGCTTGTAATTTAACAGAGAATTCAGGTTTCCAGCTTGGTCAGTCCAGTTTTGCCATAAAAAATACATTCACTTTAACCTGTAGTCCCCACAGTGAAATATTAAAATAAACACATAACACTCATTTCTTCCAAACTATGCATTTACCTAATTTAATAGTTTCAGAGCCACATTTCCTTCTCCTTCCTCCAAAAGCCAGTCTTGCTGCTAGAATTGATTTTATTCTGTTATTTCCTAATATCCTGGGTAGTCAAAACTGAAGTGTTATTTCTACTTGGCTTGATTATTCTCTTCTTGAATTAATGCAATCTTTTCCAGAGGTAAACTTCATGACTATTTAATAAAAAATACATCTATATTGAAGGGCAAAGCCAGGCACTGTGACAACAAACCTGGTACCTCAGGACACAGTGTAACAGAAATTATTTAACCACGAGAATTTGTTGTGGGATCTTGCAGAGAATGTGGATAAGGGCTTGAAGATAATTTCACTCATTTCCCATAGGAGACAGATCTCAACTTAATAAAATTGCTCTTAACAAAAAGAGAATAACAAATGAAGTTTTTACTGGCAGACTGAGGAAATACTGCTTGGAAGTTATTTTTGACACAGATTTAAAAGTAAGAGGCAAAAGAAGATTTTCCTTTGTTTATGAATACAAGCCTCACTTTATTGAGATTCTGGTGTTTTTAATAGATAGGTCAAAACAAGTTTAAATGATTCCCTGTGTTTTCATGGTGTGTTCTTTTGCATTTGAAATGTGGCAGGAAAATCATCCCAAGGAGAATGACAAGACCAATGGTCTGCCTCTGACCCAGGGACAATTTTGTGGTCTGACAAGCGGGTGTGTGCACATCTTCTGAGTGATTTGGGGCACATCGATAGCACCAGCACCTACTGCTTTCAACCACTCTCATGAACTTCAATTACTTTGCAAGTGTGTTGGATTATGGTAGTAGAAATACTAGGAACAACTAGGAATAGCTAAACTACCTTCTGTCTTAAAATCTTTTAGGGGGTCCTAAGACAGGGCATCCAGCAATATGGAGAGAAAAATGAGAGTGGGACATAAGAATAGACAGAAAAGTTTGACAGAATTACATACATTGAAATGCAGAATACATTGTAGATTTACAGAATACAGAAATACATTGTAAATGTATTATAGACAAAAAGTGTTTTGCACAGCTAAATTATGGCAATTGTCTATGTATCTAAATCTGAATGAACATACATAAAAAAAGCACTTTAAGTTACATGACAACCACACTTCTGAAATATCCTTGTCTTTCATTATTTTTCTTCTTTTCTTATGTGAACTTGCTTACACAGGCATGTAATTGCATAAATTGGAATTCATAAATTGTCATAAAATGTCAGTTTGGAAATATTCAGTCTAAAGTGAAGAAGTTCCATTCACTAACACTGAAATAATTAAATAGCTTATAAATATATTAATAAAATAATATTTACATTAATATAATATAGATCTGAAAAGTTAGAATTCTCATGTGAGATCTACCTGCAGCTATATTTAAGTTTAAATTGATTGCATTTTTACAAAGATTTTTTCCATGGCCTACCAGGGTGGATCACTGAAAGAGTTGGGTAATAAACTACAGCTGGTGCTGCTTTACATGCTTAATGTCCAAATCTGAATGATCAGAATCCAAACTCAGTTTCTACCTAGCCTCTCAGTGTACTGAGAGGTGTTTTCAGCGCCAGCATTTCTCATGTACCTTAGCCTGTCTCAGCACAGCTGGCAGCTGTGCTGTAACTTCCACCTGAGCTCTCCTAGGATAGAGGAAGGATGTGCATTTCCACATATGCTGCTTCAGAGCCCTGATGAGAGTTCAGGTGTCCTCAGAAACAGACACAAAATTTCAATAAAGCTCTATATATTGCTAATCACCTGCTGTCAACCATAGTTTAGCATACAGCAATTTTCTGTGATTGGAGAGTCTACAGGCCCATGCTGTCTTCTGCCTGATGGCAATCTAACCTGTGTTATCTACATGAGTCCCCTTATCACTATGTTAAAAATTGTTTTGGGAAGGGGCCAGACTGAACCAGAGAGACTGAAGGAATTCTTCTCAAGTCTGGCTTAGGTTACAATAGCAGTAAAGCCTGTGAGTCCCCTGAGAGGAGGCTGTGGCATTCCTTGAGAAGCAAAGCAATCTGCACTGCAGTTCTTGGCTACTTTATTCTGCATCAAGGAGTCAGAAGGTGACATGGCAGTCATGCTGTGTCACCCTTGTGCTTACTCCCTCTCTTTCTGGTCAAATTAATATTTGTTTAGTTGATATAAAGTCAAAGGCTTTCAGATAGAGTCAGCTGCAGAAAACAGATGTGTTTTACGCAGCCACATTTGTCTCCCCTCAGCTGAAAAACAAAAATCCCTGTTTGTGATCAGTGCTACTTTTATCCAATGTGAAGAGTAAACCCAAAATTCACAATCACTTTTATTGATGCTTTAGGAGAAATATTTCCCAATAGAGGAGTCACTGTATCTGCTGTGTTTGGAAGAAGAAAGGGTCAGTGACAGAGGAAAGACAGCAAACAGCATTACCTCATGCACGGATGAGAGGAGAGTTCAGGAGGCACTCTCAGGAATGTTTGCAAAGCCCAGAGGGGACTGAAGTGTCTGTGCTGTGGTATGAATTAAAGCTAACAAACTGTGATGTCTTTTGAAAATCTAGCTATTTACCCAGGGCACTGTCCAGAGAAAAAGATTCACCCTCAAGAAAATGTAAGATAAAGATTTTTGAATATTTCACAGCTGCAGAGTATCCCAGACATTCCATGTTTTCTGGTCACATTTGAAAGGTTCATTCCAAATTTATAAGTCAATAATCTTGATAATCACTATAGTAAAATAATTAAGCATACTAGACAAAAAATAAAATTAAAATCTCAGAGGAACTGGAAAATAAATAAAGTAGTTTCAGGTTGCTGGCCATATTTAAGCACAGCAGGTTGAAGTAGAATGAAGTGGTGTTCCTTTGGGAAATGTAGGCTTCCACTTCACTGGCTTATAATAATGGGCACTCAATAATTTGTAGAATTAATTTCAAAGCCATGCTAAAAGCTGAAAGGGAGAGTAAGGGAGCAAAGTCTGGGTAAAATTTGATGCACTACTGATTTTCACCAGTTATCACCTGGAAGGGAAAAATATATTTATTAATAGGTCTAATCAAAGAGTGGATAAACATCTTGGCCCCAATGGTAGACAACAGCCTGTGGTCAGCTGCCAGGTTGCAGAGAGAAGCCTTGAATTCAGCATCTCACCAAAATGCCTTTTCTTAAGTGGCATCAGAAAAACATGGTTTTACTCATGTATATAATTTTACTCATATCTCATTGTTCCAGGTCCCCAGACAAACATATAGAGAGAATGCATAATTCCCCTTCATGACCTCCTAATGCAGGCTGGGAAAGAGCTGTGGAAGCAAGGCACATTTTGAACAACCTACTGCATTATTCCTTTTTAGGAATGATCTCATCATCTAGTGATAAAGAAGTGTAGATTCAGTGTTTCTGGAAATTAAATTCTCTCAGTGGAGAATGGTTGTTTGCTATGGGGATTAAAACATTACCTTTCTGAGGAATTTTTATAGAAAAAAAATACTAATATAATTCTATACTTGAATGGGACTGAGGGGTGTTGAAAACTCAAGGGAAGTCCAAGAGTGAAGTTAGTTGGCCAACTTCAGATACAAACACAGAAATGAAAAGTTAATGTTGAGTAAAACCCTGTAACATGTTAAAAATGGCAACATTGCATCCAGAAAAGCTCATGAAAGTCACCTTTCATCAAAGCTTGGAGCAGAAACAGCCACACAAAACAGGTGCATCCCATCATTTCTGTCAGCTGACACTGATGGCTGCTACTCATGGTCAGAAATAGTGCATTTGACAAATTTCTGCTGTATACACTTGATATGATTCAGAATATACTTGTCACCGATATGATACCTGAAATTGAGAGTTCATGAATATACAAGTTTCATTTATGATTAAAGATAGCTTAAGCAGGATCTATGTGAATTTTTTTCTAAAGGTGTTTAAAAAGCAAACCAAAGATTCTCTATTAGTAACAACTTTTCAAAAGAAGGCAACACAAAATATTTTATTTACTCAATGTCTGGAATAGTGAACTAAAGCTTATGTCACTCCCTGGTTTGGTGGGATTTTGACTATATCAAGTTTTCATCAGCTGAAAATTGGGTCCTCCAGACTCACATTGATGTTCAAATCTAAGAAGACTTAGGGTAGTGGTTTTAGCTTTCCATGTTTTTTTGAAAGACAGGATGAAAGGCATTTCTTTCATCCATGCTTAAAAAAAAACCCCCAAAAAAACCCAGCAGCGGCGCTGTACCCAGAATTGGTTCAGAGTGGTAAATCCTAATATTCTTCTTATAGTTTGATACTTGATGTCTAAGACCCAGAAAAGAGCAGGATTTTAGATACATGTCATATACCTACTTAGACATATGATGAGTTGGCTCTTAATTTTGGTAACAACTCCTAAGTCTAGTAATTCAATAGTGGAGTGACGGATTCTACTTCAGTGTCAAGTTCATTATCTCAAGACAGTTCTGATGACAACTGTATCCTTGATAGGATTTAATCAGTCTGCTCCCATTAAATCCCTAGAACAGCATTACTTATACATATGGTACATGTTTAATCTCCTATGATTAAGTGACTCCCCAAAAAGCAAAGAGATATATATCTAAATGAAGAGGAGTTGAAGGATTATTATTATTATTCTAGCAGGATGACAGGTCTCTCACATCTCCTGATTTTTTTACATGGCAGTGCTGAGTGATGATGTTTGGCTTGTCTTAGATTTCTCTCTGTGTTATAGAATGGGGCAGAGGGCTCTGACTTAGCAGCAGGAGCCAGTTGAGTAATTTTGGTACCATCACACTATAGTCTCCAAACTCTCAGTCTACTCTGCTCTGAAATATCTGCTCCTTAAAGAAAAGGGGACAATTAAAAAACAACCAAAAAACCCACAAGGTATCAAGCATTTCACAAAAAGCTTGAGAAGCAGAGTGAGATATTTTCATTCCAGACAGCATTCTACATCTCATATGTTGTAGACAGAAATGGATCAGTGACTGTGAGTGGACAGATCAGGTTTTATTTCTTCTGGAAGTCAGAAGGGACTTACAGCATATGAAAACCAAAGCAAACAGGCAAAGAACTCCGGCACTAACAGGTATTAAGCAAAACTACAGCAGTTACCTTGACAGAACAATAGGAAACAAAACAAGGCAAACACCCCATGGTTGGCTGCTATTTGATACAACTTTTAAGCACTCTAAGGTTGCATCATGGAGGCACAGACTGCAGATGACTCACAAAGAACCTGGAGTGATGCTGAACAGGCAAGGACCACATCCAGGGATTGTCTTTTTCTGCTCTGTGAAAGAAGCAGTGTGTAAGGCTGTGGAAGTGAACTGCTGTGGAAAAAAAGGAAGTTAAATGGAGGATTTTTGTGCAAGACATCTATTTTAGAGGAAAATTACTTCTAGTGCAACTCACTGTTTAGGGAGGCAGACAAGGAGGTTAATTCAGAAGGTATCCAATTATTAAAAGAGAAGAGGATAAATAAGCATAAAATCAAGATGTAAAAACCAAAATTAATCAAGGTACTCAAGGAAAAGAGGGGATAAATGTTCTAATTTCCTATGCAACAATGTTACTTTTATTATACATACAATTGTAATAATATGAATTGAAATGCGATTTTAAGCATAAATTCAGCCTTTTGAGGAGGAATGAAACTTGGTAAGATCTGGAATGCTTAGGAATGCTTAGGAAGGGATGAGGGGTCAAAGAGGAAGGCAGAGTGTTATTCTGTGTCAAAATTGATATTGTTTTCTAGAATCCCTTAGAGCTCAGAAGCAAACATTTAATGACTTTTTACAAGCTAATATCCTAACAGGTAGGACAGAGTGCCATAGACCAAAGACTTGAGTACCAGCTGATGAGGCTCACACTATGAGCAAGAAAGCATGTAGATACTGAGCTGTGAAAAATAAGGGAATCAAAACAAAGGGAGGTGAGACTGTGGAGTTGATAGTCATTAGTAATAGTCCACAGCAAAGAAATCATCCAAAAGGTACTTACATGATAACCTGTAAAATTGCTAATAGAATAGGAAAAAAAAAATATAAAAGAGGAGGAAAAGAGGAACACAGCACAATCGAGGATCCTCCCTTTTCATAGATAGTTTGTTGGCGTCTGGTTGGCCAGCACATCTCGTTGGATATCCAGCAGTGGTGTGTGAACATGATAATGGGTAGTTCCAGCTCATTGCAATGTATAGAAACAATAAATGAGATGGTGGCTGTGTACTCCCAATCTGTGTGCCTGGTCATGCTCTTCAGCCCGTGCAGCTGCTAAGTGGTGACAGAATAAAGGTAACTTCAGTGTCACATCCTCACTCATCAGCATTTGCCTCCTTGCACCTGAGCCAGCTGGTTTGCACCTTGCCAGAATTTTTGACAGGAACTGCTGAAAAATCTGTTCAGAACACAGCTGTTGCCTAAAAGAAAGATAAGTTTTGATATTAAAATGTGAACATGGGGAATACTGTTCCAAATCATCATGCAATCAGATTTTTACTACTAGCCTGTTCAGAGTGAGCTCTGTGTGATGCTGCACAGCTTTTTGTAGCTACAGCTTCAAGTGCTCATGATTTGAGCGCATCTGTTCCACATCTGTGAGCTCTCTGCTTTACATGAGCAGTTTCACAGAGTCAAA